>JAFREQ010000026.1:1217500-1826250 GCA_025331565.1 Holacanthus passer
CAAACCGCTGATGTTCATGTGCATTTAGCAGCCTGGCAGCCGTGTTCTCTCCTGCTGCGTAAGAGCTCTCACAAGTTTTAGAACAAATGATAAACAAAAGAAGCAAAGAGAATTAGAAACAGGCAGGTAATCCTTTAACTGCTACTTGCTCCTTATTGTCCTCGAGCCAAGTAGAACAGAATCAAAGAGTATTAAATGGAGGCAGAGACAGTCTGAGGTTGACACAGACTTCGCATGCTGGGATGAGAACCTGTCCATCAGTGATGTCACTCAACAACTTCCAGATGTAGGCCGCCGCTCAGACGGATGAGGGGGAGTGCGAGAGACAGATGGGAGCCTGCACTGGCTCTTTCAAGGTCAACACATCGTTGGGTTTTATATGTGGATTCAGTGGTCCAACAAAGTATGCAGCGCACAGATTTGTAAGCTCCTGGTTCCTGCTTGGAGAAAGCTGTGGGTACATTGAGGTTGGCATGATGATTTCCGAGACTGCGAGCCATTTCTTTCACATCAAAGTAACAGTAGGGGACGAAAGGGGAGGCGAAGGAAGGGGGGTGGGGGGGGGGCTCTGTGCCGAGCTTCCTTTGGAAAACACTGGCTTATTTGGCTTTTACGTCTGCATCAGGAGGTTGGAATTCCCTTCTGCAGAACAGGAGAGGGTTCACCCAGTAGTGAAGAGGAGGACTGTTCGGACACATTAAGCCGCAGATCCCAATGTGTGCTTGGTAGGAAATGAAGTGAGTGTGTAGAAACAGACACAGAGAGAGCAGCTCTGTTGTGGATGTCACCTCTGTGAGCAACGTTCTGGCAGCTGGAGGATGTTTCTGGCTGTCAGCCCTCCTCCTCCTCCTCCTCCTCCTCCTCCTCTTCCACCCTGTATCTCCTGAAGTCTCATGCTGTGATTGGATCTGTGTTTCCTGTCAGTATGAAATGACCCAATGACCGCGCACTTCCTGTATCGCTCACACGTTCACCACCCTCTTCCTCTTGCCCTTCCTCTGTAGACTCATTTAGATGTAGAAGTTCACTCAGTCTTGCTGCACAGTGGACATGTAGAGTTTTTTATTGAAATATTGCATAACTTTATCTTAATGAACACGAAACACCGATTTTACATACTGACAGTCCTTTTGAACACATTTTAGTGCAGTTTAATCCCCTGTTGAAGTCATTAGGTGAAGTTTGAGTATTGTTGGCAAACACTGCCCTCTGGAGGTCACTGTTATGTAATAACAAGGGCCTTCATTGCACTGACCTGGACTTCTTAGACAGCATCAAGAGCAACAAAAACAAAAGTAAGACATCATTGACTGAAAGGATTAGCTCAGTATTCTGCAAGTTCATATTTATTAAATTACAAGAGCATCTCGCGGCAGGCATCTTCAGGCTCACTAAACATCTCCAAATATAAATGTAACCACAACAGAGTAATTTGATAGGTGGAGCTTGTTTGGGGGTCTAGCTTTACATTGTTGCAGATATTTTTATGAGCTTTGTTCCAATTTGTAAAATACTGTCCTTTGCCAGGAAAGTAGCTCCTAATTAAGCGCACACATTTTGCTTCAACTTCAGATCGTGGAAAAGATCCATTCTTCACCAACACTTTCCATGACTCACGAGGGCTGCCTGTTCCAGGACCTCAGGGTCCCCCCGGACCTATTGGTGAGTGTTTATCATGATCCAGATTGTCTTTATCCCTGTACTATGCTGTGTTTATGAAACCATGTCCCTACACTAAAAGATGCAAATATTTTAGCATCTGCAATATTTTACATTTGAGAATACTGCTGATGCACAATGTCGATTGTCTGATACTGGGTATACTCATTTTGTTCTGTTTTCTCCAATTGTCCAATCAATTTCAGTCAACTTACCCAATCAGATAATATGAATCTTTCTTTCTATTACGCAGGTCCTCCAGGTCCCAGAGGCCCAGTAGGACCTCCTGGCCCGTCAGGACAGAATGTAAGCTCGCTCACAGCATAGTGCTGCACTGCTTACTGAGTTCAGCTCATTGGTCACAGTGCAAATGTATTATTGTCATTTTAAATTTCCTTTCTGACTCGACACAGGGCAAACCTGGAGCCGCTGGAACGCAGGGCCCTGTGGGGCCAAAGGGAGAACGTGGGGAGAGAGTGAGTGCACACAGAGCTTGATAATACTTTCTTCATTTACTCTACATCCTTAAACAAAACTCTCTGTGACATGCCTTTAATTTTTCAGGGTCCTTTAGGTTACCCAGGAGAGAGGGGCTTCAGAGGCGAGCCGGTAAGCCACCTCCACCCTTCTGCCTTGAGGATTATGGAGTAGACAAGTATATGGGGGGAAACATCAACACATGTCATAGCTGGTTATGTTACTGTAAACTACACTAACCAGCAGCACTACTGACCAGTGACAAAACAGTCTGAGAGAAAATGAGTTCTTTCTGTTCAAGTAAACTGCTGCACTGCTTTCATTAATGTCCTGAAGTCAGACATTTTTTCTGTTGTCAATATTTCTTCACAGGGAGCACCAGGTCCCAAGGGAGAGCCGGGAGAGAAGGGCTTGCCGGTAAGAAATAGTTGGTGGTGTTCAGATCTCAGGGCTGAGACAGGAGGGTTTTGCTTTTAGTTTGAAGATTTAAAAAAAAAGTTTCAAGATTCTTTTTTCGAGCATTAAGTATTTTCTCTGTGTCTGTCTAACCCTTATTTTTCTTTTACCTCTTCCTCATTTTACAAGAGCAATCTAAATGTAAGATATTTTTATTTACGTCATCACGTGTTCACTTTGCAATGCAGTCTATTCAGTAACCTAAACGAAGTCTAACCATGACCCACATCTCAGGTTCTGGTTATGATCTCTTTACAATCACCATGTTGTGATTATGCCTCTTTTTCTCTCCATGGTCCATACTTTCCTCCCTGTTGATGGTCATAAAGTGTTTGTTTTATATTGTTGTCTTTGTTTGAGTATTTGTAATTGTAGCTGTTGATCTGTCTGATTTTTGTGTGTTAATGTGTTTTTGTTTTTGTTGGTCCTCGGGGTGTGCTCTGGACTGCTGTCCCCTGTCACGACACTGTCCTCTTGACCCCAAAGCTGTCTGACTCCCTCTGCAAGCTACTGTCCCCATGGCTACCTTTCACAGTCACCTTTTCAGCATCTGACTTTGGCATATACATCTAAATAAACAACAACACACCATGCACCAGCTCTGACTGAGTGAAAGAATATAAAAAATCCTTCTGGAAGCAAAATTATATCTATATCTATATATATATCTAATCAATTTGTTTGATTTTATAGATAAAGTGTTTCAATGAAGCACAAAGAAAATGTGTGAAATGTATATGCCAAATCACTCCATATGTGTCAGTGGTGGGTCCTGTTGGGTTTAGAGGTGTTGTACTCTGATGTGAGTGGAGTGGATACAGCTATCCTCTTTTATCCCACAATGTAACCTTGCATGATTTCATTTTCAAGTATTGCATCTCATACTTGAGCTTTCTTGTCTGGATGTGAAAATCATCTACAAATTGTATCTAATGAGTGAAATAACCGAGTGCCATTTAAACAGAAATAAGGCAAAGTGACATTAAATTAATTGAAAGATTTATTTATGTATAATATATATAATAATAATTCTCTGTTTGAAAGAGTCTACAGTCATGAGACTGCACTGTAACATCGGCATGATAACATGTTCACAATGTTAACTTGCTGGTGTTCAGAAGATATGTTTACCAAGTAATGTAACAGTAGACACAAAGTACAGCTGAGACTTGGATGAGACCTGACGATGGTGCTAGATGAAAAGTCAGAGGATCACTATTACAGTTCATCCTCAGAGGAACATGAATGTGTATGCCAAGTTTCATGGCAATCAATCCAACAGTTGTCGAGATATTTCACTACAAGCCACAAATGTCACAAGGATTCATCCTCTGGGCAGAGCCTTCAGTCTGAACCAAAGAGCTGGAGAAACTAGCAAACTGACATTTCCATCTCTACGTAAAATGTAATCAGTATTTGTGTGACTCAGTGAAACTTTGCCTTTTTTCTTCAAATATAAAGTACGACTTTGCTTTGTCTTACTAATCAGAGCATTTCATAGTGGGAATCACTCGCCTGGGCACCAAAAGCTTCAGCTATTCTCTGCATGCCTTCATTTGTAATGGTCTCTGTCTGCTTTACTTCTCTTCATCAGCTGCTTGTGTTATTATTTTCAAGGTATGACTCATGAAGCCTTAATCTTAAGCAAAAGACAAATGAATTAGATTTCGGCGTAAATCTATACCGGCTTCATTCTGTCAGGTAACAGCGGGTAACTTTTGTGACCACAGCGTTAAGAATGAAAGCTGCGGTGCTGAAAACACTCACCTGGCTTAACTGCTACCCAACAAAAGGAATGCAGATGGCATGATCAGTTTAAACCCTGGGAGAGTGTAATCTAGCTGTGTTATGTCGCCAACATGAGGCTGGTCTGTAATGTGCATGCTGATGTTGCCCAGCCCAGCATGGCAGAGACTGATTTCATATAGCAGCATGGCCAGAGAATGAGGGAGATACAGAGAAATACAGGGGCCAGATATGTCTGAGAGTGCTGGGCAGATATGTTTTAACCTTCTAACTGCTGAACTGTATTGAAAAGAAAAATGACTTGCATCTTGGCGAGCAGTTCTTTGGCTTGTGCTCCTTACCTTGACGGCTGTATCTATCTTCACAGGGGGACGGAATACATCAGATCAGAGAGGCGCTGAAGATCTTAGCCGAGAGGGTTTTAATCCTTGAGACTATGATCGGTATTCATGGTGAGTAGGAGGCCTGAGGCAGGGTCAGCTTTAGGCAGGGGTCAAAGGTGGGGGGGGCTCAAATCTCCCACCATACCTCACTGCTGGGATAGGGAGTGGGAACAGTCGCGAGCAGCCCCAGGACTCAGGCTGGTGTTTCCACCCCCTCACACAGTCCCCCTGTCACTGCTCTCTGATAGGACATTAGCTTGCAGATGTTCCACGACTTGCAGGCAGACCTTGAGCTTCTGGCTCGCAGGGTGACGCTGCTGGAGGCTATCATCTGGCCAGGTAACGCTGAGACATCCTCACCCACAGCTCTGCCGGCCCTCACTGACCTTTTTTGACAACATCTAGAAAGTGTTGATCGAGTGTTAGAAGCATTAGATTTCTGATTACCACTTGTTACTGAACCGCTGAATGTTGACCTAGTCACTGAAAAGTAGATGTTTTTTAGAAATGTATGAATTGTCTTGGTTGTAACGATCCTATGATGGCAGTGCAGATAATACTTTAAAGGCCCTGAAAACATATTTACTAAATCATCTTAGGATGAGAGATGTGGTCCTACAAGTTATTTTCTGCCAAATAATCTTTGGTTATTTCAAATGACATTTTTCTGTATTTGTGCATTTCTTGGGGCTCAGTTGGAAAATGATGATGTCTCAAATAGAGGATTTAGAAGCATTTGAATCTAAATCAGATGACAGTTTTATTGTTTGGTTGCTGCCAGCACTGTCAATCAAATCTGATCAAACCACACCCACAAAGATGCAAATTAGAGTTTAAACTCCTGATAAACTCAGCTCAAAAATGCCTAAGATTTTTTTAATCTCTAACTATGATTGTTGTTATTTAGTCATGAATGTTATTAAGAGAAACTACAATTTGAAACCAAGTTTTCAGGGGCTTTAATCTTTTGTATATTAATCGTGCTTTGTAGGTTAATGTATGTTAATGGAGTCTAGCCAGTAGTGCTGCAATGATTAGTCAATAAAACTCTTAGCCATGAATCATCTACAATTTTGATAATGGGTGAACTGTTTAAGTCATTTATCGAGTAAAAACAATAGCTGGTTGAAATTGCACATCTTTGGGTTTTGAACAAAACAGTCAATTTGACAACATTTTCAGCTATTTTTAAACATTTTATACATTGATTATTGACATTGATAATAATTGTTGTAGCCCTACTAGCCTGTTGTACCTCCTTTACAGCAGAATCAGGATTTGTTAATCCCTTGAACATTCTGACTAGTTAGTTGATTAATGATTTTAATGTAAAAACTGAGCCACTGGTGTCAAATCAAAAACCTGACACCTCCATGTTAAGAGCTCCATCAGAGTAGACTTGGATTAGGACCACAGAGTGTGCATGTCCACACACAGTGAAAGACAGGGAGGCCCCGTTCCAACTGCTGTCTTTCTTCAACAGAGCCTGATCTAGGGTCTGGGGATGGACCGTTTGGCACAGCCTCCCCTAGTTTCTACAGAGATAAGCGAGCAGGTGCGCTTCCATATCGACTTGCTTCTCCTCTGTCTTCCGACACCAAGGTTCGAGGGAAGTAGCCCCCCTCCCTGCTCACCCTGAGGATCGCAGGCTGGGTTGACTCCCCCTACCATAGGTCTCATCGGCACTCAACAGATTTAGACCTTATCTGATACCCTCTCTGGGCAGATTTAGGATGGGGGACACCTCAGGGAAACTCCACTGATACTCCACTATGCCCTCCTCCATCGGGAACCTGAGAACTAGTTTGACCCCCCCACTCATCTCCATAACCAAACACTTATGTCTCCATAACACACCCACCAGCTCCTTCTGTGTCTCACTTCTTTGGCTACAGAACAAAAGCCTCAGAATAAAGATGTTCATGTTTGAAAAAAGGAAAATCTTCTGTGGTGCTCAAGCTACAAACACTTCTGGACAATAAGGGTCATTTAGAGTAATCAATTAAAGGAGAAATCAGATGTGAGTAAATAGACTGGATTTGAGTTTGTATGGCTTTTCACAATGTAACTGCAATCTGAAGAGATTCCACTATTTAAGTATATTGCGCATGTACAGTTTGCAGGACACAAGTACACAAACAAACCTCCTCTTCTAGTATTAATTTTGTTATACTTTTATCATATTGTTTAACTCAATGTTATGTAGTGCACTAAAAAGATGAAGTCATCTCCACTCTGAGGGTACAGTCACAAATGCACAAAATTAGAGAAGCACGTGAGCAAGTTTGCATTTTTGCATCATGTGGAGTTCAGGTTTGAATATAATACCAATTTCACCTCATCAGGTAATGATGGTCATTCACCTGCATTCTTGCATGTGTGACCGTACCCTAACTGAGATACGTGTTGCTAACAGTGATTTGTAGTTTTCTGGTGTGAGTGTTTTTCCCCTTAAAGTACAGACTGATAAAGTGATTTAATATACAATATTATAAAAAAAAGCAAAAACAAAAAAAAGCACAAACATTTGCATTTGGGTTTGGTTGCATATCAACAAAAACTCTCATAAATTATAGAAAACATTCATACATATAGAACAAAACACGATAAAATGAAAACAACTTTCTGCAAACTGGCTGTCGATGTCAAGATCTTTAACAAACACACACACAGAGGAAATAGCAAAACTGTTAATCGAACTTGAACATATTTTTTACCACTGTCATGTTGGTAAACTGCTTAAACTGTCCAGATGAAAAGATTTTTTTCATCTTATATCAAACTTATTGTGAAACTATTTAAAATGATCAATTGTAGTTTATTTTGTATGCTGTTGTGTAACCATTTCATATTTCAAACTTTTTTTCTTGCAAATGTGTTATTGTGTTAAGATAATCCTGTCTAGATGATTGGTGTAATAAAATGATGTTCATTGTTTTTTTTAAAGATGTCACCTCTCCTCATTTGTGTTACAACAGTATTCATTAAACATGATTATAGCATAAATGAATGACATCCACGCTCTCCAATGTACATTTTATGATACAGAAATTGTCTCCAGTGCAGTTAAGTTTGCATCTGCACTTGATGAGACTCACAGTTGTGGAAAAAGCAACTCAAATCTTTCCTCCCACTTTTCCACAGGAATTCTGATCATTAAATTACTCTTCAAGTCACCCACAGGGAAAATCAAATATTGAAGCTCAGCAAAACCCAAGCATAACGTATGTCCAGTTTACTGCACAAGAGGTCATCTAGTTGTTCTGCGGTGGAAGGGGGCTCTTGCCTTTTGACACCACCACCGCCTGTTCTCCAACGCTGTCATCAATGAGCAGAGAAATAGCGCCATCTAGCTGTTTTGAAGCTGCTAGTGCCACTACAGCTTTGTCTGTGGGGAAGCCCATCTTCTCCAGCTGCTGGAGACTGAGAGGAAACATTAATAGTAAACTGATTAGTTGAAATTGCATAAATATAACAGAGACAATGTGAGGGTGTTTAAGTTAAAAAAAAACAACAAGATATCCAGCCATTCACAGAAAATTTAACATGACATAAATGATGTTATTAAATTATTACTAACCGTAGAGATGATACTGATGATTTGGGTACCTCCACTTTTGCATCTGGGTTGTCAGGAGCATCCTGTAATGAGGCCAGTATCCCTGCCCTCAGCATCTGTTCCTCCAACACCTCAGCCTCAGACTGTGCAGCAGACTCCACCATCATCCAGGCAGGCACTGGACCCACCCATGGGTGGTGAGGGGGACTCCTCATGAAGGGAGCAGCTGCCTGATCCACAGGCACTCTCTGAGGAGGAGATCTCGGTCTGTGACAACAGATGAGGTTGGAAATTATGAAATCTGCCGCTGTCATGCATGCAGGTGGTGAGTGTGAATATTCAGTGAGATGAATCACACCTTTGTGAGGTAGTGTGGGTGGGCAATCTGAGCCGTGCTGAAGTGGGAACATATGCCCAGTCAGGAATGAAATCCAAAACCCTGGCCTCCTCCAGCTCCTGTAACGTCCCAATGAAGGGCTGATGATCTGAGAGGTATATTAAGTATAATTAAAAACGACTTGTGAGTGAACCATACATACAGCCATACACTTCATTATAGATTTAGTGGGGGAGGGCACACTTTGGCTCAAATCCCTCAGCAACAAATCAAAGGCCTACACTACAGACTAAAGACATAGATTTTCCAAATTTCACTGCAAGGCCCGAAACTAAAAATACATGAAATGTGAAAGGGTCTTCAGAAATAAAAGATAATTATGAAAGTTATTAGTCATGGTTAAATACATTTTTTTTAAAAAAAGAGTGCTGCTCAAAGGGGCAATTCAATTTATTGCCTTGAACACTTACACAGGTGTTTTCAATTACTGTGGATGATTAGACCTCGGCTCAGAAGCCTATAAGTTCAACAAAACTAAAAGGGATGTGAGACAGTCCTCAGTAGAAGTCTTAGTGTTTTGGAGGACATACACACAGGAAAGGATACAGTTGTGTCCGATGCATATTGTGCAGAAGTGAAGCAGGGCAGGTGTCCCGGGCAGTAGCAGCAGACCAATCAGCAGAAGAAGCCAGGGGAGAAACCAGACTGGCAAACACCTCAGCAGCCTCCTCTGTGTCACCTGACGACACTGCGCTGTGAACAGAGCCAGCTGAATGGCAGAGTAACCACAGATCCGGCTGGCCTCACCTCCACCGACAAAGAGGACCAGGGCGTAAAGAAGAGGTAATATGGTCATGGTCAGGATGGAGAGGGCGAGGAAGGCCACTGTTCCCCAGCGACGCTCCTGACACCGTCCAACCAACAGCAGGAAAGCAACACTGACCAGTAGAGAGGGCAGATCATCATGACTGAAAGCATACAGGAACACATCTGAGGAGGAGAACAGACAACTGGTTACATAACTGGGTTATATTCTCTGATTTCACTAACACTGAAATATCAGATTTGCATGCAAACCCATTGTCATTATGAAGCACAGACAGTTACCTCTGATTCTTGGAAAGTCTCCACCTGGACCTAAACTGAGACTTGCCTGGATGCCTCCAATATACATCAGCAGCATGAGTGTTATCAGTAGATATGTTCCCAGACAGAAGCCAGGGCGATCTGATCGAAACCAAAACCATACTGACGATATACGATCAAGCATAATTTAGGATTAGCTGTACTTTCCCCACTCACTTGTCCTTGTGTGGCATAATTCTGGTAAACAAGCATCTGTGTGTGCTCATAACAAGCACAGCGCCTTCTGAAATAACTATATATATGTATATATATAAAACCCTGTTATAATGAGAGTGGACGCTGCAGTTCCATAACTATAAATCCACAGCTATGTTTACTCGTCGCAAAATCCTCTGCACTTTATCTTGTCAAAATAATAACACACGACCGATAATGATATGCTATACTCAAACGACGAGCTCAATAGTGTCCACTTCCGTCTACGTCACGCTGTCTTCTTTGTCTTTACTGGCAGTTGGTCAAAGGAGTAAAGGAGCATTACCGCCACCTATTGGACACAGTGATGAATTGCATGAAAAAACATACCAAATTCACACTGTTAAACCCTTTTATGGTTAAACCTTTGGGCCTGTCTTGTCAGAATTAATTCTTGTGATTAGTAGTGTTGGAACGATCCTAGTTTAACTGACATGTCAAACAAGAACAAAAGAACAAAAACATGAACAAAAACTAAATTAACAATTTTGATCACAGATTATTAGTTTAAATCAATTATCAAAAATTGCCACAAATTCTCTGAATCCAGCTCCTCTCAAATGTGATGATTTGGTTGTTTTCTCTGCTATAATGTATGACAATAAATTTTATTAGTCTTTCATCAGTAGGCCACACACTCAAGCCCATCACCTCATTCGATGATAGCACAGACTGTATAAGGATGATATATGATGACTTAACAGAGATTTATTTGAATAAAAATCATCAGGTTTATTACTTCAAAAAAGTTTCTACTAATTATTGTAGAATAAGTTGTTTACTTTTTTGAAAAGGAGCAAGGGCGTTTTGATGTCTGAGGTTATTTAATCTTTTAAGGTGAAAGTGATCATTCAGGGTAACTTTTCGCAATATGCCTGTCGGCAAAAACACAGAAGCTACAGAAACTCTAACATGATTAACCCTCGAAATGCTTATTTTTAGACAAAGGCGCCAAAACTTCTTGATTATTCGTCTCTGATTAATTTTAGGATTAGATTTGTGTGTGTATGTGTGTGTCGCGCAGTAAACAAAGTGTGTGCGTATTCAGGTTGCGCATATATCGCGAGATTTCGTGCCTCCTGTGACGAGAGGTCCATTTCTCCAGTCAGCAGCTTCTGTCCAGTCGTTTCGCACAAACACTAAAATGGCGTCGGCTCCGGGTGAGTGCTGAATTTTCATCTTTTCAACCCATTTTCAAGAATTTGTGTTATTCAAATGCAACAATTAAGCATTTATATTTATTTTAAAAGAGAATGCGTCGCCATAATCCGCCCTTTTGCTTTACATTGTATCGAACATCGTTTAGCTCAGCTAGCTAGGCCTCGTCATTTTAGCTCAACGAGTCGTGCAGTTTTCTACCGGATGACTGTTTTTAAATTTCTGCACACTGAGGTTTATAGTCGACGCCAGATTGCCAGTTTAATCCGAATTATTTCCTACACTACAGTAATACACGTGCCAGTAATTCCTATATGCCTTAGTTAGTTTTTAGCATCTTCTTGTTTAATGAATGGCTCGTGCTAGTGACCGTCGTCTAAATATACTTGAATGGCGACCTGTGCAACGTGCTAACGGCTACTAGCATTAGCAGCGCTGCTGGCGCGCAATGGAGGTTTTGTTCAAATGAGCAATTGTTAGCTAACTATTGTAACTTCTCTTTAACAGATTACAGCTCCTACAATCAGACCAGCACTCAGCAAGGGTAAGAATTTATAATTATCTTACTAAAATGACTTACATATTTTTAAACGTTTGAGTGTGTCCCAGTTATCAAATAAGGATGATTTCCGTAACGTTAAACTCAATCTAGAGTGCATAGTATATTCCGTTTTAAGGGAGACCACATGTCTTCTGATGCATAAACTTTGATTTGCTTTGTTTTCACAGGTATGCTTCTTATGCTGCCCAGCCCTCACAGAGTTATGGACAGTCTGCACAGGTGAGGTTTAACGCAACAGGGTCGCTGTTTGACTGTTGGCAGGGGCTCCTTATTGTTAATCACAGTTATTTTGGTCAATATTGATCGTAAATGTTTTAACATGTTTGCTTATTGACTTTTGAGGCATTGTGAATTTATCAAACTTGTCCGTTCTAATAGTTTTTTTTTTTATACTTTAAATATGATTTGACTGATAAACATGCATGTACAACTTAATCACTGTCCTTTTTGGTTCTGTCTACATGATGTGTACATATGCTATGCACATATTTTATTTTATAATGTATTAATTCAGGATAGAACATGCTTGGCAGACAGCATGCACACTGTCAGCTCTGGGCATGTAATGCACACACAGTCATTACTGTAGCAAATTGTCATATGCGTAAACAGGTGTAGACAAACGTCCCTGTGGGCTCTCCCAGCATACGTTTGTTGTGTGTGCACAATGAGAGATCTTCCTGTCAGCTCAGTTGGTTTTACCTGTCTTGTTGACCAAAGGCTCTCCTTTTGTCACCTTGGCTGGAGCTGAGCAAAACATGCCACAGCCTGGATGAGTGTGAGTTTGGGCTTTTAGAGATGAGCGAAAGTGCACTGGAAAGAGGAAAGTTGTGCCCTGGATTTATAACATTATTATTGTACCTAACAGCTGAAGAATGCTCTTTTTTTCTTTCAGCAGAGCTATGGGCAACAGAATTATGGATCATATGCCCAACCTGCTGCTGCTGATGGCAGTTACACCCAGACAACACCTGCCACTGGAGGTTACCCTCAGCAGCAACAGCAGTATGGGTCCTCATATGGCCAGCCAGCATCAGGTCAGTTATAATAATAATAATGATTTAAAAACAACTTTATTTACTCTATATTTATTTTAGCACTTTATTAACAATGTTACAAATAGGAGCATTTGACTCATTTTTACCAATATTGTTATGTGCTTTCTACAGCTGGCTATCCTGCTGCCCAGTCTACCACTCATAGCTACTCCCAGTCTGCCCAGGGTTATGGAGCCAGTGGTTATGACAGTACTCCTGCAGCTGCTGCTCCAGCTGCCTCCCAGTCTTACGGCTCTCAGCCAGGGTATACTGCCCAGTCTGCCTACCCTGGTTATGGCCAGCAGGCTGCGCCCACTGCACCACAGAGGTATGTACCCCTCAACTAGGACCCAAATAGCAAGTGAATTGCACAAGATCTTTTTACTGAATGCGTTGTCTTGCTTTGTCTTCATCAGTTACAATGCTAACAGCCAGCCGGCTAGTTACAACCAAAATAGCTACTCCCAGCCTGCAGCATATGGCCAGCAACAGCCTGGCTACCAGGCCCAGCAGGCAAGCTATGGCCAGCAGCAGGGATACCAGCAGCAGGGCCAACAACAGCAACAGGCTCCTCCTGCTTACCCTCCTCAGGCTGCTGGTTCCTATGGGCAGCCTCCAGCCAACCAGTACAACCAGCAAGGTGGACCACCCAGTTACAACCAGTCCAACCATTACAGTAAGCTTTGTTTTTTCCTCATGCCTAAATGCTGTTTTCTAATCTGTTGTGATATAGTTCAGTGTTGACGTGAACAGACTTTGACTGTATGTTTTGATGCATTTTTGCTTTTTTTTTTTTTTTTTTTAGATAATTACAGACAGGATGGCCAGGGTGGAGGTTCTGGTTACTCTGGCTCTGATTCTTCAAGGTACCCAGGGACAGGGGAGAGCAGGGGCCCTGGCAGGGATGGCTTTGATCGAGGTGGAATGATGCATCGTGGCCGTGGAGGCATGGGTCGTGGCATGGGGTAAGTGTCTTTCCTTAGCACTTAACCTCACATGTATTTTGACTCTACAGGTGCTGTGGCCACTTGGGGCAGGGCTGAGACAAGTCACTACTTGAAACATTCTAAAGAAATATACCAGCAATTTATGCAACTTTGTTCTTTTAATATGGGAAGGTCATGATTTGTCAGCGGCCAATGCTGATGAATTATTGTCTTCTCTTTTTTAACCCTTGATGAAAGGTGTAGTACATGCCAACACTGGCAGCAATTATAACTTCTCATCCAGTTTCTCTCAGCCCTGCCTTTCATTTGGCCAAAGGTAAGAAAAAAATTTGTCCCTAATCTAAGTTGATTTTGATTAGAGACCTGTGCATAAACATTTAGGTTGTACAGTATATATTGTAGGACATTGTTTGACTATGAGCCAATATCAAAAGTTAAACTGAGAGGTTGCATATATCAGGATTGGTCAGGGAATGGGATAGAAGCATATTACAACAACATCTACATATTATCAAAACTATAATGGGTATTCTTAAGGAGTGTTCAAAACAATATGTCAGGAGCATCAGTTTCTCTGTATGGTGCATCATTGCCTGTAGGGTGACACACGTACAAATGCTACAAGAAGAATGCAATTATAGGTTGCATGAACCTGGAGATTTTTTTTCAGTTGTCATGCTGTAGTTCTTATCTAAATTAGTATTAGCCATAGTGTGTCCTGCAAGACCTCACAACATAACATGGATATTTTAAGGAATTTGTAGTCACTGGCCTCATGCAGCACATTTTGTTGCATTTCAAATACACATTTATACTTTCTGAAGTCCAAGATTTGGGTTAATATATTTCTTCTTGATAAGGTTTTTCCATTTTACATACAGTACGTTCACTGGTTTTTCAGTTTGTGGTTGGTGTTAAGTATTTGTCCTCATTTGATTGGCTTGAAGAAGTAATACCAAAAAGGAACAATGGTGCCATAGACTTAGTGGAATATGTTAATAGTATGGCAAGACCTAAGTAATATATTGCATCAACTACAGAGACAAAAAAGAAATGAGGAACTATTTTCTCAAGTTTCTCAGTTTTGTGCTTATACCAACTCTGACACTGGTCTTAAAAGAGGATCAGAACTTATTACTTGATACCATCAATTGTACTAAAAGAGTTGTTAAATGTCTTAAATGGGTTTTTGTGGTCAATGTTTTAATATCCATCTGAGCTAAAAGTCATCAGGGAAACTATTATTAAAAAGGTCAAAGGTCAAAAAACATTGAGAGCAAATTTGATATAAGTCACAATGTTTCCTAACAGACCTGTTGTTTTTTTTCTCTATTTGCCAGCCATGTACTGGCAGTTTTCTGGTGTCAACTTCTTAACAAAGAAACAGGTCTAGTGAAGTTATAAGACATGGGAAAACAGACTGTGTACACTGACATACTATACGTACTATTTATTCACTGTAACAATATTTTAGGCTCTAGGATTGTTTTATTACAGATACATTTAAGACGGTACAGAAAATGCAGTCCATGGATTTTGGTGTAGTGTGTTCCAGTCTAAACCCTGGCTAAAAAAAAAACTGGCATTCACGTGGATTCTATAATTTTATCTGCATTGTGTGTCTTATGTAGATGTGTATCCCTGAGTAAAATTAGCCCTTAATTGAGCTGGTCTATGACACATTTACTCTGGTAACCTTATTGAAATGCCAATCAAATTTGCTCTTGATGCAGATTGGGTATTTGAACAGTTGAATAACTCTGTTAGTGCTCATTGTCTGCTATTCTCTGTAGTTGGAAGTGGTTTGACCCAACCCCAAATCAGATTAACTCACATACAGCTCCCTTGAAAAAGAACTAAGAGTCACCAAGAGAAAGGCCAGGGGTGTTCAGGTGAACAGTGATTCTACTGTACATTTTTTTTGGTTTAGATTTTATCGATTCTATCTCTGCTTAAAACTGAAGGATGAAAAGTAAGTAATATTTTTGATTCAGCATATTTGGTCTCTAAAATGCTACACAGGCACTCCTAAATAAAAATCTTTGACATGACAGGTTTTACATTTTTAGGATTTGGTTTTGGGAAAGAGTAAAAAAAAAATTAACCTTGAATGATCAGTTTTGGGTCAGAGATGACACAAATCATCAGCTGTTATTTCAGGTGTTCTTTTTTTAAGATGTATTGCGTTTTTTTTAGGTGTTCATCTTTTCTGGTTCTCAAGTGTAAACCTTTTAAAATAATAGATTTCTGCATGACTTTTTTGGTGGTTTTTGATCCAGCGAATACACAAACACACAAGCGCAGTTTTATATGATATAGGACTCTAATCGAACAACTCTGCAGTCGTAAGGAGTAGTAAACAAGAATGCACAAAACCAAATAGCATAAATAGGAAAATAACCCTAAATACATTTTTAAACACAAATGTAGCATAGATGTGTTTTCTAGTTTTTCATTTTAGGGTCATTTTAGCTTTGCACAGGTGTATTTGTCTGTTCTGGGGGGAGGTGGGGGGAAGGGTTGCACATTATGTCATTTTGAAATGTTTAGAATTGTTTTTGTGGTTTGGAATACAAATGTTTGATCCCATTCTTTTGACCACTTTTAACATGCTTTGTCACATTTATACCGTACAGGTAACAGTGAGAGCCATTTAAAACCATCTATTCTCTAAAAAGTATCTGTACTCAGTACAGAGCCGCCAGCTTAAGCAGCAGGAGGGAGCTTAAACAAAGATTCGGGGTCTGCCTTTTTTTCAAGAACTGAGGATGGTGTTTATTTTTTAAGCATGATGGGTATATTAGACCAAGTCTTTGTTTTAAGTTAATATAACCCTGATAAACACTGTAAAATGTTATTTTTGGTCTTTATTTGTTTAAACAATGTATAATTGTATTTTATTTTTTATTTTATTACCTGCTGAATGTGATCACCTGATCATCTTGTGAAATTTCAGATGCATTGTACCTGTTTTTACAATTTTACACCGCTGATTCAGCTATAACTTTTGTTAGAATTGTTATTGGGGCGTTGGCTTCTGTCTGGGTAAAACTATGTATCCCATCAATGCATCTGAAATCTTTCTACCTGTGTACAAATTTTGGGGTTTTGTCACATTTTCAAAAACAGTGAAATTGTGTTAGTCATTAATGTTTTTTGCACATATGTATCCACTACTGTCACTGAAGTTGTACTCAGCTAGTTAAGGAATGGCACATAGCTAATACTCTTAGCTCCTCAATTAGATTGTGTATTTATAATTTGGGGGAGTTTTTAGTTGCTGTTGGGCTAGTTGGAATGTTTTGATTACTCCCTCAATCAAGCCACTTTGCTCGAGCCATGGAAGTGGCAGTAAAAGGGAAATCGCCTTCATATCTCCATTTATTCCCCCATAGCAGCGCTGGAGACAGAGGTGGCTTCAGTAAGCCTGGTGGTAAGTTAACGAGTATTACACTGGTTAGTCCTTTCAAAGCCTTAAACTTTTTGACCAAATATGCTTCGAGTATTGATGTCTTACATTGTGGTATGAAAACAAATTTATCTACATGAACACATCTGAAAATATTTGGGAATTTTTTGCAATGCCTGAGACCATTTTCTCTGGGGTACTTGGTATAATTCAGTCTCTGCTCATGGTTTGCTGATGAGTTTTTGACAGGTTAATGGCAAATTTCCACACAACTGTGTCTGTTACTGCTTTAACAAATCTCTTGAGCTGAATTCCTGTTTTTCTTGAGGATTTCAAACTGGTCTTAGAGGCTTTTACACAATTATTTACCAGGGTCTGAGGTGTTCAATTTTCAATTCAATATATCACTTGTGAGAATTGTGGTGTACCGTAAGGTGCCATTTTCAACTTCTCAATATGGCTTACTGTTTTATAAGGGAGTGTCTGGATTATCTTTGTAGTACTCCTCAGGTGTTGTACACTGAACTTCAGTTGCACACACTGACTTTTCTCAATTTGTGTCTCTCCCCCTCGACTGGTGGACTACAGGACCAATGGGCGGAGATGAGCGTGATATGGGTGAGTAGAGTCACATTATTGCTCCTTGACTTTGGTGGTTCATATACTGAATACTTCTCTGTCAGTGTTATGAAGAAAGTTTGTATTATTACTGAATATTTACTGTTATGTATTGTAGGACGCCCTGAAGAGCAGGATGACTCTGAGAACAGCACCATCTACATCACAGGGTTGACAGAGAAGGCTAACCTGGAAGAGATGGCTGAATTCTTTAAACATGTTGGCCCAATCAGGGTGAGCAGTACCTCTTTACTCTAAATGTTGGTGTAAGCAAAAGTAATGTGGAAACTAATTAATTCTCTTTGTTTGTCTAGATCAACCGCAGACTTGGCCAGCCTGCCATTAACATATACACAGACAAGGACACAGGCAAGCCCAAAGGAGATGCCACCCTGTCCTATGAGGAGCCAATCTGTGCCAAGGCAGCTGTGGAGCATTTTGACGGTATGTTTTATTGACTTCACATCAGACCTGAACAGAGACACATAAGTAAATACATGAATCTAAAAGCACCTTTTAAAAATCCACCCAACAAATAGAACTGGTGAGTGGTTGTTTTTATTTTTATCTTCATATTGTTAATTTTAGGGAAGGAGTTCCAAGGCCGAAGGCTTAAGGTATCCATGGCACGCCGTAAGCCCATGATGGGTGGAATGAGAGGTGGCATGCCCATGCGAGATGGCATGATGGGCCGTGGAGGTAAATGTCAGCACTATTTGTTAGTGTTCCATTTTAAGGAAATGTACACACCATTCTTGACAAAAAAACTACTTGTCTGAAAAGTTTAAATATTGGCTGCGTGGCCTCTTGTTTCACATGACAAACTTGCAGTTTTACAGTGAAGCATATTGAAGTTGTCCTCCAGTGAATGATTGGCAGTGATCTGTATCCTGTTGCTGAAAGAATACAGCATGATTAGAACTGCTGTTATTTCCTTGTTTTATCAGGTATGATGGGCCGTGGAGGAGACCGTGGCGGCTTTGGCCCACGAGGTGGTCCACGTGGTATGGGCAGAGGTGGACCCACTGGAGGCAACATGCAGCAGAGAGCTGGAGACTGGGAGTGTCCTAACCCGTATGTATTGCTTCGAAGTGCAGTGTCTTTTAGGATGCCTTCTTGTATCACAGATTAGTTTTAATTTATTTCATGGTCTGTGTTCCCAGGGGCTGTGGAAACCAGAACTTTGCCTGGAGGATGGAGTGCAACCAGTGCAAAGCCCCCAAACCAGAAGGGCTGGGTGGTGGCCCCCCGTTCCCCCCTGGAGGTGACCGTGGCAGAGGTGGAATGGGAATGCGTGGAGGCAGAGGTATGGACCGTGGTGGGCCAGCGGGAGCTGGAGGCCCGGGTGGACCTGGAGGTTTCCGTGGAGGCTGGGGAGGTGACCGTGGTGGATTCAGAGGACGCGGTGGAATGGATAGGGGAGGTTTCCGTGGGGCCGGGCGAGGCGGACCACCCATGGACCGAATGGGTGGCAGAGGTGGAAGAGGAATGGGCCCACCAGGGGGCAAGATGGATATGAGGTGGGATTAAAATGTTTTATTGTTCTTGTCATTGATAATTCCAGGACTGTTGACTATTATTGTAAATTGTTATAATTAATGCAAACCTGTGAGCAGAACTGCTGTTGTCAATATTACTGTGAACATGAAGATCTTTCACTTACTTCTCTTCTGTTCTCTGGCTCTTGTTGTTAGGGACCATCGCCAGGAGCGCAGAGAGCGACCCTACTGAAGGACTTCTTGACTGTTCCTCTTGTGGAATTTCATTTTTAAAATGAGAATTTTTAATTTATGATTCCATGTTTCGATGGCTATAGAACTGCTTTTAAACATCTTGTGCAGTTTCATTCAACTCGTGTTTCCATTTTTTTTTTTTTTATTTTAGTTTATGCTACATCTTGTATTGTGCACGTTGTTTTTTTTTGTTGTTGTTGCTTTTTTTAAATTTGCAGATTAGATTTGACATTGTACTGTACAACATTTTCATTCGTTAACATAATTGCTTCCCCTTTCCCATAACTGACAATTGTATGATGACAAATTTGGGAAATAAAATTTTATTTCTAATTTGATGTTTTTGAGTTGTGGGCTTTACGCGACTACAAAATGATCATGGCCATACAGGACAAGTTATAGCACAGGTAGTGGATGTGATTGTGTTTTGTCTATTGTGTCCAGTGTTGGCATATGTGGTACGTTGATCTTAAGGAAATCTGGCTATTACAGCTGCATTGCGAAAATGACAACGGTTTTAAATACAATTTACAGTTGCCATCACAAGAGAAGTCATGAGAAACTGTGCTTGATTTTTAGTAAAGTAGTGTGAAGCTCCTGATTTAATCTAAAATGATTCAGTGTTGAAAATGGAAAAAGTCCAAGTCTGAAAATACTTTTTATAAATACTTCTTAGTGTCTTTAGATGATGAAGCAGTCACATCTCTGTCACATGACTTGGTCAGTTGGATGCTTGTTCCACCACAGAAAATGATTTTGCTCTGCTGAAGCTTCTTCTTCTCTGATCTGTGATGACTTTCAGGAATATTGAATGTCATCTCTCCCTGGAGGCCTAAGTGTTAGTTACGGTGCCTAAATAAAAGACTGCCATACTATGCTTTAGATTGTCACTTAGAAGGTTATAAACCTGATCTGCTTGAGAAACCTAAGAAATTATTTCTGTCTTGCTATTACCATAACCTGAAAGGCACTAAAGATTATTAGTTTTTTTTAATGCATTAACTGTCATTTTAAAACTTTTTAGATTTTCCTTTTTCGACTGTTTATTTTTGGCAAAAGAAGGAGCACATCCGTAGGTCTGAACTGCCACTGCGGTTACTTTTCTTACCAGTAGGTGGCGCATGTTGAACTGAATCTTCTGGTCCTCAGAGGATACAGGCAGGATCTGGTTTCTGGTGCCTTGCATCAATGACAGTGTGATTCCCTCTTCACACAAAAGATTGAAGGACACAGGGCTTCAAGCCTTTTCTAATGTAAGATTTCATTTTACCCAATAGATTTAAGTTGCAGTCTTAACAAAATGGCAGTAACTTATTTTCTGCCTTCTAAGACTTACTGTTGCCATATGTAGCTTTGAAATAGTCAACTCTCTGAACCAGAGGAAAATGACCTCTGCTGTTCAGACATCACAAATACCTTGAATGTTTTTCTTTGTCTCCCATTTTAACTGCAGTCATTGAGCAGTGTTCCCTATAAAGCAATCAAGTTGAATTAAAACGCTGTTATTAATCACAGATCTTGCCACATTTTATCTTTAACATCTGGCAAACATATGGCTATTAAACCATCCTACAGCTTTTTGATGTTTTCTTTTTCTACACCTTTTGGGTTAACACTGGATAATCCTGCCTATAGGATTCTGAAATCATTTGGTCAGACAGTATTTACATCCTTTGCTGTATTTCTGTTTAGCAGTTAAAGTTTGTCCATAAATTGCTTCAGTTGAGCACTTCAGCTTCCACTTTACTGTGGCAAAAATGCAGGTGGTGCACATCTGTATGTTTCTGTACATGTCTGAAAAAATAAATACAGCAGCTGGCTTTCTGTCAGAGCACCAAAGTTTAAGACTCCTCAAAGTGATTTAGAGCCAGAAATGAAATCTTTTCCAACTCCAGGACTGTCACAGTGTTGTTATTGATGCAGATGCAGTAATCAAGGCTCATGTCTGTGTGGGTTTGTTTTTTTTAAGTTATCCCCTGAGGAAACCGCGTCCCAGCTGACATCTTGAAGTGCTTCTCATTTGCTGTGGCCAGTTGTTCATGTGGATTAATGGAGTGCTGAATTCTCTCCCTCTCTCCCTCTTTACTGACAGAAAAGCTGATTCATCCAGGCCCAGAAAAATGATCTCATCAACCGCCACCTTCTCTCTCTCTCTCTCTCTCTCTCTCTCTCCTCCCTCTCTTCCGCCCCCTCCCTTCCTTTCTTTCTCTCTCTTGCTCTCTTTCTTAAATAGACACATCCCTCTTTTTTAAATGAAAACAAGCCCTCCTTCTTGGCATCGGGCTTTGCTTAAATTCAAACAGTCACACATTAGGAGAGTACACGAGCTGCTCCAGTAGAGTTTTTAAAGATTGTTCAAGGAAAAAATGAGATGGAGGAAAAGATTTAAAGGCTCAGTCAGAAGTTTTTGAATGAACAAATTACATGTGTGTTTGCATATATAAAACATTGTAAAGAAGTTTTCGGAAAACATTAAAAACTATTTGACGTATTAAAAGACTCCTGATTCTTAGCAGTTTCTAATCATGTGCTTCAAATTCTGCTGGTTACAGTTAGATTACAGACATTGTTTTTAAAGCCTCAGGCAAGTTTCACTGCTGTTTTCAAAAACACACCATTTAAACCTGAAAATCAGGTCTCTTGCACTGAAGTTTGACCCAAGTTTCAAACCTCACATTGAGCTGTAAATCAGCCCTCGGTTTCAGTTTATGAGTGTGATTTGTAGATGGAATAGGAAATATGTTTAACATGATTTCCTGAATTAATGTAACACACAAGTTGTCTTAACTTACTTATCTAATGCCCCCAGATGAAGTAGTCCTCTGTCCTGCAGCCCTGTTATATATAAATCTATTATATATAATACATGAGCAATATGTGACAGACTTTGTCTAGTAAATCATGTGCTCTTGAATTGGCCACTTTGTCTTGAGCTCTGTTCACAGCCTGCTTGACCTGACTGGATAACACTGTCCATCCACTGTATATCTCTCACTATCTGCCTTTATAATCCCAAATCTCCTGCTGTTTCTGGGCTTACAGGCTCTGTCCTCCCAGGTGTGACTTCTTTGATTTGTCCTGCAAACCAATAATCATTCAGCATCCACTGCAAAACTTAGACAAGGCTGTTAAAACTTAACCAACACAGCAGAGCTTCTTCTTCGTCATCACATCTTTTAAGCACTGATAAGATGATAAAGTTGGAAGGGAATTTTTTGAGTTGCTGTCTCGTGATGCTGAGATGCCTTAATCACTTGAGGCTATTTGGTAAAGACAAAGACTTCATTATTGAGAGGCTGAGAAACTTGCTCATAACATAAAACTATGATGTATGTTCTCACAGAGTGGAGAAAACAGCCTGATGCAAGCAATGCAACATCATGGAGGTGAATCAATAAGCCTGATAGTTTGCAGAGAAATTGTGCAAAAAAAATTGCAACTTTGAAAAGAAAAATCTGCAGCTGTAGTAATAATTGCGGATTTTAATGCAAACAAACAACGTGATCAGTAAATAGAATATACTGCTTTGCACTAGATGAAAGCATCAGTGTATAACTGAGTCACACATTCACAGAGTGCACGCTGAGCTGGTGCACATGGGGTTAAGTTTTCCTCCCGTGCCGGGCGTTGATCCCTCATAATGGGATGTGCCACCGAGTCGCTGTGCTGCTCTAAAGCTGCAGCAGGTCGACACATTGAGGGAGAGGCGGGTCTTTCTGCGGGGAGGACGAGCTGCGGACTCGGTGGTCGTGATTCCACCGAGCGGACGCACGGACATGGTGACACGTGGATGTTTGCGGGCGAGAGGACGCGCCGGCCCCCGCGTGCGTTAACCGCATCCGGAAAAACGCATCCATGCGCCACGACCGCTCCGCATCCAGATATGACAACACAAAGCCAGCTTTCAAGGAGCCCCGATCAGGAAGCACACATGCGGCTCGGCATGGGTGCGTCAACACGGTTAGCGCGGATGCAATGAGACGACCTGGATTTATCAAGTAGACTTTTTTTTTTTATTGCGACAAATATGGCCGATCAGAGCAACATCCAGTCCGCCGCCTCCAAGAGCATCCGGCCCTTTAAATCCAGCGAGGAGTACCTGTACGCCATGAAGGAGGATCTGGCTGAATGGCTCAACACCCTCTACGACCTGGACATCAGCGCCGACACCTTCATGGACGGGCTCGGCACCGGCTGCGCGCTCTGCCGCCACGCCAACAACGTGAACCGGGCCGCGCAGGACTTCCAGCTGGAGAACCCGGAGGCTGCACGGTGCATGAAGCTGCCGTCCAAAGATGTGGTTTTCCAGTCTCGCAACGTCGTCCCCGGCTCGTTCCTGGCCCGGGATAACGTGTCCAACTTCATCAGCTGGTGCAGGCAGGAGCTGTGGATCAAGGACGTGCTCATGTTCGAGACCAACGACCTGGTGGAGAGATGCAACGAGAAGAACTTCGTGCTGTGCCTCCTGGAGGTGGCGAGACGAGGGTCCAAGTTCGGCATGTTGGCCCCCATGTTGATCCAGCTGGAGGAGGAGATCGAGGAGGAGATCCGGGACCAGGAGAGCCTGCGGATCGAGGCCGGGGAGCCGGCGGAGCAGAGCCCGCCCGGCAGGTGCTTCAGTCGGAAGGAGAGCAGCAAGAGTGTGGAGGATGAGGATGAGCCTGATCCAGAGCCCTTCATCTGGCAGCAGAAGAGGGTCTTATGTGACATGAGGAATCTGGATGAGCTGGTGAGTTGAAAAGATAAAAACACACAATATGATTATCCTCATTTTACTACTCTCAATAATCCATTTGACTCTGCAGAAATATGTCATAACTGTATTATGATTCATGCATGTGTCATATACTACTAATGACCTCACAGCCCAATTATCACACAATTGAATCATCACTACTCATAACATACAGCAAGAAATACATTTATAATACACAAGCTTCTCATCCTCTGGCCTTGATCAGATGTAAATATCATCCTTCTGTGTTAAAGCAGCTGATTTCTCCCACAGTAAAAGACAGACGTGTTAAAAGTGAAGCCCCCTCATGAAAATATCATGCCAGTGTTATGAAGAAGAGAGGCGCCATGCAGATTCCCTGAGGTGTGGGTGTGTGTATGCGTCTATACATGACTGTAAATTCCTGCTCACCTGGAGGGTCACTGTGTGTTTGACACTCAAATTCTCACTTTGTTGCCACAGGGGAACTCTGATTGGTCAAAGGTCAACCTCAGTGACATTTCTCCAGCAATCTTGTAGAAATGTCAGTGCTTTTTTTTCTTAGCTTCAATACAATATCCTGCAAGTGAGGAAGATTTTTCTGCAGCTCACTACTAAAAATGTCCCTCTTGGCAGTTTGCTTCTAAAACATTTCCTGTCCTGTGGAATTCAAACCATCGACTCATGTCACTTAGCCTGTTGAGCTGGATGACCTTTGCCACCGCCCGCTGCACATGAGCACATGAGAGAGGCAAAGATCTTGTCAGGGCAAAGCTAATGAGCAGACAGACAGAGCAGCAGAACATGTGCTCAGGCTGTGTGTGTGTGTGTGTGTGTGTGTGTGTGTGTGTGTGTGTGTGTGTGTGTGTGTGTGGGGGGGTCAACGTTTTCATGTTGATGAGACTAACAATGTCCGTCTTTGGCACCAAATATGAGAGGGAGGAGGGGAGACAGTGGACAGTCATGCTGGAAAGGCAGCGGAGCAGAGCGGTTCTAGTGTGACCTCCACAGACAGAAATAGGAGAGCGTGTGGAGGAGGATGTGCGCTGTTCATATTCACACTGTCTGAGTCCACACACTCGCTCATATGACTGAGGATTATACAAGTAGACTGCATTTGGGGACAAAAAGATCACCGGAGAGCTGCAGAGCGCATGCTTGTCTCTTCCTTTTCTGTCATCCGCACTGACACATCCATCATCGGACAGTGACCGACAGACACGTTTGACTGGCTGTGACTGATTAGGGAAGTGGCATCCCCAGTCATGTCTTCCACCCCCCCTGTGAACCTTTGAAAATTGCTTGCATGTTAGCTACACAGCCCACATCAGCGACAAAAGGCTCCTCAAATGAGAAACCACTTTGGAGATGAGAGGCCGCAATATGAAAATAGCACAGTATTAATGAAGGTACTTTACAGTGTTTCCTAAGTTGTACCAACACATCCTGTCGAATGGCTTCAGCTGCTTGTGGTCAGTTTCTCATTTTGAGGTCCAGACACTCCAGTGTGAGACATATTTCCACTGAATAATTTTAATTTCCATTTAACCAGGAACTAATCAGATTGGAATCCACATTTTATTCTTTAAATAGTTTGATCAATATCTGCCCAATCAGCGACCCACCCAGTTCTCGCTGCGAGGCATCAGGCCTCTCTGTCCTCCATCGGCCCAGAATTTATCCTGCAGAATGCTTGTATGCAATTTTCTTAGTTTTTCTGTCTGATTCAGTGGCCTTAAAGGTCTCATTATTACAGGAAACCTCATTCCCTGCAGTCATGAGTATCTGACAGGGAGGTGTGACAGCAGACTGTGTTACTCTCAGTCAGGAAGGCAGAGATTGTATTTCACAGGATGGTTTGACTCTTTTCTTTTAATCACTGTTTACATATTTATTCACTGATTTTTCATTCTACAAGCTGCTGTCCATGATGACTTAGTTTTGAAGCTCTTTAAAAAAAAATCAATTATCAACCTGTTCCTGAACTGCTTTCCTATTCATATCCTATAACATTATTGATGAAATGTCATCAATCAATTACTGGACCATTAACTCCCACAGAGGTGTGCACAGCAGCCTCAGATGCTTGTGCAAACTGAAATGTGGCCAAGCTTCTGTTCACACTTTCTTTACAAAAACCTTAATGAGTCAATAGATGTTTGGGCGGCATCTACCTGTGATGTGTTTGCACATGAACCAGGAATGTTGTCATTACATGTATGTGCCACCACGATGTCCTAACCCAATTAAATGTAAAGTAGAATATATTTACAGGATTGGATTTATTTATTTTTCAGTTAAAAATATATTCAGAAGCTCAAGACTAACTTTAAATTCTAGCACTATTTTTTGATAGTTTGGCCTTTGTTTTATAGCATCTCAATGGGATTTGTACATTTGGCGGCTGTTTATCCTTCTGTACGTTGTGTGATCAAACTAATCTTCTTGTTGAGTTCAATCAGACAATACAAGTGTAGTGATAATAGGATTACAGGTCATTATTCTAATGAGTGTAGTAGCCTGCATACAAACAGAAGGATCATTTTAAGTACAAGTCCCTTCATCTAGCTCTTCAATAATCACAGTAAAAATGTAGCACCAAATATTGTCAGATAAGATTTGTCCTCAGTAGACGGTAACAGTTAAGTGACTCATCAAGCTCCAGACTCTTAATTCAAGTAGTTGATGTGTCACAATCAGAAGCACAATAGGTGTCTAATCTTCATAAAGCCGTTGCCTGTCCAGTTTACTCTCCTGGTTCCAACATGCTGTCATGTAAACACTCATCAGCACTGTGTCTCCCACTGACCCGCCTTTTACGTATGTTATTACTCATCTCACTGTGGGGCTGAATTTCCACTGTGAAGTAGAAGAAGTGACCGGTGTCTCATTTCCTTCATCATAGTTTGAGTCAATAATAAATGTTCCTGTTTTCCCACTCCTGGAGACAGCAGCTGCTTCACATTGCATTACTGTATGTCCACATGAAGTTTATCCTGTGCATTAGGGGATTTTCTTTCCTATCACTCATGATATAGGGATTATGACAGTGACTCTGATTGATGCTGTATTTTTCTATATGCTGCAAACAGCCTGAGGTAAATAAACATAGTCATCTACCTACATAAAAATGACCTTTTTGTGTGTATTCCAGGTCTTGCAATTAGGCCCTGGGCTAAGTGCCATCTGACACACGTGTAATAATTAAAATGACACCTACTGACCCCTTAATGCACACTCTAATTGTTCATATGTTTACTGCATGCATAGGCATCTCTGCAGTTCAGTATAATCACAGCCTTTGTCGCCTTCCTTCACTCGCATCTTTCCTTCTTCTTGCTCAGTCATATAAACTGGTTCATGTCTCTTCTCACCCCAGGCTTCGACATTCAGCCCTTGTTTAGTTCATATATGTGCGAGCCCCCATTTCCCATCCCCCACCCCGCTGTCCGCTTGAGATGATAAAGCAAAGAGCACAACAGTATGTCTTGTTGGTGGCATTGAGCAGGAAGATGTGAATAGGCTGTTGACAGCGAGGTAATCAAAGGCTGACGTCTCAATCGAAGACTTTGGACGGAGACACCAGCAGAGCAGAGAAGAGGACCAATAAAGAGAGTAATGCCTGTATTATGCCTTTATGGACTGTCTGCTCCATTAGCCTTATGGTCCAATTTGTGCTTTCAGGGAACAAAAAAAAGGGAAGTAGACAACAGATAGTATGCCTAGAGTGACTTTACTGTACACTCTGTTAAACCTGACTGGATTGGATGTTAGTCTGGGAGGGAGAGAGCTACAGTAGAGAGCGAGTGAGAGTGAAAGAGAAAAGTAGGTCATCATGCTTTGCATTGGGTCACACTCATACACTTTGCTGAGAGAGCGTGGCATCCTTCAGTGTTTCTCCCTCCTGTGCCACATGCACTCCTGTTTTTATGGGTTTAATATTTTAGACTTTGCGCAGTAACAGTACAGACAGGATTTCTGCCCTCCTCTCTATTTTCCAAGCTGCAGGGTGCATGTGGAAAGGGCTGACTCTGCACTTTGCATGTTGCCCGCTTTATGTCTTTACCGCGGCGTTTGATGTTATCAGCTGATCGTTTGCACGATTATCATTTAATTGGGTGTTTATCTTCATAGGTTTCTGTCTGTGTGAGTAGTGTAGTTATTTCGTTGCACCTGCCGGCAGCCTCCTCGAGCCGGTTTCAGTTGGACTCACATCAATTCCACTAACCTCGTTTGCCACAAGCAAGAGTGCTGAGTGTTCTTGAGCCTCATCAAAACAAACCGGCAAATGACTTAGACAGTGGCCTGATATTTAACTTCCTGCACCGGGTGATTACACTGCTGTTTGACTGAGGCGGATGAATAATAGAGTTATTCACCTTGCAGCACTTGATGTCCATTAGATTCCTATATCCTCCCTGCCCCCCCCCAATGGGCTGTTTGTCATGTGGCCAGAAGATAGGCATCGATTTTCAGACAATGGTTCCTCTGAAGAGGTGAATGAGGTCTGGCCCGGAGCAAGAATGATTAGATTTTTTAGCCAGATCAAAACACACAGGACAGGTTGTAAGATACATGAAGGCATGTTGTTGTTATATATAAAAGTTAAAGGAATAGTTTGTGAAACAAGCTTATTCACTTTCTTGCTGGGAGCTGGATGAGATGCTTGATACCACTCTCACATCTTGGGCGCTAATAAGTGAGCTGCAGATTTGTTAGTGGGAGGATTTTGTTTCCTTTGGACAGAGCCAGACTCACTGTTTCCCATATTTCCAGTGTGCTAAAGTAAGCTCACCGGCTGCTGACTGCATCCTTATATTTAATGGACAGATGTAAGAGTGATTTTCTCATCTAAGCAGAAAGAAAATAAGCCTATTTCACATCATGCTTAGCTATTGCTTTAATGGATTCTTTGTTTGTGCTCAAAAATATAGCCATAACCTGTGGAAGGTTAGAGGCATTAGCTGACATACCTGACCCTGAGGCATTTATCCAGCTCTGTTTTTCCGTCTCATCTCTGCTGGTGTGGCCTGTTGGACCAGCATGCTAACCATCTCTAAATACACGCATTTCCATGATTTCTGCAGTTTGTCCCCTCGGGCTGTAGCTCCAGCATTATCATCAATTATTCAATCATTTTTCACCTCCCTGCAGCCCCCAGGTTGTTTTAAAGAGATAATTTGTGCAAAGAAGGCTGTTCCATGTTTATGAGATGTTGCATGGTTGTCCACAGAGGAGTCGTTTATACAGGCTGTCAGGCCCAGTTTAATAGAGGATAGTCTCTGATATGTAGCTGTTTTCAGTGTGCGTTCACAAGCTTGAGGAATGCTTGCTGTGGGTGGTGGAGCAATAACCCTCCAAGTTCCCAAAAGTCTTCCTCCTGCCAAGCATGCGCCCCCAGTGGCATAGTTTTCTTCCTTTCCGTGCTTATCTGATTGCGAGGTTGTTTTCTCTTGGGAAGTTTCCAGTCATGACAGGAGATCCTCCAGGCAAGAAGATAAGCTAAGAGAAGAGTCTTGTTGTCATTTTTGAAATTCACCTTGGAAGTACTGTATGTGTGGTGTGCCATATAATCTCCCAGTTTTTCTTTACCTTCTGAAAGTAGCATGTATTCTGTCATAAAACCCTCCAATCTAAGTCAAATCCTGGAAACACCCTCGTGTAAATTCCTGTGGAGTGACTTGTTGTAGTGTTCACTTTTTATTGTCGGAGTTTGGCGGTGATTATCCTCCGCATAGTAATCATAAAAGGAGCCAGTTACAGCAGGCCAGCACACCTATGTTTGATGACAGCGCTGGAGCAAACTGTGTGGTCGTGACTCACGAGGAGAACAGAATATTCAAATGGATGTCCTCTTCAAACACATTTATGAAATTTGGATCTGAAAACCTGAAAAACCAGAACTATAATTTGTGCATTTGCATAATAACAACCAGTTCAAATCACGCAATATTAGAGTAGAACAACATTGTACATTCCTTTCTTTTGATAACATTATGTTGAGCTTTACAGTCGTAGTGCAGCATGTTGGTCCACATTTCAAATCTGTTAAAAAAAAGGGAGGGGGGATAAAATCTTTATCTCTCCCCTCCCATTTCCTCTCTCCATCCCCAGGGTTTGCTCAGCCCTCAGCCTATCTCTTCCATGAATGGTCCTTCAGATGTTTGCAGGTCAGGAAGGAAAGGCACGAAGAGGCTGTTGACTCACACAGCAGATATGACGTGATCTGAGCAGTGGGATCATTAAAGCAATATGTACTCTGACTGTTCTTGTACATTTAACTCGCGCAGAGACAAGCAAACTGCTTAATTCACAGAGACTGTCAGCATTTTCATTTTAATAAAGAAAATGTTTCTCTCTGTTCAAGCAAAAACATCTCTGCATTCCTGTCTTAAGATAGATAGCAGATTCCCAGGATAGGGGCATGCTGTGGATTGTTGAGTCGCTTTTTCAGTTTTTCTCTCTTTTCCTTCTCAAACATCTGCAGCTCTTGCTGAAAGCGTCTGTCATTTCACCAGCATGCATCCATAATTCATCCTTCAGTTTTTTGCAGTGTTCCAGCTCCACTTCCGCGTGTTTCCTGCATGACCTTGTCGCTCTCTCCTCCCCCTTTTTATCTCATTCTGCTGTGCGAAAGTGTGTGTTTTGGTTTCAGTGTGTCTGAGTGTATCCATTGTGAGCAAAGACATGGGAAGTGCACACATTTCATGCCAAAGGTTCTGCAGAGTAAATATTTCAAATGTCAGGGCTGCTATTGATTAGGTTATTATTAAAACACTTCATAGTTCCACTGTGTATCCTGCTCAGTGTTTCACATGAGGCCCAGTGTGTGAGTCCTTTACCTTCCCTCTGGAGGAAAATGCATGACCTCAGCTGAACAGCTCTGGGGGAGGTTTGGGGACGAGAGAAGGGCTTTACTGAAGCAAGAATGAAAAAAAAAGAAGGCAAACTGTACAGTTAAAAAGGGAAGGGTAAGGCTATGTGTGTGTCTGTTGCCTTAGTAATGTTTCCATGAACTCACTGGCTGGGGTTTTTCCAAACAGGGCCCGTCCACCTACTGACAAAATGAAAAGACGGAGTGACAGAGCGGAGAGAGGGAAGGAGCTAGCAGATGTAGAAATGTAAGCAAAACAAAGAAAGCGAAGACAAATATAGGTCCGGTCAGCTGGTGTGCAACTAAAAATAAAGGCTGATAGACAACAAAGCAGATGAGAGGGAAAAGAAGGCTGGATAGAAGCAGGTGAGAGGGAGAACAGAGAGGCAGGTGAGATGCTGAGGCTTAGCGCTGATTCCACCCTCTTTGATTAGCATGGGAAAGAGAGAAGGGTGCTGATTTAAGAAAATAACAAGGTGCCTCCTTAATCTTCTGAATACACCATAATGTAGGCATTATAGTCCAACCTGCTCACACACACGCCATATCCCCTCAGCACTGTATACAACATGAAAGGGACTGTAAACAGCCAACGGGTGGGAGCTCACAACCTGAAATTTCCCTCTAACATGTCATTTGATCACTCAAATATCAATAATACACACTCCTCCCTTTTGTAATGGCCGCCTCTGCACACACAACTGTGTCTTCTTCTTCTCTTCCTCCGTCCACTTTGCTGCTTTACTTTCCCTCGTGGTCAACAAGTGCGCATACGCCTTTTGTCTGAGAGAGACGCCAAGAACAACATCAAAGTTGTCCAATCCTGCCAGAGCGCAGGCCCGTGCAACACAGGCGGGTCTCGCTCCACCCTGCAGTTGTGTCTGACTCCAGTTGCCTAATAAGCACCCCCGACCACAGCAAGGGCACCGGCTCTGACTCCCTGGATTCAAAACCCAGCTGGCAGCGCAGGCCTGCTGACATCATCGCCACCACCAGTCTGGCTTCTCAGCTCTTTCTCTCGTCGCTTCATGATGTCACAACCAGAAACATTGTCGTGTAACAGCCTAGAGAGAGAGAGTACTCATTAACATGTCCACATATGTATTTTTGTGCTTTTGTGACACTCTGCGGCAAACTAAATTACCAAAATGTTCTGAGGAGATGAGACGAGGCAGGGCTTTTAATGTGGTAAGAGAGCCGGGCGGGGCCCTCCGTCACCCAGTAGGTGCTTGGAGAGAAAACTTGGCAGGAAGATGACGCACACACACGCTCAACACCCTCATACACTCAGGCAGCCAAGACTCCTCATTCCTCCCACCATAAAAGAGACTCATTGTTTTGACACACAGCACTCAGGACCAGCGGGGCTTTGGCCACAGTTACAGATATGTGACTAAACATGATATCATGTGGGTGCACTGACCCCGAAGAACAGGAAGGGAGCCCTGTCAGGTTCCTCACGGACGTGTGTGTGTGTCATGTGGATGTTAATGTGCTCTGTTTTGTTCTCCTCAGGTGCGTGAGATCCTGGGCCAGTGTTCCTGTCCAGCTCAGTTTCCCATGATCAAGGTGTCGGAGGGGAAGTACAAAGTAGGAGACTCCAGTGCATTAATCTTCATAAGGGTACGTCCTCAGCGCTGTAAAGAGAATTATCTGTCACTGTGAGCCATCAGACGAGTCTTTGTTTCTGTGTTGTATGTTTATAGATTAAGGTCAGTTTAACAGATAGAGAGATATAATTGTGTATTATATTGTCAGTGAAAATGTTGCACATACACAAAATGCTTTGAAAAAATAATGTCTGCAATATTATTAGTACAACTTGAAAAATGAAAACTGCTTTTGAATAGGTTACTCCTGATTCCAAAAAAGTCGGGATGCTGTGTAAAATATAAATAAAACCAGAATGCAGGAATCTGAAAACAAACAGTGTTTACTGACAACAGTTTTACGAAGTGTTCCCGAGCCCATGTAGTAATCTCCTTTATACAATCATGTGTTTGACAAAGTGATGAACCTCATCCCATCCTTGCTTGTGAACAACTGAGCCTTTCACCAGTGTTTTGTTGCTCCTGTCCCAACTTGTTTGAAACATGTTGCTGGCATCAAATTCAGAATAAGCAGATACTTACAAAAATCAATGAAGCTGATGTGGTCAAACATTAAATATATTGTCTTTGTACTGTTTTAATTGAATATATGTGATTAGTCAATTGTCACATTCTGTTTTATTTATGTTTTACAAAGCATCCCAACTATTTTTGGAATCAGGGTTGTAATACCAAATGAAAGAATAAAGGTTCCTGCAAATTGCACTTTCACAATAGCTTAAAGGATAAAGTCTAATGTAGTATTTTCATCATTCCTATCAGTAATTATAAGATTATATTGTAACACCATCTTAATTGCTGAGATCTGGGACCAAGGCAACATCACAACAAAGAAGTCAAACAAGGAAGAAAGACAACTGTCGTACAGGGTTTATACAAACATTATGTGGAGGCAAAAAATGAAAATGATTGAACTGTCTTTGGTAAACATCCATCACAGTTTATAGTTCCACCTCCTGGTTTAACGTTAATGAAAAAATACCCACCCACTGCTGTCTAATGTTCTTTCATCCTGCAGGGACACTTTAGGAATAGCATTTGTGGTTGAAACATTACCATGTTCATGTTGAATAAAAATAGAATTGGGAACAAGATGGGAGTACTTTTCTGCAGGTTATTGTTACCCTGCACCTGCCAAAAAATTATATTGTAATACCCATGTACCTCCTGATGATTTCCTGTTTCAACTTTGACCCACCATATGTTCCATGATTGTCCTAATCCTGTGTTGTGAGGATTATTACCAACATTTCTGGCGTTTTCACTCTCTCACCTCCAGATAAAGTGGGTTATGTGACCCCTCTGAGACTTCTTGTGGCCATGTTGCCAGATCTCTGATAGAATCGACAGCCAAAAATACAACATTAGACCCAAGTTTGAATAAAACTGAATTATCCTTCGAGTCAGTTTTGGACTACATGTTCAGCTTAATATATATATATACATGTATGCTACTTTGGCTTGTGGCACAGAAGACCTGCAGTAATTGCATGGAACCATACTGTGTTGACATATGGTGTCACATGTTGTTTGAAGGAGAACAAGGTTATGTATCAACAGACAAACCACTCAGCTGCTTGGCTACATCAAAACCCAGTGAACTGTACAGTGTATGTAACGGTATTGTGATTTCTCTCTCTCACAAGAGTGTTTAAAAAATGCGTTCATCTGGCCCACTCCCAGGACTCTACTTTTTTCCACTGAGATACAATTAGAGCTTTAGGTCATTTCCTGAGTTGGCCCTTATCTTGGCTGTAGCCTGTTTCTGCTGGACTGTTTGTCTCAGTTTCAGCTTAAGAGCTGCCACCGTACCCACACCAGGTCTCCCAGGACTGAACAGAGAGGCTGGTGGATACCAGGGATCGATTTGGTCTCACTTACCTAAAATGTATCCCCGGCCAGATTAATGGACTCTTTGGACGGCATTCCAAGTTGTCTGCATTTACATTATAGGTCTGTCTGACTGGCAGTAATATCAATATTTCTTCACTTTTACTGGCACCACTTGGTCCAGACAGAGATACGTGATAAAATTGTTATATTCAGGAAAAAGCTTTTTCTACCTTCATAGTGAGCTGTACATTTATTCAAGGAGTCTTCAAAGGTGTCACGTGTACTGAATTTAGTAGGACTACCTGTAAGGGACTGTAGAAAATTACTCCAGTGCAGAGTGGAGTTGAATCTTAAATTTCACTTGTTGAAAAGGAAAGACCCCTCCCTTTCTTTCAACCTCCACCTAGCTGTTTAAAATATAGTACATGAGATCCTTTCACTATTAATAACTATAAGAGGCAAAGCATGAAGAATTTAAAATGGTGTAATCTAATTTAAATATTTTCCACAGTTGCCAAAGCACACATTAGATGTGGAATTAGCCATTTCTAAATTAATGGCAAACATAATAAAATGATTAATATTCCAGACATTTTTCACACAATTACCTGCTTTTACTCTCTGTTATGATGCAGAATAACCTGTAATAAATAAAGTGAAAGAGAGACAGGATTGTTCTCTGCATTTTCCGTGTGTGTCATAAAAGCACTTTTATGACACATTACGCAATGGTGGCTTTATAAAAAAAAATCCAGGGCAGGCTGACTTATAAATTTGGGGTGAAGCAAAAATAAAAGAACTCTTTACTGCTCTCCAAAAAAACAAACCTTCCTCCTAACAACTTCCCTACAGTCCCTAAGATGTGTGAGTGTGAAGTGTTTGATTTGTAGGAGCTCATGTTTGCCTGTTGGAACAGCCATTTTTTCTGTAAGCAACAGACACATTTAGACATGCCTGTTTGCAGTGTGTGTGACTGTGTGAGCCTTTGACTTGTCAGATTAGCCCTCTTCACACTGTCTCCTCCCTCTCCTGATTCCTCACTGGGGATGACAGTGATTATGCATATGTCCCAGCAGCTAACAAGTGCAGCCAACACACTTCCCTTATTCTTCTGAGGGGAGGAAGCGGGCAGCCACTTTGAAAGCCCCATTCAGCTGCCAAAGCTCTGACAATGATCTCGAGCTGAACGAGGGGATGAAGTGGAGAAAGCAAATGGGGCCATATGAACAGAGAAGGGTGGGTTAATAAGGCGTCTTTGTCCCCGGGGAGGTCGCTCCCTAGAGGGAGGAGATGCCTTCAGTCATGGGGCAATGAAATGAACCATGGGCTTAATTTTTGAACTCACCAGTAAGATGTAAGGAGAAATCGGTTCAGCACGCCCCCGCAATGATGACAAGAAGTATCTCTGTTCTCTGTTGCCATAGAAACAGGGATTGGGTCTCTGTGATACCCCGTCAGTGGTTGCAAAATTAGACAGCTGAGCCACAGATCTAAAGTGGAACATGGTCCCAAAACATCTATTTATCCCCGACAGAGTCCTCAGCAGTGCTGCAGTGTTATGTACAAAATATGAAATGCATAACAAGCATGTTGGATAAGGAAACGGTTGAATAAAACAACTATTTAATCAATCCAATATTTTAATTTTGATCATTCTGCTGCAGGTTTAAACCCAAAAATAATAGGTTGCATAATGTAATATACATCTACTTTTGTCCCCAATGTTCAATATTTCACTTTCTGCTGTTTCTCTGATTGCATTCTGTTATTAGTTGACTGCAAGGCTATAAAGAAAGTCAACTGCTGAGTTCACAGTCTGGAAATTAGTACTGTGCAACGAAGACCCCTTGATAATTCTCTTTATTGTCATGCAATTATTACTCTCCAGTTTACACACAGATATTTATTTGGATTCCCAGTAGCTGTTACCATCATGACAGCTTCTCCTACTGATATTTATCCTGCACCAACACCTCTATTATAGTATTCTCTGCACTGTGCAAAAACTAAAATAAGTGATCACAGACAGTCAGAAGTGACAGCAGTTCTATTCTGTGAGCTGCTCAGACGAAGCAAAAGTGCATCTGCTGTGTTGAAAAAGGTCTGTTCCTCCTGTTCCTGTTGCAGCTTTATACATCAACAGTGTGTGAATCTCTGTCAGTGGACCGTTAAGATGTTTTTATTGTGGAAATTTGTATCAGTGGTGATCAGAATACGATGTGAAACTCGCCTTGCTTTTCACTGCTGGCGCATGATGGTCACGCAGCATCACACAGACAGTAAACCTGTTACTGACATAAGGCCAGAGCCAGTGGAGAGTAAGCAGTTTATACTCTCAGGTCTGATAGAGATAAGCAGATCAGCTGTTTTGACAGATTTGATGTAGTAAGGGAGTAAGGCCGATGAAAAGACTTGTAGTGGATTGGCGGAGATTGTGTTAGAGAGAAGGTGGGGTCAGACTTTGGTGCTCATGCCATGTCTGTGGCCTTTCTCGGGGACCTGGAGATGAGATGCTGCGCCACGTGCGATTTGGTGGAAATAAAACTCTGTGCCAGCTCGCACAGATGTACCGTTATGGCTTTGCCTCGCCTGCCCTCTGAGACACGGGTGCAACCTTTAAAACATGCGGCTGGCAGACCCTGTTACACAACCCAAGGCGGGGGGATGCATCCACGGGGTGCCCGCATCAGTCAGATTGTGTTGCTTCAGCGGAGGCAGCTTCTGCCTGGAGGGAGTGAGGCTCTTTGGTCTGATCTTGTAGATGTATGTGCCTCAAAGGACAGAAGAGACTAGGAAGGGACATATCCACCAACCCCCCTCTGTTATGGCTATTCAGACCCCCTCTCCTCTCAGCTGAGATTTCAGTTATCGGGGAGAGGAGCAGAGAGGACAGCAGGGGTGAGTTGTTACCATGCTAATTCACCCTGCTGCCCTCTGAAAACACGGGGAAGCCAGCTGAGAGGCATGAGAGAGAGATGCCAAAAAAAAGAGTGTCTTTCACAGCACTTTGGGTCTTTATTATGCTACCATACTCTGTTTGATTGTGAGTTGGCATGGCAATGAACAGCCCTCATAATGGCAGCAGCTGGGGGTGATGTGGGAGAAAGAGGAGGTGTGGGGGAGGGAGAGGCAGGGGCACAGGCAGGGGTGCATCTAGATGTTACGTAACACTGAAGGCCGGCCAGCCTTCAGCAAGCTGCCCCACTTGTGGAATTTGCATATCTATTGACTTGTTCAGTGTGTGTGGTAGTGCTGTATGTCAAAAGGTTTGGCCATTTTATTTGTGCATGAATGTCTGTGGTACTTTCCGTTTATCTATTGAGGCCTTGTTTTCTCTTTTCCCCCCTCAGGTCCTTCGTACTCATGTGATGGTGCGTGTCGGAGGGGGCTGGGACACATTAGAGCACTATTTGGACAAGCATGACCCGTGTCGCTGTGCTGCTTTTGGTGAGGTCACTTCCTATTTCTTGTCAGTCCCTTGGAAAACAAATTTACAGCAAATTATGCAACATTGAGACACAACATTGTCCAACATTGTGTCTTGGTGTTGCATAATTCATAATGCAAGTAAGATAATAAACAAACAATTCACATCTGATGCACTATTTTCAGTCTTTATATTGCCTGTTGCCTGTCTGCTTCATACTGAAACTGGACCAAAATTGCTTCCAGCCAGAAAATGTAGGCCTCCAAGATGATGCAAGTTTGTAATGGAAAATGTGCAGTCACTCTGGCTCCATTATTCCTCCACCGCTACCTGATCCCACAGCACATTTGTGTAGCAATGCATCTCAACACAAAGACCTTTTTCGCTTATGAACTAGACATCTGTCCTCATCATTCAGTGTTTACTTTGATTAGCAGCACAAGGCACAGTGATACACGTTCATAGCTATGCTGGGTGAGACCATCCCTCCTTATCTGTGAGTCCAAACTGCTGCTGAAGTGGTGATGTCAAAGGCTGAGCATCTGGCCTGGACAGCTGAGATCATAATTGGTGTTACAGTTCTAACCACAAGAGGCTGTGTTGAAGATCATAGAGTATTAAGTGCTTACAGAAGTAGGTCTTTTGTGTTCTATAAATGTTCTTCCTAAATGGTGGGATCATCAGCGTTCCTCTGGTTGAGTCCATCTCTCTGGCTCAAAGAAAAATATCTTATCTCCTCCTGCTATCTAAAAGCTTGATGACATTGATGTGGTTAGCCATGATATATTCCTGGACTTGTAAATTACTTTGATCCTTTGCGATTGCACAGGCTGTTTGACATTGTCGGTTAGAGGTCTGTCTTAAACTCTTGTTATCAATCTGTCTCGCCAGCCCACCGCTACCACCAGGCTAAAGCCAGTGGCCAAGGTCAGGGAGGCCAGAGCAAGTCCTCGAGCGCCCACTCCTCCCGCTCCACCAGCCCAGGTCCACACTGGCGAAATGATGGCATCGCACCATACAAACCTCCTGACAGACGCTCCTTGGAGCCCCCCTCTGCTCCATGTGCCTCCTCCTCCACGCGGTCTGGACGCTCTCAGAACCCTTCTGGCTCCGCCGAGCTGGACTCTGGTGCAGCACGTACTCTCCTCCCACGGCCGCCACGAGACCGCTCAGAACCCCGCCACTTTAATCCTCTCAGGTGAGCGTGTTTGTCTACGCAAGTGTGCGGATAAGTGTTGGGATAAGTGTGTTACCATGATAAGAAATTAATCTCTCAAGTAGCCTGGCCGTCATTGCTCAGATTTTGCTTCTTGCTCTTTTGTGCCCACAGACAAGCAGGCAGACAGAAAGGCACACACACACACACACACACACACACAGAACTGGGAATGTACACAAGAAAAACACATGCCAGGAAGCGGCAGATTAGACCAGAGCAGATTTATCTAATCTCAGGTGACATTGCCCAGATAAATCCGTCTCACACAGCCGCCCTACAGCACATCCTAGTGGCTACAAGGTGGACACCAAACACATTTACTCAGCTCTCCTTTCTCCCCCTCTTCTCTCTTCTACCTTCATTGAGTTAATTAGACCATCGACTGCCTAAAGATGGCTCTGTGAAATGATCCTGTGTGAACTGGTGCCCAAGCATTCCTTCTCTTGCCATGGCAAACAGATGGTCTGAATTTATATGAAGCCAGTGACAAAAGAAACCGAACACATCAGTTTGATATGCTTCTAAAGTGAGAGATCAGTGACAGAGCAGTGGCCAGGCTGTTGGCATCAGAGTGGCGGCATGTTAAGGTGATTATATGTGGCTCTTCCTCTGGGATATAAAGACAATAAGAAGCTGGTAAAAGGTTTAGTTGGTCACATACCTTCCCTATATGTCAGACCATTGTTTAACACAATTTGGAGCTGAATGTTAATTTATTTTGGCTTCTAGCCAGCGTGGGGATCATTTCTGTACTGAGTGATGGTTCAGACCAGACGTCAAGGCAACAGCTCATTCGAATTAACCCTGTGTGGGTGGGGCCCCTTACAAGTGCGCCAGACCAGATAAAGACTAATCTGACAACTATCCCTAGACAACTGTTCACAGCTAACTGGGGAAGTAGGTCAACAGGTGGGCTCCATGTAGGCAAATCACCACGCCTGAATACATACAAAACTTATTCCTGAGGATAACTTTAGATGTTGGGTGTAATAAAACTTTAATTAAAAGGCATAACCGATGATCTAAATAAAAAGTAACTGTATGCTCACGACCAAAACTCAAAAACACAGGACTGCAGCTCTCACTCTTAAACTGACTGACAGGCCTTTAAACGAAAACATACAATGTTTTCTGAAGCATTTTAAGTTTTAGTTAGAAAGAAATAATTGTAAATCATAGGGCAAAACAGGCCAATGTGCTTTATCATGGTAAGTTGAGAAACAGTCCCACATATTTAATTTTATATGTGAGTACACCTGAAATATTAATAGTCAAACAAATAGCACAGCCTAGACTGGGTCTTGTTTAATAAAACAGAATTTTTTTTAGCATTTCTGGAGGTAAAGGACTCTTGATACATGGTACACGCTCTATTAGCTGAGCTTCCAGGGCTCCTCTACTAGGTCATTAAATATTCAATTTAGAATATACACTCTATTGATCTGGACTCATTAACTCTATCTAGGTTTGTTCTTCCTGTAAGTGAAGTCAAGGAACAGGATTATACAGTTAAACCTATTGGTCCTACTGGTGTGTGACAGTGGATGGTGTCTTGTTGAGAAAGGGCAGCGCTCTGAGTTGGGTTAGAAAATCTATAAGACCAAGTATCTGTGTATATGTATGATTAATGATTATGATTAATATAAATTACTTTGTCTCCCCTCTACTTTGTAGGAATAAGGAGACAATGTTACCAGTGACAAGACGTCTGTCTGGAGACAGCGACTCCTCTACAGCCTCCTCTAAGGGAGGAGGAGGAGGAGGGGGAGGAGGGGGACGGTACTCTCTTGGTGGTGGTGGTGCCTCGCGGCGCTCTGGTGAAGAGGTTGTCCTGCTGGTCAATCGTAAGGAGGGGAAGCATTTGATTGAGAGACCTGGAGCTGGAAATCAGACCCCATCCACACGTCCCTCGCTGCCCCGTGCACGCAGCCAGTCCCGGGAACGTCCTTCACTCGCTCCAATACTCAAACCCAACCCACCACAAGGATCCTCTGATGGACCGCGCACGTCCCGCACAGAGAGGGGCCGCTCTATGGGAAACGAGGGCCCGAGGAGGTTCCATGCTCCACGTTCTCACAGCCAGAGTAAGTTATCAAGCCGTACACGGTCAAGTGATGCCAGCCCGGGACCCGCGTCCTGCTACAGAGACCCTCAACCCCCACCCTCAGACAGAAGAGAGGACCTTCGGGCCAAACAATTGCCCCCATCCTCTCCGAGATTAGGCGGTGGGTTTGCCAAGAGGCAGTCGTCCTCGTGCTCTAACTCACCTGTTAAAGGGGTCCAGAACAACAACAACAATAGCAGCCCCAGCAAGAAGAATATAACTACTCCCAGACCTCCTGCCCCTCGCTCACCCTCCATAGGCAAAGGCAGATTACTCCCACCAGTCACCTCCGGAGGTCGGCGTTCACCACACTCATCTCCACGTAACTCACACCATCATGCTGCTCGCTCCTCTCGGACATTACAGGGCCCTCGCTCTGCTGGGCGAGGCCACCATAGGAACTGGTCTGGCCAGGAGCGCCAGGAGCCCGAGGAGGAAGAACCGGGCCTCGGCTTCCAGATGCTGCCAACACTAGACCCCCAGAGGGAGCAGGACCTGTATCGCAGCTTTGAGGCTGAGTTTCTGGCCAATACACAGCAGGCTCGAGGAATGTCTAGCAGAGCCCCAGGAGGAGCGAGTCTGCAGGGAGCTGGGACACATTCACTGCCAGCATCTGCTGATCCTAATGTCACTGACTCTGCTTATTCCTCTTCTAACTCCTCCAGCTCCTCCCTGAATGTCGGGGCAAAGATAGGAACTCTGCCTGACCTCAGGGAATCCAAGAGAACTAATCCCCGTCACTTCTCACTGGAGGATCCTTTAAATTTACTTTATGGACACAATATTGGAGGACCACACAACTTTGGTCAAGGAGAGCCTGAGCACTGGGGGGAGCGTGGAGGAGGTCTCAAGAAGCTCCCAGCCATCTCCAGCTCCATAGAGGAGCGGGAACTTCCATCTTCCCTGCCTGGTCTTAGAGACACAGAGTCGGACAGATTAATGAACGAGGTCCCCTCACAACCTGCCTTCAACTGTAGGAATATGAATGGAGACCATGGAGGTTTTCCTCCTACAGGGGGGCTCACAAATCAACAGGGCCAGCTTGGCTGGGGCACAGGGCCTGAAGGAGATGTTCCTCTGGAGAATCACCAACCAAACTTACCTTATGACCTTGAAAACGGTGACGGCAGTGATGACCTCCCACCCCCAGAGGCTTGTCCTTCACCTGTGCCCCTTCCCCCCTCTGAGGATTGCTCCTTCCAGGATTCCTCTAGTGAAAACTCTTCCATGTGCTTCAGCCTGAGCGAATCCCGCTCTGAATCCCCCCCACCAACTTCACCCATGGCCAATGGGGATACCGATGGAGAAGTGCTGCAGACTAAGAAAGGACAAAAGAAGGGAGACAGGGTCGGCCCCATCTCAAAGCACAAACTGAGAACCAGGATTAGGCCTCGCATCGACAACAGGCCCGAAAACAGCCCCTCACGTATCCCCACCCCGGTCAGCTACAGAGACCTGCAGGCTCACGACACAGTTTCTCCATGCCGCACCCCACCTCTGTCCCCTCAGAGCTCGCACTCTACTGGTCGTCCAGTCACATGCAAGAGCCTGCACCAGGCCTTCACAGACATGATTCATCCTCAACCACGGTCCGCAGCCATGGGGAACAAAGATTGCTCCTACCCTGGACAGTCAGGGAGCCTGGACACTGAAGCTTGGATGTAGCACAAAGAGCGGGTTGTTGTCATGAACTTTGACTACTGTGTAAAAAAAAAGACTTAAGACTGGGCTATAGACTGTTTTCAATGCATGTCTAACACTCCTTCTTTTCACTTTGTTTCTCCCCTGAATAACTGCAGGGGGTTCACATTGCTTTTATTTTGCACTCAAGCCAAATTATTTATTACCAACAGAATGATCTTTACTATTACGTTCACTGTAATTTTAAATGTGTGCATGGGGATGCTTTTGCCAATCATAAGGTGTTTTCTTTTTTTGCAAGACACTTGCAATTGAAAATTCACATGGTTGATACAGAGAGATAGAGAGAGAGCATATGTGCTGCCATGTGCCCCATTGAGGGGCATGGTAAAGTGCCAGGGATTTAAAGCTGCAACACTAAAAACAGTAAACCTTTAGTCAGATGGATTGGCTCCCTCGTGTGGTTTTCCACAGCATCTCTGCTTGCCTTGTTAGTCAAAATACTGGTATGACTGTGATATTTTCGGTCTCTCCACATCAGTTGTCTTCACATAGGACTCATTATACTCATATTTACAATATATTAATAGGTAACATAGACAAAGGTACCACCATCATTCTTCTGACTTTATGAACATTACATGCACTACAGATCTCTGTACAGTTGTCTGCTGATATTAACGTCTGATCTCACCTTTTCACAACAATCGATGTAGTCGGGATAGATAATATTTGTTTTTAAATGCTTAATGTGTTACAGGTTTTCAACATTATGTTTAATGCAGTACAATATTTTAACAAGATTTTTAAGTGGATTAAGTGTAAAAAAAAAACTATGAGGAGCAGTGAAGGTTGTATTCCTTTGTGTCATTGTCACTGAAACAGAAATGTTGAGAGCTCTTCCTCTGACCAAACTGTACTCTGGAAAACAATGCTACGTATATACATGTGCAGAAGTCAAATGCTTAGGAGAATGAATGTGTAAATATGTGTTGATGTGCTCACTGAAAGATGTGAGTATTTTGTATATAAAGAGGTGTGGGATATACAGTTTAATGTACATATTCACTGTAAACAGTTCTGTGCTGCCTTAGCTATGCAATATTGGTGTTGGAAATGCCTTGACAATTCCCTTTGCCTTAAGATTTATTCGCAGGTTAGTTTTTTTTTTGAATGTCACTAAGATCTATACGGTAACACTACATTGCCATCATTAACTGTTTAGGATAATAGAAATTGGAGAGTTTGTGTGTGAATGTGGAAAAAAGTGAGGAGCATTGCCAATTTTAATGATAAATTATACTTGATATAGGTGTACAATTCATTATAAAGATATATTATTTATTGCCTCTGAATCCTATCAGTTGTTTTGAAACACTAGAAGCCAGATAACCTACTTAGCAGATGGATTTAAAAAGACATGGCACAATCTATAGCGACATCTAGTGGCTAAAGAAAGACACGTTTTATTCACAGTAAAAGAGATACTGTTTTCCCTGACACAGTTCCTTGGTACTACCCTGGAATTACATGTTCTGGTGCTGATTAGAGCCAATAGCAAAGGTATTATAAGGTGAAGTTTGATGGATGAGGAATGATTTTGACTTGAGTGTGTACATGTGAGAGACAGTGCATGAATAATAGATGCTGTAACTGGATATGTTCTCTTGTGAAGCTCTTGCACAGAAGAGTATGAAAGGCCAGACTCCAGCTACTGTACTTCTGTTTTTGGTATTTAACAGATGTAAAAAAATATTTGGAAGTGGAAATGTGGGAATTGTAGTGTTAGTGCCCTGCAGAAATCTCATACCTCCAAAGACATCTTGTTGGTGGCCATTTGTTTTTGATGTGTTTATCATGGGTTTGATAAATCTCTGCCATAGAGATTGTGTGGACACTGTCAGTAAAGTAGATAGAAAACATTTGTGGATAACATCTTTTTGTAGGGCACTGACACAGCAAATAGGCTAGGAAAAGAGTGCAAATATTTGTGTACATACTGTATGAGAATATGTACAGAGTTGGAGTGAAGAGGGGAGTGATGTTGGTCTAATTTATTTATTTATTAAATTAAGTCTCACTGGGCTCAAGTTACATCTGTGTCCCAAGTAATGTTAAGGGGCTGTAAGTGTTAATGGAAATCCAAATGAGGTGGAGCCCAATATGTAGAAACATCATGTATTTTAAAGATTTTTCTCAACAGTATACTGTAAAACGACATAACAAATTATAAAAGTTACAAAGTTAACAAAACACATCTGGGCTGTTTTCCAATATTAAGAGATACAGTAAATTGATTTAATGCTGACTCCTCATTGCTATAAATAATTTATGATGCATCAGTATTGTTAGAGCTACATTGATCTAATATGTAGCTGGTTATCAGTTTCACCTGCATAACCAGATTTTACATGTATTCTAATCGTTTTAAATTAAAATCTGTTTTGGCTTATTTAAGACATTTAGATCAACTGGTGTTTAAAATCTATCACTTATGTGAACTGTGACTTCATATAAACACGCCCTGATATTTGTATCAATCACAAAAAGAGTGATTACATCATCTTTGTCCTGCACAACGTCATGCAGATTTCATGAAACTCTCTCTCCTTCTCTCGATCCCTAATCAGCGAAATCTGAATGTTCATGATCAGACAATTTCTTGGTTGCTAATGTTGTTTTCACTAAAACTTCAGTTAAATGTACAGATTGCTTGACATTGTGGAATTTGTATGTATGAAATAGCAATACTGCAACATTTCACTGTTTTTTGAAGTTGAAAATGCTGTCAAGTTGTTCTTGTAATAAATATTTTCCTCTGAAGGTTATGAATCATCTCTGCTCTTTTTTAAAGAAATGTAGAGCTTTGGTCACAGCAGTGTGCAGAACAGATTGGGTTTCGATTTGAGGGACGTTCTGCAGTGTCTGTTTAAGAACAGCCAAACTGTGAGGGTGGATAATGACACTATTATTCTTCATGCACAATGTGATTTAACTTTAAACTTGCACTTGAAACAAAATGCCTTTGTTGATGTGGTTGATGTGTAATCGCCCCATTTTTTCAGTTCATTGATATCTTATGATCTCTTTTTGCAGATTTTGCAGCCTGAAGTTAAAAAATTCCACAAAACTAAATGCTCTGTCTTTGAGGATGTGTAAAGTGGAAATACTGATGTTTCCCTTCAAAACTGTCATTTCTTTATGTGTTTGGAAGTTTTTACCTACACTTACCCAAATTTATTTGGTAAAATAAAGCTCGATCTTATATTTGTAAGGATTATAGTGTTCAATGTTTGTTCAAACCGTTTATTGATTCAACTTTATGGTCATTCTAGAGGCTGTAAATTGTGGTGTGTTGAGTATTGCATTATACTCAGAGGTGTTTCTATTATTTAGTCTACCCTATTTAAATGCACAAAACCTCTAATTTAAATTAAATTGATATACAAGGCATGGATATGATCTATAATTAGGAACACCTCTCAGTAAACCATAATTCATTTGCAGAGTTTAGACTGCTTCAGCTTTGCACCAAATAAACTGACAACGCACATGTATATTTATGTTTTTTCAGTAATTGTATTGGATAACTTTTTTATTGTTTTTTTGTCATATTTCTTTCTCATGATCTTTGTATTGTCAACTTTTACGTGAATATGTTATGTAGCCTTCTGCATTCAAGGAGCGCTAATCTTAAGAAGCTGTCAACAATTTCTGCAAAGTACTGACATTAAATAACAGTTGTTGAACTAAATTAACGAACAGCTCGAAATGAATGAAAGCTGACGTTGATGTTTGCATTTCGTGTAAAGGCGGAAGTGGGCGAAGTGGGAGGGGACGAAGGCCATCAGAGCCCCACTGCGCCTGTCACGGTAAGATGTTTGTGGAGATTTTCTCTCCAAATTCACTGCGTGGCTGCTCTAATTTTAACTCCAGAAGGTACGCTAATTCGTCGGGTGAGGTTTAAACCAGGCCGATAGATTAAGAGCTTATCTCTCCCGGCAAAGGCTTCCTTAAGCCTGTACATAGAAGGTCATGTCTCAGCCGTGCTAGCTCGAGAAGTGACCAGGCGCTAGCTGACACTGACAGGGCAGCTACACTTTAGCACCACTTTCATTTAGCTAACAGTAACTACTGCAAACATGCAGGAATGGGCGAATCAATTATGCGTGAGTAATTAATTGTAGACTAGTTTAACTAACTTTACGTTACGGTTAAATGTTTTAATCTTCTTCCAACTGAACTGTGCACTCGAGCCTGCTATGCTAACGCCACGGTAGCCTGATGCTAACTAGCTAACGAACCTTTCCTCTACTTTTTGGACTGTTAGCAGTTTAACTTGAAGTCAGCTTGTATGAAGTTCTCATATTGTTAGTGTGGAAACTATTTAAGAATACAGTGTTATTTTAGTGTTAGTATGGGATGTTAGCGGCGTCAATTATCGTACTATAATCACGTGAAACGTTATCTTCTTGCTAGCTCCATCGTCGGTTATGTTAACGCTTCGTATTTGGTTAACTTGTAGCTAACAGCCTGTTTGATGTTGACAGATGCCTGAAGCTTAATGAATAATAAAACTGCTCCTGTAGAAGAATGAAACCCTGTAACTTGTCGACCTAGTTTAACGTTACTAATAGCAAGTTACCATTAATAACTGATAGGCCTCTTCCATTCATTTAGACTTGGTGTCCATTAGCTGTTAATCACTCTCTGCTAGCATCATTATGAAGTTTGTTCAATTAAACGTTATTTGAAATACAGTTAATAGCTGTTTTATTGTTATATCCAGACTGATAAAGACAGCGTGCATTAATATTTTGTTTAAGCACTGTTTTTGTTTTTTAGTTGTATGGTTTCTGTTCAAGTTAACCTCCAAAGTGCCATCTGATTTAAGAGGAAGTCAGTCGAATTAATGAAAAGCTAATAAAATACTTAGCTATTAGCCACAATCATTATGACTGACATGTCATCTGTTTTATTCAGTGTAGGCACCTGCCTTCAATATCTGTATTATGGTAATAAAGTATCATAATCATTATATGTATTTATAAGTGATGACCCCCAGTAACAAACAAAGCATCTTAATTCTCAGCAACATCAGTGTGTTAATATTGAGACCAGAAATTGTTCACTATATATTCAGGGCAACATAATATGAAGTGAAATGAGTACACAAGGTATGTGTTTCTTAAATGTGCTCTACAGTCTATTAGATGAAAAAATGTTATGGTCGATTGTTTTTGAGTAAATTGTGGTTTTAATTTCCTCATAGCTGGAAAATGTTTCCCCCTTTAATTTGAATCTCTGTTCCTTTCTTGCGGGTTAAACTTTGCAGCATTCTCTTTAACTTGAACAGTATTGCTCAAATTATGTAATAGGAAGTATTATTTTGTAAACAGGACATGGTCTTTTTCAGACATGCGCTGGGTCGAGAGTGCAAATCAACGACAGGAAATGACAGGAACACAGTAAAAAAAAAGATATTGTTGGCGAAATACATGCTGACAAAGAAGATTCATGAATAAAGAGGAGATATTAGTGTCTGTTTTCTCAACAAAATCCATTGTTTTCTTTTCTGATAGATCACTGCCATTTGTTCAGGAGAAGACAGGAATTCCTTTTATTTCCCTGTGCTTGCACTTTTACTATTTCCTGTTGCTCTTGTGATGCTCCAAGTTTCCACTCAGGAAAAGATTTCACAATCATCTCTGTCACCCTCTCTGTCTTTTGCAGGAGAATCGACAATTTGGATCCAAGATGACGGACTCAAAGTACTTCACCACTACCAAGAAAGGTATGATAGCTCACTATTTATTAATTCATGAGATAATTAATTTAACATGTAAACCCACTCACTGACAAGTTACACTTTTTTTGTATATTCTATTCTCAATCATTGCTAGCATGCATTGTTTTTAACAAAGTGCTTGGTGGATTTTGTGGCAGAGTCAGCTGGGTGGCACTAAATTATTATCTCTGCAAAGGGAGAGCGAAACTTTTTGTATTTGTTTATTTGTTTTTATGCTTTGTACCAATGTTGTTACCAAGAACTGAACAGCTCCGGTTGTTGTAAATCAGATTAGACATATTGAGCATTAGCTGTCAGAGAGATTTAACTGTCCTGCTGTGCCTCCTGTTGTATTTGGGTGGCTATACTCGTACAACCTAGAACTGTTCCCACACGCAGGGCTTAGAAAATGCAAACAGATGCTTATGAGTGATGATGTATATACTCCTTATGTTTGTTAGGATTGCTTGAAACAAAGGAGCAAGATCTGCTTTTTCTGTGCATCTGCCCGATGTTGCTGTGTACAGTTTGACTTTAACATCTTGGAGGAGATTGGGAGTGATTAGTGGTTTACGAAGCCTGAGAAACTATAAGTAACTAGACTGAAATTTAAGCCCAAAATTGACAGTGTACTGACAGTGTCTGTTTTTATAGTCTAATTCATGCAGGCAGGTAGGCACATTAGTGACACTGTACTGAAATGTAAACTAAATAAAAGATTAGTCTCTTTTAGTTTTGTACAAAACAACAAAAAATCCTCTTTGTTATCCTTGATAAGAGGTTCACATGATGACATGATGCTTTATTCAGTGCTTGCACTACAAAAACACAGGTCACAATTCTAGCAACTAGTTTTACAGTATTTTATGTTTTCATTTACAGCAATTATGTTTTCAATCACAGTTATGTTTACATCTACGACAGTTTTCAACTTTGTACTGTCTCAGTAATTTTTTGCACTGTCTCAGAATTTCTGTACGATCATGCATCGTTTTGTACGTGGCTGCACACAAGCACTTTGTGTAGTCTCCTGTAGATTTGCGTTGTCCCTTGTCATGCTGTTTTGTTTTCACTGTATACTAGCTCTGTGTGGTTGAAAATGACAATAAGTCTGCAGTCTTTATTGTCAATAATTCAATTCTTAGTATTTTAAGACAGAAATGGGCTACATAGATATTATTGTGTGTTTCGCAATGTTTAGAAAATGATATCCACTACCGTAGAGATCAGCTGGGGACCTGCTCGCTAATCTTTACCACCTGTCCAATGCCAACAAGTTTGGCTGAGTATTGTGGTCAAAGTTATATTAATAAGAATATTTTTTCTGTTATTAATGTATATTGCAATACAAAGGTATGCATAAACTTATGAAATTAAATTGATATTCAGATCTTTGAGCTGTGTCCCACTGGCACGTACCACATCTGACAAAGCACACACATAAAATAAGAATCTCAATACCACGTTTTGTTTTGAAATAATCATATTGAATAACCACCTACTCTTACTTGCTTCTACTTGCCATGCTGTTAAAACTTGAGCTACTTATAATGCCAAACAAACACATCATGCTGCAGCTTTATGATAAAAGCTTTCTATTACCGGACCACTAGAAGGTTTACAGGGTGCAACAGCTCTTATGCACTCTGATCAAGATGGCTGCTTGTGGTTGCTAGTCAGTGGAAAACCTCTGGCAAGCAATAAAGAAAGCGCTGGAGATGTCAGTGTCCCCATTCTGTATTTATGAGGGGATCTGATAGATAAAAGAGTGCTCTACATTGTATGTCAGTGCACAACTTTCCAGTTTGCACTCTGTGACTTGTAAAAAGGGTGCAATGCTGCACATAGGGGTGGGTGATATGGCCTTAAAATAATAATACTTCTGCGACAATGATATGACCAAATACTGAAAAATATTATTCATTTAGAACTCACAATAGCTGTCGACCTTGTACTCAGTTGAGTTTGTTTCCACCCCCTACATCACAAATTTTTACATGATGTTATGGATTACATGATGTGTGATTTCTGTTTTCTCTTGTGTGTACAGGGGAGATCTTTGAGCTCAAGGCAGAGCTGAACAGTGATAAGAAAGAGAAGAAGAAGGAGGCTGTGAAGAAGGTCATTGCATCTATGACAGTTGGCAAAGATGTCAGGTGAGCCAGGGAAAATAAATGTCAGACACATCCATCCATAATGTACAGTAAAACTACACCTTCTGTTTTGAGCCAGTAGTCATATGATACCTTGTTCCTCTTCCAGTGCTCTGTTCCCAGATGTTGTGAACTGCATGCAGACGGACAACCTGGAACTGAAAAAGCTGGTCTACCTCTACTTGATGAACTATGCCAAGAGTCAGCCAGACATGGCTATCATGGCTGTAAACACCTTTGTAAAGGTAGAGCTTAATTTCTCAGAAATATGTAAAAACAATATTAAATGATCTATTTGTAATTTAACATGCAAGTGCAGAAATCAGTGACATTAGAGCTGCTTGTAACTGTGCTATAAAAATGATGTGTCCTATAGTTCCTCTGCCAAAAAATATTTTAGAAATACAAGTATTAAAAAAGGAAATCTTAATTTTACTGGGAAATAGAAAAAAAACATAAAATTTGGAGTTTGGTATCAATATGAGTAGTTAGTAGTAGTTAAAGTGATACTGATGCCAATAGAGTTCTTTATTTGATACCTTTTTTACTTCATTTGATAGCAATCCTGTATGATTGAGAGGATAAACATGCTCTTGTTAATTTGACCCTACTCAGGCATGCTGTTTTGGGCAGCACTTATCACAACTCGTCCTTTTGAATCTCTCTCACTTTATGGAGATAATTACTAAACCTCAGGGTATCTTTTAGTTAAAAACAGCTATCAGTATTCTTTAAAGATTGATCCTTCTTCCCTTTTAACATACTACAATAGCAGTGACACCTCAATATTGATTTGATTCTTAGGAAAATGCTAATGCAAACTAATGTTAGATGCATTTAAATTTCTCTCAGGTAATGTGTGCTATAGACATAAATCAAAAGTTTTCACAAAAACCTCTCTGAACCACCCACCTAGGACTGTGAAGACCCTAACCCTCTCATCCGGGCCCTTGCTGTTCGTACAATGGGCTGTATCCGTGTGGACAAGATCACAGAGTACCTCTGCGAGCCGCTGAGGAAATGTCTGAAGGATGAAGACCCGTATGTGAGAAAGACAGCCGCTGTGTGTGTAGCCAAGCTCCATGATATCAACGCCCAGTTGGTAGAGGACCAAGGCTTCCTGGACACCCTTAAAGACCTCATATCTGACTCCAACCCCATGGTAAGACTCCTTCCGGCAGCGTACTAGCTGTTTATTGAGCCAGCCAGATGTCTCATTCAGGGTGACGCAGCTGGCTGCAAGCCCCTGCTCTGCCTCTCACTGATAAGCCCTGTGCTGGCATACAAATGTTCAACATGTTGCCAGAATTGTGTTAGTTCAATGACCTCTCCTTTATATCTTGATATAGCTGGTGGCTACTATTTTTCCATCAGCATTTATCTATACACTCTTGTCCTTATCTTTAGGTTGTAGCAAATGCAGTGGCAGCCCTGTCCGAGATAGCAGAGTCTCACCCCAACAGTAATCTACTGGACCTGAATCCTCAGACCATCAACAAGTTACTGACAGCTTTAAATGAGTGTACAGAGTGGGGACAGATATTCATTCTTGACTGCCTGGCCAATTACACACCTCGCGATGACCGTGAGTCCCAAAGGTAAGAGAAAGCACTTCATTAACTTTGCACATCAGTTAGCGAATAAACCATGTGTAATTTTCTGCTCCTTCTCTCCCAATATCATCAACATGTGCTAGCATCTGTGAGCGTGTGACCCCGCGGCTCTCGCATGCCAACTCTGCAGTGGTGTTGTCAGCAGTTAAAGTATTAATGAAGTTCATGGAGATGCTGCCCAAAGACTTGGACTACTATGGCACCCTGCTGAAGAAGCTTGCCCCTCCGCTGGTCACTCTCCTTTCTGCTGAGCCCGAGTTGCAATATGTGGCCCTTCGAAACATCAACCTCATCGTACAGAGACGGTAAATGTCGGGAGGTTTCTTTACTATTCTTTATACTTTGGGAATAGCAGCCCCTTATAAAAGTTGCATTTACTGTAGCATGGTACACTTCACTTGCATTCCTTTAACTTTATTGTATGTTGTGTTACAGCATACGTTGTTTGCCTCAAATAACATGAAATGTCCCTTTTTAGCCCAGAGATCCTGAAACATGAGATGAAGGTTTTCTTTGTAAAGTACAATGACCCAATCTATGTCAAGCTGGAGAAGCTGGACATCATGATTCGACTAGCATCTCAAGCCAACATTGCCCAGGTAATACACCCACAGCTATGATGCATCATTGTGTTAGAAAAGTTGTAAAGCCATTCTCTTATATATAGATATCGTTCAGAGGATGATATGAGGGACGCTAATGCTTTTCTGTCCTGCTGTAGGTCCTGGCTGAGCTGAAGGAGTATGCCACTGAAGTGGATGTGGACTTTGTCCGTAAAGCGGTCAGAGCCATTGGCCGCTGTGCCATCAAAGTAGAGGTGGGTGGAGATGATGTCATACTGTCAGCAGATGCTTTGTTGGTCAAATCCTTGTGTCATCTATGTAGTTTAAAGATAAAGCATTAGTTTACATGATTGGTCATATTTACTGGTACTGGAACTTGTTGGGTTCACAGCACTGTAAATAATAAAAGGACAAGAATCGGACACAGTTCAGTGTTTTTATAATAAATCAAAAATAGCTCTGTCATCTTGACAGTGCTGTGTGTTGGTTTAGAAACCAAACTATACAACTATTTATTACGTTTCCATTTTTGACACTAATAGTATACAGTACATGATATTTATCTCTCTTAATTTTAATAGAACATCTGTTTACTGTTGAGGCCTAAGTAGTCCCTTACCTCCAACTAGTTCCATATTTTGACATCTATTTTGATACATATTATATGCACATACTTTCTGTCCATTTCTCTATACTGTTTTGAATCTACAGGCCTTTCATGACACGATTTTTTTCCCCCTCTGTATTCATTAGCAATCAGCAGAGCGCTGTGTCAGCACACTGCTAGACCTCATCCAAACCAAGGTCAACTATGTGGTGCAGGAAGCCATTGTGGTCATCAAGGACATCTTCCGCAAGTACCCCAACAAGTAGGTTCCCATTCAGGCATCAGTGTGGCCATTTGCTAACACTGGCCTCTCAAATTCAGGCATTTTAGATGTATAATGTTGTATGACCTATTGCATGCTTTGCATTGTTTTTTGAGCTCTAGCATTTACTCAGACAAACTGTTTTACACAAGCAGACGCCCGACTGTTCCACTTCACTGACCCTCAGATTTTTTTTCCTGGTCTTTAAATGGGCAGAGTGAAAGCTCATTACACAGCCAAAAAGTCTTTTCACGTTGGCATTTATCCCAAAAAGCATGCAAAAGAGCTTTTAGAAAAGAAAATTGTCCTCAGTTACACAGAGAGTGTTTATACTGGCCAGCACTTAACACCCTGCCTTGATTGCACCTAGTCAAAGGTCAGGTAGATTCGGCGAGAGCGTGACTTCTGCTGTGGATCCAACAAAGTGGATTCATGTGCCAGACAGAAACCTCTCCCACACATCACTGTGGAGTCGTGAGTCTCCACAGGAACAGCTTTGCAAAGCTTCCAGCTCAGCATGGCTCAAGCCTTTAGCTGTATGAGTCACTACCCACTCAAACTTCTGCCTTTTTTATTAATTAGACATCAACTAAATCTTTCTGCTTTGGTACATTTTGTAATACAATCATTATGTAAATAGAATTGGCTATTATCAAGGATTTCATGCATATGAGAAAAGCCTCAACCACAGGAATTCATGCGCTACTGCAGAAAACATTGACTAATTGAGCATCGAGCAAGCCAAAGACCCAAAATCAACCCAGAGCTAAAACGACTGTGAATATTGAATTTACATTTGTCAGACTACCAGAACACGCAGCTCCAAAGTAATGCTAATGTTGCTCTGTGTCTCCTGGGTGTTAAAGTAGACAGTTGTTTGCTACCATGTTTTACAAACCAGCAACATGTGGTGGCTGTATATCTGTCAGCTCATTTTAATGTTTTTGTCTTTTCTGTCCCTTATGCCTACAAATAGATCTAGTTTTAAGTCAGAGTAATTTGCTCTATGTGATTGTATATATTTTTTGCCTCTCCTAATATATTTGCAATATTTTACTGCGAGTAATGTTGTTTTATGTGAATGTGTGTCCAGGTATGAGAGTGTGATTGCCACTCTGTGTGAAAACCTGGACTCCCTGGATGAGCCTGAGGCCCGTGCCGCCATGATCTGGATTGTGGGAGAGTATGCTGAGCGCATCGACAATGCTGATGAGCTGCTGGAGAGCTTTTTGGAGGGTTTCCACGATGAAAGCACTCAGGTGTGTTTAGGAGGGTGCAGGGAGGTCCATTTTTAATGATAGTGGCACCAATAATTTGCAGGCAGTGCTGGCAGTAAGTAGCACCCTTTTTTGTTTCTGTATTTGGAAATAATTAAAGTATTTAGTTAGCTGCTGCAGAACACTGAAAATGGACTAAGTACCACAGAGAACTGGTCTTATTTAACTGACAAAATCTGTGGTAACCCTGAGAGAAATGCAAGAATCCTAGAGTGAAATATTCTGTATTAAATGTGCTTAATGGGAAGACACTATATAATAATGGCAACACTTTTTATATCTGGCTCAGACAGACATTTTGTAGGGAAGCCAGACATCACACTGATGAGTGTTTTGCCACAGTTTGTTGTGGGATTACAGCAGGCTTTACCTGCTTAGACAGCTCCCCCTAAGTAATAGATCGATTCCCATATTATTGCCTTGGAGAGGCTTGGCTGATTACATTAAATCATTTTGTGTGTAGAAAGTAATACGTTATGCATAAAATGTTCCCTTTTGTGCTGTTGTTTGGTAACGGCAGATTAAGCTAGTAGTTGGGGTATTTTTATTTTAGCAGGGTGTGGCATCCATGGGAAACCTAAGCCATGAGAAGTAAAGGAGTCTCAACTTTATTACCTCCACCAAGGAGGTTATGGTATCAGTTCGGTTTGCCAGCAGGATTGCAGAAAAACTACTGGTCCTAGTTTAATGAAACCTAGTGGCGTAGCATGGGCCAAAGATAAACCCATCCATTCCAGTTTATAGGGCTGATGCACAAATTATTTTTCACTTTCGTCAACATTGCAAGATGGAAGATTTGGCCTTGCCAGAATAAATACCATGCATCTTAAAATCCAGTAGATGGTAGTGAAGTTCAGTAGTGACAAAGACAATTCTTAATAATGCGATGACTCCATATCACAATCCACATTCACGTACAAGTAATCTTCTGGGCTACTCAACACATGTAGTTGCTCAAACTTCATACAGAAAGCAGTCATTGTGGAGGTCTAGGGGACCATGGTTTTATGGTAGAACTGGTAAGTAGTGTGGCTGAGGAAACTTAAATACACACATATCATGTAACTGTAATTACTAAATTATTTGCATGATCATTCTTCATTTATAATGGTTATAATAGATGACATTCATGTACGTTAATACAGCTTTGTTCTGTTGTTTCAACATTTACTATATCTGCAGTTACATTTGTAGCTTTACATTTCCTCTATATTATATTCTGTTTTCACAAGTAAGTGTATGTGAAATATTTCCATTTTATAAGCTCATAATAAATGCACAGCTGGGATGATGGGCTTCAGTTAGGCACAATCATATTTTGACATAATTGTCATGTTTTTGGAAATATATGCAGACATATATTCTAGAAGCGTGGACTATTGGCATTGGTGAAAGTCTGCGTTCTCTGAGAGCCTTTCAACACAGGTTTTTGTAAAAACATTATTAGATGTACCTTGCCACTGTATTACAGTTTTAGGCCAAAGTGTACTTACACTAGCTGCATTTAAAAGCATTATGTGAGCAGTTGTAACCTGTACTGTATGTGTTCACTGTGTCCTATAGGTGCAGCTGCAGCTACTGACGGCAATCGTCAAATTGTTCCTGAAAAAGCCTACCGAGACCCAGGAACTAGTCCAGCAGGTGTTAAGCTTGGCCACACAGGTGAGAAAAACAAGCGCACAGTTCGAGACGTACATTTGAAATTCCTGCCATCATCTCTGTCTACAGATATTTTACAGTCCTCACCGTGCTGCCTACTGCTCTGCATGCTATCCGCGTCTTCCTCTTCTAGTTTGTTTAATTTGTTCTCAACAAATAGCTTTTGGCTTTTGGTTTTCCAAGGAGTTCTCTATTACTTAATCATTGATTCTTTCAAGGACACTGGGGTATTATAATGGCAATATGGATCTGAGCCCTGCACTTCCCTTGGTAATGACTACAGTGGTTTGCGCTTACTCTGCTGTTACACTAATTGTGTTTTAATGGTTTTACTAAGTGAGTTGATTTTAAAAAATCAAAACAAACTTTCTTAGAAAATCCTGTGTAGTTTCATTTATTTTGGAAAAGAAATATCATCATGGAAAGAATGAGTTTGGTGCTTCTCTCTTGTCTAGATTGAACTTAGATTTAGTTTAAACCCTGTGAACTTTCTACTTTGTCCACAGAAATACTGTACGGTGTCAGGTTAGCCAAATCCTTGGCTGACTCAGTTTTTGATGTCTTTGAATCATTGCTCAATCTCTCATATTGGGGCCAAGACTGAAAAATTCTAACATTAAGTATTTATTAAACAAGCTCCATGAATAAAAATCCTTCCTCCTCATGTCTCCATCTCTTTCTGCAGGACTCTGATAACCCAGACCTCAGGGACCGCGGTTACATCTACTGGCGTCTGCTCTCCACAGACCCTGTGGCTGCTAAGGAGGTGGTTCTTGCTGAGAAGCCCCTGATCTCTGAGGAGACAGATCTGATTGAGCCCACGCTGCTGGAGGAGCTCATCTGCCACATTGGTACTCTGGCCTCTGTCTACCACAAGCCTCCCAGTGCCTTTGTTGAGGGCAGCCGAGGTGTTCAGCACAAGAGACTCCCAGGCAGTGCTGGATCGTGAGTCATGCAGGTTTTTTTTTAAACACTGCAGGCAAGGGAGCATGTTTACTTAAGTGAACTTAGCTTTTTGACTTTGCTATCGTGTTTTCCTTCAAATCTATTGAGTGACACACTTTCCAGCAGCGTCAAACTCTGTAGCTGTTCTTCTTTGTTCCTTCCTGCCTTTTAAATGCAGCTCATCACATCTACTTGCTATCTTTCTCAGTGGACTAGATGTAGTTATATCAGCAGTTAAATGACATATTATTTTCACAGTATATTTGAAAATCACCAGGGATATCTAGATTGCAAAATAATGATTAAATAAATGACCTAATATGCATAACCTAACTTAATTTTTTTTAAATTTCATCTAGTGGGGAGAGTGTTGACAGCCCAGAAACAGTTTCTGCTGCTGGAGTTACTGAGGCGCCCCCTGCTGTCATCCCATCCCAGGGAGACCTCCTGGGAGATCTGCTTAATCTGGACCTAACACCTCCTACTGCCACTGGACCACCACCAGCCCCCTCCTCTGGGATGCAGATGGGTGCTATGGACCTTCTTGGAGGAGGACTGGACAGCCTGGTACATCTACACACCAGTGTTTGAGTGAATCTGTCAGGCTCTGAAAGGCTTTTATAACACATCTTAGTTGATTTCAGTGATAGGCTTAATGTCAATGGGGCGTAGTGATGGTAATATATCTTTCTATCTTGTTTATATCTTGTTTGTTTTTTTCCTACCTTTTTGGTGCTTTTTTTCTTTTGATCCCTGTGTGTTTTCCTTTCTTTGTTCAACGCTGCACCTGCAGATGGGGGATGAGTCTGAGCCGGTAACTACATGGAGGGAGAGGGCACAACATTTATAAACCATGTTTGAGGATTAATTTAACCAGCACTGTTTTACTGTAGTTCGCATGCATCAGACATTTTCATTCATCATTTCTCATCTTTATTTTCGTGATCAACAGTAAGCATGCTGTTAAATCCTTGAGTCCATCTTTTTTCTTATCTCTGGGCTCTGCAATGTGTTTCATGTTTCAATCAGCCACCCATTCCCCTGCGGACGGACACTCCTCAATCACCTCAGCTCTCTCATCAGTCCCCGTCGCCCCCAGATTACAGCCCCACTGAGGTTGGTCCAGAGGACCATGCTGGACCATAAAGACCAGCACCAGCCTAGAACCCCCTCATGTCCCCTGTTGTACCACTGTGTCCTCTGAATAGTCATCCCCAACAGCCATCTGTGCCCTTTTGCACTTTGTATTATATTGTTTATGTTTCCCACTCCATCTAGGTGAGATTTTCGTAAATCTCTCCTACATATTAGGCAAAGTTTTGTCTTCCATACACAGTAGTAGTAGCTTTATCACTATGTGGATCGCTATATTTTTTGCACCACCGGTTTTGTTCACTGTACCTGCAACCTTTTCATCACCACAGTAGACACATTTAGTGAGTAGCATTTGAACAAAACCTACTGGATTTCAGTAGCTACTCTGTCAGACTTGTGTGGACAGTAAAATGTCAGTTACATAAGAGGAGCGGCTCTCCTGTACTGGTATCTCCTCCTTAATTTTGCTTGTTGGTAGTGTAAACCCCACAGCTGTCATTAATCACGGAAAGCCATTTCTTAGCCCCTCACACCCCTCCGTCCATTCTCTTCAGACCCTCCATCATATAATTTAATGTTGCACCAATAGATAACCTGAATTTTCTGTGTCTCTTCCCCCCTACCCAGCTTGGCGGAGACCTTGGTGGAAGTCCTGCTGTAAGTCATTTTGAGTTTCTGCTGGGTTTTGATTCTCAATACAGGGTGATATTGAATGTGTCAGGGTAACATGTTGCTTTGTGACCACAGATGGGGGCTGGTTTTAGTGCACCGGCAGCTGCAATGCCAGCCTCTTTCACTGCCCCTGTGAGCGGCGGTCTGGATGACCTGTTTGATCTCGGAGGTGGAGTTGGTATGCCCACTGGAGCCTACAGCCCCCCTAAAACAGTGAGTCTTGATAAGCTGGGTTGAGCCTATGAAATGATGTAATGGCAGTGGTTGGATCCCTAATGAAAGAACTGATCTTGTCTCTGGTCAGGTTTGGCTTCCAGCCATGAAGGCCAAGGGTCTGGAGATATCTGGCACATTTGCCCGCCGTGCTGGTGTCATCCAAATGGAGATGACCCTCACTAATAAAGCTATGAGTGTCATGACTGATTTTGCCATCCAGTTTAACAGAAACAGGTGAGATCATCTAAAATGGAATGTGTGTTGCTTAATTTTTGTATATTTTCATATTTTGCGACACTTTTCCCCCTCTGTGTTCCTCTGTAGCTTTGGTCTGGCTCCGGCTGGTCCACTCCAGGTTCTCACTCCTCTAAGCCCAAACCAGAGTATTGAAGTGACTCTTCCCCTCAGTACTGTGGGACCTGTCATGAAGATGGAGCCTCTCAGTAACCTGCAGGTAACATATTCGCAATTTTCATTTCCCCTGAAGTTTGCTACTTTTTGTTTTGGTTGAGTAGTAGGAATCTTTCTTGCTTCTACTTCAATTTTCAAAGAATCCTGACTGTGGACAGATCTGGACATCACAACATGACAGTGATGCAACTTGTCAACAAGATTATTGTCAGATGTCATGTTCAGACTACAAGCACAATGTTATGTATGCCGACTTTTTATGCCTCCACGCAGGCGACAGCCGTAACCGGAGACATTATGTTTTTGGGTTGTATGTCCGTCCCATTCTCTAACATGATTTCCTACTGTTCCAAGAGCCTCTGACATCGTGAAAACGTACACTGTGAGAGGTGCATGGTAATTTATACAGAGTTGGCAGACATGACTGCTTGTTAAGTTTTTACTAATTAGATAAGAACATTACTTTGCTCAATATGTCAAACTCCAAATTAAAGTTGGGTGTGTTTCAACTTCTTAGTCATTTATCTTTACATATCGAAAGTTTATAGAAGTAAAACATCAAAAAGCTTCTTGGTTGAAATATTCATGGACCTGACGGTATCTCTTGGGACATAAAGTTTTGTTCTGAAAAACTGATGAGTAATGTGACCTCACTGTTCTTCAGCTATGCTGTTGAATTCCCATGTTATCAATAAAAGAGAATTAAAACATGAAACAGCCTTCAGAACGGCTGTGATAAGTTGTAAATAAAAAGAGCGGCAGAGGCTGGCTTGTTTTTGATCAGGCTGGTTCTTTTAACTGGGCAGAATGGTGGATGGGTTCTGTGTGCAGCTGGAGAGAGAAGATAAGAGTGTCAAGGGGGATGATAGAGGTGGGGGCGGTCATTAGTGGTCACACAACACATGGCTCCTTTGTTTCTCCTGGCCTCAGTAGTCCAGCTAACCTTTCTACTGTGCTGCCTCTAGGCCCTGCTTTGATGCCTACGATTGTCTGTTCTGACATTTTCTCCAATATTTTATTTTGAGAGTTCTTCGTGTTTTTTGTCTTGATGGAAGATAATGTTCCAGAGTATTATTTTGAGTGCTCTTTTAACTACTGATGTGTGGTTGCAGTTTTTAAAGCTGGTATACCGCCACAGTCGATAAAACCTTTTCATTACAAGTCAGCACACTTTAGGGAAATGCTTTAGTTACTGTGGGTGCAAGTTTCATGGATATTTTCGCCACTATATTGCCTTCTGCAATGACAGCAGTTCAATTTGAAGACATCAAAGTGATGACTTTGGTTTGCTGGTTACAGAAATACAGTATGCTTATTCAGCAGTAAAGAATTTCCAAAAAGCAGTCTAGTACAGTGGCTCCCAGATTGTTGAATGCTGAATAAATGTATATTGCTCAGTCTATGGCTTTTGCTGCATGACACAGCCCCTCTACTATTTCCCCCTGAAGCTTGATGTTGAAGGAAAATATGATTTCTTCTGATATTAGTGTGATGATCTTTAAGTTAATGCAGGTGCAACAATAGGAATATTTTAAATGTTGATTAATCCGTCAGTTATTTTCTTGATTGCATGTGACCACAAAATGTCACAAAATAATAAAAAATCTCCATCACAGTTTTCCACAGCCTGAGTTGACAAATTCAAATAGCAGAGCTATTTCCGACAAATAATGCTATTCAAAATGTGTACAATACTTCAAGAGGATATGCTGTCCCAGGTAGGAAGAGGGAATGGAGCACAAAAATATCTTGATGGTGTTTAGAAACCGCTAGTCTAGTAGATTAACTTGGTACTTGAAATAATATAAATTATATAACACAGTGTCCTTTATAGTTGGATTTGGTGTGTGACCTCCTCTTATACTGTATGTTAGAGTTCTCTTAGTTAACAAACTTACAGAATGGAGCTCTGTGTAGTTGGTGTATGACTCGCAATGTTACTGGAAGTCCTGCATTGCACCCAGGAAGAAGACACCCTAATGAATTATTTACAAGTCCTTCTTCCGCTCTCCTCTGGCCGAACTAACTGTCCTTCTCTCAGCACTTATTTGGTGAGCAGCCTGATCAATATCACAGGCTGCCGTTACTGGAGGTGCCTTCATTATACTGCAGCTGTTCTTGTGTTTCAGTGCCTTGTCATTTCGGGCCCACGTGTCGTGCCTGAGGAGGTTAATCTAACAAATTAATTCTTTTTTTAAATACAGACCTGCTGTTAGCTGCTATTTTTGTTTTCTCTCACTTGTCAGTGGAGGTTGTGTCTTTATCTTTTATTTTTGGTATTTTATTTTTAACAGCTGTCTGCTCTTCTTAACTGCTTGTATTTTCATCTTTATTTATATCCTCTTGTAAACCACTTTCTAAAGACTGTTTGTAGAAATCGTTATTTTTGATATATTTAGCTTCTAAGTAATGCTTGCTCATATTCTTTTCAAATAGAAGCGTCATACCTTCTGTGAGATACAGTATGATGGGAGGCCAGTACATGGACGATATTGTAGGATATATTATTGCCAGTGTTTGTACATGCTTGTGAGAGGGTGAGATTCCTAAGTATCGTAGCCGTCTTGTTCAGTAAACAGCACACATAAACCAACAATGTCCATCCTTGAAGGGCACTTGAAAAGTAATTACCCATATATTGCTTCTTGTTTCTCCTCCTGTCGTCCTCCTCTACCCCCCTCCTTGGATGTAATCACTCTCGCAGGTGGCTGTTAAGAACAACATTGACGTATTTTACTTCAGCTGCCAGTACCCCATCAGCATTCTGTTTGTAGAGGACGGGAAGATGGGTGAGTGTTTCTTGGCCAAATCTCTTCACTCAATACCTCAAAACCTTGCTGACGTCAACAACATACACAGACGTCAGTCTTTGAACGAGGACACATAATGAACATTTGAAGAAGTTTGACGTAGATGTGTGTGAATCTGTCTGTCCACCCGCCTGCACTCGTTCACCTCTTGGGCTGCACAGATCCTAGATTGTACACGAGTGCCGTTGGGTCTTTTTTCCTTCTCCTTTGTGTGTTGCTGTTTGTTTATTCTGTGAAAACGTGTTGGCCTTTCTCCCTGTGGAGCCTCCTGATGGGGCTAGCAGCAGGACTGCTGCCAGTGGCTGTAAGCTAATGCTCCGGAGCCGCAGCAGGAAATTTCATATCTAGTGTGGAATCGAACTACTCACACATGACTTTAAGAATTTTTTTTTCCCACTACAGTGTGTACATTTACACCTTTACAAGAAATCCTTCTGTTATTCTCATACTATGTACATATCAGCTCTGTCTTTGGACTCATCCAGTGATTGTATCTCCTCATTCACAGACCGACAGGTGTTCCTGGCCACATGGAAAGACATTCCTAATGACAATGAGTCCCAGTTTCAGATCAAAGACTGCCATCTCAACTCAGGTAATAGAGGGTGAAAAGAGAAAAGAGAGTGCAGTACCTGAAGAGCTCTACTTTGTGCAGCCATCTCCTGCAGCTTCCCTACATGTGAAAATAGCCCCACAGAGCAGTGGCCATCTCAAATTCAAATCCTCCCTAATGAAGCAAATTGTATTTGATGAGAACTCATCAGCTACAGTCCCTATTTACGTGTGATAATTCAGTTTCACACAAGCGTGAGAGCAGCTGAACTGGAGAAGAATTCCTAATGACAGCTTAATGGAGATTTCCCCCCACAGATTAAATTTCTTCTTCATGAACAAAGAAGGAGGGTTTCACATCCTACTGGGGCGCAGCAGCAAGACGGAGGCTGAGGAGAAAAGATTATTCCGAATTAGTGACTGCATATTTGCTGCACAGACGGCCTGGAGTGAAATTTTAGGGGACGATAAGGGGAAAAGAAATCCTGCATGGTCTGCTACATTTAATGACTGTTTAATGGCTGAATACTAAAAATGAGCAGTGGCTTGTTCAGAGAGTTAAAACAGTACAAGTTCAGCTGCCAAAACATTGGCTGTATTTGGATTATTAATTTTGGCTTATGTTCCCTCAACAGATGCAGCCTCCAACAAACTGCAGGGTAGCAACATCTTCACCATAGCCAAGCGCACAGTGGACGGTCAGGACATGCTCTATCAGTCGATGAAACTCACCAATGGCATCTGGGTGCTGGCTGAGCTGAGGGTGCAGGCAGGAAACCCAAACTACACGGTGAGAATAGGTTTACATGCTTTATAATCCAGAAAACAAATCACCCTCTGTCTGAAACACTCTGCCAGCTCCTGTCTCTTTGTGTTGGTTGTTTCAGCCAACAACAGAGAAATTGTTGCGCTTTGTTTGTACCTTCATTTCAATTATTCTGCATACTATGTGACCTTTTAAGGAACCTCATTTTAAAAACCCCTAGGACAGTATGTTTTGCAAACTACTGTAATGAATTTAAGGAGAGTTAAGTTTGCCCACTGTTACGAAGAGATTTGACATGGCAACATGCAGTATGTATGTATATGCAATTTATATATTGTAAATTATTGTTGTTGACAACATTATAATACCTGTCACATAATCAGGAACAACCTTTTTTCTGTTAAAGATGTGGAACTTGATTTTATCTGTCCTGGGTTAAAATTGATCAGGTTTCATGTCCTAAAAGTTTAGGTCCAAAAAGGTCCCAACTTTTAATTTGCTGTGCATAGACTTATGTTACTTCTTTCATTACATGTACACAGACTTTTAAATCGGTTTTGGAGGCTTTAATCATATCTATCATAATAACTGAAAGCAGACATTTTGATAAGTTTGTCCCATAACAATGATAATAATACATATACATTCCCCGCTTCCATTCAGCAAAAAGCCGAGCCTGACTTGTTGAATTAAGTCAGTATGATGCCGTTAACAAATTACTGTCATCACTGCATATTTGATATGACATAGCAGACATGACAGAGATTGATGTAGAGTAATGAATGGTGAGCGTGCTGAAGGTGGGAGGCTGCTTCATTGTGCAGTGATTGGAGTGTGGTAGTATTAGTGGCTCACCCGTGTGTTTGTGCACATGTTTTTGTTTGTGTTGTCCATTGTATTGTTGCATGTCTCTGCTTTGTCAGCGTGTCACAGTCTCTCTGCTCTTGATGGATTGTGTTTGGCTTAGAAATTCTGCATGGCTAGTCCAGAACAATGACCTTGGTGTGACTCTCCTCCCTGCTCATCACAGTCTTCTTTCAGATCATGTTTTTATTTATAAGGTGGCATTAACTATATTTTTGTTTTTCTCCTGTCTAGACAAATCAATTTGTCAGTCAGCCAGCTCTCGCTCATTAAAGCTTCAGGATTTTAAATAGGTTTACACCTTCCTCAGTTTAGTACGTCAGCATGTAGCCTAACGTGATGTAGGAAATAAAAAGAATGGATTTAATGAGTATTTCCTGAGATTTATTTACTGGAGTGGAAGCTGATTTTTGCTTAATGGTTATTTGTGTAGTATTTTTAATGAGTGTCATTTTTTTCTGCTTGAGGCGGTGAACATTTTTCATTTTCTCACTCTTGATTTGTGGTATTTTTATTTCCCCCTGTGCGTCCATTTGTGGTGTAACCTCGTTAATTCAGGAGGAGTTCTTCTGTCATTTTTGTTTCATGTTAATTTCTAAGTTCAAATTGCTCCTCAGTGGGGCTGGAAAGGCTCCCCTACTTTTTGCAGATGGATCATAAATTGTTTAGTGAAGAGGAGACTTGACTTCCAAGTTAACTGTGCTGCATGTTCAGTGTGTACTCTGATGCTTGTCTCTCTGAGCTGCTGGCTGCTGCATGGTCCCTGCACTCTCTTGGCACAGCACATTAAAGCCAAGCTGCTAAAGCCTTTTGTCAGTAGCTATTTTTAGACTTGAAGAAGTACAGCCCTGCCAACGTTTACTTTCTGGATTTTATTGTGCTTCTGAAGACACTACAACAATTATAATTCATTGCCATGATTGGAGACGTAGAGAAGCATGTTTGATTTTTGCTATTTTAATGTTTTTCTGGTGTCTCAAAACTTAATTGGTTGCAGCTCTCCCATGATGCCTCACTACTTATAGCTGTGTCCCAATTACACACTCCGCACTGGGTTTGACTATGTTGTGCAATAACAATGGTCTTAATGGACACTATTCCCCCTCAGTGCAATGCACAGTGGAAATAGAGGTGCTCAGTGGGAATATTAAAATGATGGTGGACAGTAGTAATGGTGGGCTGCTCATGGAAGATCTTAAGAAAACAAACTGTGACATCTTTTAAAAATGTAATGCTTTCCCTTAAAACCTGCAACAGAAACAGGTTGTGAACACAACATTAACATATCATCAGTGTTTAAGTTGATGTGGTGAACTTGTGAGCAAACAGCTTCTTATTTACACATCCAGCTGTTTTGGAACATTATCATTCATTTGAAGTTGTTGTTTTTGACCACCTGGTAAATTTAATTGAATCTCTGTTAGCTCAGTTTTTGTTCTCTACCAACTCCTGAGGGAAATATCTGTCTAATTTAGCAGCTAAATGCTCCACTATGTTCATCAGCTAGTTGCTAACAGTGTCTGTCTGTTGGGTAGTGGACAGTTTTTATAGGTTTTTTTGATGAGAACAGCTGCTGCGACTGAGACAGATGATATGAGAGCGGTGAGAAGAAATCAAAACAGTGAAGTTGTGGGCCGGACAGATGAACAATTAGCTGAGACTTGCTGTAAAGCTGTGTGGAGCTGCAGATTTGAGTGATGATTCTCTGTAGGTTTATCAGTGCGAGAGACACCTTTCACTTTGTTTTCACATTGTCACTTACCACACTTTTATTCCTGTATAAAAATATAGATTATAGCCACTTCAAGTTTCTCAATTTGAAAGTGTCAGTAGCGCTTACATTTCATTTGACTGACCTCCATTGAGCTCATTTATTCTTTATAGTTTTTATAGTGGAGAATTGGGACACTGCTTATCTTTATGACATGAAACATGGTGTTCTCATCTGCCATCTCTTGTCCCCATGGCAACTCTGGGACCAGTGATGTCGTCTGATTTTCTCTCTTCACCTCTTGAGCCAGTAATTCTCAGGGTTTTGGGTAAAAGTATGTTTCAACAGAGAAATGGACACCAAAGTGCTGCATGTCTGCTGTCCCTCTACACAAGCTTAGAGTCACTGTTTTCTCCCATTAAACCCAGTAACAGACAGATTATACTGTGAGACTATATAAATTCCTTCAGAGATTTTACAGTGTCATTATATTGTTGTATCCGATCCCTTTAATATCTCAGAATTAGACCTTTGTGGGTAGTGGTACAAATTGATGAGAAGGACAACAATATGATCAAGTACTTCTATTTGTCAGGTATTAAATTAACTGGATTAACAAATAAACAGACATTTCATCTATAAAAAGTTTCTTAATTGATTTTTCCATATCACAATATAAAATATATCAATATAAAGAGGAATTTATACATATTGCCTACCACAAGTTAACACATACAGTTGATGTGCTAAAGTATAAATCTAAATGATGTGGGACCAGTTCTAAACCATTCGACTCTATTCTGACTTGATAAACAACTTTTGCTCAGTAAGCTTAGTTGTGTTTAGATATATCAAATGTTCGGATTAAGTTACTTATCAAACCATGATTAGGCACGGAGCGATTATCCCTTTGTCCTTTCTTTGCAGTGCTGTATTAGAGAATTGCTGCTGCTCCAGGTCCCCATTTATGCAGGTTTTACAAAGACTCCTGTCATGTTTTCAGGCCATTCAATTGCTCACCTGATCAGTGATGTGAATCCATGTGTCTGTCACTCACTGGAGAATTTTGATTGAGAAGAAAAATCTCTCCATCATGTATGATGGTGTCATTTTTTTAACTCAGCATTAGAAACACAGTTACCTAAACACCATGATGCTTTAAGTTTATTTTCTTAGGATGATGAAACAAGCTGGATAGAATTAATGATTCTGTATCTCAAACCATACACACACACACTTTCGGGTGATTGCACCCTCCTTCATCATTACTGTAACTTCCTGATACTTTTTGTCTCTTTATTTCCTTCCAGCTGTACCACTAATATCATACTAATAATCTAGCAGCAAGCCTTAAGCTGAGCACAAGAATGCCGCAGTTTCTACCTCTCCTAATAGCCGGTTCTGCACAGTGGCTCGAGCATCCGCATTTCCTCACATCTCTTACCCCATGCTGACAGGAGAGCGGCTGCCTAAATGTTGCCAGCAGCAGCATGCATTAGTAAAGAGCACCGAGTGCACAGAGGCAACACTTCAGGAGCTGTGCAGTATTATTGCTTTATTCCACTGCAGCTCTGTGGCATCCACCCCAACACACTCCATCACCTCTGTTTGATCTTAATAGCCATTCATTATAATAAATCTACCAGTTTCACAAGAGAAAACATTACAGTGCTGTCACAATAGAGGAATTTCAAACTTAGACACTGTATGTTTAAAAAATATTGATATTAGATCCACTTTTCACAACTACAGGAGAAATATGAGACATTTGAGGGGAAAACAAAAATGACTGAAAGCAGTGCTTAGACATGGTGCTCTTGGATTTAGTTTCTTATCTTTATATCTTATATTGTATTTGTCACTGAAAACCAGTTGCAGAGGGTCTGCACTCGCTATCTTTATCATACTTACACAGTGACCCCCCCCCAAACTATTTTCCAGTTGGAACAAATGCGATTCTAAGAAATGACAGTGATCAAAGCTGAAAGAACATCATTGTGAGTTAGAGGCAGAGTTGTTCCGTGTGGATGGAGTTGACTGCTGTGTGTGTGCTCATGTGCTTGTTTGTTTGTTTTCTTGACTTTTTCCACATCTCGGAGCCGTTTGTCATAGAACAGAAAGCACAGCTGGTTTGATTGTGCAGCAATTAGTGAAACGTTTTGAAATATTCAGGATCTCTGTTGTTGGTATTTATTAATGAGTGTTTAGTGCCACATCATGACAGTTTGTGTCCTGGTTCAATTATTCCAAATCTCCAGCTGCTTTGTGTTTCCTGTAAGGAGTGTTTTCTGAGGATCTGAGGAAATAACATCTGCAGTATGATTATTGATGTAAAAAAACTTGCTTTGTGAAGACATATCAAATCCTAAAGCTTCTCCCAGCTGAGAATAACATCAAAGAGTGAGGCTGCCTCTGTTTTCTCTAGTGTGTTTATGTATCTATATTTCTGTTTGTCTGTCTGTCTCTCTGTGATAAGACTGAATTCATTTTTTTCATCTGAATAATAATGAACTTTGCCTACAGAAAAATGTCCAGGACACTTCTGCTTATTCTCCCCCTTAATCACGGTCTCATTTATACCCATGTCTCATGAAACTGAAGAAATATTAACTAGCTTGAAACATTCCATCATTGAGTATTTGGGAGCTTGTCGTTATCTGTCCTTTTTCCTCTTGTTTGAAGTTGTGCCATTCATATCAAAGATTTGGATCAAAAACTTCAGTTAAAAAATGTAATTATTACTCCCTTAATGCCCGACATTGCCTTCATGCAGTGGATATAAACAGTCCCCGCCTCTATCTCCACCCACCCCTCTGCCGCTTGCCTGCAGCTTCGACTCTGTTCGTCAAACACACAAACCTCTAAGTCAGCAGCTTAACTGTCTGACAAACTGTTTTGAGTAACATTTGCTGTATATTTCTTCCTCTTTCTTCTTCACCCCCAAGCCATATAAAATGTCCTGTCAGCACTTGACATGAATCATCATGTAACTTGAGAGGCTAACATTATCTTGCACGCTGCAGAATTGTTTGGACACAGTCAACAGATAAAACACAAGAAAAATAAATCTTAGCAGTTAACCAACATATTTGTTCTTCATATGAGTTTTCTCTGGACGTTTGGCTCCTGTGTTTTCAGATCCTTTGGTAATGCATCACATACTATTTCTCTTTTTCCAACTTTGCAATAGAAAGCGGAGCACATCTCTGCCATTGTTTTGAAACCAGTGAAACTTAACTTGCGAAATATGGATACATAGTTACTCTTGGCTTCTCCTCTGATACACTGTATCAGGTTTCACAGTATCTACACCCAGCAAATTGACAGGATTGGTTCCTTAGGTATGTTGCATATGAAATGCTAGATTTCTGAATCTGTTTCTGAGATTGTCATTGGTACACTACTCTGTCTAAATGTTAACACTGGAGGGTGTCTTTAAAGCTTTATTTCACTTGTCGTACTGCATGTCCCGCAGCAGGTCTTTATGAAAGCTGTTCTGTGCTCATGTCAGTCAAAATCTTACATTTTTACAGACAAGCTTGTGAGTCAAATCATATTCAACCCTGCTCGACTCTCCTCCCTCTCAGGTCTCTCTGAAGTGCAGAGCTCCAGAGGTTTCCCAGTGTGTGTTCCAGAGCTACGAGGCGATACTGAAGAACTGAGAAACGCCCGACGTCGACCCAGCTGCTGCCCTCGCAGACTCCTGGCTCCCTCTCCTGCTCTCCCTCATCTGACCCACGAACCATGTTACAACCTCACGCCGTGCAGGAGCCACTTCCTGCTGCGTTGGGCCTGGAGGTTGCACTCTGTATGTCATTCAGCTGTTTAATTAGGATGGTTAATAATTATTTTTGTCCCATTTTTTTTCCCCCCTGTGACTGCAGACATTTCTGGTTCACTGTCTTTAGCTATCCTGTCCCCTCTTTGTATGTTTGTTCAGACAAAGTTTCAGTTTCAGGACATTATCTCATGCTACATTTTCTGAATGAGCACTGTCACCCTGAGCAGGTCCTCCACTCATCACTGCCTGGATTATCCTGCGATGACCTTTATTTTTTTTGGGAGACAGACGGCTGTATGACATGTATTCCCGTGACTGTTTCCTCTGCATGAGGCTTTTTAATCATTGTCTAGCCCCATTTCTCTGCAAATTGGACTCTATTTTTAGCGTCTGCAATCAGCAGGTGAATCATCACCGTCGGCATATTTATTTAGGGTACTTTTCGATTAAAATGCGGCAGAAAAAGGTTTTAACTCTCCCTCCGCCTGTGTGAGGGAGGTGGCTATCTGGGCCTTAGAAGAGACACATAAATACTTAACAAACTACATTATTGTTGTCTTTGTCATTTTGTAGAGTTTTCTTTAGTGTCTGTGGTTAGCAGTGGGGTCGGATCCTCTGCTGTCCCTGAAAGCAGAATGTCTGATGTGTGCCTGGAAACTGTTTGTTGGTGTGTGTTTCTTTTAATTTTTACATCAATATCTGGACATTTTATAGACTAGCAGCAGTTGTCCGCTGCCTGCTCTCTTACTTAGTCATTCCATGGTTTAGTTTGTGTTTGTAGTCTTGTTAGTGTACATGTGGCAAACTGGGAGAGAGTCTCAGGTGTTGAGGATTTTGTATTAGCTGCATCTCCCCCGAGTCAGTGACAGCTACTCAGGCTCTCTGCCACTTTGCTCTCTGTATCCTCATAGCAGCTTTTGGAGTACCATGGCCACCTGAGATGAAGGCTCAGGTGAGATATGTCTAATTTAAGGATGTCATGGTTTGCAACACTTCTGAGTAATAAGTGTACATGCAGGTTGCACCGCGTCTTAGCTGAAAGAAGGTGAGAACAACATCCAGTGTCCCTGTTTTACCTGCAGACTCTAGATTAATTGGATTCCCCTTTCCGAGTCATTACACTGAAGCCCTTTTTATCGGCTCGACAGGATGTATGCACTTTTCGCTCACGCCTTGTAACGATTACAACAGAGGTGGCTGTGTATTCTGAGTGTGTGTCTTTCTGTGTGGTGATGGCTGATTCATATGAAATGCTGTAAAAACAAAAAACAAATGTTTAATCAGATGCTTTTGGTTGACATGATTTTGTTCATTGTGTGTACATCATTTGAAAAAGAACTATTAAAAGTCTTGATAAATTCACATTTTCAGTCTTTTCTTCAGTATTTAGACACGATGACAGAGTAAAAGTAAAAAATTCAGTGCGAAGACAATTTCTGCCAGTGCCAAAGTCCCAGCGTCACATGATGCAAACGTTATCGCAGTTTTATTTACTCGGCAGAGTTCACATTCCCCAAGTCCCTGAGAGTCAGCATGCGTTGTTTTCACACATCATACTTAATCACTGATGACCTTTGAGGTGTTTGCATCTCTTCGGCTGCTCAGCTGTGCTCCAGTGTTACACATCAGGCAGCTCTCACAGCTTTGCATACAAAGTCTCTCAGTGTTGTTCAATCCAGAGCCACGAGTGAAGTCTGAGGTTTATCCACAGCCGAGTGCGTCTTTGAGGTGGAGCAGCTCCTCTGAAGCGGTGACAGGCTCTTTAAAGTCCGAACTGCTCGGGAAAGCTTAACCAGGATTTCAGCTGCATCACCTAATAGGGAAGACAAACACCTCTGGTCTCAGCTCAGTGCGTCTGTGAACGCTAAAGGTCAGCTGCAGACTCACTGACCAAAGAGGAGTCAGTAGTCCAAAGCTGTGCCAAGTGTCACTCTCTTCTATTAATGAATGATCTATAATATCGATCCGTGTGAGATATGCATTCCAATAGGGGGCGCCCCTGTACTGCATTTTGATAATGGCTCAGTCTGTATGAAGGAACGTTATTGACTTCCAAACCACAACCTGACATCATCCAGTCTTTAAACACAAATGCATGAAAGAGCTGAGTGTTTTTATAGAACATCGAACCATCACATGCACATATCTGGGAGTGAACTCACAAACTCACACTGTACATTAACCTGGTGTGACAACATTAGAAATCAATTAAAGATTGTTATGACGCAGGGCAAACAGACTCACATGGAACTGCTGTTTGTAGATCCTTTGTTTGTGCAACTTTCAAATACAGCATCCTTTATACAGGTTTAATAAGTTTAACTAATGGCCATTTTATGAGTCATTCATCAATGCTTTACAGTTTGGTTCTAAGTCATTAGTAAGAAGAACTTCTGGGCTGCCAGGCTGTGACACATTTCTGTTTTCCTCCTGCAGCAGGACACTTGCTTTGTTTTAGTTCTTTATTTCTCCATTGGAAAGTTGGATCACTTATCTGAAATAGGTCTGCAGAGAATCTGGTCCAAAATCCATTTGTGAACTACTCATTAAATATTTACAACTGCAGACTTGATGCACCCCTGCAAAAAAGGAACCCTTTATTAATGGATCACCAACATTTATAACAGCATCATTACCAAGCTCAAAGAATAAACACCAGGTCTGGATTATTAAACTTCTGCCGGATCATGAGACAAAACATGACCCCTGTTAGCTGCTGCTGCCCTTCAGGTTCACCCAGTCCATTTACTGTAGCTCAGAAACCAAACAGTGGTCCAACAGTCGAACATGTTTGCTTTGCAGCAGTTAGTTTGTTACGACATGAATAAACACAAGATATTAAAACTATATTTTGACACAAAGCCCTTCCAGAAAACAAGGACTCAAGATGAGATAATTATCTTGCCCTGCATCAGGTCATATTGTGTACCAAGTAACTGCAAAACTACCACAAAGTAATTGCCACATATAGAATCTGTGGAGTTCTGGGTCCCTGAGAGGCCCTAGTTAAGCCCCTTCAGCCTTGATAAAAAACCAACCTGGACTTCCAAATGTTATTTTAAATAAGTAGCTAGGTACATTTCCTCAAGTTGTGCACTAAGTACAAATATTTTATACCAGTACTTTATTATATACTAGTAGTATTTCTATTCTGTGCTACTGTATAGTTCTACTCCACTTTGCAGATTCAGATTATTACTACGAAATATAATCAACTAATAAATGATAATGTTTTCTTATGGATTAAGCTGCCCAGCAGTGTTTTAAGTGGTGAAATTCAGCTCCACTCTCACCAGCTGCAACACTACACATTAATGCATCACCAATTATAACCCATACTTCATTCTGCATCATAAGGACTTCAAGCACATTTTGCAGTTAATGTTTTTCACTTATTTTACTTAAATGAAATCTTGACTGCAGGACCTCTTGTGATTATTTGTACACGTTATTATTGATTCATGAAGTGAAAAAGAACTGAATACTTGCAGATCTTACTTACTTGCAGTGATTCGATAAAACCACCACGAAGTAATTTCCACATATTGAACCTGTGGGTCCCTGAGGGTTGAGGGACCCCTGCTTTCAGCTTCTTCTGGTTGATAATCCAGCCTTGAACCATGTGGTTAATAGATCAATGAAGGATTAGTAAATGATTCATTAACCATCAATAAAGCCATTCGTTCCAATTTTACAGTCTTATCAGAAAGTGGCACCACATTGGGAAAACTGTCCCTGTGTTGATGAAGCCCAGGTTACAAGCTCATCTCCAGTCACCCTGAAGGACCAAAACACGTCTGATGCTGCCTCCTCAGACCGAGTGGACCGAGTGGACCGTCCACCACTGATTGATGGCACACATCAGCCCCTGCCCTGCCCGAGGACCCTCTGCAATAGTAAGTCGTGTCCCTCAGAGACATGATGCTCAGTCTCCATGACCCTCACACTGAGATGATGATGATGTATGATGTGTGCGTGTGTGTGTGTGTGATGCTCCTTTGCCATTTGTGAGCTCAAACGCTTTGCGCACGACATGATCCTATTGGATGAGCGGAGAGAGAGAGAGAGAGAGAGAGAGAGCAGTCTTCATCTGCTCATGTCTCTCCAGCAGCAGCAGACACATACACACTGCTGGTTAACAGGCTCCAGATGCCTTTACAGAAGACGCACGTCTGCAGCCTGTGTGCACCTCCTCTCCTCTCCTCCATCACGCGCGCGTAAATCCATCATTCCTGCCATCGACCAGAAACGAAGATCGTGGGTTTGCATGCCATTTCACAACACGTGGGAAGCTCGTTTGCGAGGCTGGCGGCTGCGCGTCCGTCCGCCCTGTGATGGAGGAGCGCGGCGGCGGCGGCTTCGGTGCTGCATCGCTGGAGACGAGCGCGACGCGCGGGGGAGGTGATCAGTGAGGGCTCGGACAAGGTCAGAGTCGAGCCTGGATGAGGTTGTGTCCATGTGGAGACGCCAAGCACGGACTTTTACGCTTCCTCTCAGGGGACGAGGTCGCCTGGGGATGTCCCCTGAAAACCAAGAGTTTGTCTCCCTGCGCTGGATTGCAGAGAAAATCCCTCCATCCGCATGATCATGGTTGAGCTTGGTTTCTTCAGCTGCTCGGCTCCTTTCTGCTCACACAAAGTTTGGATGATCTGTTCGTTTATTCGCACGCAGTTGAGGTGATTTAGAGGCATATAAAGGTGAGTTGGGGGGGGCAGCTGTGTGTGGAGCCCATCAGAGCTGCAGCAAACAGCAGGCGGCCAGCTGTTTTTGTGGACGGTCACATCTGGCGTCGCTGTCCATGGTGCTGAACTCCAGGAATGGTGGAGACTCTGAGTATCGCAGTCATCGGTGCTCCCGGAGTGGGGAAAACTTCTATAATCCGCCAGTTCATCTATAACGACTTCTCTGAGGTCTACACACCCACCAGGACCAGATATGTGTACAGACCCTCAGTCATCCTCAATGGGAACATGTATGAGCTGAAGGTTTTGGATGTCCCACCAATCTCCTCCTTCCCATCCAGCTCCAGTCAGGTATCTCTCCTCTAGCAAAAAACAAACAAACAAAAAAAAAAAACAACAAAAAAGGTTTAACTTTATTAGAGAGGGATTTAGAGCAGCTTTGGTGATCCATTCTCAGATTGCCCCCGAACCACATCTCATTTATTTAATCTCTGCTTCATCTTACAAGTGCCCATCTGTTCACAGCCAATGACATCCCTCAAAGACCCAAACACCAATTTTTATTTATTCTTCCATCACTATCAGATGTCCCTGGTCTACTAGTTGCTATGGAGACCCGACCGACTTAAAGCCTCCAGAGCTTCACTTTGACGACCCCCCTCCTGAGGAAAGACTGCCAGCTTGCATATTGTGCTTTATTAATCATAACATGCCTTCTGCAGGCTCCTCGCCGAGAGAGAGCGTTCACATGTGTCCACATGAGTTGATGGCAGTCTGATGCTGGACCGGCGTGAATGTGCACAGGATAGAATAGCAAGATTGTGCTGCAGGCATCGCCACAGCACCTGGTTAAACTCCCAATTTAAAAATAGAACAGACTGCCCTTTTATTCATGGCCACAGGTCATATGCCACACCTCATTAGTCGGAGACACATCTGATTGCAGGATCATAGCAAAAATGCACTGTAGCTCCAGATGCCTGAGGTTTGTAGTCACTTTGCAAAGCAGATTTGCAGCTCTGTCTTCTCACTTGTCAACAATTGGGGATATTGAGGAATTATCTCAAGCTTTATTGTAGATTTTCATCTCTGTAAGTGTCTGTGCCTTTACAGGAAGGTTCACATGTGCTCAAATCTGTTTTAAAACAATACCACATGCTCATTTTGCTCATAATTGTTTTTCTTGTCTGTACTGGCCTTGAAGAAATCACTTCTTAAAGCAATGTGGTGTAAATGATGAGATAACAAAATCAAAAGTCATCCTTCAGTGCAAATATGCATTTTGAAGTTCAGCCAAAGGCAATGAGAATATGATGCATCAATAATGCGACAAAGAGGGAATTTAATACAAAAGAAGCCATAACTGTCAAAGATATCAACTTGATTTGAGTTACTCTGACTGCTGAACTCTCATATTAGCTCACGCTGAGCTTATACATTTTTGCACAGAATGAGGACTGTGGATTTTGTCCCCCATCACTTCACAGCCAGTATGGAGAACTTGTTTCACTGAGCATGTGAGTCTTGTTTTAAGACCAAAAAAGTACATAAAAGTCTGGATCTGATGTGTGCGTCTCTGTATTTGAGTGTGAGAGGTCTGTAGAAACAACGTGCCCCACTCGAGGCCTCTGTTGACTCAAGCTGTGTGTTTGACTCCTGTCCACTGCAGCCTTGGTGGACAGGCTGTAACACTTTCAAGATAGAAATCTCCAAGGTCACCACACCTGACTCCGCTGCCGCTTTTGCTGAGCGTTTCCCTCCTTGTCTCCCCTTCGGTATCGCACATAGCCCTCCCAAGAACAGCTCCGGTTATCTACACAGACGAGGTGCCACTGAGAAAATGAGATCAGGCCAAGGAGGAGACCAAAAAAAAAGCTCGAACAAGAGGCCTCCCAGAGTGTTGGTTTGCTGTGCACTCAGAAGGCCTGGCGTTAACGCAGAAAACATCTGACAGGCGGGCTGAGAGGCCAGAGCGATCATCCTGTCAGGCTGCTGCAGAATTACATGTAGCTGTTCTACTAGATTAAACATTTTGTTAGAGAGTGTTAAGAGGTCTGCACAGTGCTTCATTGTTTCCTGCCCACAGAGACCTTCTGGAAACACTGATTGAGTTTCTTCTTTCTTCTGCTAAATGGTGTTTAACCCCCATTAGGGAACATGTTGGTAGGTGCGAGCAGAAAGCAGGAATAAGACAGGATGAGTCTCATGAGTTCGCGTGTGGGAGTGTTTGTCCCAAAGGTTGAGTCACATGAGAAAGCTTTTAAGCGCGCGCAGCTTGATACCATGTTGTATCACATAGTGTGAACACTTCATGCTCATTTCAGAGCGCAGTGCAGGCCCTTTGTGGAAGGTACACAGGCAGAGAAAACCATTAGCCGAGTGCTGCCACAACATTACTACCAGACAGATTTATGGTCACTCGTTTGCTGAGGAACAACCCTGCGAGGCCTGCTGTACTTTCCCTCCCCCTCTCCTGTCACGTCCGGCTTGTTCAGAAACCCTCTCTCTTGCTCGGTCTGGTGACATCCTCTATTCGCAGCGAGAGCCGTGACGAGAGACGGGGCATTTTTGACTCACCACCCTGCTCTGTATTTACCCCGTAGGCGGAGAGACGAAGCCTGGGTCAGGGGCAGTGGACGCAATGAGCGCCAGCACAAAGGAACCTGATTGAAATTTACTTGCAGTACACAGCAGATTGAATTAAAGCACAGTTTCCCTGCTGGAATACTGCTGGGAATAAAAGACCAACACAGGAGACAGTAAGAATTTGCTGCAGTCAATTAGAAAGGTTGCACAGAGTTTAATGGACACCGTCGAAGTAAGGGTTACCAAATGAGGTTTTATAATGTCCTCTGAAATTTGTGATGAATAAGCTGCAGAATGGAGTGAGTCAGTACGCCTCCATGCTTATGCAGCGTGGCAATTTCTCATCAGTTCAGATTCTATTTGAAAGAAGAACAGTAATGTTCTGGCAGGCTACTTGTGACCCCATTTTAACCACGTAGACAGCCATTTTTATCCTTTCCAGTGCTGGAGACAGGCAAGATTTCTATTATCTTACTGTGAGGCAGTGATGGTGTAATGATTTGTTTGCTTTTGCGGTATGTCTGTCTGTTGCTGATAGCGTTGCGTTGAGACAGCATCTGTTACAGTGTGTCAATAGGATGTGATGACAGATGGATTTAAGCCTGACAGCGGATTCAGCAATGATTTTTCTTGTTCTTTTTTTTTTTGTTTGTTCTTGCCATCGTGTACTGTATCTCCATGACTTCCTCCCACACAAAATGCTCCCTCCCCCTTTGCTGCTCTTCCTGGACATTTTTCTTTTCTCTGTCGATACTGTGTCTGATAACAAGGTGGGAATTATTGCTTTTCGTGTCACACGTTGTGTTATTTTGACGTCTCGCAGATGAAGTAGAACTATGATGTGTGCGTCTGTGGAGCCTGCATGAGCTGTGCAAACCATTTAAGCGCTTGCATGGCAAAGGTTTTGCTTACATGAGTTGAAAGTTTCACTTTTCTTGTCTTTTTTTACAAGTTAGACAGATTACTGTAAGTAAAGTGAATAATTTTGTGTGTCAGAATAGAATAATTTAAATGATTTACAAACAATTTACAGCTCAGTGAATATTAGTATCATCATCGTCATATACAGGCATGATTGAAGGAATGTCACTGCTCCAAGACATAGATTCACATTAATTCCTTTAAAACCTTTTTGCCTTCAGACACCTCCAGGTGAGCTGTTTCTTCCTGTTTCCAGTCTTTATGATAAGCTAAGATAACTGCCTGTAGCTGCATGTTTAGTGATATCAATTTTCTCATTGAGCTCCCTGCGAACACATGAATAAAACATTGAACTATTCCTTTAAAGCTTTTTCAACTTGTGTAAAATCCTTGTTAGTGTAGTGAGAGTATAAACCAAGTTGCTAAAAGGCTACAAAAGAGACAGTTCAGAAACAAGACTGTAGAATCATTTCCTGTGTCACGTGGGTTTCACCACTACCCCACCCCCTTTAGGAGACGAGGGCAGGTCCTGAGTCTATTTATTTCAATGAGAGATGTGAATGTGAGCACAGATTATGACCAATTCTTTTGCCCTATAGTCGCCAAAGTAAATATTGGACCCATTTTTCACAAGCCACATATGTTCTGAATATTTTTACACTGAAATGGCATTTTTCAGACAAACACATCTGCTGGGAAAGACATCCTGTCTGCCGTCGATAAAACCCGGGCCAAGTTTTCAGGAGCAACAGTTTTTCACAAAGCCTGATGCCACAGCTGGATTCTGGCAGCTGCCTTTGCACACAGAACCAGCCCCTCTGTCCAGGTTCATGACGCCTTTTGGGAGGTACTGTTCACAAATTTCCATTCAGGATTTTATCGCCACCCATGCACTTACAGAAGCAGCTGACAGAGACGCTGTCAGGCCTGGAGGAAACATCTGTCATGCAGATGAGTGTGTTAAGTGTTGGAGTGACTCCAGAAGAAGGGGTTGACGCTCAACGAGAAAAAAGCCAGTTGGCTGGAAATCAGGTCACATTCACAGGTCACATCATCAGTGCACAGGGTATAGACGTGAACCTAGGTAAGTCAAGGTACTCATGGAGATGCCCAGAGATTTTAGAGCATTGTAAAGCACATTGGAAAGTTCTGCTCCGTGTCACATACAGGATTGAACATATGCCCGGGAAGAATCTTGTCACAGCAGATGCTCGGTCCAGGGCTTCACTCCAAGCTCCACCAACAGAGGAGGAAATGCAGCTGGAGGAAGAAGTCTGAGTGCAAATCAACCATATGTTGGAGCACTTACCTGCATCAGAAGAGAGACTGGCTCAGATCAGGACCACACAGGACAATATCTGCAAATGACTAAAGAACCTGGTGCAAACAGGACGGCCTAACAGAAAAGCTCTTCCACCCATTCTTTAACCTGCTGCTTGCAGACCTACGGATGAAGGCTGAAGGACTTGTCATCCCTGTCACTGTGCAAGAGGAGATGCTCTACACCACAGAGTCCCAGAAACTGCTGTCACAGACAATGACCCCCTGTTCTCTGCAGCTCAATTTACAGACTCCATAGAACACGAATTCACCCATGTGACCCACAGCTCCCATTATCCTCAAAGTAATGGGGAAGCTGAAAGAGCCGTGCGGACGGTGAAATCTCTCCTGAGGATCCACACGCAGCCCTCATGGCTTTCAAGGCCCTCTTTGTCACGTGGACAGCTGCCGATGGGTTGAAATATCAGGACGCCCTTGGCTGTCATTCAGGAGAAGCTACAGCCGTGGTGGACCGACCTCCAGGCTTTTAAAAGGAAGGATCAAGACATGAAGGAGGAACCTGGTTTAACAAATGACACCAAAGGAAAGACAAGAGCTCAGATCAGGACTAAGAGTCTGGGTGGAAAACATACAGTATATCTGTATACTGTAAGGATGTAGGAAAGATATAGGGAGAGGAAGTTAAGTAAATTTCCTAAAAGGCTAAACGGTGTCTCCTGTCTGTTCGATCTTAATGATACCTGAATATATCCTGTTACAGTTCGCTCCTGATTTCACAAGATTAGCCGTACTTGATCCCTTTTTTTTACACTTAGTGACTCTCTGTGTGAGCGCAAGAGGCCAGCAACAGATCATCCTCTTCATGTCACCTCAAACACCATGAATCACTCACGCGTACAAAAAAACCTACAGATTTTAATGGTTGCCTGCTATAGGTCACCGCTGAGTAATGGGAGTTTCATCTCCAGGGGATGTAATAGTTTTTAATTGTAAATCGACCAGTGTGGCACCCTTCCCCCCACCGGGTTCCACCGGTCTCCTCCTGCGCTTCAGTATTGATCCATCACAGCCGCTCATTTCAGTTAAGCTGCCTCCTTTGAGATCAGGACACACGACAGCTCTGTCATATCCTGCTAAAAACTGACCACGGCCTGCAGTTGTCAGGGAAACATGTTCTGTTTGGCTCTCGAGGAGCGAAGGATGAGATGCTCTTTTTGTTAAGAAGACCGACTGGAGGATACAGACAGTGGCACCACACTTCACATTCACGCTCCCACAAGCACACTCTCATCCTGCGAGCGCACACAAATAAACATGCCCACACATGCATTTTAAATGTATTCCATTTCAATTCATCAGCCGCGTATCTTGTTCTTCATTTTGCCTCATGTTTGGGTTTTTAGAAGTGGTGTTGCTGTTTCTAGCCCCTCCTCCACATTTAAAAACAGGACTTGGCTGACAAAGAGATATGAGATGAGAACACAAGCTGCTATTTTTAGCCCTACAGGGATGTGAGGCTGTGAGTGAAGCCAATGTGTGCATCTCCCGTCGTCAATCGCCTCAATTATCAGAAAATGGTTAGCTGTGATGATATGTTGTGTTATGACGGGGAATGTGTCTTGTTTGCTAGGTAGAATATTTTCTGAGGTGTTTGTCTGCTTGACTTTGGATTTCAATTGTATTGGACACTACAGTAGAAGCATCAAGAAGAAATTACAGTAGAAATCAAACCTTCTGTGACATGTTTTTCCTTCTCTGTGAAAACTGATTCAACCTGGAGAGAGACTGTGAAAATAATCACATTTATACCAGTTTTCACAACACAGTGCCCCCTTACTTCCTCCCTTCCTCTGCTTTCTCTTTCACTTTTGATGGCAGCGATCTTCATGCCACATGTTTGTCTCCGTGCCTCATTGGCCTCATTATCTCCCTGCTGATGTGTGAGGCTGTTTCTTCCTCACACTCACCTAGACACAAACCCACAGACACCCTCTTCCAAATTGAATGAAGGCAAATTATTCCTCGCTGACACAGATGTGTTATCGTTATCATCATTAGAAGTTGCACTGATCATCGCCTGCTCCCTTAGCCTCCCTGTCACAGATTATCAGTTGATCTTATTTGTGCAGAGATTGCCTATAAAGTACGTTGATTTGAAAAGCATATTTTCGCCAACCTTGAGAGAAAGATAATTAGATTTCTCACACTCCTGTTTCAAGTTGCATGAGCTGTTGCAGGAAGTAGAAGATAGAACATAAACACCACATGGAAAATTGCTTCCATCGTATCCATCATCATTGAAAACACCGCTGGCCTGCAAACGAGGGTTATATTTGCTCCATGCTAATTAGAGGCATAAAAATGAAAAGAGGTCTGATAATCAGCACTTTGATATCTGAGTTTTCAAAGCAGCACGCGAACAGAGCTGCCAAATGATCTGTGCCCGAGGTGCAGGTGCATCAGTCAAAAAATACAAAGCCAAATTATTTACTATGTCAAGCAGGACAGCTTTGAAAATGAAAACATGAACAGCTTTAGCAGTGGAAATATATTCAATTATATTTGTGTCTAAACTCTGAGGGTATGAGGGGAAGATACTTTGTGAAATCATATTTTTAGACACAAATACAATGCCACTGTCACAAGGTGAAACTACATGATAAATGCTGGTAATACTTCAAAGTCAAAGGAAGACATGAACATTTTTGAGAATATGCTAATTCGTTTTCTAGCCAAGAATTAAAAGAGCGACTTCCTGAAGTCTTTGCTGAGCCTGACAACAAACCGCATCCGGCCAAGAAATAGTCCAGCACATAACTCTATCTAAAACCACAACTTGTTGTTTTTACACTTAATTTTTTGCTCAGATTAAACAAATGACATATGATTTGTTAATTAGTGAGCTTTAAAGATGCTGCAGCAGATTTTGTTATTTTTGCTCAGAGATCAGCTACCTAAAGGACTGAAAAGGTCAGTTGCAGCTGACTCCCAAAACGACATACAGTATATGACTGTTTTCCAAAATAGCATATATGCCCGTTGGAGAGAACCAGCGTCAGGCTTCACCTTACTGGTTTGGTTTGGTTATGGTTACGCACCAAAACTACGTGGTTAGGTTTAGGGAAAAGATTATGGTTTGGGTTAAAACAAATATGTTAGATGTTAAGTGGGTTATGTAAATTAAAATGGGTCAATGTTGACTTTTGGTTTCACACGGGGTCTGGACAACTATATCTCCTGGGTGAAGGTCTGGATGTGTTTGGCCCATTCGCCCTCTTGATTCTACGCCACTTGACTTCCTCCTTTGCTCCTGTCGTCATTACTTCGGCCACAAGATGTCACGCCTTCCAATGAACGTGAATATGGGTCATAATAAGCTCTTGGCACAGGTAACCTATATGGCTGTTTTTCCTGGTGAGGCTATATTTAGTGAACAGATATGGAGGTGATCCGCTCGTCTAACTCTCTGCAATAGTAGTGAACAAGCTTATTTCCCATAATGTCAAACTACTCCTCAAAGATCCTCCATGATGAAACGATTGCACTATGTTTATCATTGCACTAAGTCTAACCTCTGTATATATATAGTGCTGACATATAGTTTGTGCATTGAAGGTAGCACAGAATAAGACCTACATTATTGGTTCTTGCTCAGAGTATAGTATCCACTGTTTGCCTGTTAAATTATATGGAATAGAATTGAACTGAATTGAATTGAGTTAACCTGCACACAGTTCCTGACAGTCTCACAGTCTCCAGACCATTCATTAGCAGCGTGTGTGCACCCCAGAGGTTATGTTGACACCCTGTCTGCTCATCCCTTGATCCGCCGCTGCTTTTTTCATCTTCTCGACATTCTCTCAGAGCTGCGTTTGTTTTCTCATTTCCCTCCCTCAGCAGATCTTTTCTTCCCACCCCCCCGAAGTCCCTGTTTTCCTCTCTCTCCTCTATCTGATCAAATGCTTATAAATTCATTGCATGTTGTCAGAGGTGGTGTTGGTGGGAGCTCTGGCAAACACAGCATGAACAGAAGAACTGGTCAGTGCGTTTCTATTGAGGCAACTGTCCCCCAGTAAGCCAAGCCAAGCAGCAACAAACAGTAGTGTCTCTTTGTCGTCTCCTGACAGAAGGCCCCGTGTTTGCTTATCTCTCATAAGCTGTAACCTGTGTCATCGTCCTTGAACACGTGTGGCGAGGACACTGTGCGGTGCTTAATGCCAGGCAGTCACCATGTTTTATGACTTTGTTATGGGCTGTGAGACTCCCAGAGCCACGCCACCTCCAAGACTTCATTGACTCTGTACTTTAACAGAGAGGCTAAGCAGCAGAGGCACGCAAACTATGACTCTGAAGCCAAGGTGCTTTAGAATAATTACAGAAACACACGCCACATGCGGTTCGGCTGGCTGCTCTCTGCTATTACTGTGCTCTATAGGTGCATTATACGGTGGCGGCTCTATAAGGTTGTGGCGCTTTAAGCTTAATGGTAACATCAGCGTGTTAACATGCACAAATTGACTTTCTCATTGTGTCAAATAAATTAAACTAAATGTTAACATGAAGGTCTTCAGCAGGCTATATTTGCCATTTTAACATTTGATAATTAGGGAAATTAGTTTTGCAGGCATTTGCTCATAACCCAAAGTATTAGAAAAATAAAACTTTGACCTGATGCTGGTGCTACGTTAAAAGTCAGAGGATCTGCAAAGTCATGAGAATTTTTCCTCAGGGGTGCGTGAATGTGTGTACCAAATGTCACAGCAGTCCAATCCAGTGGTTGTCAAAACATTTCACTCAAATGGCTAAAGGACGAGAAGTGATGTATATTTATGTTTCTCTCTCTTCGTGTCTGTCTTTTAGGAGTGGTTGGATTTGCGCTGCAGAGGTGTTCGCAATGCCAACGCCTACATCCTGGTGTACGACATCTGCTGCGTGGAGAGCTTTGAATACGTCAAGATGATCAGGCAGCAGATAGTGGAGCACAGGTACGGTCGACCACTGACGTACAGCAGGTTAACCCTCACTGATTTCTAATGACATGACCCCGTCACCTGTCTGGGGACAGCATGCAATTTCACAGCCTTGACACAAAGCCGGACAATTACACGTTTGTGACAGGTGGCAGTGATAGATTGTCTGCTTGTGGAGATATCTTTTAATTCAGCACGCTCCGCCCTGCACCCTGACAGTTTAGTAATGACATTTGATTCAGGCATTGCTGCGTGAGAGCCGTCTGAGATGTCACCAGTGATTTAAAGATTATTTCCAGGATATTTCTGCTTTAGTGAACAGAACACAGCAGCAGAATACCAGAGGCTTGAGAACCAGAGGAAGAGAGAATAAAGGTCTGGGTTTGAACCAGTACAAGGACCCAAAATTAGTAAAACAAAACCAATGAAACCTGCTCTCTTATCCTTGCTGTTGGCGTGCCTGCATATATTTACATATTGAAAGGAGCGATGTGCGGCCTCATTTGTTCTGCTATGTTGTACATGTCCAAACTGCCACTGTGCAGATCATCTTCACCTTCCTGCGGTTTCAGATGTGTTATCGTGAATGTTTATGACCCATGACTGAAAACCATTATCACCAGCAGCTGAGGAAGGAAGGGTGAACGCAAGAGGAATGGAGAACAGGAGAAGTGTGTAATCAGAGGACGGAGATCTAAGGTCAGAATGGAGGAGGGAAGAAAAGGGTGGAGAAGGGACAGATACTGTATATTAACTGAATTCATGAATAATGGAGGCTGTTAGGGCACAAGGTGGCTGTACTGTAGATGTCAACTATAAAGAATGTAACTGCTTATTTTACCTTACTTTAAAATATATATTTAAAATGATGACAAAATCCATTGAAAACCAAACTAACCTCGTTTCTCTTGCATTATTTTAGCCCTCCAGCGTGAAGACTATGACAGGGTCTATCAGTTTCCCCCAATTTTCACACACAGATGCATGGACACACACACTCGCACACATACAGTACATCTCGTTCTGCAAAAATACTCAAGCTGGAGCAGATACGCGAGGAGATATTTTTAAGGCTGTTATGTGAGCACAACCTGTGAAAAGGAGAAAAAGTGAGATGATTACTGCAGTGTGTTTTTCAACCCTACATCTTTAAGAACTTCGCCTCGAGGCTTGAAAACTGTGTGCTGTACATTTCTCACTGTGTCTTTCTCTCTATCTGTCCATCTGCCAAGGCAGACGTGCAAATATGCAAAAGTATGCAAGTCCTTGACAGAAGATGAGGCACGATGTAACAAAAAGAAAGCTTTATTCATTATGAGAGGAAGGAATAAATTGTTAACGCAGCAGCTTTAACAATTTATGCCTCAGCTGACAGTGAGCTCAGCATGTCAGCAGATCAGTCTTGTGCTTAATCAAGTTTCATAATGTACCTCATTTAAAAGTCCTCAGTGTATTCAGCTTAACCTTCTATAGTTTTTCTGATGTTATTATTTTTTCAGAAAAAGGAATAATTAAATCTTTCAGCTCCACTGACGTTGGCACCCAACCAAACAGAAAGGCTTCAAAGTAAAAATTAATCTCATTGTTTGAAATCCCATTTGTATAATCAGCCTTCTTTCCTTCGTAGTATTTGCTCTACAGTCTAATCCTGGATTTCCTCTTGTAACTGCTTTCCTCTACATCGTTCTCTCCTTTCTAAGTAGAGCATCAGATTGGATTTCCACACCACCACCAATGAGGTGTTACTGGAAATGGTCGGACTCGATGACGCCCTCCTGGATGTGTTTTTCATTAACACTGTAGGATTACAAACACAAGCCTTGGGTCTCTAATTTATGCCTACCCCTGGTTTGCCATACAGTTTCACACTTATAAAAAACGCTGTAAACCAGTCGCTGCAGAGTGTGGTGGGAGGCCCCTGGAGCCTGTGAGCTGTAATCCTCCAGTCCGCCCCCGCACACCTCAGCAAGAAGGGAAAACTGCATACAGACCTCTTGCACATGCCCAGCCAACCACTGTGACAAACACCAAGATGATAATTGTGCTTTCTGAAATCAACCTTTTTTAAAATGTTTTATTCCTCTGTTTACACATGCTCTCGCAGGGAAGGCAGCAGCAGTGAGGTGCCAATCCTGGTGGTGGGCAACAAGAGGGATCTGCAGCGGCAGCGCTTCATGCCTCGCAGGGCAGTGTCGGTCCTGGTGAAGAAGACCTGGAAGTGCGGTTATGTGGAGTGCTCTGCCAAGTTTAACTGGCACGTAGTCCTGCTCTTCAAGGAGCTGCTGGGCATCGCTGTGGCCCGGGGCATGCGCCAGAACCACACTTCCATCCGTCTGCAGGGGGCGCTACAGAGGAATCGCTGCACCATCATGTGACCCAGAGAGCTCCCTCCACCCCTCTCACCTCAGGAGTGGAGCGGCAGTGGAGAAAAGGACTTTTTATCTAAATGGCTGGAAATATACCCTGTGGCCTCCTGCTTTACTGAGCTGATTTTTCATAATGAGGTTTATTAGACTCTTGCGCTGTAAAAGACACTAAATATTTCACACATGGTCATCCAACCACTTCCTTGTCCATTTCTGCCAAATGTATAGATGCAAGGAGGGAGGTAGAAGAAGAGGAAGCAGGTGAAAACCAATACAACTATCATAGCACAGCTTTTTTTTTCCTCACGTCAACTAGACAGTTAAGCATTTGAGGCTCTGCTTCCCAAATGACACAGCAGCAGGTCTTATTGAGGGTTGTCTCATGGCTGTAGCTGGGCCTGACAGGATGGAGGGTGGGATTGTGAGACTCAAAATGGAGAGGCAGCAATATCATCGAGTCTTCCTTTTGAATTCGTCATACTCAGTAAGGTTGGCAGCAGACGCTCATGCCAGACATATTTGGATTTCTTTGAGGGTGCGTGGTTAACGGTCAACAAGACAGAATGATGAAGAGCAAAAATATAGCTAATGCTTCACCTCTGGGCAGATTATCTTGAAATGTACAGATAGGATTAGATGGTGTTTAATTTTAGATCCTGGGAAGTAGCCTGCATTTTTTTTTCTTTCCCTGTCCCTGTTTCAAACTTGGCCTACGGAGAAAGCTGTTTGTTCAGACGAAGGGTGTTTTAAGGTTGTCTTGCAGCAGAAAATACTGCAGTCCTTATCATGATGTACTGTAGGGCTTTAATCTGCTCCCTCCCCTCACTCAGTGTCTGTTTCTGATGAATACATTAAATCCAGGGAACTGGGGACCTGCAGGAGGCTGCAGAGCCTGAAACGATAACCTGTGCGTGCAATGTGGATGTTTGTGTGTGTGTGTGTGTGTGTGTGTGTGTGTGAGAGAGAGAGAGAGAGAGAGGGAGAGAGAGAGTGAGAGAGAGTGAGGGAGAGAGGTTGGTTTGATAGCCGACATTCAGGCAAGCGAAGGACAGACACAAGATGATAAGAGACAGATGTTGAACCTTTCGATTGGGAAGGAGCAATAAAACCCCACAGGGATGTCCTGCCTGACTATATGTACAACCATATTATATTAAGAATGCCTCATATACAATAGATATAATCTACTCTTACTCTGATATCCTGCAGAAACAATGAAGCACTTCCACAAAACACCCTATGAGTGCATCACAGACACACAGGGAACCTAAATAAAGCTTTCATATCAGTATCTGAATAGTATCTAATTGGTAATGTTGTGAGATTAACAGTTGCTTTTTCATTTGATTAGGCCTAGCTAGGTAGTTTGTGAATATGGCTGCACTGGAAGTAAGCAGACCTATTGTATATAAGAGTGATTCATAGAGTAATTGACTTGCATGCTTTTGTTGGTAGAGCCAACGGGTCAGGGTTTAATTGCACTGATGTTCGAATTTGATATTGTGTTTAATTTTTTGTAATACATGGTTTTCTGACACTGTAATGAGCAGCTGAGTGGAGTGAATGTGGTCGTTTTTCACTGGCATGTGAGAGCACAAGCTCATGTAGTGTTGAACCCTTTGATCAGGGCAGATGGCTGTGTGTAGTTTTTGTTTTTCTAGTAAAAAAAAAAAAATATGTAGCAGAGATACACTAGGAAGCAACTGTGTGTAGCATGAGTTCTCATCAGTTTGTCTGCTGCGCGTTTCCAAATAAAAAGGGCTACTGTTTTTTATCAGAAACATTACTTGTATTTATTTTTCTGTGTTCGTACTGTGAGTAATTTTGGTTTAATCTTTGGACACATGATGAATTATTAAATGCATTTGAGAACAGCAATCTCACTCTGGTCACTTTTCAATCCTGTGCATCAATTACACCACATTAAGATCATTTTGACAACATCGCCACCTTGTGGTAAGGAGATGTTATCAGGAGTCCAATCAAGCACTGAGCCTCTTCGTGTTATTGGATTTTTGCTTAAAATGTGTATTTGATTGTATTAAAAAACAGATGACTGGTGATCTCCTTAATGTACATTAATTTAAGGTGGCAGTGTGATAATAACAACAGTCAATAAACAAATTAATGAATTAATTGACTATTTAAATGACTAATTAACTGTCCATGGTACTGGACTGCATGTGTGGCCTGATTGATGGTTCAAAACATAAGAGTTCTTTGGATCATCTACCCCACAGTTTCCCTGTGACATGGCCACACTAACTTGTTATGGAGCCCAGGGGCAAGAGATTGTTGTTGGACCATTGTTGATCACCTTAACCCTCCCATCTATCACCCAGTGCATTTCCCCTGCACCTCTAAATTCCTGATTAAGCACAGGCATTTGCATCATGCGAGCAGAATAGAAACTAAAGTACTGAAGAAAATTACACATTTTGACAAAGGATCCCTTCTACAGAAAAGAGCCTTAAGATTAAGATATAATGGAGGAAAGTAGTAAAAATCAATCAATAGGTGGGACCAAATGTGAAAACTAGCTCTCACACAGGCATATGTGTGACCACATTTAATTGAAGGCAACACTTTCAGGCACTTTCTCTGGAGGTTTTCTTAAAGGCAAAGTTTCTGGGAATGTATGAGGAATTTGTGAAATGACCAGAACTGCACTGAACATCACAAACTGAATTTAACAGCGGCAACAGGAGGAGGAGATGAACAGTGAGACGGATGAAATCACAACATCCAACGTTTTAAAGAACAGAGTCAACATTAAAAAGTGGATTTGAGAATCAGCAGAAATGATCAAAAATATTTCAGAAGCTTTTCGTCAGACTACTGTTTATGTGGTTGTTGCATGTAATAATTAAGTGTGTATCCTACACCTGCGACACTATCATCAGATCCGAGATCAGCAGACAAACCTCATGTCAAATGTTCAGGAATGTTTAGATAACAACATCACGTGGTTCAGGTCTGACACATAGATTTAAATTCATAGATCGGCCTTTTCCATTCAAGTCCACACTTCATGAATGAGCAGATTATCAGCAGCTCATTCCTCATATTACAACCACAAATGGTTTGACACTGTCCTCATATAGATCCCTGTTGATTTGGTGTCAGTCTTATCAGATGACACGGAGACCATGTGAGGGGTTTCTCTTCTACCCGGTGCAGCTCTGTGCTCTGATCCTCTGCAGTCCGCATCAGAAAACTGTCTCGGCATCACTTCTCCTCCTTCCTCCGGTGTCCATTCCGCCGTCATGTGAAGCGGGTCCACGGTGGTCTCTCTCGCCCCAGGACCGGACCGCCCCCTCCTCCGTCGAGCTCGTCCATCAGTGCCGACGTCCCCGCTCCGGTGGTCCCGGCGGGGTAGCGTCCCTGTCCCCGCTGTCCCCGGTTTGTCCTGCAGCCTTCGGAGCGCGGCGGAGCGGAGGATGAGCGAGCAAGGGAAGGGCTCGGCATCCGCCTCTGCCGCGGCCCCGGCTCCGGGGTCGGACACCTACAAAGGCTGGCTTTTTAAATGGACCAACTATTTGAAAGGGTACCAGAGGCGGTGGTTCGTCCTCAGCAACGGCCTGCTTTCGTATTACAGGTAAATTTGAGCCGAGGTTTCTCAGGCGGACAGTTTGTGTGTGAGCGCATCTCTACAGCTGGATGCTCAGCTGGTTAGCATCAGGCTAAAGCTAGCTGTCAAACGGACTGTCAGCTGTCTGTTTACTTCAAGCTGACAGCGACAGAAAGGCAACGTTGGACATTTTACTTTGACTGAGTGTATGTGGCAGAAAGGCACAGATACAGGCAGACGTACACATAACAGCGATATCAGCTTTTTGTTACTCAATAAAGTGTCATTAATGTGGCTACAGAAGGTGCCGACGTTAGCTAGCGAGCTGAGCTAACGTTAGCCTGCTAGCATCGGTGCGTGAAAGATCCAGCTGCTCCTCACAGACACTAACAAGACAACTGGTCTTTAAACATGCAATTCGCACAGTTAACATCATATCTATTTCTTTTAATGTTATTGTCACAATTTCAACTTTTTATTCACATGAACGTCTCATCATTTTGCGATATTAATTCACTCATTGCATTAGCTAACATCACTGAGACCAGCTGCTGTATGATCACTGTGAGGAGACACGTTGCAAGAGATGGTCGCTGTCATTGTCATTGTGTTCTTCTGTTAGCTGTGAGCTAACGTTAGCCACACAAGAGCCTCACACCTGTGGCTCAGGTGCTTCTTGCAAGGGAGTTATGTTTCCACAGGTGTGTGTGTGCGTGTATGTGTGTGTGGAGGCACAAAGTGGAAACAATGAATGGATCATAAAACATATCAGTTGGATGGCACATTTAGTCCTTCAGGACTTAACACACGCATTTAACTTCAACAAAGAAGAGTTTTAGGTCTTTAGAGCAGCTTGAATAACTTGGATCCACATAGGTGTTTTAGTCTTCTCTTGAAGTCTTGAATGGTGAAAACAAACCCCAAACTCAATTGTCCACAACAACAACTTATTCACTGTCAGTGTGATGTTAATACAACCTTACTAGCAGGTGAATTAACTGTCACAGGGTCTAGTCTGAGGAGGTTCAGTCTTGACCTTGAGGACAGCATGCGTCAAAATAGTCTGAACTCTAATGCCCATTTTCCAGCACTTTCTGAACTTTCATCCCAGTCATCTTCATTCACTGATAAAGATGGTGAGATGTGGTTGAAAGCTCTGAAAATCTATAAGTCAACATCTGAGTGATTATTTTGTCACACAGGAGCTTGATAGTTTCCATTGCTTTCATTGCTTGGCTCTTGCATGTTTAACCAGCTCGCTTGCACCCACTTGACTGCTTTTGTCAACATTCATTCTGCTGTATCGCCTTCTAGGTCATGCTGTCCTTGGTGCACTACAGAGGTTTTAATATTGATTGCAAAAGTGTCTCTATTGCCCAGAATGTCAGTTCATGAATACACCCAGCATTTAGACCGTTGAACCTGAACCACCTGTGTATATGCATGGTCCACATAAAAGCAGAGATGGAGTATTTGTTGCAACAGTTGTTCACCCTGTCTGACCCATTTTCCTAATTAAATGGTTCACAGCAGAATGAAGGCGCACCCACTGGAGTTAACCTTCCTTTGCTAACAGCACTTTTAGTCAAAGCTGTGACTGTGAAGTTTAAATGCACTCACAAATCAGATATGATTGAGAAAGCCTTCTAATTTCAAGCTTTATGTCTTAATGCAAACTGTAATTGCTTGCAGTATTAAAAATAATGAATGTCACACAAAGCTGATCGTCTAGGATAATTGTCTTTTCAAATATCATCTTTCGTTGGGAGGTTAGAGTGCAAAATGGACTATGAAGCAGGAGGGGATTCTCACGTTGTTTAAAGGCTCTTCTGCAAAGTGAATTCTTGTCAGCATGGGGATTTAAGTCTGGGTCTTCTGACTGCAAGGCACAATTTTGACTTCACAATGCTTCCCTGCAGCTCCAACAGTTATAAATGAGCTCTTCAGATATATTCAGATATATATATTCGGATATGATAGAGAAAATTCTCTACTGATTGTGCTTGCAATAAAATGTGATCAAATCACATTTGGAGCCTATTGTTTTATAGTGCCACACTTTCACAAGCAGCCTCATTGTGTTTTGTTGTCAGCACTGTTATTTGACACAGAGGTTTGGAAGCCAAAGCCCCACTCCCGCCTAAGCTTGTGGTGAAAGGAAAGATGCCTGTTGCCTCTACCCTCTATTAATAGTCCATTATGTTGTAAGGTGACTGCTGTCCCTGAAGTAAAGGTAGCCTGTCGACATCTGAGCACAGAGGCAGTGAAGCGCATGAGTTGTCCCCTTCACTAATGTCTTGCTGGGAGACCACATTGTCTGTGTCTGAGTTCAGGCTTTGTGTGCCTCTGTCTGTACCTCCTCTGGCCGACTATGTGCACTTCTATTGTGAGTGAAGGAAAAGGGAAACAGTCAGACAAATGTGACAGCATGCTAATTAAAGTGTCTTCACTGTATTTCAAGTGATAATTGTGTTGCATCTCAGATGTGCACTTTCTGCAGAACCTTATTTTCTTGTCCTACAATTATTAGACGAAGACACGGAGAAATGTGCCAGTTGCAAATATCCTTATATTATTATACTGCCACTCACTACTTTAATGACACTTAATTTGCTGCTCTGACACTAATATTATCAGTTATTTTTTGTCTTTGAAGTTGAAGCACTGTAAGAAATACTTTTTTAAAGGATTTATTGATGTCACTTTGGATAAGTGTATGATATGATTTGATGGATGGACATTTCATAATGGATTAAACTGTATCATAAGAGGATGCTTTTTAAAGCCAAAGCAAGTCATGTGACATCAGACGTAGTCCAACATGCATTTATCAGTTGTTTGATTTTCGGTGTTCAATGTTTGTTTGCTTTTTTTAAAAGGCCAGTTCGTATTTAAATCAATAGTGACTGACTGCCAATTAGGGAACCAGCCAATAACCTAAGGGATCACTTTCATTTGCAAGGCCTGCAAAGCCAGCAAAGGCTTAGTTTTCCAACTTGTAGCTGAGAAGCCAAAGGGCAATGGAGGACCATAATCAATGCTTTTACTGTGCGGATGGACCCACACACTCAGCACTTGTGCCTGTTAAACTGTAATGAGTTTTATAGAGATTCAACATTGCACTTGTTATTGAATACTTTTGGCTCTGACACTGCAAGGCTGGCTACTTTTTCTCAACATCAGCCTTATGTCTTTTCTAGTTTAAATCAGAGAAAGAGTCTGACTGCGCCATCCTCACCGGGACATGTGACAAGATCTTTGTCCTCCCTCTCTCACTGAACCCCTTTCATTTTTCATTTCTTAATTGACTTTTCCTTCCAGTTTTAATACTCTCAGCACTACTTACTCACCTCTTAAAGTAAATCTGGCCTGGTGCTTTGGGGAAGATTACAGGGCATTAAAGCTTTGAGTGCTATTGGAGCTGCCATATCAGTGAATCCGGCCTCGTCTTTCATAGTAGAGTAGGCCCACCACGTTTCCGTCTCAGCTGCGGGAGGGTAACTAGATAGCATCAATTTAAGTGCTCAGTGGGGGTTCGTCACCATTCGTGTCCCTTTTGGAGAGTCAGGTTATGGTGTTGCTGCTGGCACGCTCTGCTCCCGGGTGCAGGGAGGCGTGGAGGGAGAGCGGTGAGCTTGCCAACCTTGGGCCCAGCTGGAGGGTAGAGCCTGGCCTGAACCCTGTTTACAAGCCTGACACATCAGCAGAGTGACTGGAGCAAAAGATGTGGATGCTGTGATCTAATCTTGTTAATGGGCTCTTCGCTGGTCTTAGCACTCAGCTACAGTGTGTGTTTGTGTGTGTGTGTGTGTGTGTGTGTGTGTGTGTGTGAAAGTACCTATGTGTGCAAGCCTGTCCGGGTTTTTTTTTTGTGTGTTTTTTTTGTGAAGGTGAGTGCACAAGAGTGATGTCAAAGAGAGCAGGGAGTCTGGCCGCATTCTCACCACCTCATTGTTTCAGTCTTTCAGCAGGTCATGTCATGCGGCCCATGTTGCAGGATCATTGCTTTGGTTGTCTTGTCTTATGTTTCCTTTCTGTCTTCAGCACGTCATGTTCCCCAGTGTTTTTCTGGCTCTCTCCCTCCATATCTTGTGATATTTCAGCCCCCAGCCACAACAAAGCCTAGCTACATTCTCATGCTCTGGGTACTGTGTCCTATTTCCTCTGCCTGTTTGTGAATGTCTCCTCATGCTTATGGCCGCCTGTTCTGTGTTGTTCACTGGTTGTTGTTCTGTCATTACATGCTCCAGATCGGTGGATTTATGTTTTATGAGGATGTGTGCACAGGGGACTGACAGGTAATGCATTGCAATTCTCTCCCGGCTCAGTGCAACATGCAGGACCCTCTCTCATGCCCTCAGCTGCCCCCACTCATCTTCGCCCCCCCCCACTAGTGCCTTAATGCCCCTGTAGTGCTTATCTCTCTCTCTCAGCTTTTGTAGTTTCCTTGACTGTATAATTTCATGGCCTTTGCATGGCCTCACCTCCCCACAGGGCAGAAGCGATCAGCGGGGATCTCATCTTACTCATCAGCAGCACATTCACTTTGCTGACCCACTTACAGCCAGGACTCTGCCGCTGAGCTCAGCTGGGCTCTGCTGGAAACTGGGCTGTTTAGGATCCCCGCCCGCCCTCCGCACGGCTTCGCATGGCCCCAGTGCGGTCTTGTCTGCACAACTGATGTGCACAGGGCGCCAGCAGAAGAGCGGTACACTGAAGTGCTTGTTCTGGATTGGCATTATAACAAGACTTGACTTCAGCCAGCAGAAGCAGTGTGAGGGAAATCACAGCCTGGCAGAACTTATAAATACGCTTCAACCTCTGACTTAATAAGGCAGCAGCCACCTTGTCAGTGTTGACTGGTACTGGAGCTGGTGTACAGCTGGGTGCCGCTGAGCGGCAGCTGCTGGTGGCAGTGAGGGCTCACTGAGGATGGATGAATGGATGTTCGCACCCACAGACAAATACACATCAGACGCATCCACATGATTGCATGGCTGCATGCTTGAAAGTGGCTGTTTCCAAGAGTATGGATGGGCAGTCATGTGACACTGAGGGTTGAGGATGTGTTTGTTTAAACAAACCACCACAGCATGTGATTTCGCTGATTAGCTGCTGCTCTCTGGTCGAGGGTGTTAATCAGCAAAATCAGCTGTCTGTGGCTGCAGTGAAGACCTGCATACGCTTGGCTCTCTGAGGGCCATGAGGGTCCATCCCTGCAGCTTAGCTTGTCAAATCGTGACAGAATGACAGCCAGCTTTCCACCACTCACCTCTAAATGCAATGTTTCTTTTGAATTTTCTTCCTTTCAGTGAATCATATTAGTTGTAGTACCTCTGTTCTAACAAGGATCTTTTAAAAAAACCTGTCATGCTGAGGTAGAATAATTGTTTCCTAATTATGCTACTTAATAAATTCCCCATTATTCTGTTTTGGATGAATATTAACATTTTTGCTGCAGTTGTACACTGTCAGATGATGTAGCCTTTGTTTTATTGGAACATTTTTTTGGAAACATACAGTCTGTACATTTGTCTTAGACTTGCACAATGTGTATACGTACAACTCTCTGTTGCCTTTGCTCTTTGTTCTAATCTCTTGCTCTGCTGCTTTGGCTCTCTCCCCCGCTATCTTTCTCCCTGGTTTTTTACCACCTCTCACACTCTGTTCTCTCTTTGTTCATGCTGTTATTCATTGTTTGGTTTTGTTCACTACAGAGGCTTGGAGCTAGACAATGGCCTTGTTATCTCGACTACTGTGGCCCACTGAATGTGCAACAGTTGGTCTTAGTGGAGGCTACGCAGAATACCCACAACACACTCACAGCAGGGCAGCCAGGTCATGCTGAGTGAATTAGAAGTTCAAACTATCCCATTTATGTAACATTAACTAATGCAGGTTTAGGTTTCATGAATGGAATGAATGTGCTACAGACATGGTATATGCTTAGTGATATAACTAACTATTTGAACTGCTGCTTGGCTTTCAAAATGAATCTTTATTTAATCTGTTGCATTTCTCTGTCCCTCCTTTGCCTCCCTGCTTGTGCTTATTGGCCATGTGAATGTCAGTCGTACTATCCTGCCTGCAACACCCCATGACAAATGTTTATAGCTCTTTCTTGTCTCTGCTTATCTTTCTCTCTTTGTCTCCTCTGTCTCTTTTTCTACCTGGTATTTTGTTGCAGGACGCAGGCAGAGATGGCCCATACTTGTCGTGGAACAATCAACTTAGCCACGGCACACATCGACACAGAGGACGCCTGCAACATCGTCCTGAGCAGCGGCGGCCGCACATATCACCTGAAGGCTAGCACGGAAGTGGAGCGGCAGAGATGGGTCACAGCACTGGAACTGGCAAAAGCTAAAGCCATCCGCATGATGAACGATCAGTCTGGTAAGAGCAGCTGAAGCAAGCAAATATAAAGCTGCATGGCATGCTTTTTATAGCGAGCTTTAAGAGTGTGATATACCCATGAGGCACTGATGCAAGACATTAATGGTGATAACTTAACCTTGATAAATAAAGGCTGGGCTGATACAGTCTTGGGCAAACATGCAAGTGTGTATTTACTTTGTTAGTTGAGTTATTAAGATCCCTACAAGTTCAAAGGTGTATTCAGCACAGGTTCAGCATGTTCAGCGTGGTCTTCAGGCCAGCCTAGATATTTGAGTGTGTTTGATTTTCCAGTGTCTGCTGGCATTTCATATTCAGCACAGCTGGTGTTTCAGCTCACGCCCGCCTTCTTTAATGTATTTCACATTCCAGTGTGAGCCAGGAGAGGGCAGCGCCGTCTGCTCAGTCGAGTTGGAAAGCAAACTGGAGTATGCTAATGGTGCCGTGAATACCGGGCTTCCATTCAGCGTCCTCCTGACAACACAACGCTCTCCTTTCCAAGGAGACTCATTCTTGTATGGCTGTATTAAGTGTTGCTGGTCAAAGGCTGTGGGAAAAGCCTGGGAGGACCGTTTTTCTTCACATTTCACCCTGGCATCATCCCAAAGCCTCTCTGCCCCAGTCTTTTGCAGACAGGGTCTACAGAGACTGTGACAGGCTATATATTCCTCTGGCCTCCATTTGAAAGTCAGATCACCAAATATAGACTGGGGGGGATTGTGAGTGCTTTTTAGCTCACCGCTTCCAGTAAGCAGTAGAGGAATGTTGGTGTATTGGTATATTGAAAAGGTTAGACTACTGAACTACCACATATTTGATATGTGCATTAGTGTGATTGTTTGTGTATGCATATTTTCTGCAGTGTGGTACTGGTGTCAAGTTCAAGTACAGTCTGCTGATGTCTAGCTACAGTCCACCTACCACAATCAGATGTTCTCTCTTATATATTGTCCCCTTTTAAGTCATTGCTTACTTTGTTGACCTAAACTATATGCTGAACAAACCTTCATTATATACAGAAATATAAAACATACACACTTCCAGTGTTTAATTTAACACCAGTGTTCCCTCCTGGGCCCATCCGGCGATAAAAATGAATGCAGGTATTAGCTAGAAATACGTTTTTAAAATACCAAAACATGCTGTATCTGTTTGAAATGGAAGGATAGAGCAGCCTTTCCTGATACAGTTTTCATGTCAGGCAACCTGTTCTCCGACCAGACATGATACAATAGCAATTACAAGCTGATGCCATTAAAATGAAGCAGTTATCAAAGGGTTTTGGACAGATACTGGCCTTTGAGCCACTGACTCAACGGTTTCTTTTTCATCCCACTCTTCTCAGCAAACGTTTGACATTTGAATGCATGAAGTCACACACCTGCTTCTGTGTATCTAAGATTCTGTCAATTGAGTCTGCTGCCATTTGTCACACCAGGTTCACTGTTGCCTTCACTGCACGTTGTAGATTTTAACACTGTTATTCAGAACCTCTAAACCCAATGCCTTACTGAAAACACAAAACTTTAAATCTTTGCTTAAAATAGTTATTGAATTAATGCTATAATTACCTACCATGTGTTAGACTTTTATTTTATGACGCAGTAAATTGTTTGTACTTTGTTCAAGCTTTGACTCAGTAACTGCTTGAAAGCTCTAAGGGAGAATACGTGTGTGTCTTTGTGTTTCTCTAACATTTCCTTTCACAGCTAATCTATCTGTGGGAGGAGGATTTAAGAGAATGTGAGAAAAGGGACACTGTGTGAGTCTGTGTGCAGAAAACTAAGTATCTGTTAATGCAACTGCTACTGAGAGTAATGCTTAAACACCACAGTGAATTACTACATATGTTTTCAGTGCCTATAGAAATTTAATTAATGGATCATTTTGCCACCAGGCTATTTCAGAGGATCTCATTCTTTGTCCATTGTGTTAGATAAACATGGATCAGTGACAGGGTTCCTACATCCATTAACCTGCCCTCCCCTCTCTGTCAGTGGAACAAAGAGCTCATATTGATCTCTTCAGGAGAGCACAGTGTAAACCCCTTGTAGCTCACATGTGTAGATGGAGAACAAAGTTATATCTTGAGATCCTTGACGTGGCTTGTTGTTTCATTGTCTGCGATTGTGCTTTTATTTTATTTTATTTTTTTATCTCAGACTGAAAAAGTTTTAATAATTAAATCCAATAATACACTATAAGACTCCTGTCTCAACTTGAATCTCAAGTGTCTGTGAGCCTTGAGATTTTTTTCCGACCTGAACCATGAATCAATTACTTGAATTTCTCATTAGTACTGGTGTCACATGTGCAGTCTTTTCCGTTTATAAACCTTCTCTTGTAAATTGCCTGTCCTTCCATGACTGCGTCTCCTTCTTATTTATCCTTAGATTGGATTTCTCACAGTTTACTTAAGCTCCTATCTGTAGCCTGAATAACTGTGTTCAGCAGGTGGCAGTGTTTCCCCTCACTTCAGCATGACCTCTCTTGTGGGTTTGCCTGCTTTTGTTTTTGCCGCTGCCTGTGAAAGTGGGATCACAGCCCGTTGAATCACTTGTTCCAGTGGTGGCTCCTATTTAAATTTAACACAAGTGAGAATTTGCTGCTCAGATGGTGAATGTTTAGTGGATAGCGGAAAGGTTTAGTGGAAGGTGGTGGAAAAAATGGAGGAATTCAACCATGCTGGAGCCAGTCATCCAGTCAGTGATTTCTGTGTAGCTGAGTTCAGACGGACACAGCTGAGGTAGGCAGGAGGGTAACGGGAGCAGATGTCCTCCTGCACCTGACCTGACCTGACATGTAAGCTGATGTGTATCTTGAGTCCTCCAACAACAGTTCATTGATGTGCATCAGCATTTGATCAGTAAGTCAATCTGACAATCCTTGGGTGACGTTTCACTTAACTCCAGTTACTCTGGCGTGTGAGGAAACTGGTAGTTATTACAAAAATTTATCCTCTTGCTTGTTTTATTTTTCTCTCATTCCTTTGCTGTATCTTCCTCTTTTGCTCTTTCATTTCACATTCCAGCTGCTGTTTCACCCCTTCACAGTAAAAGGTGGTGCTCTGTCCATGGTCCTGAAACAGTGTGAGGACAGATGAGGACTTAAACAAGCTTAATTTTTCATTTTTTCCACCCCTCCTTCTCTCTTTCTATCTCTTGGTCCCGACTGTCTCCCTGTTTTTTTTCCCCCTCCATTGGCTGTGGCGCTCTCTCTTCCTCTCTCTTCCAGTCACCCTCTCGCTCTCGCTGTCTGGTTTTCCCGCCCCCTCCCTCTTTCTCCCTCTCCTCCTCTTTCTCTCTCAGTAAGCCGTTTACTCTGCTTTTCATCCACCAGGGTTTTAGTCCTGAATGGAATGACCCTCTGCTTTCTCCACTCGTTTCTTAAAACATTGCTATTGTCCTGCAAAGTCTTGGGGTAAAGATAGAAGCGGGATAAAGCACAGTTTTTCTCTTGTAAGTATGCAGCTTTTCCTCCGTGTATGTTGTGCTCAGGAATGTGTGTGTTGTTTGTCAGCACACATGTGTATCTGTTTAAGATGATTAGATGCAGCTGTGTAGACATCTTGTAGTTTATGTTCCAGTATATTGATGAATATTGGCTGATTTGCAGCGGATAAATGAAGGAATGTTGTCTTTTCTATTGTTAGACAGAAGCTGTGTACAGTAGAAATGAGTAGAGCTCATTCAGGAGACAAACTCCACTTTGAATCAGGAAAACATTGTAGAATTATTAAAGTGAGTAAATAATGTAAACATGTTTCTCCATTAACAGTGGATTGAAAATATTGTTGAAGAATTACTTTTCTATACATTTTTACCCTTGTAAAAAGGGATAAATATTTCTGGGCAGGGCAGGAGACTCAGGTTGCAGGACCTGAATCTATGCTGTGTTCTTTTTATCACACCAGTCAACATGGCAATATATTCATACAGAAAACACTAACAGTTGCATCCTTTTATAATGAAATGAATGCATCAGTAAATTCACAAGATGATTTTAGAGATTTAATAATGAAGTGACAAATGTTTTCTTATGATGAAATAAAGTCACTCTCACTGGACTGTTCACTATTCACACCTATTATATTAATCAACAACTGTGTTTTTTCACTACTTTCTGAGCTAATGAACGGATGTTATGAAATGACAGATGGCATGCTTATCATCCTCATCAATTAGTTTTGCAGCGGCTGCGTATTGAATTGCTTGTCCTTGTTTGTCTTGGATGTAAAAGCGTGTGCAGACAGAGGTCGATTCGCTAGATCAGCTCAGTCCCCAAAGACGAGGGAGATGGAGACAAAGAGATCAGAGTCAGAATCAGTGTTGTAACATAACAAACATCACTGCCAGATGAAGCCAAGCTCTTCAGAGATCACAAACACTGTGGCTGTCCAAGTAGTCAACCCGCCAAAAATCATCCTCTGGGTGCTTTTCTGTCTCTTCTTTTTTGTTTTTCACATGTTTTTCAGCCATATTTAACATCTCCTCCCTTTTCAGTCCCTTAAATCTGCTGTGAATGTAACATCCAAGTGTCCCTGTGAGATCAAACCTTTGCTGTCTCATAATGGATGTGACCTTTCTGAACTCACACTCTCTCCATAAACTGCACGTCCCACCCACCACTGCTGGCGTGTCGACACATCGATCTTGGAGTTACTTGCCACCTGCTTCCTCTCCCACTGGTCTGACTTGCTCTTCGACGCTCCACTGTTTCTATGTTGTCGTTTTTCTTGGAGTATATTCTAAACAACTGCAACTAATCATAAAGCTGTTTGGCATCATCTCCTCTCTCTTTATTCTTGTCTTCCTCTGTCATTGTATTTTGTAACCACACTGGATCTTTTTAGCCTAAGTCTGGTAAATGGACAGAACACCGCACTGGGTCCTCTGCTGAGGTCAGATCACAAACCAGTACATGTGTTGTGGTTTCTACATGGTAAAGAACCCACTTCCTGCTTTTATGCTGCAAAAGTGGTTTGAGAAGTTATGATTGATGTTTAGACCACAGCCCTCATTCTCTGTGAAAGAGCAAACAACAAGCATTTTACAGTCAATGTTTGACTCAAATCCAAAATGTTTTTGGATAGAAAACTTTAAAATAGAAGTTAAGCATAGGTCTCATAAGTGTTAGCTTTAGTCTTTTAAGACAATTTATAGTAGAGTTAGTCATGTTTTAGCCAGCTTTTGATTGTTTTAGAGTCATTTTTGGCACGCCCTTGGCATTGTTGGAAAATGAGCTCTATTTCACACAGTTCAGATCAGGGTCGATCCAACCAAAACAAGGAGAATATAGATGTAAATAACTGGAATTATAAGCCACATGAAGCCACATGTGTGAGAAGAGAATATTAAGATAAATCTGTTTTCCCTTCTGCTTTAATAGGTATTATATCTGTGTCTGTTTGTGTGTGTATGTGTGTCTTCATATGACTTTGTGTGTGGGAGTCTAAGCTAGATAATCAGGTTTGAGTATTGTGATTGTATTAGTCTTGCCTTTTGTCTTTAACGTGGGTGTTAGGCCATTGTTAGCTCAGTTTAATGGATCTATAAATTATGTTGATCATGAATCCATACAGTCGGTGCTCTTGAAGCTCTGCATTGTTACAGTATCCACACTACATTACTGGTATTCTTGTGCCGTCCTTTGTTGTACTGGGATTTGTCTGCCCTGTATGGCTCAAGTGTGTCCAATGACCTGCCGCGCGCTGCGTGAAACCGGAATTCATTATCAAGCTCATATTGTGCCCGAGCCGACACCCGCATTTTCTCTCTGTCACTCACTCTGTAGTTTTTCTGCTTTATCAGCAGCGAGGAGAAGTTGAGAAATTGAGAGCGCTGTTAGGGGCAGGGCATTGAATTAGTTAAGCAGAATGCAAGGCGGTCAACTAGGACAATCGTGGTTCAGTATTCAGGTTTTCCATTTTCCTCCTTTTTCATCCTCTTAGTGGATTTCTGTGTTGAGATACCTCTTTTAAACCGGTCAAGTGTAGCTCTTTATGCCAAATTCTGCTCATTTCCTTGCAGCATTACAGTCTAGTGGGCTGGATATTGTTTTGTTGTCGGTGCTGTGTGAGATGAAAACAAATATTATATATTTTTTAATGAAGTTTTCCTTTCATCCAAGCTCTTGGTTCAGTACACATGATGAGAATAGTTGAGCTTAACATTAGAAGCTACTGGTGCACAGTGTGACAGTGAATGGCTTCATTTTTGTTTGTGGTCTGTGGTTTACAGACTAACTGATGGTGAGGACAATTATTGTAAATGTATCAGGAAAGGGAAACATTATTTTATGTGGTCTCCTGTGCTTTCAGTTGTTTTCACACCATTATTGCCTTTCATTTAGTTCTTGTTAGTGCTTTTTCTGTTGGCATGAGCAGAGTCAGTCTGCAGGCAGCATCAGTCACTGGATTGGACCTTTCTTCTTGAAACCATTTTTATTCTCATCCATGACAGAACAATGGTGACAACCCCTTAGCAAATACAATAAGTAATAGTATAATACTATGCAGGCTAAGCACTGCAGTGTTTTGGGACTAGCTAGTTTAGCTCCTAATGGAGATATTCCAAATGGCCACTTTTTAGTTTTTGATGTGCAATTTTAATGTAACCTCATGCAAGAAAATATAAAGGTATGTGTTTGAGATCTGAATCTTAACGAGACGTCAGGTCTCTCAATGTGGTAATGACTCACACTAGCACAGAAAGCAGGTTTTGACTGCCGAAGCTTTGCTAGTCCTGACCTTAAGCCTATTAAACTGTACATGCAAGACATCCGAAAAATATATAACTGAACTCAGACTTTTCTTTAATGAGCAAATGTTCAAAATTTCTGCAGCTCTGGTCAGCAGCCATGGAAACATTTGGTTGAGGTTATTGCTCATAAGGATGGTTTAGCACTTCTTCAATGTAAGATTCACTTTTTTGTATGGCCATTGATACTTAAATATAATCTTTATTCATGACTAATTTGTATAATTAAACTTTCATATTGATATAACCTCCTAGTCAAGTGCAGGAATATTTTTGAAGACTCCTCAAATTTCCAACTTTTAAAGACACAATTCGCATACATACTTACGGTCATAACATCAATAGCTGCCTTGCAAAGATGCTACCTGGAGCCGAGTCTCTTTGTCAGTGATGACTATGTGCACACAGGGCTGGATGATTCATTGCCCCAGTGTATTGAGAGTCAGCTGTAATTTAGCTCTGTTTTTGTGGGCATTGATATGAAGTGTTGTGTCTGTTTGTGATTACTAAATCATCAAGTTGATGCACGGTTTCTCTGCTATGAGCTGGTGCAGGCTGAGGCAGGAAGTAATTACTGTTAACTCTTACATTTGTGGTTAATTAAACCACTTCCACCTCCTTGGGATTAGCAGGTTATTATCACCACAGGAGGAGCGTCAGTCCATTAGGAGCCGTCAGTTTCAGGCTTGTGCAGTCAATTTTAGTTTTCCGCTTCATACATGCAGGTCGTCTTGTGTTGATGACAGTGACAGTGAGGCAGCACAGTGTCTGACATAATGTGGTCTTTTGGCGTGGATCCATTACACTTATATGGCTACTACTGCTGGACTTGATACAGCCTACTTTTTTAATGATCTCAAACTGAGAATTCTAGACTTCTCAAATAGTCATTTTCCTGTTAAAATGAGCTTCTTCCAACTATGAAACCGTTTTCTTGACCTGAGCTGTTTGAGCTGGTTTTAATGAGCTCAGTGCTTGTGTATACAGGCTGTGGGCAGTGTTTGGGTTCCTGGATCCTAATGCAGTAATTGGCTTAATGAGACTGTAACTCATGCTCTTTAAACACCCCCTTTCTCTTTAGTTTGTCTTTCAGATGGTTAGGACTTCAACTGTCTGTCCTCCTGTAAATAAAAAGGAAATGAGGAGTTGAATTTCTGCATAACTTTGTGAATTCAAAAGAATATCATGTTATGATTGGAGCAACTTAGATTTCACTTTAGAATCCAGAGCATTTTTTTAACTTGATCCATCTCATGAAGATCATATTGTATAGATTGGAGTCATCTATATTTGGAAATGTAGGTGCAGTGTTTGATCTAATTGATCTAAATGTTTGCCCTTCAACATTCAAATACCTTCAACAATGACTTTATGTATCTGCTTAAGCAAGAGGTAATGATAATAATTAACTTTATTTATATAGCTATTTTTATACACAAAATGCAGCCTTACATTAAGCATAAGGACTGAAAACAGAAGAACAATAAAAGAAAGAACAGACTTAAAAACACACCCTAAAAACGGTGATGTATTATAAATGGCATCAATAAAATGAGCAAATTAATCACACATTTGGCCCTCTTTGCATGGTTAAACTTAACTGTATTGAAGAAAAGAAATGATGAAGGTCAAGTATGAAAGTAATTGAGGTTTCATGCTTCAGCGCGCCCTCCAACATGCCCCGGGACATTTAGGGGATGTTATTTATTTACAGTCCAGCAATCTTTCCCTGTCAGCATTTCCCTCACCTCACTTACAGTCCACAGCAGCCCTCCCCTGTTACCTGCTTTTGCTGTCATCAGATATTTTACAGAAGCACTGCAACACAGATATTACAGTAGACAAGCTTCATGTGATGCTGCAGCAGTGTTTTCAATCAAGGGAGGGACTCAGTGCACTGCTGGTCTAATATGCTCAGCTGTGTTTGTGCATTTTATCCATGCTGTAGCTCATAGAATAAGGAGCTGATGTTGCATCGTCAATAATCACAGCCATGATGTTGTTGAAGCCACAGTCCAGAGATATTCATAGTTTCATTTATACATATAAGATATTTTCAGTGTAGAAATAGAACATTTCTGTGAGATGTTGCATCCAAGGTGTAGAGTGTCCTAAAATTCATTGATTATTATCAACAACACCCTAAAGAGTACATACTATGAATGATAACAATGGTTGATGCAATTTACAAATTTCCCCCAGAGACCATGTTTGCAAAGCTAAGTATTTCATTACGAGAGGTAATTAAAACCAAAGCTTGGCACTTTGATAACGCCAAAAACACTTCCGAGAGATCGCTTACAGCAGCATCAGGGTAGGGCTTAACCATGTTATCTGAAACGATCAAAAACAATAAAAAATGTCAAATAAAATCAAAAACAATAAACTGTCACACTTATGTCAATGACAATAGATAAACTATTAGTGTTTTTAATAATGTTATTGGTTGTTGTAGCCATTCTCAGTCTTAAGTATATGAGACTATTTACTGAAATGGATATTAGGATATTTAGGATATATCAATGTATCACAATCACATAAAAACGTACATTCACATATACATTATGATGTAATCAATCAGTGTAAAACAAAAAATTCAATATCTGATCTTGATATTTTTTTTTTATTATAGCTTTCTCCGACTCACACAAAACCAAAAAGTAACAATATATGTTCGCATTGGACATTATGATGTGATTCTGCTGAACATGAATGAACAATATTTAGAATAACTACCTAGAAATGTGAAGAAATTATAATATGTGTTCACAGAAGCCCACAGCAAACTCTAGGGGAGAAGAATTAGTTCAGGTGGTGAAGGTGACCTTGAGTTACAGTACAGTGTGATATGGACACGACAACCTTTACCTGCTTTGCAGAGGAAGGGAGGTATGTGTTGTGTTGCACTGGTTGGTGCAGTGACACTGACCTCTGTGTGGGAGGTCAGATTTGAAGTGGTCCATTCACGGCCGGTGATGAGCACTATAAAGATATTCTGACAGAGGACAACAGAGGAGGGACACATCAATCAGTAGGAGAGGAAAAGGACATTTTATTGAAGGGTGTTTTATTTGACCTTTTACCCTTGCTCAAGTGAAAGACTCTGGAAAAAAAACAGTTGATATGTCATGACTTAATCTGATCTGTTCCAGCATACATAAGCTCCTCAATGGTGTCATATTTGAAGCAACGTAGCCTTTACTTAATACCATCTCTGCAATTTAGCTTTACTGAAATAGTTGACTTTTTCCGTCAATCTACGAAAGCAGCGGGGTGGGGGGGTAACAGAGAGGAAGCAATGCATTCTGGTCTGACTGCTGGCTGCCGAGTTCTATCTCCTCTCTGCTTCACTCACTCTCTCCCTCCCTCCCTCCCTCTCCAATCTGCACTGCACTGAGAGAAGCATGTGTAGGAGAATTGTAAATGTGCCGAGCTTTGTGAATGTGTCTATCCCGAGTGCCTTTCCGGAAGAAGGGGAAGCAATGCAGGAGAGGAGATAGGAATTACAAGAGGGAGCGACGCAGGCGCTCCCCTATCTGTGCACTGTATGTATGTGTGTGAGTGTGCATGTATGTGTGTGCAAGCTGCAATGCTGAACAGGGAAAGCCGCTGCCTCAGCCCCCCCCTCGCTGGGATTATGTAGTGGCTCGGGGCAGCGTTGCGTCTCAGGGAGCGTGGAGTGGGATCAGGCCTGCAGAGAGTGGGATGAAGGGCCGGAGCTGCTGGGAGTCGGGGACGGTCCGCTCCCTCTGCAACTCGGGCTGCCTGAGTAAACTCAACCAGGGTCAGTACAGCTATGGCTAAAGCTATAACACAGGAGCATGGAGCTGTCACACTCCTCTCCATCTGTCCAACGACAAAACCTTCCTCATCCTGTCTCCTCCTCATCGTATGTCTGAGAGGTAGCTGTCATTCCTCCATCCATCTTCCTCTCTCAGGCATCTGTCATCTGTCGCCATCGATGCTCATATTCGTGCAGCGTCCCTCAACAATACAGCGCCTCATGCTGTAAAAAGAGCAGACTGTCCTCTCTCCTGCACTCCTCACTGCATGCAGTCTCCTGCCCTCTTTCCCTTCTTTCTCCGGTGTTGCTCTCGCTCAGACTCATTTCCTCTCTTTTCTTTGCGCCTGCTCCACCTCACATTTGCATATGGATGAGTTGCCTGCCAGGCCTACGTGTTGTGTTGGCATTGGCATCTGTGTTCACATATTATGTGTGAAGAAACTGCTAAATGCGACCTGCTCTATATCCCAGGGTCCTAGAAAGTACCCCTGTGTGCAAATGTGCCAAGTTTTTTTCATAAAATGTGCAAGTTGGTGAGATCTTTAACTAAGGATGATAGATTAATAGGATTTTTTTGCACTGTCCACTCACAAGCAATACTAGCTTGCATTACATGTCATCCAAATGGTAAAGGATTTTACGTAGAACAAATCAATATTCTATTACTGCTCATGGCAGGTTAATAGCATCCTATACATTGTACTTCTGTGTATCATTATGTTGTTACCTTTGGAAGAAAAATGAAGAAGTGTGTTCGCTATCCCATTTTCCCCTCTCTGTCTCATCCTGTTCTACCTTTCCACCTGTCTCACTTCATCTATGGTTGTTCTTGCCTATGGCAGAGTTGGACAGTGTCAGAGTGAGTCAGAACCAAAACATCACAACTCTGAACATTGATCCAGTAGATATCATCCAGGAACGGTACAGTACGAGCTGTTCCCTTAGAGTGTCACAACATAATGTGATATATTAAAAGCCTTCAGAAGAACATCCTCTGTATGTATCAGTGGTAATGTTCAAATACTGTCTGTGCTCTATGTTGTGTAAAAACGCTTGGATTTATACTGGTGTTGCCCAAATCTCGCATAGCCTCCAAAAAGATACTCACATGTGTGAGTTTGACATATTGAAATTTGAAACAAACAAATTTTGAACAAAAAAAGTTCCAGAAAGATTCCAAAAAAGTTGGGATGCTGTGTAAAACATAAGTAAAATGATGATGATGTAAATCAGAGCCCATTGTCCTTACCAAGCTAACTAATCAACCTCCATTGGTACTGTTAAAAATTAAGACTAAATGACTGAGGCAGAGTTCAGTAACAATAGTTAATCGGTGGCTCTTGGCCAGTTAAAACCAATTAAACCCACTAAATTGGAGCGCTCACAGTTCCAACTGGCCCGCTGCTGGAAATAGCAATAAATAAACCAGCCAGAATAATAAGATGTCTTACAATGTCACAACTCTCTGTGTTAGAGAGCGGTGGGAGGCACACACATGCCAAACAATCATACAGCATGTGGTTGACAGACATGTCATGAAGGCAGGGCTCCAGTTTCAGGCAGGGATTTGTGAAAAATAGAAGAGGAGAGCAACATAAGAAAGCTACCATTGTTACTGAATATCTGACAAGCCTCTCAAACATTTTGTGACTTCAGTCTAATTAAATTTAACTGATCATGTAGTTGTGAAGGGCATATATCTACTCTATTCTTTTAGACTATGTGACCAGAGCGCAAATACAGCTCCCACAGTTAATGTCTGCCTCTTATACTGTATTAATCCCAGAAAATGTGCACACTTTTGCCCTTATTTTATCTACCATATTTTGTAGGTTGCATTCAGTCTATTCATGTCTATTTTTTCGTGGAAGCATTAATTCTTTCCATGAAAAATTTGTACTTATTTATGAAATTGGAGGTTGAGTCACTGATAATCAGTGTCATCTGCAGTTGGACAATGAAATGTTCTCTTACCCAGTGGACCCAGTGTACTCGGGCTGCTATGATGAACAGAATTATTTTGAGTGGCTTGTGAAACTATCATGTGGGATTCCACATCACTTTGACAATCAGTCGACAGCGAAGTATGTCTCTGTTTCCGAGAACATGAAAATGTTGTCAGTGTGCCGACAGTCGACATTTTATTTTTATCCCTCCCGAGTTACAAACACACAGTCACTGTGCATACTGTACGCATTTTTTAAGAGGGTCAGAGTGCAGGGGTCAGAGCCCTCATCATTTTTAATTTTTCAAATATTAATGCACATACTGTAATTGTACTTTAGAGACACCTCTACTTCTCCTCTGTGAAGGCAGTTACCTCTTTCCTGGTTTGATGGCTACCTTCATAGCTCATTATCTTGCAGCGCTGGCACACGGACAATTAGCATGATGGATCACGATCTTGCTATGATCTGGCTTTACTGTCTCATGGATCACGATCTCACTAAATCTTTATACATTTTCAGGGTGCTCAATAAGAGACAGTAGCAGTAACTCAACAGTGAACTGGTAAATAGGAGATCAAAAGGCTTGTCAACCTGTTTAAACTAGCTTGCTATGTTTTGTGGAGTTGGAAATGTGCAGAGTTTAGTAGATGTGGGTGATATGGATACTCATGAAATTTTCAGAAATTAATTGAGAAACAAGTCTATGGATTAAATATGCATACAGCAATGTCTGCGTTGGCTGAATATTTTATCAGTCAAGACATTTCATCACATTAGTGCAAGAATCAAAAATATGAATTCAGCATTGCATTAAAGCAATCCTGCTCATTGATGGACAACATTCCCCACGATGACCTAATACAAAACAGCCAGAGATATCACAGGGAGAGCTTCCTCTGCAAAAACACTAGTGCTTACATGAATATATTTGAGTAGGATCCTGCCATCTGAAGCTAGTGTTCAACTAGGAATCAGTACATGAACTTTACTTATCACACAGAGAGGAGAGTCAAATTTGGTCATTAAAGTTGTTATCTTTAAGATTTCTGTCCTGTTTGATTTGGTGACACCTCTGGTTACAGTGGTAACAGCAAATGTGGCTTTAATATGACAGGTCTTAGACATCTGGGTGTTAAAATTACAAACAATAACACTGGATTGGGTGTGTGGATCAATCCTGTAAATAATCTAAAAAAGGCTTTAATTTCATGAAAATTTTAAAGATTTAATATCACTGCACTGTTACTGTATCATGTTTGTGTGCCTGTGTTAGTTAATGAGCGACACAACACACACAAGCAAATAATTTAAGACTGCAAAATGTGCACTATGTTGTGAAATTGCACCTGATGTGCTGTTAATGTTCATGAGACCAATCTGTCAAAAGCATTAACTTCATTTTTTATATACCATCCCTGTTTTTCATGAACCAGCTGTCAGCAGACCCTCCTCCTCTCACAGCCTCAGCAGCTGCATGTAAATGAACAATTTATGTGTGTGACCATGCATTCAGTTAATGTATGCTTACTGGTCTTTTAACATGGGGTTTAATTAACCTCTTTGCCTTTCAATGATGGAGAGTCTTTCATAAATATGGTGTACAGGAGACAATGAAGAGATCACTGCAGACTGTTTCAGGTGGTTCACATAGGCTTCACGTTTTGCTTGTGATTCATTGTCTCTGTGGGGCAGAAAAGTTTTTTATTACTGCAGTGGAATCCTGGAAATCCTGTCACAGTGACCAGACTTGTGCAGATGAGCTCAGTTAGTATTCTGAGGTTGTAGGGTAATTAATGACCCCAACCTTGCAGTAAGCAAGAGGCATCTTTCTCTCCCAGGTTTGATGCACCAGCTGGGAATATAATACCAGAATATAAATCTACAGTTAAGTAGTCAGCAGACTGATAGACTTTTTTGTCTATCCTAGCACATTATAAGATGTATCTGAATTTAAACTCATTGCTTAGTTGCTGCAGTTTGCTGTTAATCTTTTCTTTTGTTGTTTGCTGTTCTCTGAGAGTGTTCGATTGGATCCAGGGCCAGAGCAGTACTGCAGAGCTTTGGGGACAGTGATGAGTTGCACTGCACAGTTTCTCATTTGCCTGTGGAGAGCTGAGTGCCGTGTTACTGGGTTTAACCTGCTGTCTCCTCTGTTTGTCTCCCTGTGATGTATCTCAGGGGAGGTATGGAGCCAGTTAGCAATTACTGGCCAGGATTACACTCTCCTCCCCTGGGACACATCCTCGCTCTTCATCCAGTTTGTTCTCTCTTCTGTTTCTGAAACACGTTTTATATATTCTCTTTCTCTGGCACACTCCATCAAAACAGTCAGCTGCAAAACAGTCGCCTCCATCTCTCTTTGCTCTCAGTGCTGAATAAATCTTTTCCAGGTGCAAACTCTCTCTGTGCTAAAAATAGAGTAGTCTTCAGATTACATGTGCATTAAGGTCCACTAATTTGAATCAATATCTAATAACAATGATTATTTTGATACTGATGTATATCACAGCATGTATGAAAAAGAAAAATCTGGACCCTTGAGCAGTAAAAAAGTGATGGGGCATGAACTTTTTATAGCTTCTGAAGAGGGGCATGACAGAAAAAGTTGGAGCACCACTGGTATAATACAATATAATTCAACAGCGTCACAAACTACAGCCTCCAAAATGACCATAAAGTTGAATTGACAGCTTTGAACAAAAATTAGACATTGTTTGAATCACCATTCATTCCTTAAACATGGTATTTGGTCTATGCTCACTAACAAATGCAGTTGTGTGCATTTTTAAGGTAATATGAATTCTGCTAGTAGTTTATAGAAATGATGTTGTAAACCATAGCACAGGCTACACTCAGATACAGTATAGACATAACTGCCTTACAGCTATGCTGCTGGCATGTTGGTGTATAGTCTACTGCATCTTCATGGGTGTGATGTGTAAAAATGAACTGTAACAACCATCAGAAGTAAAAGTAAGCTCGTTTCTAATTTTCTGACTCTAGTTTCCGATCTGATTAGGCCTTTCACTATTTTCAAATACCGTGTTTGATCCAGAGGGGCATTACATTTCTCCCATGTGCTCGGCTGCTCGACGTGCACGTCTTTCTGCTACGGGATGATGTCTTGTCAGCCAGAGGCCTGGCTCCACTGATCTGACAGCCTGTCCTCAGGGACGAGCAGAGAGACGAGCCCTGACAGTGGGACAGCACGGAGACCGATGCTCTCCCAATTACATTCTCCCACATCCTGTTCTCCTGCTTGCTCCCTCCCTCGCTCTTTTGTGCTCAACTCTGAGATGGACAATAAGGAAGGAATGAAGGAAAGAAGTTATGCACATGCTGAAGAGGACAGATGTGTGTTTATGTGTTGAAGTGTCGTGATTTGATACGCTGTAAACTTGAGTTGTCTCAGTAACAGACACATGCTTGAATTATATCATCGTCTTCCTAAGAGGAGGAGGGGTCAATGGAGACGCGGTGGGAACTGGAAACAGACTTGCATTTATGTCAATGCAGGGTGTTCTCCAAGGTGGTTGGCTGTGGGGGAGGGGGAGGCAGTCCGATCTTGAGGCATGACTGGCGTTGTAATGGACTCCTGGGCTTGCCTTGTGGTGTCGACTTCACTACAGAGAGTCATCCATCCACATCTGTTGTTGGGAAGAAAGGGGTTTGAAATGTGGGGGGGTGAGCAGAGCAGTGACTCTGACGTACAGACAATATAGATTGGCTTTTTATTGACACAGGTTTAGTGTAAAAACCAGTCTTCACTTTTTATTCCAGCTCTGAGTGATATACAGGTGATAGAATACTTTCAGGCATCGTAAAGGGTTTTCATCTCCAGTATTCAAACTTGGACAGTAGTGCTTGACATTTTACCCATGCTATATGGATCCAGCTCAGTGAACCAAAAGGACATTGCAGAAAGGGCATTTCTGACATACTAGTGGAGTTAGATTGAAGATAGCTTTGTGTCCTGATTTCTCCTCATCGTTGAAGAGTACAGTAGAGCCAACAACCAAAATGTGTGTTCTTACAGCTCACAACTTGTTTCAGAGAGGTTTTCGAAAGAGAATTAGTTTTGCAGGCGACGAGCTGAAAGCAGACTCTCTTCTAAACAAATATGCCTTGGTACATGTGACAGTTTATTTTTAAGTGGCGTCGCTTAGAGCTGCTGAACTCATTGGCAGAATGAGGGTGAATAATAAGAGCAAGGCGTCACTGCAGCGCCGCAGATGTCCTCACTCAACCATGTATTTTAAATCTTAAATCTCCCAACTGTACATATCGTTGGGAAAAATCATTATCTTGAGTGTTCAATGCTCATTCTGCCATGACCTTCTTGTTTTTTTAGTGTTTAAACACCACCCAGTATCCAACAGTATGCTGCATATTATCCTCTGTAATTTCACACTTTCAAATGTGGATGTGATTCAGAGCGCTGGGGTCGAGTTTTCTGTAGCTGCAGCTCAGTCAGTGGCCACTTTGCCATTCAGTAACCTTGGTCAGAAAAGAAAATAGTCTCATGTTTTTGTTTGATTTCATTAACTTATGGATCAGTCTCCAATGTTTAATTGTTTGTTTGCTCCTTTCTAACATGTGGATTACATTATGAAACAGTTACAGTTTGATAAGAAGAATTCTGTGACCTTGTCTTATATGTCAAATATATGTCAAAATGTCTTTTTGAGAATTTTTAAATAAAAAATCCTCTTTTCTCTCCTTTTAAAATGTTTTTGATGACTCATTTTGAACTAGTATACATAAACATGTCTAATCAGATGTGATTTGGTGCAGGCTTATTGCTGCCTCATGAGAGGAAGTTTAAAACTACACCAATTAGCCAACTAAGTTATCTGATTAAAGCTGTTCTGCCATAGTCACACTTTATCAATTTGAGGCTTATTTCATTATCCTCTCCAGCTCTCACTGAAGTTGTCCTTTCTGTCTCACCTCTGTTTCTATCTCTTGCTTTCCCTTCCACTGCAGCTGCCGGTCTATCGACAGATTAGTCCATTTTTGGACTTTACGTCATCAGTTTTTTCCTCTTCTTTACCTGCCTTTCTCTCTGCAGACTTTATTGATATTCAGTGTAATTTGACTCCTACTCTGTTGCTGGCTGATATTGGATGGATGCTAGTTTCATTTTCTGATCCATGTTCCCTTTGGGATTTGTTGTCGCTATAGGGCGGCTGGGTTGACCTTTGGCTGGACTGTCTTGTTTTTGACTCTAATGGCCAGACTCTTGTGTCTCTGAAAGCCTATTCAGCATGTTCACACATTACTTCAGAGGCTAGAGCTCAGTGGCCTGTGTGTGCTGCACCTTCCTGGCTGAACTTTCGTTACCTTTGAGCGAAAATGGATGCTCAGGAATGCAAACGTGGTGAGATTTTTTTCTTCCCTTCTCTTTCTCACTTTTGCTCCCCCTCATCTGGCTTCTTTTCATTTTACCCGTGTTCTACTTGATTCTTTTTCCTCTTAGATGAGAGGATTTCACCCCATCTGTTTATGATCTGTATACTATGTGATGCTACAGAAGGCTTTTCCTAGATACTTCTTATATTTTGTGGTCATATTTGTAATCTTAACTGTTAATTGGAGCCCAACCTGTTTATTGACATGATGAATATTAACTGTCAATTTTAGTTTCTAATATTCTAGGAAACTATTCTTAGTTTCTAGGATTCATCAGCCATGGTCCATGAATGTCTGTAACAAAATTTCATAGCAATCTGACTGACTAAAGCTATGTTGCTAGCATAAAGGTTTAATGTTATTTGACCACAGTTAAAGGATCCTTACCAAAAATGATAATAGTATATGTTCACATAAATCATTATCAGAACTTTTTGACTCTCAAATATTTAGATTGGTTTCAGTATCCTCTTGATTCTAAGAGTTAAAGATCTACTGAAAATCTTCTAAGTGGTGCATTCTTGCAATAAAACTCAAAAATGTTATTTACTTAGAAGAGTGTGTTCTTGTTATTGTTCAGTGTGCTGCCATTGCTAAACTAATTTTGAAAATGCTGTAATTGGAGCATTGTTTTTGGATGTTGATTATCAGGTCTACTTAACGATTAGTCCAGTGTGGTTATATCTCTGTGCGGCTTGTTTCTGAGTGGAGCTGGACAAAGGTCAAACTTGAACTCAGTATATTGCTGTTACATGATGTAGTCCTGAGACTGCCAGACTACCAGCATCCTCCAGGCGGAGATCCATGTTATACTTGCATGATGTAAATAGATTTGACAGAGGTGATAGTCTCTTCCATTGCGAGGGCACAGCCAGCTGCCATGTTCTTTGGAGAAAGTGTTGCTGTAGTGCTGACTCTCACCAAGACAGTCTCTGCTATCAGCTACATAACAGACCTTTTCAATGTGACACAACATACTCTGTATGGAGAGCAGAAGACAGCAGAACAGCACTTTCTAGACATTTGCGCATTAGAGGGTCAGCAGGGTAGATTAGAGGGTGGAGAGACTTTCTCTCTGCATCCAAACCTTTAACCTTGTGTCCTCATTTCCCTTATTTTTCTCCATCTCATCTTGCGTCTCCTCCCTCTCCCTCCTCTGTTTTCAAAGTTTTAGCAGAAGCAATACTTTTATGCTCCTCTGGTGATTGTTGTTGATTGTTGTTGCTGCTTTTCAGCCTGCCAGAATGTAAGTAAGGATGCCAGCACTGAAGCTGGTACTTTTAATTTACCCCAGCCATATGGGCTTGTTTTCTCAGCTTCATTTATTAAAACAGAAACACACAGACACAGATGCTTTTATGTCGGGAAGTATTCTTCTGTGCAAATAAAGATTTGATGCACAGGTGTGCAAATATTTTCTCAGTAGTTCAAAATCCAACATGCAAAGTCTCTGGTGTTTTAGGATTGCATGTAGGCTATATCAACTTTAGTTTAAAAATCAAGAGTTCTGTTTTCTGTTTGAATTTGTTCCTTTTACGATGTCACCAGGCTGTTTATGGACCTTGGTCTTACCCTTGGTGTATTTCTGTCTTTCCATGTGTGTGCTTGTGCTTGCAGTGTGGGCATACATGTGTGTAATGTCGGGCTGACACTGCAACACTGTTCTCATATGTTCTGTTTAAGCTTGAATAACCTCTCTTTAGTGACATCATAGTGAAAAGCAGCTGCTGCCACAAAGGCTCATGGGTATGGACAAGCTCTCCTGTATTCAGATGCCCTGATACAGCTTACATTTACATTTGATGAGCTTATAAGACTTTCTGTTGTCAGAGTCAGTTGTATTAAGTATGTTGCTGTCTAATGGATGTATTTTTGTGAACCCATCTGTAAAATGGGGCTAATGGCCGTCTAATTAACACAAATTTCATTAATGGTACAAATCACTGAAAAAGTAAAAGTTATGTCATCATAGTATCTATGTATAAGTTTGTGTTTTTATTATTTAGATGTATATTTTGTGTTATCAGTTATTATTTAACAAATAACACTGCCTATCTTTAAATAACTAAATTTAACACCATTTTTAAGTCTATAATATGTTAACAGCCAGTGGAGGTAATTTTTTTTCTATGGTATCTTGGGAACTCAGCGTAGGAGGGTGTGTACATGTTTTGTGATTCTGCAGCAATGCAGTTAGATGTGTAACACAAAACTTCCTAAGTCTAGTCTTCTGTAAATCTTCTCTTTTGAGACTGATATACTCATGAGTTCCACTAAACTCTCGTGTTCAAGATGGTGTATATATGACCTCTGATCTCTCTCTCTTCCAGATGACTCGGGGGACGAGGAGCCCACATCCCAGTCGGACCGCAGTGAGATTCAGGGCACCCTGAAGATACTTGTCAGCAAGCTCGATGACCTCAGCACATGTAATGACCTGATCGCCAAGCATGGGGCGGCCCTGCAGCGTTCCCTGAGTGAACTAGAGGGTCTGAAAGTCCCTGTGGAGGGAGGGGAGAAGATCAAGGCAGTCAATGAGCGAGCCACCCTCTTCCGCATCACTTCCAATGCGATGATCAATGTAAGTAGCTGGGACAGACCAGGCTACAAGACGCAGCAGCAGTGAGCAGTGAGGGACATGCACGCTCCAGCATGATAAATGTGACAGGAATGCCAGCCATTTATAATACCCTGGTTAATGAGTGAAGAGAGATGAGATCACTTCACAGTGTGGCATGTTACATGAGAGTCATTGGGCTGCAGGCATGGAGGCTGCAGGTTTAGTAAAGCAGCTCTGGAACCTACCAGATCCAGTTAGAGCTATTTAAAAGGCTCTGTTGCCATTGGAAGTCAATTAAAGTCGGTTTTATTTGCACTGCTCAGATCACAAATTGACAGCTTTTCCTCAAAGGGCTCTACAATCTATACAGCATATGTGAAGCTCTATCCTTATTTTTTCAATTTGATAATTAAAAGCCCCCCAAAATACTTTAATTGTGGAAGACCAACAGAAAAAAAAACTCTTTCAAAGGAACATATTGCAGTTTAGCCAAATGTTTCACCTTAACTACCACATTTAGAAAAACATAGCAAACAACACTAACAGGCTTTCAGTTCCTACTATGCGTTGGATCTGATTACCAGCATCAGACTAAGAAATGCTCTACTGTATCTGACCCTGTTGCATTCTCCTCAATGGTAAATACCATTGGCTTTACAGTATGTTAGTAGTGGATGAGGGTTCAGGGAGGGCTGAGGTCTTGAGGGAGTGATACTAGATATGATAGTTGGTGGAGGGGAGGAAGACAGGAATAGCCCCTGCTCCCCCCTCTCAAACCCTCTCCCCTCCCTGCCTGGTGAGGAATGTCAGAGCCTTCTGGACTACAGTTAGACAGACAGACCTGCTCTGACTAAAACCAGACAATCACACAAGGTTTGTCTTCCTGCTTCTGTTGTTCATTTTTTAATTTTTACTATAATGCATGCCTGACTGATCTTTCTGGTAGATGTCTGGCTGTTAGATGTAAAATAATCTCGACAGATTCGGGTATTTTGACGTTAACATTAGGTTTGAATCAGGCAGTAGAAATTATTACTCCTAAAATGCTGAAGTATGTGCTAATACAGCTTTTTAAGAGACTTGAGCCGTATTGTTATGATAAGAAAAAAGAGGAAAATCTAGATTGCACTTTAATTATGTGAAAGGCCATTGCTCAAAATGATGAGCCCCTTGTTTCTCTCTGTCATGCATTTTTCTGTTAATTGGAATGGGAAATTGAAGCTTACTGGACAAGCTATAAAATAGCCCCTCTTGGATTGCCTAACTCATTAAAATGCCATCAGGTTTGCCAAGAATGTGCATCTAATGAGAAAAAGTGCTGCCACAAACTCCTTGTAATGATTTTTGGTCTGGTAAATGGCTCTCTTCAGGATACGGTTATTTGGATTTCTGCAGCCATGTTTTCAGCCACTGTTAAGACACGTACTTTAATCTAATACTATTATATATTATACTATATTTTAATGTGCTTTTTCCAAATATATTAGGCTATACATGCAAGGAGGGAATAAATGAGAGAGGAGGGTTTGAGGGAAGAAGGAGGCCATAATGGCAAGACAAAACTGCATGCTCTCTGTGATCTGACCCTAGCTCGAGTGGAGGGTTGCATTAGTTCATTTAGTGGTGATGTAACTTCTCACGTGTGTCATTGAATCCAGGCTCTTGCCCATGTGTGTCTGCATCACTTTCAGTTTGTATAGTTTAATCACATGAGATTTAACTGTTGATGCTTCCTCATACTTACATATCCCCTTCTGCACACTCATTCACTTTTGTAGCCTTTATCACTCCCGTCTTTCCCTCCCCCAACAGAAGTCACGCAGTCTGTGTTTGTACCGAGACTCAGCATAAAAAAGTGGAACTATTATACTTTTTTAAGTGGGTGTTGAGTTTCATATCATGGTTATGTCTGAGGAAGTGGACCACAATGTCACATGCACTTAAACCGGGGTTCAGACATTGATGTTTAGACACTTGATGCAAGACTGCTTAAGGTAAGAGACTGATTGGATGTTTTTACCATCAGATATAAACAATGATACATTGTTTTGAGCAAATTGTTGTTTTTTTTTGAGCAAAATAGAGTTTCATTCTAATAGTCAAATTAAAACTAATATTTAATAGTAATAATAATATTACATTACACCATCATAATCCTTTGGTCTGTATGGATTTTTTTAAGTAGAAACAAGATGAGCATAAATCTGTTTTCCTTTTTTTTCTTCTTCTTTTTTTTTTTTGACTATCTAGCTTAACTTTCCCTCCCTTAACTGGACAGCCTGAACACACACAGGATTGATCTGCACTTATCAATAATAGTGTGGTATCTTGACTTTTAGAACAATACAATACAGTAAGTTCTAATTGAGTATTGGTCGACAGCACATCAAGCTTTTTCATTTTCATGTTCAGACAACAAGTAAACTTAAATGGTTATAGATATTGAAATTAAATAAAGTAAATAATATAATAATAAATAATAATAGTAGCCCTTGTGGGTAAAATGGTTTTCAAATTTAGAGCATTCATTTATTTGCTTGATAAGATTTAAGACTTGTTTCACATATTGAAGGTATTACCATAATGTGATTTGTAAAATAAAATAGATAAAATAGCTTTAAAATTTCATTAAAAATGTCTCCTCTTTAAATAATTAACGACAACTTATAGTGCGTCAGTGTAATATTGTGTATGTGAGAGAGAGAGAGAGAGAGACATGGCTGAAAAGCACTTTTTAAGCAGACAGATCTGTGTCCTGCTTTCCGGAAACAAAGGTGTTACCGCATCCTTGTTTCTCTTCCTGCTGTATGAAGTGATACTGCACATCCTGACTGTGCCCTCACAGGCCAGAGGACAGAGATTATTTGACTTGTGTGACACATTTGTCCCTCCAGCTCTCTGCCTGCTCCTACAACTTCATCTAAGTGGTTCAAGTTAACTCTCAACAGCCCTTTTGACTCTGGGACCAAAGAGACATTTGCTGAAAATATTGATTGAGGGGGCCATGTGTAATAATGCAGTTACACTCATGAGGAAAGAACAATGACTGGCCTCCACAAAATGCTTCTAAAATGCTCGATTGCAATTTCAGTCAGAAGCCCTCCTCTGAGGCCCACTCTGCTGACAGCTCAATGACTGACAAATGACATTTTCATCATGCATGTTGTCAGCTGCGAGGTGTTATTTAGGTTCATTGACCTTTGAGCTCACTGCGAGGAAAGGCTGACAGACATATGATGCAGTACCAACAAATGCTGATGTGAAATATATGTTTGATCTGCAGTAACCCTCTTTGTCTCTACAGTGAAAGCCAGGCAGCAACAATGACTCAAATATAGTCTGCTGTGCAATCAGAGCTTTAACCTCTTGCTCATCACTCACTGATGAATTCTGTGACTATGCTGAGCTCTGAGGCACATTTGACACAGCAGGGAGACCCAGTAAATGCTCGTCAGACAACTAATTAACATATTGATGGTTGCTCGAAACAATGGTGATAAATAGCCTTGATTACAGTGACTGACATGAATGTCTTCACACCTTTTTCATCCCAGTGTTCTCTCTCTCATATTGTTGTAAGCTGTCAGGGAAAATTATATCCTGATGATTTATTTTTTCACTATAGTATCTGTTGACTCAAATAAAGGTGGAGGCATTCATCAAGGTTTTTTGATTTTATGGTTTGAAGACTTGACTTGAACAGGAACCAAAAGAAGTCACTCTTTTCTCAAAATCCCCATGATGTGACTGTGTTGTAAAGCCATGAAAAGAGTTATTTGAGGACACTCTGTAGTACTTTTAATACAGAACTGTGAGCTGTTAGTCATAAGTGGAAAGTAACCCTTGTTAGGAATTATGAACAACAGATTTTTTTCTAATGTAAATCAATTTTTTTCAGACTGTATATTATAGAAATTAAACTTTCAGTGCTCTCTGTTTGTTTATGTACTTGTGTTCCCTCAGGCTTGTCGAGACTTCTTGGACCTAGCAGAGACTCACAGTCGGAGATGGCAGCGGGCGCTGCAGTATGAGCGAGAGCAGCGTACCCACCTAGAGGAGACCATTGAGCAGCTAGCCAAGCAACATAACAGCCTGGAGCGAGCGTGGAGAGAAGCACCCACGCTTGTTTCCACCACACCCAGTGCCCCCACCACCAACAAGGGTGAGACTGACTGTGTGTTACTTACTCCTGTGGGCCTCACTTTACTGGCTAAAAGTCATGTGTGACCTCAGCCCCAATATTATAGACATTCCTCATGTGGAGGAAGGACATTTTAAGTTTTGTCAGAGGGTTTGAATTGGATTATCCTTAAGCTAGAGATGGTAATTACCTTCACCAAGGACTCTTCATATGGTCTCTTCTGTCAGTCTGTCCATCCATTTCTTTATTTCCTTGTTTGTTAACCAGCATATCCTCAAAACAAACTACCAGGCTTGCATAAAGTTTGCTGAGTACATCCATTTTCCAAGAGAAAGAAACCTAATTATTTTGGTTTCAAATCTCCTGACCCTTCGTCTCAAACTTAAATGTGTTTTTGCCTTCAAAAAGAAGAAACCAGCTGATTTTTAGTGACCCCATGACCTTCATTTTAGTGTAATGCTGTCTTCTCCAGAAAAATGACAGCACTGGTCCTTTTGTACAAATAACTTAAAACAATATCCAATCTCAAAACAGGAAGCAAAACAGGAAGTGGTGTAACTTTCTTAAAACACAGTTTAAAGAGACATGGTTGACAAGTGTTTTTAAAACTGGAGTATGGGTGCCCCATGGCTCAGGGATTAAGATGCTGACCATGAATGTCCCCATTACAACTGGGACCTTTGCTGCTTCTCTCTTTCCCTCATTTCATGTCATGTCTCTGTAATAAGGGTTTTAAATGCCCCCAAAAAATACTAAAAAAAAACCAAAACAAAACTGGAGCATGTGGTTTGAGTCCCTTCTTGAAGAAGCAGTGCTGGTTTCAATTAATCATACAGGCAATCTTTCCTTTACACTAACCAAATTATTTTAGTTGTGTATAGTTAATTATAGTTTAAATTATACCATAAAGGCAAAACATCCAAATAGGCTCATGTTGGTCATTTGGAAGGCGCTGATAAACAACCTCGGTTCTCACTAGTACACTTCACACTATTCTGACATTTCTAAAGTACAATGTTGGCTTTAAAGGTAATGGCCTACCAGAGAGATGAGCCTTTTCTCCTTTGAAAAGTTGGAGTGGTGAAAAAACATTTCATAACTGTTTTTTGTCTCTCATTTTATTTTTATTTGTCAAGTAGAGTTACACGTCCTTTGATGCTAATATAAATATTTGTTGATTAAAGTCATTGTATGTATCACTAAGTAGTAAAAGAATGTAATAAAAACAGCTGTTTTTAAAATACAGAAAGTTTTGTTCATATTGGAGGTCGTTTGAGGACTGAAGGTCATTTTATAATAGAATCACCTTTCTTCAGGAAATACTTTGATTACCTGATTAAAGGATTTGTGCCTCTCTGTTGGAAGCTCTAGTTTATACACATAACGGATCACTGAGCATCCTGAATATTGAATGTAGTATACTGAATATTAGAAGCACACCCTGAGGAACTCACATCATTCAGGCTAGTTAACCAGCAGGAACATTGCCAATTTTACTAAGCTGATTATTCCTTGATTAATCGCCATGGGTATGTGATTATACGCTGCTCTCTCCTAAAATACAGTCTCACCGCCATGTGATGTTTGTGCTAGTTTTAAATGCTGTTTGCACTGACTCACAAATGTATATGTCCTGACAGCAGGGAGTGAGAGGCTGCACAAAGAAGAAGCAAGTGATGAAGATGAGGATACTGAGTACTTTGATGCCATGGAGGATTCCCCTGCATTTATCACAGTGACTGCCACTGAGAACACACAACACAGGTCAGTCACACACAGGGATCCATATTTTTTATTTGGCCAAACAAAGACTACAGACAGATTATATAGAGATGAATGTTTGGTTGAGTTTTTATATTTTGTCTGCATTGTGTAACCTGAATTTGACCCTGGCTGACAGTTGAACATACTGCTGATGATGGAATTAATTAAATTAAACTTCAGCTACACACACACACACACACACACACACACACACACACACACACACACACACACACAAACACACAAACTCAAATAACAGTTCTGTGTCCTTCACTCGTGGATTTTGTCATATGTATTCAATCTGATTTAGACATAAAAATAGCATAAGACTCGGCCTCTGTCTGCTTATCTGCAGCAAAATAATCAAATTTCTGTTTTTGTTTTTGCTCTCTCAATACATTCACTGCATTGAAGTCAGTCTCTTGCAACTTGTTTTTGCAGAGCTTGTGCTGCTATACTTTTTTAAAAAAACATCTTGAGTACCTTTTAGTGTTTTCTTCCTCATCATTGTTATGGCTCATCTCTTGCAACGTATCCCTCAACTCCAGTAGCACCGTTACGAATGATGGAAACTGTTAGACAGCATTCATCTGTAATACTCAGCAATCTGTTTGCTCCCTTGTGTGCATTGTGTTTGAATTGTCTGTGTGTGCAGGAGGGAAATGAGAGAGTCTGTTTATATGTCTGGTGCACATTGTAGAAAATATTTTCATTGTATTCCAGGCGATCTCAGAGTAATCTGAGCGGAGCGAGTGGAGGTCAGCCCAATGACTGGAACCAGGACGACCATGTAAGTGTGTGTCCCACTAACAAGTCTGACTAATAGGACTGACATTTGTGAACACTGCTGACTTTTGTAATCTCAATATAGTTTCATTTGTGCTGCTGGAAAGCTCCACGCTCATGGATTTATTTTAACAGTCTTCACTTGTTATTCTTACAGTCCTCCTTTTCCTTCCCGACATTCGTCCCATGCTCACACACGCACACACACTCACGCAGCCTTTGTCTGTGTTTCCAACGGTCTTGTTGTCACCCCTGTGGTGTCACAACATACACAGATGCTGCTATTCACTAAATCTTAATTAGCAGTCAAACATCTGCTCTTCTCTCCCCTCAACTCTCCCTTGTTTCTTCTTCTCTCTAACACACATCTATGACTTTCACTTGCTCTGTCATTCTGTCTCCGGTTGGTGATCAGCTGCCAAGCTGTCCGTGAAGTTGAAAGTGTTTCTCAGGCTTGTATGTATCAAATATTCTTTTCATCCACTCCTTCCCCTCCACCTAATCCCAGATGTCTCCGAGCTGTAATGATGTGTCAGGGAAGGAGCTTCAGCCCCGCAGACAGAGGCGGACTCATGTCCCAGACAAGCCCAACTACTCCCTCAATTTGTGGAGCATCATGAAGAACTGCATCGGCAAGGAGCTCTCCAAAATTCCCATGCCTGTAAGTGTATGATGCGTGACCATCCTTCTTCCTGGAGTAAATCTGCGTGAATCTCCATGTGTCTGACGCCTTCTCGATCCCCCTGTTCAGGTAAACTTCAATGAGCCTCTGTCAATGCTTCAGCGTCTCACCGAGGACCTAGAGTATCATGAGCTTCTGGACAAGGCGGCGCGCTGCGACTCCTCCCTGGAGCAGATGTGCCTGGTCGCTGCCTTCTCCGTCTCATCTTACTCCACCACGGTCCACCGGACAGCCAAGCCCTTCAACCCCCTCCTGGGCGAGACCTACGAGCTTGATCGCCTGGAGGACTTTGGCTACCGCTCGCTGTGTGAGCAGGTAACAGCAGGGCCACAGGCAGTTTTGGTTTGCTCACTGATGTGCACACACGCACGACACACAAACTGAAGTGCACAACATCAGCTCATGATCTCAAAACAAGTTGTTAAGCATTTGCTACTCATATGAACACATTTCCTACATTCTTCTTTAGTTTTATGTTTGTCTTTCTTCTTAGGTGAGCCATCACCCCCCTGCAGCTGCACATCATGTGATTTCCCAACGAGGCTGGACCCTGTGGCAGGAAATCACCATCGCCAGCAAGTTCCGTGGCAAATACCTCTCCATAATGCCTCTGGGTGAGACATTTCATATTCAGTGGAAAGCAAACAAACTATATGTGTAAATAAAGGTTCATCATGCAAATTCAACAGCCACACCGGGCAGAGTTTAGTTAAGAAGGCGACTCTGCTACCTCCCACACAATCTAAAGCCAGAGGAAAGAGCACAAGAGTGAATCAGGAGGGTTTTATGACCCTTTTGACACAAACATAAAGTATGGGTATAAAGGGAACTCTCTATTGCACTGGGACGGCAAAGAGGAGGGGTCTGTTGGCTCAGATAAATGAGAGATTTGATAGATGCAGGTTTCAGCCAAGGGATGCAGTGGTATTTATCTGACTTCTCTCACTTCCTGCCTGCTGTGAGGTGCCATGTAATAGAAAAAAACTAATGTGGAAGCCATGTACGGTCAAATACATGTTATCAATCTTCCAGGGTTGGGTCACACTGGAAATAGGTGGAAATGTATTTTCTGTGCAGAGGGCTTATATGTGTTAGATGACATGTTTTTCAGCTGCTGCAGGCAGAACTGAGCATGTTCACGAATGACAAAAGCAAACCCACACTCTAACACATCACTTTCAGGTCTACTATCGCAGATTGGCAAAGCAGCTGTGATATTTCTTTTCTCTTATAGCCTTTTGTCACTGTCCTCTCCCCAGGTGCCATTCACCTGCAGTTCCACTCCAGCGGGAACCACTATGTGTGGAGAAAGGTCACCTCCACAGTGCACAACATCATCGTGGGCAAGCTGTGGATTGACCAGGTCTGTTTGTGAGCACTTCTCACTGGTATCATTCATTGAGCCACAGCTCCAAACCCATAAACCTGCCTTAATACCTCTGATCTCCCAGAGTAGCCTATAGATGTTTTTCCCTCCCGTGTTGCAGTAGTGTGTGGTACAGACCAGCAGAGCTGCTGTGAAGAATCAGAGCAAAGCCTTACAGTACATGAATAAGGAGCTTCACAATCTCTAGGGATTTATCTTTAGCTTTGATCTCTAATAACACCCCAAAATAACAGCCTCTTCTTTCTGAGATGGCCCAGTTATATACTGGGGAGGGGCAGGCTTCACATCTGCATGTCTGTCTGTCTCTGCAGAATTGTGTCTGTTGTGTGTTGTTCTTGTTTTTCCCTCCATCTTTGTTCTTTTTCTTGTTTCTGCTTGTACTGTGTCATATCAATCTGTCTGTCAGTGCATACATTTATGATACTAGTCTCTGCATTGACACAGATTCCTCTCTCCAACTTCAGTTTGTCCACTTACACAAACGTTTCACCAATATTTATACATTTTTCCTCTTCATTATTTTGCTGTCTCTATTCAATACTTTTGCTTTCTCCCACCACCTCCGTGCATCACTCTGCCACTCTTCTGCCCTGTGGTGCAGAACAGGGTCAGCCAAACAACTCCATACCAAACTACAGAAACTATTCTGCTGCTGCTTTCTGTACTGCCAGTCAGTGCAATGGCAGACAGTGCTGTCAGGAGCACAGCAGGTGAAGGCAGAGGGCATATTATCACCGAGCAAGAATTGCAGCAAACACTCTCTGTTTTGTTTGACAGTGTTACAATCCATTAGATTTTATTTTTACGGTTGTTAGATGCTGCAAAAGACAAAATAAAATGGGTGTCACAGGTATGAGACTTGAGTAGCTAGAAATGTTTATCATGCCCGTCCATGCTTGTGCTGGTAAAACATACACAGTACAAACAATATCCTGCTCTACAGCACTACTTAAAGCACCTGAAACTGCTCTATACAACAGTATTACTCTGTAGCATAAAATTTGTGTGACTAAGTGCACAAGAATCAAATATAAACGTCCTTAGTTCATCATTTCAGCTAATCTGCTTTATCAGCACTGTGTTGGTATGGTTTCATCAGATGTGATTAATTACTGTGTCTCCCTGTTAGCATAAGTAAGCAATCTAACTACTTTCCTGTTTCTTACACAGCGACTGGCCCATTGAAATATGGGATGGCACCTTTTTACAACTCAGAACAAACCAATGAGAAACACAGATAAATTGTAGGACATGTAGGACGTTTATAATAAAAATGATAATGGGACACATTCTCACTATTGATTGACCTCAACTATCCATGAACTTTTCAATTTGATGACCTGTCACGCTGTTTGCCATGTTCATCTTGGAGTACTTTCCTGTCTCTACTGCAGACACACTATGTATTACAAGCTTTAATGTGCTATAATTCTCAATGTGTGTGTTTGTCTCTCTCACTCTTTGTATGTTTGTGTCTGGATCTGTGCAGTCGGGGGACATTGAGATTGTGAATCACAGGACCAAGGAGACCTGCCAACTCAAGTTCTCACCCTACAGTTATTTCTCCAGGGAAGTCCCACGGAAGGTAAATAGATCCTTTCCACACTGATACTCAACCCTGGCATGATGTCATGATGAGGGGTTGATTGTGTGATGCTGCCTCCTGCTGGACAGTACCAACAAATAAATTAGTACTTACATTAGTGTAATATAGAAGAACTTCACTATACGAGGTCACATTGCAGTGATGTAACCTCCTTTAGAGTCGTACCAATTACCTAAAAATGGGACACAATGCTGCCTTCTTTTGACTGATTTGGGATAAGCTGATGGAAATTTACTAGTGTCCTACCCAGAGGAGTGTACATTTAAGTGCTTGACATTAGGAGGAAAGGACATTGTGATACATCTGGTGTCTATGCAATATATTTTCTAATTTCTTCTCGCTCTTTCCAGGTGACAGGTGTAGTGGCAGACAGTGGGGGACAGGCTCACTACATCCTCTCCGGTACGTGGGATGATAAAATAGAGAGTGCCAAGATCATTCAGAGCAGCCGAGGGGGCAGTGGATCAGAGGGCAAGCAGAAGACTGTCTATCAGACGTTGTCCCCCAAACTACTGTGGAAGAAATACCCTCTCCCGTAAGCACTTGTCTCATCAGCCTCATAATGCAGAATATACATGAGACATAGTTCAATAACAGCTGCGATGTTTAGTCAAAATCGTTTATTGTAGAGCATCACACCTTGTAACTCCTGTCAATTTCCTCTTGCTCTCTCAGGGAGAATGCTGAGAACATGTACTACTTCTCCGCGCTGGCACTGACCCTGAATGAGTCGGAGGAAGGAGTGGGACTGACCGACAGCCGTCTGAGACCAGATCAGAGGCTGATGGAGGAAGGGAGATGGGATGAGGCAAACTCAGAAAAACAGAGGTTGGAGGAGAAGCAAAGAGCCGTGAGGAGGAGGAGGGAAGCGGAGGCCTCAGATGCTCTGGATGATGGTATGAAATGGACAACATAAGTGTGGTGTGAAGAGCTGCTGAGTAAAAGTCAGAGACAGGCAGGAAAGATGATGAAAGAAAGAAGGAATAGAGGGAATGGGCGTAGGGTTGTGAAGTGGGGGAGGTTTTTGGGGCATCCAGTGTTCCATTAATATTTTGCAGACAGTTGGAGCAAACAATAAGCAACTGAAGAACAAAATTCCTTACTTTTTGAGTAAAAAGCCAAGGATAAAAGACTTGTATATAAACAAAAGGAGAGACGTTAACTACGACCCAAGGAGTAAAACCATTCAGTGCAAAGTTGGAAGCTAAGATTATGTTTTGTAATGATCACTGATGATGACCACTTTCAGATTCTGGGTCAATTTTGGATGAATTCTGCAAATATGGCACCATGTTTTGATCCCAATTGCGAAACCCAAAGCCTTTTTATTTGCAGGTTCGATTCACATCTCTAGCTAGCTTCTTGTCTGTAGCACTGGCAGCTGAGGCTGATTGCTATTGTAGAATTTAGAAATAAAGTATTTACCAACAAAGTTGAAAATGATTAAAACTGATGGCAATAATATAAATCCATTATTAGTGTTTTTAAACTATCTGGCAAACTCCTTTGTTTCTGTGTTAATAAAACATTGACAATATCATAAAAAGAAAACTTTGAAATTGGACTTCATAAAGAGGAAAAATACTTCCAGAATCAGCCAGTCCTCCACCCTTCAGAACTCTATTGCAATAAAGTTTCAGGTATTTTTATACTTCTACACTATGCTATATTTAACATTAGCTGCAGTTTATAGATGTGTGTCAGGACAGTTACTGGAACAAACAGCCAAGACAGACTGCAAACCAAAGCATTACATACAATGTATTAGCTGTTGATTTAAAGTCCTAGTTAAGTGAAGTTAGTTAAATACAGTAAGTACAACAGTTTTTGCAAGTCAGAAGGCTTAACACAAAAGAGCTAAGAGGAGAACTCAGCAGAAACTTTTCATCCTGGTGGCATTCCTGTGTGTGTGTTGTGCGTAGGCTAGATTGTATTCGATGTACCCATGACTTGTCTTTCTTTTCCTCCCTCTATTGGTGGTCAGAGTGTGATTATGACTCTGGTGAGTGGGGGTTGCCCTGTGCCCCTCTGTTGTGCATCACTCCCACACACACAAACACACATGCACACACACGCACACACACACCCCATCCTCTGTGTGTCCTCTGTGTGGTCTGCCTCTGTGTGGGAACTGCATGATACCCCTCTCATGTCAACCTCTCCAGATAATGACTCAGGAAAAAAAGACTTTTTCCTGCATACATGTGGCATTTTCATGTAGAACTGGCCTCAATAATATATTACATGAAATAACAGATACGGCTGTAAAATCTACAGTTTTCTCAGTGTGCTATGGTGAAGCCACATTAGCAAGTGATTAATTATCTTTGTCATCCTGTCTATTCGGATGCTTGTGGGCACTGTTCTGGTGCTTTGACCAACAGTAGTTACTTTATGCTTTGTTTATCTAAGTTAAATTTACTTTATGTTTTTTCTAAAAGGAACAACCACATGAGCTGTTTGCCAAAAAAATAGCTGTGCTTAGTTACATTACATTTCCACAAATGTTGACCCATGAGAAAGGTGTAACATAACTTTTTTGACTGTTTCTGTATTAAAAAAACAGTTGAGGGAGAAGTCATTATAATCTTTTCCTTCACTATGGTCTCCCAAGGTTTTTGCATCGCACACATTGTGCTAATTTGTATTTTATTGACGCTTTTGAGTTCAACTTGTTCACCCTCACATGAGCTCGGTTCACATTTGGAGCTATACCAAATGCACTGCCCAGCAATTGATTGCTTCCAATATATACAGTATGTATATGTATGAAGGTGAATTGATCGCACAGTGAATTGCCTGCAAATGTGGCTTCTCCACTAGAGTGAGATTAAATGATGGTGATTGAGTAACACCTGTGCTTCCTCCTGCAGGGAGAGAATACGAAGGCTACCAGCCGTTGTGGTTTCACCAGAGGAGGGACTCAGTCACTGGAGAGACAAACTTTGTGTACAAGGGAGGTTACTGGGAGACAAAGGAGAGACAGGACTGGAGCATGTGTCCTGACATCTTCTAACCCAGGGACTCACCCCGGATCACTCCTAACCTCATCATACAGGGACCTGCTCTGCCTCTGGTCCTTAAGCAATGGGGCATAGCTGGCTTATGAGCACCATGTGGACCTTTGTGAGCACGAGAATGTGTATGTTTCACACACTCTCAGATTACACTGTACCTCCAAATGTGCACTCTCATTCTGTTTTTACTGTTGGGAAAAACAAGGGGCGTTCTCTGAGTAGTCCTCTTTGACACTATACTGAAACAGCAGTGAGATAATGTGGGGATGAGAGGTGGTGTTGGAGTTACAGCACCACACAATAAAGGCACCTGCACACTCCTGAAATCAGGTGCTCTCTAAATCCTTCTTACGATGCACTTTTCTGTGTTCACCCCATTTAAGAGTTTCCCGATTAGACAGAAACCCATATCAAAGCAGCTCACGATTATAGACTGACAAAGTTTTAAACGGGCACAGAGCAGTGTTGAAGGTTACAAGAAAAGTGTCCTCATCCTCCCTTTTATTCAGCACAATTGAGATTAGGCTAGACCTACTTTATAAATCTTAAATTAGTTCCCTCTTTTTCTTCACGGGAAAGATTTCAAGTGCTCATTATTTGCCCCTTTTTAAGAAAGAGGCTAAAGTCTGAAAATGGTGTCTGGAAATTTTAGATTTTATTATCAATTATGCAGACACGACGTGTTCAAAATGAATTAAATAAATAAGATATTCTGAAAAAGTAGTTAAATAACTGCAGACAAAATAGGTAACAAGCCCATGACCTTGTGAGATAATCCAACATGTTTTATACTCAGCTCATTTTACAGTATAAAATGTTATTTCATGCTGCTTACTTTCACAGTTGTTTATCGGAAGTCAGTTTTATTGAATTCTTGTAGCTCTATTTCTATTTATTATCTATTATTTTAGTTTATATTGCCTTTTTTAAAACCAAATAGTCTCAAGACAAACAGGCAAGAGACAGCTATTTGATTGGCTTTGATCTGAATGAGCTGACAGGCAAAAGCATCATTGTGAAGTAAAACTATAAAGAAGGATATTGTGAAATAAATACACACTTTGGAAACAAGGGCATTTTTTTAAATTAAAACTGCTGAAAAGAATTAAACTGAAGAAGCCATGAACTGTAACAGTGAAAATAAGCAGGATGAAATAACCTTTTTATAATGAGCTGTTTTTTTTTTTTTTTTAAATGTACTGGATTACACCACAACTGTCTGTATTTATTACTTTGATTGTTTACTGCTTTATGTCTTATTTATTTATTCAATTTAACACTTTACAGCTAATATTTGATTGGTCAGATCATCTCATTCTTATACAGAGGCTGGTTTATCTGGACTGATGAAATATGCAGCAATGCATTTTATTTGGTGTGAATGTTTGGAGTTTCCCTCTAGGTATTTAAAATGACAGTCTATCAAGTAGTCAATTAGACTATAGTCCATGTAGATAATAGGACTGCTTATTCATTTCATACTTTGAATATCAATTGCCTCTATGCTTCAATGCATCTTCCATTTGTGATTCTGATTAGTTCAATTCTGCGGTAGTCAGTCCTTTAGTTGTAAGACATTAGTGCAACAGTACAACATTGAATATCCATATCAGTCTAATAGGAACCTCCATCAAAGAACTGAATACGCACTTTTCACTGTGGTTGACCATAGGTTAGTACATATCTCTGTGTTGATGTTGAGAAAATTTCACTCTGTATGTGTACTTTACCTTGTCCTCTGGTGCTCTCCCATACTGACACATGCACACTCCTTAGAGACCATTTTCAATGACATCACTCTCAGTAATCAAGTATTAAGTCTGCATCAAATCACTGAGACATTCAGTCATTACCACCCACTACAGTTCATCCAGGAACATGTTGGTTTCTCTAGTGTGCACTGGCTCCACAGCCTCTATCAGTCACTAGTTTGTAGCTCCAGTTGAACCACTGTACCTGAGACTGGAGCTGTTTCTCTGAGGAGTCCAGCTCGGCTTCAGCTGACAGGAGGTCCTCGAAGCAGACAGGGCTGGTTCCTGTCGCCCACCACTGTGCTGTCAGCTCCAGCCAAAGACAACTCCCCCAGCTGCAGCTCCAGGCTCAACACAGCTCACATGTGTCATCCTTTCATTCAGTGTTTGTGGGCATGCTGATCTGGGATCAGCTCACAGAGGTACCCTCAGTCTTTTGCCTTTAATTGACTGAAGAAGGCAGAAGTTGTTCCCTGACCTGTGCACTACATGTCTCCGGTGACAAGAGTTTTGAAAACCAGTTAGTATTTTTTTGTAATTATTGTTAGGAATGTAGAATTCAAGGCTGGAGGTATTGTATCTACCGTCTAGTCTGTTTGTGTGAATATTTTGTGATAAATGAATGATATTGTAAAATGAAGAATAATTATACTAATCTGAGTATTAAATTATCTGTACAGCATAGTTCAAATCGGACAAAAGACTGAATGAGCCTGAAGGATTTGCTGTCATTTTAACTTTAATACAGATTGATTCTGCATAGATGGATGTTAACTCTGGCACCCTCAATTTGGCTGCAGATTTCTTGTTTTATATTTCCAAAAATTCTCTTAACACACTGAAAATATTTTTTATAGAGTCCTTGATACTAGCACATTAGCACCCGTGGGTCAGTGATGATTTCATAGATCAACACATCTAACAGCTCCTCTGATGTGCCGGCCATAAAGATGTATAAAATGCGCTGGAGAAGAAATAAATTCACATAGAGTGAAAGAGATTTTCAGTATCGTAGTATGAGCTGATAAAATATAAAATGTTTATCTGTGAGACTGTTTAGCAGTGAATTAATGAGTTGATAATGAAATTAATGATGATTGTTATTTTTTTTTTGCACAAAAGATGCTTCTTCTACCCATTTACATAAAATGTTTTAATGCATTTTTGATTTGTGGTTGTCATGAGCACAGTTTGATCAATCACTTGTCCAGAATGAACTGCTTAAAGGAATAATTCAACATTTTTGGAAACAAGCTTATTATCTTTTTTAGTTCAACCAAAAGTTAGATGAGAAGATCAATCCCTCTCTCATGTGTTCACTGTAACTATGAAGCTGGAGCCAGCAGCTGGTTAGCTTAGCTTAGCATAATGACTGGAAACAGAGGGAAACAGCTAGCGTGGCTTTGTCCAAAGGTAACAAAAACTGCCAACCAGCACTTCTAAAGTTCATTAATCAACACATTATGTCTTGTTTGTTTAAACATCAGGCCAAGAAACCATCTCACACATTTCACCCCATAAAACCACAACTTGTTGGTTTTATTATTTTTACACAAACAAAATATAGCATGTTGATTAATGCATTTTAAAGGAATGGAATTTTTCAGACGGAACCAAGCATTTGTCTTCTGTTTCCAGTCTTTATGAAAATAAAATAAAGACATGAGGGATAAAGACATGAGGGAGGGATCAATCTGCTCATCTAACTTTGGGTTTCCTTGTGTTTCCAGTCTTAAACTAAGCTAAGTTAACCGGCTGCTGGCTTTGGTCTAATGTTAAACAGACAGACATGATGTATTAATCTTCCCATCTAATCATCATCCTGGCTAAAAAAAAGCTTTTTAAAGTTTTTTCCAAAAATGTCTGTTTCCTATTTTTTTACTAATTGCTGCTTTGGTTCTTCCCTTGTCTGTCCACTTCACACAGATTCCTACATTTTCAGGCGCGTACGTACAGTAGATACAAGCTATTGATAGAGGTTGTGTACACTTGAAGTCATATCAATGGTGTCGGATGTGCGGATGGACACTGTTACAGCAAGATGTTCCATTTTTATCTCTCTTGAAAATTGTCATTGTACAGTTAGTTCTGTGTCATCACGCACAGACACGACACCTGGAAGAACACAGCTCACCCCTGAATGGTGGTGCAGAAATTGTACAAATGGAAAGTTCGTCTGCGATTTCCTCTCTCAGCGATCAATTTGAGGTTACTAGAGATTTACTTTAATATATTGTTTTTGAGATGATTTTATATTTGAGAGTACATGTTATATTTTGAATGACAGCGGAGAGCTCATCATATGTTTTAATCAATGTATTTCCAAATAACGTGACCTTTGTACTTGATGGTGACTTGCCTACTGAAGTTGCCCCTGCGAGGGCCTGTACAGTATCGAACAGCTGTAGCAATAACGCGGTGAGGCGCAGATTTGTCAGATCACGGCTGTTGTTGCCTCAAACAGAACAGTTGTCGGCCTCATGCAGAAAGGGAAAAAACAACCAAAGTGTGTGTGGAGAGTGTACTGTAGACTAAAATAGACCTCTTCATCTGCCTTCCCTATCTCGGAGGGTTCTAATGTAAATCCCCTCTCATCCTTTCTCTCATTTCAACTCACCCAACTCATAATTCACTCTGGCGTGATTTTTAGCTTTAATTTTTTATGCTTTTATTTTCTGCTTTGATTTCTACCTTCTCGCAGGTGCCATTATTCTTATGTTGGTGTTTTCATACTGTTTGTATGCATAATGAGTTTGATTTGTGCACATGTGTGGCGCACATTTCCTTCTCATTCAATGCTGCTCAGTTTTGAGGCAGAAGTAGACTAACGACGATGGGGAGATTTGTCTTGCCTTGTCTAAACTGCACCCTGCTTCTCCATGGACTGTGACTCACGGCTTTGTTGTGAGACGGTGGTTAATAATCTGTATGATGATGAAAGTTATGAGACACATCACAACAGCGGCCTGGTACAGGAGGTCAAAGGTGACTGACCTGCCTTGACTACTACTCTTACTCCCCAAATACACGTAGGTGTATTGAGGTATGACTGCGGATTCAACTGAGGTTTTGCTTCTTTTTTTTAAATTGTGTATTTTCTCCCTTAATTTATACTCGTATAACATTGTCTTTAAACAACAAAGACACAATAATGAAAAAAGAAGATAATAAAGTTGTTATTGTTGACACTGGATATCTGTCTGCTTTATTTTCCCTCTGAAACAGCTCTGTGAGCTTCTCTCACTTCAATTAATAACTAAAAACGGACAATGCTAAAGAGATTTTGAGCAAAACTGCAGCTGTAGTATTATACCCTTACTATTTAAGGTAGTAAAAATAATATACTGCAGTAAGCCTAGAGCTAGGAGGAAGCTACACAGTGAAGTGCAGTACACAGTTTTATTAGGTGGACAGAATAATAAATACAGGAGATTACAAAAGCCTGCATGAGTTGTTGGAGGTTGTTACAGGTGTTAAATCAACCTGAGCTTCATTCCTTCGACTGTGGACTTTGCAGCATTGTTAAATCCTTTTTAGTGCAGTGGTGTATCCAGGTCATTTTTAATGAATCAAATGATGTGAATAGTGAATGTAATGATGTTGTTTCCTTTGGACACTTTAAGGGTCCAACCATCCATCCTACTTTAAGAACCACTGTTGTAACGTACTGAGCAAATTATCAGGGCCATAGCTGCCACTGAGGACACTGAGGTCATGTGTTTATAAGGGAACTGTGGGACTCTGATCCATATTAGACTTGAATTTGTATAAGCTTTATAGGTCAACATAAAAGAAAGTTTGATTATTATATTTTATAATATATATAAATAAAATACAATATCATAGGACAGCTTTAGACCAATTTCCCACTGTTTCTTAGGGGGGACTCATTACTTCATTACAGGTGTTACAGGTTTCAAAGTCTGTTTCCCTGTTGATATGTGTTTCCCCTATAGACTGAGTGGTTTCCCCTTTACCTTAACTTGGCCCCAACTTTAATCCTAACCCCCTTATCTCTAGTAGAAGTCTAACACAAGTGTATCAGAAGGGGAACATACTTCAACACCTGTATTTCTAAAATCTGGGCTCAGGTGTTGTACCTTAATAAGACACCTCATGCCTAAACATAACATTATTTCTATTTTTATTTTTTTTATTATTTGTAGTAGTAGTAGTTCTGTTCTTCCTCCGGGGCTGTCATTGCGACAGTGCGCCCCCTCCCGGTGCTCGGCGGTATTGTCGTTGTTTGACTGTTTCCAGGACGAACAACTGACTCTTCTGTCAATCAGACTGAGAGAAGCAGCAGCTGTGAACTTCAGCATCGAACTCAAGTCAAACAAAGTGAGTGAGTTAAGGATGTTTGAGGCGATGTAATGATGGAGGAACGATTTAATATGTGTTTATAATGTGATGTTTGTTTGTCTTGACTGCAGGTAAATGAAACAAGAGAGTTTCAGATTAGCTTCTGTGATTCAAGCTAGCCGTTTGTTTTCATGCTAATGGGGTTTAATAAGTTTCTGTCTGTGTAGTTTGAAAATCTAAAAAAAACCACTCATGTTAAGGCTTAGTGATGTGAAATTGTCTTCAAAATAGTCTGGTCTGAGGAAAAACACTCTTTAATACTACTGACATTATAAGACCATAAGGAATATCTTATCTTATTAGCTTTGGGTCTCTTCAGTCAGAGCTAGCTAAACACTGAACAGTCCTACATTAGTGTTAAAGTGCACTGACTTTACTTTATGTCCATTTTGGCCAGAGACAGGAAGGAATTTATGGTCCTCTTGCTGAAAAGAAGCTAACAAGCTAAATTGTCCTGGTCTCCTGGACAACTGAGCAACATAAACCCCCCACTCCTCCTGTCTGCCCAGTCAGGCTGAACCACTGGTGGACACTGGGAATGTTGTGTCTGTCTGTATGGGACTGCTGAGTGTCTCCATGTTTGTCTTCATCCACAGGACATGGCTGACAGAGACCATGCAGGAGCACGGAGGGATGCAGAGGACACAGATGAGCTTCTTTACACTGGTCTGAGGTTTTATGAGCAGTATTTTATTTATATGTCTCTGTCTTGGGAGTCCACTCTTGATGAGCCTTTCATCTGCAATCACAGATCTCAATGACAACAGCAGTGTAAGTGGACTGGACTCTCCTCTCAAACTGGACCACTGTGACCTTCTCCTAGATGCTATCGATGCTCAGCTTGGTCAACTGCAGGTCTGCCATTTTCATCATCTGTCTGTTTCATTTTATGACACTTTCTACTTCAACTTCACTGCATTTTGGAGGGTTGTACTTTTTACTCCAATTCATTTATTTGATAACTCAAATTATTTTACAGATCCAGATTATTTATACAAAATATAAATCAACCAATAAATTATGATATGTGATTGTAGTTTAAGCCCCACTTTTACCAGCTGCAACATTAAAGTGATGTATACATGATACAATATACACTATATGATTTTCAAATAGGCCATTCTGAATAAATACTTTTTTGCTTCAAGTCTATATATGTAAGTAAGATTTTGAATGCAGGACTTGTAAACAGGGTTTGTACTACAGTATTGCTACTTTTACTTAAGCAGAATATCTGAATACTTCTTCCACCACTGCTGTCCATCTGATGTCTGTCTGTATATACATGGACTTGGGAATCCTGTTTTTAAGTGTGATTAATGTACACAGGTCCAGCCCCTGAAACGTCACGCAATTTCCGATCTTGATTGCAGCAGTGAAGGTAATTTTTGTCAACACACACCTTTTACCAAATCTGGAGATTTTTTTCAGGTGATAATCTGTTTTTTTCTAGCTCCTCTTAGGTTGAGTCAATCTCCAAGCAAAGACACAGGCTTTGGAAGCACAGCTCAAACAAATGACACTCCCATGTCTTGTCTTGATTTGATACACACTCCTACGATGGAGCAAACATCAGGTAATATTTCAATATAAGTATCATTACAGGAAAAACTGTGATTTCTAACAGTTTACAAGCCAAGTTCTTCTCAAAAGGTTGTCTTTTCATAGGCTGTTGTTTAGTAATAGAAATATTAAATACTCACCACTTATGTCCACATAAGGTGTGTGCTTGAGTATACACAAATGAAAACAAAAAGTAAAATGAATAAGAGCTCTTGTTACCTGCTAAAATTAACCCATGTGTATTAACTGGGTAACATTTATTTATATCAAAGTGTTGCCTCTTTAGTGCAACAGCACAACAGGAACAAGCTTTTTCTTTATACAAAACACCTCGTCTCTCCTCTCGGTTTTCCCCAGAGAGGAGCACAGGCTACCAGGAAGGTCCTGTCACTCAAGAGGAAACTAAACAGAAGTTAGACAGAAGGACAAGAAACAAAGAGGAAATGGAGTCTCAGAGGGAGCAGATCATCTGGAGGCTGGAGAGGCTACTTGGAGACACCTGTAACGAGGGAAGGATGGCAGGAGAAACCTACCCTCTTTCAGACAGCATCTGCACTGAGGACTTTGTCAGACGCTTCAGAGACGAGATGGTTGAATTGGCTTTGCCAGAGAGTAATATGCAGCGACTAGACAAAGAAGAAGAGAAGACAGAGATATCTGACTGTGACATTTGCCAGAGTGAACAAAAGGGACAAAGTGTTCTTAATGTTAATGAGAGAGGAACAGCGACCACTGGGAAAAGCATTGAAGGCACAGAGACTGTTCACTATTCCCAGTCAGATAAGTCATGTCAAAGAAAGGAACTGGAGAAGTGTCTTTCTGACAGTTCTGGAGTAAATGCACCACAAGTTAGTGAGAGAGCAGGAGCTGGAGAGAGACACAACACACCACAGAGGCTTGGTGATGATGGTAGCAGTGAGTACTCTCTTTACAAAGTCTTGGCAGACAAAGAGCAAACAGAGTCAAACATGCACAGAATTTTCATTATTGATCCAGTGTCAGCACATGAGGATTAAGAGAAAAGTCATAAATCTGTCTCTCCTTCTGTCAGGTTATCTCCACAACTACTTGTCAGGGTGCCATTTAATTTTATTATGGATATTAATGCTCCTCTGAGGATTATTCCTAATGATTTAGCGACTCTGAACTTTCCTCTCAAACCAAAGTCATGTCAAAATGTGTCTTGAAAATTAAGGGCTAGATTTCCATGTATTTATATATTTATAGTGTCCAGAGGATAGTGCCCTTAAAATTTACTGAGCCCTTTCATTATGCCCAGAGGATGAAACCTTTCCATTTTGGATGTGAGCTCTTACACTACCCTTAGGTCAAAATGTCAACTTTACACACCTAATTAGAAATTTGTGGAGCACACTCTTTCTCGTAAGGGAATGAACCCTTTTAATTTGAAATGCCGCTTGAAGGAAAAACTTTATATCTTTACTAGCCTGCCTCTAGACTTTTGTTCCTGTACTGTTTTGTTTCTCTTCTCTTTCAGTCTCTCACAGCACAGAGGTTGTAACAGAACATGAAACCCTGCGGCAGAACAGCAGCCGTTCTCCTAAGACCAGGTTCTTGGCAGGTACACGTACAGATTACAGTCTAGCTAATCCTCCTGGATGTTCATTCACAAACAGTGATTGGAAACTGCTTGACTATTTTATAGGAGTACCTGTGTGGAGTTTTGATACCGTGTCCATTGACAGTGACCTTGACTCAGTCTGCACAGAGCAAGTTAGGCAGCATATTCACAGGCGGCCAGGTGAGACACTGCAGAAAACATCTTGAATTAAAATGTCAAAACATGTTCATATCTAAAGAAATTATAGTGAATGATGAAAATTAAGAAATGCTTGGAAACAGACTGTAACTGTTGTAAATAATAGTAAGAGGAGTAAAAAAAAAAAAGTATGACATTACAGTTGATATTATTTGTGCGAACCCCCACCCCAGGATGGCGCTCTCTCATGCAGTCTGTCACGGACATGGATGATTACTGCACCAACCAGAGTGACTATGACACACCCACACAGGAAGAAAGTGAACCACAATGTTCATCAGGTACTATTGAATGTTCATTCCTTTATGTGTTCACAGTAACAACTGAACACTTTAATCTTTAAATGTTACAGAATTTGCCTTTCTTTGTTTACGCAGGCCAGAGATCCTCTTATGGAAATGTCCAAAGCAAAAGTCCTTCTGTCCGGAAAGCACAGCGCAATAAGAGAGAAACTTACAGGTTGGTCTTCTCTTCAGTGTTGTGTTCAGTTTTAAAATGCTGATTTTTAATTGAAATGGTGAGTGATTGGCATTCCATGTGTCGAAAACAACAGATCTCTACTATGACTGAAAGATGGAGGGGATTCAGACGTAAGAATTTGATCTGCTTTTTTATTACACCCCACAAAAAAACAAGCTCTTGCAGCAGCAATGCTGGAGACAGTGTGGGCAGATGAATGCCAATCACTCACATATTTCCTGGTCAGGTATAAAAACAGTCTGGGACAGGGATATTTGGATTCTTGAGGGGATTTTATAGTGCAAGATTCCCAGGACTCTCGGATTGTGTACCTGGGATTGATACCCAATGACATAATTCAAAAGGACATTTATCTCTTCAAAATCGTGATACTTGCATGCAAAAAGGCTGCTAAAAGGAGCTGGTTGAAAGGTGACCCTCCAAGTCCAGGACAGTGACATTTCATTTTTATCATTGTTTGATTGTTGGATAGATCATGTGGATTTTCTTCAGTGTAATAGTAAATGAAAAATTCGTTTTAAAAATGCGTATTTTTGATATAATTTCTGACCTATACACTGTGCATGTTTGTGTATTACAGACTTGTATGTTCTTTTGGTGACAACGACACGGATGAGGAAATAAATGACTGGAGAAGGAGATGCAGGCCTGAGAGTATATCGGAGAAGATGCAGTCTGATTGGGTCAAGATGACAGAGCGGCTCTCTGCCCTCAGACAAGTGAGAATGAGTCTCCCAGTGTATTTAGTACCGCATTTAGTATAATTTGAGGAATGTTTTTTATGTCAAATGTATAAATTCTCCTGTGTACATGTATATGAGCCATTACATAACTGGTTGTGTTTCTGGTGCAGAAATGTGAGAAAGAGGAGGAGACACTAGTGTTGAAGAAGAATCAGTTAAAGGATGTTGAGCTCTCACTCTCTGAACTTCAACAGAGAAGAAAGGTAAAGTGTAACATTTTATATACAGCGGTTTATCACACCACTGTGTACAGAAGTGTCACTAATGCTCAGTTTATGGTATATGTCCCAGCATGCCGTGCAGGAAATAGAGCGACTGACTGTAGACACAATAAAGTTAGAGAAGGAGAAGAAGACTCTGGAGCTTGTTCTAAAAGACAACAGGACAGTGAAGGACTCTATTAGGTATTAAACCAAACTCCAACTATTTGTATTATACACAGCTGTAACTATCAACACAATAATATCACACTGCATTAATAATAGTAGATAGTTCTGTCTAATAATAATACAACAATAAATGTGTTGTAGTTGCCAGCTGCAGAGGCAGAGAGAGTCCTGTATTCTTCAGGTAAGAGACATGAAAGAAGAACTCTCATCTCTAAAGGATGGAGCCTTCATGGAGAGGGTAATGAAACTTGAATAAAGCAATATGTCTGTCATTTTTAATATGTCCTTTTTTTCTTGATACTACACTGTTTGTTGCTCCACTGTTCCACAAACAGCCCAGTGTTGTCATGTCAGTGCTGGAGAGGGAGGAGATGGACCGACAGCTGGATAGCGCCAAAACAGAACTGTTTGCTGAACAGAGACGTGCAAGAGAGAAGCTGGAGTCCATGCAGGAAGTACAGTGTTATTTATATCTCTAACTATAATGACAGTTCTAAACCGTAACAAGATTATAATAGTTTAAAGTAATTACAACAGCTTCAAGTTTCAGGTTCTTTATTGTCATATGCATAACAATTACAGTGAAGCAATCACTGGCAATGAAATTCTTAATTCTCAGACGCCATCAAAAAATATGTATAAAGAAAATCATACAAGTAGAAAATAGAATCTAAGACATAAAACAGTGCAAAGTGAAATAGATAAAAAAGGAATATTATGTAATATGTGTATATATATATATATATATATATATTTGTTTTGTGTGAAAGACATATTTACTTTCTGTGTTTTAAAATATCTGTTGCCATATGTTCATGTATGATCTTGGAGCAGAAGCTGGATGAGTCTCATGAAGAGCTGCAGAGAGTCACAGAGGCAGAGAGTTTCCTGAGGAGCAGGTGTGCTCGTCTGGAGGAGAAATGGAGACAGAAAAAGGATCAGATCGAGGTGGCAACATCAAGACATCATACTGTAATTTCTAATGTAAAAATCAAATATTTATCTGTTGAGTTTCTAACTATGCCTACTACTTTGGGTGTATCTCACTCTATCAGGCAGTAGAGTTTCAAGTGGGCGAGCTGCAGGGTGAACTGGGAGAATGCAGAATCAGAGTGGGTACTCTGGAGAAGATGTTGGCCCAGAAGGAGTTGCAGCTGCAAGATTTACAGGATCAACGTGGGGCCTTACAAGCAGAAAGAGATGGACTGAAGGGGGAGCTACAACACCTGAAAACCCAACACTGCTGTGCACTGAAAGAGGCCCAGGATCAAGCCCAGAGAATGATGGTAAGTGCTGAGGCAAACTGATGCTTTCTGCAGTTAAGTCTACAAGTCCGTTTTTTTCCAATGTAACATCAAATAACAAATAATTAGGATCCTTCTTTTTTTTTAAATCAGGAGGCAGCATTGAAACAGCAGAATAAGGATTTGACTTTGGCTCATGAGCAGCAAATACAAAAGGTGAAAAATGTGTCTTTGAAACTAAAATATTGATTCTTCAAATGACATCATCACAGTTTGATTAATGATGTAGCAATCCTTCTCGCTGTTTATAGCAAACACTTTGACAACACAAGTTCTGTCTCTCACACGACACATTGAGTTCTTGAAAAGCTCCATTCAGGTCAGTGTTTTTCCCTGAACATGTGAACTCAGTTGTTACGCTATCTCAATGTAAACTCTTGGTGACCTGTTTTATCCAAAATACCTTCCACTGCCATGAATCCATGTATTGTGTGTTAAGTTTGGTGCCACGAGTGGGTATGAAAACCTAATTTTTCATGAATTTGCACAATACACTATTTATACAGTAAATAAAAATACTCCACAGGGTTACTTTTCAAGATGTGATCCTTTCTTACTCTGGCAGCTAAAAGAAGAAGAGGCAAAGAAGCTGAGGGATTCTGTGGAGCAGCAGAAGCAGGAGGCAAAGAACCGTGAAGAGAAGCTGCATATAGAAGGCTTGGAAAAGGTACTCTGATAATCCTCTGCCTAGAATATGCAGTTTTTTCAACATGATACCATGATATGCATGGTATGCTCCCATTCAGGTGCACAAAGCCATAGAGGAGGAGAGGAGGAAGTGGGAGGCAGAAAAGGTGGAAGCTGTGCAGGTGCACTGTGGGAAACTGGAAGATCAGAACAGAAAAAGCCTGGAAAGCATGAGGAGTGTGATGCAGCAAGAGCAGAGTAAAGCACTGACTCTTCAATATAAAGTGGTCGAGCTAAAAACAGTAAGGTGACTCACAACTATGACATTTAACATTATCATGTGAAGTAAATTAAGAGTAAAATTTAATTCCCTTTTTGCATTATTTTCTTTTTATCTGTAAGAGAGTGCAGGAGTTGGAGAGTGAAAGTTGTGCACAGCAGAGAGAACAGGAGTCTTTGCTGGCTGTTATTTGTAAATCACTGAAAGAGGAGCATCAGGCTGAGCTGCAGAAGCTGCAGAGACAGATGACACAGGTGCAAGAGAACCACAGAAGGCAATAATTTGCAGTCACTTAAAGAGACATGGTGTTGTAGAAAAGCTGACACGGTGTGGCCTGTGTTCACAGGAGAGTCAGAAGGCAGTGCTGCGGCTCGAGCTGGCAGTTCAGCTGGCAGAGAAAGAGGCTGACAGGCTCCAATTGATGCTAGAAGAAAAAGAGAGCAGCTATAACCAAACCACAGCTGAGCTGGAACAGCAGCTCAGGCACTGGGCCCAGGAGCTAGGAGCAGAGTGCCAGCACCTCCACGTCTTACTGAAGCAGAGTGGAGCCAAACAAACGTCTGTACACCTACCTCCCAGGTATTATTTCCTGCTCTGGCTTACATTCATATCTGGTTTTTAATAAGAAGTAAATTCTTTGTAGACAACATGGTGTGTTTGATGATTAGCTTCCAATCCTGATGCTTTCATATTGTGCAGTCCTACAGGAACTGAGGCTCTTACAAACCTGAGAACACTGAGAGAGCAGTTGAAGCACTTGATTAGCCACCTACACCAGAAGCTTGATTCACAGGAACAAACCACTGAGAGGCTGAGCAGAGACAAGGTATAGACTCGATATGCTGCAGTGTCTGGTGTTAACAAACACAGCTCATTAAATGTACACACGAATATGTTTAAATCTTTTCAGGAGCGAGAATTGAGCATCCAGAGGCAACAGTTGAGGATGGAGAAAGACCAAGCCCTGGATTCTCTAAAGGAGCGTCTTATTCAGGTATGAAGTTACTCACTTTGTGTTGCTCATGTTACTAAACATGGACACAGAAGACCCATCACTTAAAACATTGTTATACCACATCATATTTCTGCAGGAGCACATCGAGGAGTTAAGCAGCCTGAACTGGGCTCAAATGCGTGATGGAGGAGCTGAGGGAGGAGTGGCAGCATCTCTTCGCAAACAGCTGAAGGCCAAAGACCTGGAGCTCAGGCAGGTTCAGAGGAGCATGGGCCAGTGGAAGGAGCAGACTGCAGCTCGTCTGGCATGCAAGTTTGAAGAAGAGTTGACAGCTGAACTGGAAAGGTAACACGTGAACTAAGTCAAAATATAGGCATATACATTTTAAGTTTTAATCAGTCATCTTCCATGCTATAGCTCCTCTCTCAAAAAATGGCCCAAAATCCAAACCTTGTGATCCATTGAATAGGAATCAAACAGTATTCTGCTTTTCTTTGTTTACATCTCTCAGGTGCAAGACAAAGTTGTTAAGGTACAGGTAACTGGTTTCTGTGTCTGTGAAAACTAGATGACAAACTAACCAGCTGTCTGTACTTACAAGAGCATGATCTCACCTCAACTCACTGTGATATATACCATACTACATATACCATTAACGATACTAATAAACCCATAACTCCTTCATGCAGTTATATTAATTTTTCATAACAACCTTTCAAATGTAGATTTGTTTGTTTTCCAGAAAAGCATCAAAGACCCGAGAGGCGAGGCAGAGAGAGAATGAGAGGCCTGAACGAGAGATGACACTGAGTGCAAAGGTAAAAGTCTTACTGTGAACATGAACGCCAAACACTTACTGATATGTCATCTAAATATTTAATATTCATTTGTTTATTGACAAAAACTTTTCTCTCTCTGTATCTTACCCCCACCAGGAAGCTCATTCAGTTTGCTCTCCCTCCCTCCTCGTCGCTCCCTCCCACAGTGCCTCAGATGTGGCTTCATTAAAGCTTCTACGTTACCTCCAGAGCAGAGTCAAGCAGCTGCGTGTAGAAAACCAGACTTACACCTGGAGCCCATCGCCTCCAAATACGATCCCTTTAGATCTGTCAGGATCCTATCTTACAACAGTGAGTACATTGTTTTAATAGCAGGTTACTGTTGATTTATTGACTTATCCCTCAGTCAGTGTAACCACAAGGTGCATTTAGAATACTTCAGCATCAGTACTACCTTAGGACCAGGTAAACTATTTCTATTAGCAGCAGTACATTATAAAGCACAACTGAAAAGACACAGATCATTAACAATTTAACAATATTTTCAGCGTAGGATGCCTAAACTCAATGCGTTCACATTCCCAAGGATTATATAATTAATAGATAAAACATTATTTAGCTTTTACTGCTTTTTTTTAGATTTACAAATTAAAGCTAGCACTCTATCCACTAGAGGCACCACAGGAAACAAAAAGCAACATCACAAACTACCTGCTTTATAGTTCTGGACCTGATTTGACATACTTATTCTGTGAAAATAAATCTCAACATACTTCTAAAACTGTTAAATCAAGGAAACTACTCCTGTAAACCTGGCAGCATCATTAACATTTGAATGTTATTTATGTGCTCGTCTTCATACTGTAATAATAACAATAATAGTAGCTAATACTGTGTCTCCTTTATAGATCACTCAAGGTCAAGACATTGCTGGGATTCAGAGCCACTCATAATCAGGACCGTCTCAAGTTAAGGACATGAAACCTTACTGTGTGTGTGTCACATACACCAGTGACAGTGTTCTCTAAAACTGAGTCATAAGCATTTCAAGCTGTTTTTGTGGCCACAGAAATGAATCATTTACTGTTACATGTGCACTTGATAGCAGATTAACAAGCAGGTCACAGTGACAAATGACACAACTGAAGATCTGGTCATTAAGTTAACATTCCTTTCTGTGAAGGCAGTCAAATTTTATGGCTTTATGTTACAGTGAACTGTGAATTAGTGATGAACTGACACTTCACTGAAGATCTTGTGAGTTATGTTGGAGCACCTCATAAAGCTTACAGTGTAGTGGGAATCCCTTGCATAATCTAAAAATGTTACATGGTGTTGAATTGTCCAATGAAAAAGTTCTATGTCGGGGATGTTAAAATAGTCATTTAATAAGCGTTTGAACAATTTTTTATCAACTTTGTGAAAATGTGTAACTTAATGTAAAAAAATCTATTGGAAATGATTTTGGTTTCCCGTTAATCACAAATGCAGTATTGTTAATTAGTCAGCCATGCCTCTCTTCCCAAGGTGTTTAAGCAGGCTGGAGTAGTTGTGTTGTCAGTTCTTCCTGTGGTATTAAAATTGTTAAAAAGGTGACAGTATTTAAACAGCTTTGATCCTATTTAAGTACTACATTCAATAACCTAAGAGTTAACTGGTTAAAATTATACTTACCTAATTGTTTTCAGTACGTATGTTGTGGTCTTCCACGGGGGTTAATCCTGGGACCCTTCATCTTCCTAATATATGGTATGTAATGATTAAAGCATAACAATGTTCACATAACAAGAGGATTGCTTTCACGAAATTCAAGCAAAATTACATCCACTGAAAACCAATGATGCCATGCAGAAACTCTACATGGACATTAGTTTATTTAAAAACAAAAAAGTAATAACACTTGATGGCTGATTGCAGTTCTGGTAATGTACATATGAAAATACAATCAAATCAAAAAAGGTGCATTTCCACAACTTATTTACAAAATTCCTCCAAGTTCACTGATGGCGTACTTGCTAAGCACTATAGGAAGATAATCTTTCTAGCACAATTACAACTGCAAGCAAGAAGCCATGTTTTCAGCAAATGTGAACGTATAGGACCAATTTTTATGCCCAGAGGCCAAACATAAAAACTATACAAAATTCAGGGGCTTCACACTGATATTTAACAAAGAACAAAGTCATATTTACAGTACACCACCGTGTCTCTGCCCAGGCTTTGGCAAAATTATATACAAATTCTTATTTCTAAAGGGCAAAGGTTAATTCTGTAAGTTATATAAAGTTGTGTATGTAAGGCTGTCTATAGAACTTTTCAAAGTCTTGCAATCATGACAGCTACCTTAGAGTTTTAAACTGACAAAACTGATTAAATAGGTCAGCGTTAACGATACATCGTACAGATCTTACAAACTGAGCAACTGTAGAGCAAAAGATGTGTTACACAAATGGTCCAAAACAGCACAATAATCATGTAAAGCCAACATACCTTGCCACAAAGACCAACTTCAAGTGGTTCTGAGTCCTTTATAGTCTTTGTATGACTATGTCCACTCTTTTACTTTGGCATGGCGTTTCAAGTCGTCAAGCATTATTACATTTCCATGTCCTCCTCTCCAGAGCTGTGGGCCACAGGAAAGTTGTACAGAGAAGAATGTGTGTCTGCAGGAGGGCTGGAGGGGCTGAGGGGACTGTGAGGGGTGGGAGATGGACACGGAGTCGGGGGTTGCCGAGACACTGTCTGTTGTTTACGCACTTTCTGTAATGAGCACTTTCGCTTCCGGCAGAAGGGATCATCTGGTGGCCGCCACAACACCAACTCCATGCAGGAATGACTCCTGAAAGTATGAGGAAACAGGTGAGACCCAAAAAAGAAAGTGTCTAAAGCTTTTCAAGTAGGAAACTCTGGAACAGGAGTCACGTTACTTATTGCTTCATTCAACATCAAATGTTCCAATAACAAAACAAGAATAACTTACACGGACTGGGCTACTGTGTGTGGTAGGATGTCACTGATGCCGCGCTGGAGACCCTCCTTCAGACTGTCAGAGATCACCAGCACTGGCCGTCTTTGGGCTGGCTCTACATCCAGATCTTCATCCTCATCATCATCCTCCAGCGTTATTCTGTGATACATCAATATCACAGGATTTACTTAAAGGACTAGAGTTTACAGTATGTGTTGTGAGAAACTCATCCAACCCTATCACCACCACTGAGTGGCAAAAACAAGCCTGTCGTGGCTGACTGTGAATTATGAGAGCTGCAATACTACGAAACAAACAAAAGCAAATATCTTGACAATATCTAGATGACTGCAGCTGAAAACACAGACAGTCTGTGGACTGTAATTAAACTTAGGAAGAAACATTCCTGTCATATACAGTATTAACTGGGATGGTGATATGGACACATTAATTACAAGATCATTTTCACAGAAAGACAGCATTAACCTCGCAAAGTGATGATAGTCAGGTATTCAGGCATACACTTAATTAAGACTTAAAGCATGAGAGTCTATACACCTGGTTCTGTTTTAAAGCAGGATTTGTCAGTCTAATCAAAGTCACTTCAGTTAATATTCTGATCTGTAATATATTGGTGTCCTTTGCAGGATGTAACCATCCTCTCACCAAATGCGTGTTGGAATAAAGTCAAGCCTTCTGTTACCCTGCACATGTTAAATGAAACTAAATAAAGTATCACTTCATGTTGCCTCTCTTTCCTTTCCATTAAACTGTGAAATCTTATGCCTGAATTCTTTCTGAATCCATTAGTCCATTCAACAGGACTTAACCATTTCAGCAGTGTCTTGTGTGTTTCTCTTTCCACGTAAATGCATCAATGGCAGATAATGAATATTTGTGTGTGTCACTCAAGGGAGTGACTGCAGCAACTTCTGTGTACAGTCATGGAACATGCGTGCCCTGTATTCACAAAGATTGTCTAACAATCTGGAAGTGTTGGGGCAAGTAACACTATTTTTGTATTTTGTGCGTATTGCCTACCTGTCTTCGATTTCCTGAAGTTTCCTCTGAGCTGCCTCAATCTCCATACAGGAGCTCTCTGTCTCAGGTCGGGACAGAGCAGAGGAGGGTTGGGGCAAAGTTTGGGGCTGAGGCGCTGGGCAGGGCTGTGGAGGTGCAGGAGGTGCGGTGGCTTGCTGTACAGACAGAGGAGGGCAGCTGTTCACTGTCGACCAGTCGAGACGAGTGCTTGTGTTTGAGTTCTCTGAAATGTCCACTTCTGCCTCAAACATCAACCTCCTCCTTTTGGCACTGCATCCCCTGAGAAAACATGAAGATATTTATTATAAAACTTATATTTGACTCTTCCACTTATCAAATGTTAGGACTGCTTTTTCTGTGCATCTCTCACTTACTCATCATCAACTCTCCTCCTGTGCTTCCTGAGGCATCTTGTCTCCCAGCTGTTGTGGGACAGAAACAAATGAGTCAAAACAGAAGATACAACATATCAGGTTAAAAATTATAAAGATATTTCAAGTGTTTCCAATATATCTCTGATCAGCTGCTTACTTGTTAGAGAGTGTTGCTCTTTGGAGGTGGCCAGATGTACTTGGAGGTCCCAGATCAAATTCAGGAAGGCTTGTGGGGCCTGAAAATGAATACATGGCTGGCAGAAACCCCACTCCGCTGTTCGTGGGACCAAAGGGATGCACGGTGCTTCAGTCGATGAAGTGATTTGAAGAGACAAATAGCTACAAACGGATGTGATCTGGAATATCAGTATTGATACCAATCAGATAAGCTGATAAAGGTATTGTTTCTGTAACCTACATGACGCAGAAGTTATAAATATGCCTACAGGAGGTCAGCTAGCTGCTTGTCTAGCTAGCTACAATAACATTGCTGCATGTCAGCGTTGATATGGATGCAGCTAAAACTGGCTATTGTTGTGTATAAAATGGTACCGTAATACAGAATAACAGCTTCATAGTAACTTTACATAGTTAACCAAAGACATATATCATTACAGACAGACCTGTGCAGCTGCCCTGCCCCTCCGTGTTTCTGTTGTTGTTTTGCTAGCTAGTCTGGCTCAGTTCGCATTGAATATTCACATTAGCACACAGCAACAAGCTCTGCAGGCTCAAGTCTCGCAAACCTAATTTTATAATATCAGTTGCGAGCAGAAATCTCCCCCAGTTTAACGGCTCCTGTGTTGTTAAGAGCTTGAGAAGTAGGCTGGTTTAAACTGACGCATGTTAGCTATTCAGAAACAGTGAATCGTGCCAGAAGAGTCGTCGAGGTTCTAGAATGTGCGTAAGTTACGTAAGTTACGTGAGGTGGATTGTGGGAGTTGTAGTTAATGCGGGCGAGCGACTCATAACAAAGTCTTGTTTGCGTTAAAACACTCAGTTAGACACAGAAGCAAAATTAACTAACGTCGGTATGTGTTGGTGTGTTAAAACCAGCGGTAGTTTGTTAAACTGACTTAATTAAAATATCAGTTTAAACTCAAAAGTCCAGCGAAAGCATCGACCCGAAGATGATATGTGCACAGTAAGATAGACCCCTTCCTTTGTTTTGCATGCTCGTATCACCAAAGAGTAAACGCGACTGACAAGATAAGCTAATCTTCTCCGACAGCCTGTTAATGTTTGGACTCTCAGCTGGTATTTAAAGAGACCGTTCTGCTGTTTGCATCGCTTTGTCGTCTCAAATGACGAGTCATGTGACCGTGAAAGAGGAGAAGCTGTTGTCTCTGTCTGCGTCCGTATTCTGCTCTGACTCTTCACACTGGAGTCACTCTGCGCAGGTAAGACAGGACTTTACTGCAACATTTAGGAAGCTTACAAGCTAATTACTGAACTGCTGCGACAATATTATAATAACGATCTTATAACATTTACTTAACATCGCTGTGTAGACTGTTATGGATCTAATCTATAGGTGTATTGCAATTATTGTCAGATTCACTGTTCGACATCTCTGTACCTAAAGTGATTATACTGAGAAGTATTATGATCGCCCTATTTTACATTATATCTGTGTTGTTACTTTAGACAAATATATTGATTTATTTCCACTGTTTGTGTTATTTAGCAGGTTGTCCACAATGCTGTCTTTAGTCGTTATCATAGGCCTGCTGGCTTTTGCCTCTGCCAAACCATGTGGTAAGTATTTTTTAATATAAATCCAGTTAACATTAATCATTAAAAGGGAAAAACCCAGCTTACAAATACATTGACTCACTAGTCTGGACATTCACTGATTTTGCAATTGCCTACTTCACGAATGTGAACGGCCTTCATGTTGCTTGCTCATTGACAAATGTTGTGCAAACGTCTAACTACAGAGAACGTTGGCATCTTTTTTTGTCTAAATACAGCTTAAGTTCTTTAAGTTATTAAGTCTCCACAGTCTTTGTTTCCTCTTGTTGTGTCTGCTGATCCTGCAGTTCTGGTTTTGCAATGTTTCAAAAGTTCATGTTGATGTCAGCAAGACAGAGCTACTGTCATACTTTTATGTTTGTGATCAAAATTTCTGAGAAACATTTTTTTTTTCTTTTAATATTTTAATCCAGATAATGAAGCATCCAACCATGAGCTGCTCCTGTCACTCAATAAGAATCTCCTTCGCTCTCTGGAGACACAGGAAGGACTCCCCAATCCCAGTGTCCACTTGGCACTACGACTTTCTAATCACCACAACCTGGCCAAGGAGGGTGAACACCTGAACAGGCTGAAAAATAGTTTGCACAATGATATTCAAAGGTATTGTACTGTTAACAGTATGAAGCATGCCCCCATTCTTTACTGTTGCTTATTGTTGTGACACAGCAGATGTCATTCTATTTTAAATTTGTATTTTCACTCATTTATCTTTCTCCTTGATGTTCTCACCTGAACTGTAGTCTCCTGTGTCTTTCTCAGCTCTCTCTCTAACAGCCAGCCTGTAGTTGGCCTTTTGGCGCTTTACACTCTGGCTTTGAAGGCCTCCTGCTATGACCTCAGCACCATCACCTTCACTGTCAGTGAGACAAGTGAGACGCTGCTGACACACCTGAAGAGGCAGATGGAACAAGAAAAAGAGTATATTGCCTGTAAGTTTTACTTTGACCTTTTGGAGGCAAAGGGTTGTCATAAAAAGTGCTCATCATCCTGTTATACATTGTATTACAAAATGAGTTCAAAGTTTATCTTCTGTGGATATTTCTTCACAAAGGAAATGTGAGAACAAAGAAAAGCTACTCTACATATTAGGCTGAAATGGCTCAATACAAATGGAACAATTTAATATTTTATAATCTATATGTTTCATATTTATGTTATTGGAATACATGATTTTCATGGCTGTACTTTAAGGTACCTGTGTGTTTAGCTTGTACTTTTGGCATTAAAGTAACTATTGACTAATACCATCCAAACTTAAATACAAACTGTAGTTGCAGTTTCTTCATGTTTGAATATAATTTCATTTAGTTCATTTCCTCTCTCCTTTTATGCAGTAAGTCACCGCCCTTTGACCAACTATTACCAGTACTCCCTGGGCGTGCTCGCTCTCTGTGCGAGTGGCATCAGGGTCAACAACCATGTCAGCAACAAACTCATCAAGGCCGTAGAACATGAGCACTTCAAACATGGAGACTCTGAGAGTGTTGGTGAGTAAAATCTAGCCAAATTAACAATTGATTAAATAAACAATGGGCAGGAATGAATGGATCATTTCTTTTAGGCTTCACACACACACACAATATGGACATGACAGCAGCTTGAAGACCATAGCATCTGGAGTTGTAATACGACTGAGCTCTTTCTTTCTAGGCTGAAGTGAAATTTTCAAGACACAAGTTCAAAGTTCAAATCATGTTTCAGGCAGACAAATTCCTTAAAGTCCCCTGAGAATAATTTTACCTGCTCAGCCTGTTTTTCTCATACAGCCAGTTAAACTCTCGCTCTGTCTGTCAAATATTTAATCTTAATTTATCTCTCTAGATACCAATGCCATGGCTGGAATGGCACTCCAGTGTGTGAAGACTGCTGGTTTTCAAGTGCACAATGCTGCTGAGCTTGACACAGCCCTTAGCAAGATTAAGCAGACGCTCTTGGCCTCTCGTAGGGCTGACGGTCACATTGGCAATGAAGTTCAGCACAGGCCTTGCAGTTCAAGTAAGGATGTTTTTTACCTTGTTTGTTGTTCAGCTCCCTTTGTCTCTAGCACTACATGAAATCTTTACAACGTAAATCTACTCATTTGTTGCGTTCACAGGCCTTATTGGCAATGGGCAGTGAAGTTGCCGAGTGTTCTGCCTCAATGGAGGCCATGAGGACAGACGCCAGAAGTAACACATATCACAACGCCATGGCCATATCTCAGATCCTGCCAGCTCTCCACAAGAAATCCTACCTGACAGTTAAAAGCAAGAACTGCCTCAATGAGGATGGTATGTGTAGTGCAATTTCTATCCACTGTGGTTACCTCAGGTGAGTTCAGGTTGTGTCTGTATTGTCACTGTTTTTGCCTTCCTGTAGACAGTCTGGTGCTGGAGCCCATAGATCCTGTGGTGGTTTTACCAAGCGAGGTCACAGTGACCGTGCAGGTGGAAGTAGTGATGTCCAGCGGGGCAGCAGCTCTTTACTCAGTGGATGTGCCACAGGGCAGCTCTCTGTTGGAGGCCCTTGAACTTCTGAAGGGGAGAAATGTCGGCTTCACGTGAGTTCATATATTTTCACTTTGTGCAGTTCAGCATTTTATAGCTTTTTAAAAGTCCTGCATGATTGCCTATATTGAGTAATATTTGATTCCATTTGGCAGGTTTGACAAGGAGTCCAGTTTGTGGGGACCTTTCTTAAGTGCAGTGAATGGAGAGCAGGCCAGACAAAGTGACCGCCGATACTGGCACCTCTCCTCTGATGGCACTGCACTCACTCAGGGTGAGGAGACACACAGACAGACTCTCTCACACTCACACACACACACACACACACACACACACACACACACACACTACATACTCAATAGAGCTTTCTCTTCATGTATTTGATCTGCTGCTTTAATTTCACTGTGGTAAAGAAAATGCTTGTTTGCTCCCTCAGGTGTCAGCGATTACAAGATTGAGGCGGCTCAAAAGATCACCATCAGAAACACAAGCTACTGAGAGTCAATCACTATTGATGCTACAGTGATTGATGAGCATTAAAAGTGGTTGAATTTTGACTTTGACCTTTTTTTTTAAAAAAAAACAAACAAACTGGTGATTATACTTAAATTGTCAGCATCTTTGATGATAAATGCTTCTACTAGTTTCACAGAATTTTGTAGATTTGAAGCTTGAATACAAGTGTTTAATTTAGATGTAATTGACTTTGCTGTGAATATTCTCACTTCAGATTGTAAATTGAAAGCTTTTTTTATGATGGATTGTTAAATGAGTGTGAAATGTTTATTCAAATGACAAAGTGTGATTGTACTTTTTTAAACAAATAAAAAAAGTTCGGAAGGCTTTTAAATGGGACACTTCTGTGTTTTTCAACCTGGACCAAACTGACATGTTTTTTGAGTCTAAGTGACTCATGGGGACATTTTATGAAAAGTATTGAGCCCTTCGGGGCAACTGAACATTATCACTGTTCATCCACTAAAACTGCTTGTTTTTTCCACTGACAGGTTCACATTGTTATTCTAAGTGTCTGACAACATTATGGAAATAATCCTTACAAAGATGGAGCTTTTTGCTAAAGAGTAAGATCACTTTTGTTCAATCAGAAACAACAGTTACATCGATCTCCTCAAAGTCACCAGACTCCATTCACAGAAACACTAATTTTACCTCGCAGCTCATTGTAAAACACACTTCATTCAAACTCGACAGAAACAAATCAAAACTCACCAGAACCATCCTGGTTAGTTCTTCCACTGCTCGAACAATCGCCATCTCTGGCTTAGTCGAAATAAACCCTTAATTCATGGAGTTATATTTGAAAATATTCAGGCTGTACACGCTGTTTATCCAGCTGCCTCCGACCGACTTCTCGTTCCTCTCGCGATATTTTGTCCCAATTAAATGAAGAGTTTCTGCACGTTTGTGTTAAAAACAAAAAAGAACAAAAAAAACTTTTAAGCAAATAACAGCTGATTAAATGATTCGATAATATTAGATCGCTTTACAAATTAGATTTTATTGCATTTGTGTGAAGCACATTGTGAATTTCCCCACTGTGGGACGAATAAAGGTTTATCTTATCTTATTATGGATTTTAAATGATTTGTTTGATGTTCTTTCTTACAAAGTGACATATACATATATAATACATTGGAAAAGTTATTTGATTTAAGTGCAAGATTAAATCCGAGAACTAAAACACTGTGTGTCTTTAAAAAAGTGAATTTGTGACATTTTGTGAGTCAAGTGATTGAATTAGAGATTGATTAAATAAATTGATTAGATTTCTGATGCTGAGTATGGTTGAAACTGGTGCCAACAAAAATGTTGATTATTTTATTATAAATTTAATGTCTTTCTCTAAAATCGCCAGTGAAATGTGAACTTGTGAATTTATATATGAAAAATAACTCTCTTTGGCACCAGCACCACAACATTGAAGAACTTCAATGTCATAAGAGATCACAAGTACTTCCGGTTTAAGACCAAACTCTGTACAGTCAACACCGCAAACTGTGCTGTATTTACACACCGCACAGTCACTATATCTGTATGGTAAATGTGTGAAATCCATAATGTATAAATTTGTGTGTCATACATTTACTGTTCAAACCATAGACCGTATGAAAGGTTCAAACGAGAAGGACAAAAGACTTTTACTGCGAAAGTACAGACCATGATCCCGGAAGTGTTTTTATTGCTAATGTTTTTAGCATTACGGTACAATTTCTTATGCATTTACTTTAATAATTTTACTTACCAGAAGCAAATATACGAAACACGAAAACGTGAACGCTTCAGGAACAATTCAATCAATGTATCGGTGTTTATAAATGTAGCAATAGTTGCACATTTAGCTGTAAATCGATTATTCATAACGAAAGTTCATGTTGCATCACGGAGAGGATTAGCTAGCAAGCATGTGGTCAAGTCACTAACATTAGCAAGTACCATGTCTGCCATAATGTCTGCTTTGTATCGATGTCTTCTGTTCAACCGTGTTTCTAAATTAACAAAACATACAGGTTTGATTCAGGTGATGAGGTTTGGGGACAATGTGCCTCATTCACATAGCAGCGTCCTGAGAGTTGGAAAAACAGGTATAATACAGACAACAACAGACCTCAGTACTATGAATAATAAGTCAGGAAAGCCCAGACTTTCTTGTTCGAGGTTCCTCTCAAGTTCAAGTTCAACAGAGGATAAATCAGTTCGAGTGAAGAGAGTTTCTGTCGAGGGGAACATTGGTAAGTATATTTATAGTATTTAAAAATAAGATGAATGAAATTTGTGCCAAGACATAAGTGTTTGTAGTATATATGTAATATCTCTTCTATTATGTCCTCTCAAATATCAGCTGTTGGAAAGTCGACCTTTGCTAGACTCCTTCAGTCAGCTTCTCCAGACTGGGAGGTGATGGCAGAACCTGTCAGCAAGTGGCAGAACATTGGGAGTGGGACCTCCAAGGTTGGGCACATTTCATGAATCTTTTCACAGCAAAAATTAAAAGAGGACAAGCTGATCATCTCCACTTGTGTCTTTGACAGGGGACAGGCGTGCCCCCAGTCCACAGTGAGCAACCTGCTGCAGATGATGTACCAGGACCCTCAGCGCTGGTCCTACACATTTCAGACATATTCCTGCATGAGCCGGCTGAGGACACAGCTGCAGCCTCCTCCAGCTCGCCTGCTCAGCTCAGAGGGAACACCTGTCCAGGTGTATGAGCGCTCAATCTACAGCGACAGGTGAGTGAGTCAGGACAGGACAGAAAAGTAAAAATGAAATCATGTCAGAGGAATTCCAGTTTGGGACCTTTAATTAGAAGATCATTAATCACTTTAAATGGGTGAGAAGGTGTTCATGTCTTCTTCACCAAAACTATTTCAAGGTAGGGAGCTGCAGAATTATTCCACCACCCATAAATTCACACACTTGGCTCTCTGTCCTGTCAGATATATCTTTGCCCTGAACATGTTTGAGCTGGGTTGCATCAACTCTACAGAGTGGGCAGTCTACCAGGACTGGCACTCTCTCCTGGTGGAGCAGTTTGGACACCAGGTGGAGCTGGAGGGAATCATCTACCTCAGAGCCCCACCAACGGTATGAACATCAGAGATTTCAATTAATCTAACAATAACTGATGAGGAAAATTTATATTTGTATTATTGTTACTGGAACATAACGTCATTCACTGTATTTCATTATTGAAAAAGACACAAATACATTGTACTTTTATTTTCTCTCAGAAATGTATGGAGCGTCTGGGGCATCGGGGAAGGGCAGAAGAGAAGGGAGTGAAACTGGAATATCTGGAAAAGCTTCACGATCAACATGAGAAGTGGCTGGTTGAGAGGAGCACTGAGTGAGTGTTAATGGGATCATGTCGGTGTTGTTTGTCCTCTTCAGACTTTTATTTTCTAAATATTTCCAGTGACCGCTCTAAAAAAAAATCACACTCTTCTAGCTGAACATTTTTGAGCCACTTTAATAATCAGGTGGCTACAGTCAACGCAGACCTGATGTGCACAATGTTTAAACAATGTGAGGGAATTATATTTCAAATTGGCATTTAGCTGTTATGACCTGTAAATTATCCAACTAGAAACTGTTACAGGATGCTCTGCTCAGATTCCTCTTGACAATCACCATTTTAAATGCCTTTCCTCGCAGCTGTTTGTTGCTGGACTGTGAACAGGCGACTGTCAGCAGTGTGTGGTCTGAGGACTTTAATGCAGAGTATAATACAGCTTGTCTCTCTCCTTTCAGACTACATTTTGAGAAGTTGAAACAGATACCTGTGTTACAACTCGATGTCAGTGTGGAGTTTGAGAGTGACCCAGAGGTGCGGGAGCAATTTATAACAAAGGTATGTTTATTTATTGCACTTTGACGTAATAGCTGCTATACCAGAAACAGCCACATGAGGGCTCCATCCTAATGTTTGAGACTTGATTTCTCATCTTCACAGACACGTTTCTGTTTTCTGATCTGATGTTTGATGTCTAAGCTACCTTTTCTTACACAGGTGAAGAACTTCTTTAATGCTTTATGAGAAGACAGTTGTCAGCTTCCATCAGCAGCGGGAAACCAATGAGACCAGTCAGACCTCAATTAGTCAAGTGTGTTAACTGACATATAACTTACCCATGAGCCACTTACTCAGTGAAGGAAATAGAAAGCAATATTAAATGTTTTTCTTTTTGGTATGCACAGTTTCTATGGGACCATACTACATGAAACACATAGTTTTGAATGTGCTGCCTCTAAAGAGACTTTTTGATTGTTACATTTTTCAGCTTTTTGTTTGCTTGTTATTTTATTTGTTTTGAGATTGTTTTGAAGTCACTTCTTGTACTGTTCTGTTTCCTCCACTTGAAATCGCTCCAACACAATAATTGATATATCTGAACACAGATAGTTAAGTGATTTGTATAGCATGTGTAAATTATTTAACTAAATCTGTGCAATTACTACCTATGACCATTTGGAAACACAGTTTACTGAGCATCATACAATTTTTGTGTGTTACTGTTTTACACATTCCTGACTGACAGCCTGGGACAAGCAAATAAGACAAGTATTGTATTTGTTGTTTGTTAAAAAAAATAAAATTAAAAAAAAAAATTGTGAAAAATGTTCCTAAATGTCTTGTTTTGCCTGAATTTGTATGTGTGAAATCACTCTGCCACTGTCACTAAACAGTAAAGTGCTAATGGCTTTACAGCATTCTAAGTATTATTTGTTAATGGATTTTTGCATTTCAAAAGGATTAGGCTCCTGAATTATTCGACAAGGCCCAGCAGTTTGACAGGACAATGACCTTGGCTAAATGTTTTCTTTTTTGTCGGCCCCTCTGATGTGCTCTGATGATCAGAGGGGCTGTTCAGATGCCTGGAGTGGTCAGGGGTCATCAAAGGGCAGCTGTCCACTATAAAGGGGCCTGGCTGGAGCCCCGTCTGTACATAGCATCATTTCAGCCTGAGACCAGCTGGAGGGAGGAAGGAGATCTTTGCTTCTCTCTCATTATTGTTGGAGTAGATTTTGTGGTTTTCAGTTAAAATGGAAGCTAGAGTCCTGACAGTTTTCTGCACATTCCTCCTCTGCTCCTCTGGAGCTGTTTTCTCCTCTCAGGGGCACAGATACCACACAGGCCTCGAGGCCAGTTTAGCATTCAGAAATCTGTCCATGAATCATCGCAGCAGTTATCCTCTGTACATGATGCAGCTGTACCGCTCCTTTAGGGCGGCTGATTCCTCGTCATCAGTAGCTTTTGACGCCATCGCTACACAAGCTGACAACCCACCAGAGCACAGTTCTGACTCCGTCCTCAGTCTGATGGCCAGAGGTGAGTAAACAGTTCAATTATGTTTTTACATCACTCAATATAAAATATGTTATATACTGCAAATGTTAAGTTTCTCCTCAGTGTGCTCTGTCCTCCAGCAGCTCTTTGGCTGGTGCATTATCTGTGTTATCAGACCCTCCCTTTTTACAACCCAGCAAGTGTCAAATGCTTATTCGACTTTAAAGCCTTTCTCTGTTTTATGTGAGAGGGTGTGTATATTAGCCCTCAGACGTCCTTGCACAGGGGGGTTCAATACACATCCTGTCCTGTTCACCCTCCCACTCCAGTGTTTTGACATTTGTCCAGGGATCTGGTTTGTCCTGAATCATCCAGACTGCTGTGTGTAAATTTGAGTTCTCATTTACATGTTTCTTCTCATTTTTAGGTTGCCATCAAGTAGGTGAAAGATGGACAGTCACGTTTGACATGTCGTCCATCTCTACCGGTGAGCTTGTCCAGCTGGCAGAGCTTCGGATCAGACTGCCAGCTTTCTCTGGTTCTAAGAGTGCCACTGTGGATTTATATCACTCCAGAAAGCAGAGTTGTGACCTGCAGAGTTCATCGTGCCAGGATGAGCACCTTTTTCTGGGGAGTTTTGGCACATCACCCAGCAGCTCCAAGTCTTCCTGGAAGGTCTTTAATGTTACTGCTCTGTTAAAATACTGGCTGTACCAGGGAGATGGCGTGCCAAGTCAAGAGGCCTCAGGAGAACCTGACCCAGACCATGGGAGCGGTGCTGGGGATGAAGTAGAGACAACTGGCAAGTCCCTCCTCAAGAATTTGGGATTGAGGCAAAGGAAAATACATCATCCAACCACGAACCGGGTCATGATGGTCATCTTCTCCAAACATAAGCTGCCCCAGGAAGGCCATGCCGCATACAGCCTCATTCATACTGTGGAGAACTCCAAGTATGTGACCATGGACAGAGTCAGCAGTGACAGTCAAAGTCGACGCCACAAAAGGAACAAAATGGAGAGGATGAGGGTGACAGACGGAGCTTCACCTACTGCTGCACCAGCGGCAGAGCCGGCCCAAAAGCCTCTGTGTCGGAAGGTGGACATGTGGGTGGACTTTGAACACATTGGCTGGGATGAGTGGATTGTGCACCCAAAGCGTTACAATGCATATCGGTGTGAGGGAGAGTGTCCTACACCACTGGATGAGTCCTTCCATCCCACTAACCATGCATACATGCAGGTAAGAGGACAACTGGATATTTAATTCAATTTAACTCTTTAGAATCTTAAACAATCACAAGTTTTTGTATAGCTGCTGGTTTACTCATGTGAATTATTCTCAAATTTTTCAGAGCCTCTTGCGACATCACCATCCAGAAAGAGGATCTTGCCTGTCCTGTGTGCCAACGCGCCTCAGCCCGCTCTCCATGCTGTACTATGAGAATGATGATTTGGCCTTGCGGCATCATGAGGACATGATCGTTGAAGAGTGCGGTTGCCACTGAAGACCAGCCTATCACTGGTTTCACTGCCGTCACAAGAGCAACTATCGACAGAGAATAATCTTGAACTTTGAATCAACTGTTTTTTTATTGTCTTCATGTAAACTGAGAGCTCCTTGTCATGGCCTTTTACAACAAATGTCAGGATATGACTGTTGAGTTTGAATGAATATATTTCATCCATACTGGGTGGTACACAATATTATATCTTAAGTAAGGAGAAGGCTGTTATATGTTCAATGTTTTATCTATTTATACATTATAATGTATATTTTGTACATAAAATATGAAAAAATATATAAAAACATTTTATTTTGAAATGATTGTGATGTTTGATTTGTTTCGATTATTTGGTATTTATGAACACAAAAATATATACTGTCTACATACTGGATGGTTTTGAAATAGCACAGCTTGAAACTGACCGATGAAAGTTTGGTCACATAAATTCAGATATTCATTCAGACGGTTTTCATAGTAAAATATTTCAGTGGCATAATTTAGTGGTATTTAATATTCAATTCATTCAAATCATTTTGAAGCATTATTTGCTTCCATGCATAACTTTATGATTTGCAGTGTTTTAAAAAATATTCAGGACTTTAGATTTTTTTTTAGTTTTGTCTTGATTTCATTTGTCTCAGCAGCAACTATCATACAGAATGAAATTCACACAAACCTGTTATACACAACTTCTGTGACTGAACAAAAGACAATTCTCAGAGGCTCAACCTGCTCGTAGATACTCATCTACATCTTAATCCCACTTGTCTTGTGTGACTTGTGACCAGCTAACATCTTAGTGTATTTGCCCTCCTCACCTCCAATCCACATCCTTGGGCCTATTACAGCACACTCATCATCAGAGGTCATTAGTGTCCTTTCTGGCCAGGCTTCTTTTGTTGATTGTGATCAAACAGGCAGGCACAGAGTATACTGAAGGATGGAGCAATAGGGGAGAGAAAAGCAGTAGCATTTGTTTACTTGGGGAGGGGGTGAGGGGTGTCAGGAAGCTGAGGTGACGAGGGGAGATTGAGACCCCAAACAAACAGAGAGCAATGTGAAGGAATGGAGAGAGTCAACGTCTGGATGCTGAAGCTACTGTGGAGGGAGGACAGGGTGGACTGGAACTGATCAGCCGAAACTGTTCAATCCACACTTCTATCCAAGACAAGACCAGACTAGCCCCTCTGGTAACTTTCAGTTTATTCAACTGATGTGTTTTTCTTCAAAGTGTCTCAGTGATGATGCCTGAAAGCTAATGCTATAATGTGCTTTTACATCAACAGTAAAGTATCCAACATGTTGTTTAGGTTTATGAGTTATACAATGTTGAAATATGATGTGTATAATGAAGCTGATGTGGCTTGACACTGTTGAGCTGAATGTCATCACCTCCAAATCATGTGTCAGTTCTCACACATCTACTCCATCCAGAACAAACCATTCTGTTTGCAGGTCAGTCAATTCCACTCTTACTTAATCAGGAATAATAATAAATTAATACAGATAAAATGTCTTCATCAAAAGTTACTAATACGTAATACTTTTGTCAGTAGCTGTATTCAAATTACAGTGCGTCTTCTTTTTACATAAGATCCTGTTTTGCATTCATACAGTAAACCAAAAACTGGTTTGACACCATCTACCTCCATGACAATTTTCTTCACCTGTTTAGTCTTATTCAGTGTTAAGGTGAGCTGAAGCATATCTCAGCATGTGTTTGTTAAAGGCAGAGAGATAACTTAGGAAGCTGGACACAACATATTCATATTCTGGGGATGATTAATTGTCTGATTCAACCTGACATTGCACAGCTTAAGAAACTTAGAGACAACACACTAACTCAGAACAGCTGCCAAACAATTCTGAATAGTTTAGTGCAATGGTGCCTATTTCTATAAAAACACTTCACACATCAGAGGGAAAGCCTGGTAAACCACCTCAGAATGAACAAAGCAGACAGAAGTGGAATAGAAATGTTGCATGATACATGACCCCATCCAGCTCTTAGGAAGGAGGGAGTTTGTCCCAGCTATGCTCAGCTGTATATTGACCTCTCTTTATGCAGTCCACTGACCGAGGTTATCAGTTGTCAGTGAGCTCTGTGAGGAATTCCTCTGATATGACTTGTGCTGAATCAGGGGAGCACAGGATGTGGTAAAGGCTGTTCAGCAACATGTCATTGTCAAGATTTACCATTTCAAGATGTGTATTAGCTTTTCACTTACTTTACATCAGGAACCATTTGAACTGCAAACAGCTCCACTGTGGCCATCAAATCTTTACTTTTCATTTTATCCTGGAAAGAACTAATGGCTTTTTTTGGCAGTTTGCACTTTCAGATGGCAGTATCAAAGAGAAACACATGCTCAGACAAGTGAACCGATGAACATGAAAACATTACCCTGATTGTTTTTAAGTACAATACACTGACATAGGAGCACACAATTCATACACACAGAGCGTTGTTTGCTTTCATGGTGTTTGCTTTAATGCTTTGTCACCCTACAAACTGTGTGAAAATCAGTTCCAAAATTTGATCAACAAAATTATTTTTTACATTCTCTGTATGACACTTCAGGTGAAGATCAACAAATTATACAGTATCTTGAAGATTTAAAGGCAATATCTGAAGAAAGGTGTCAGGAAATTTGTGGAAATAAAAGCACATCAAGTGACAAACCCTTCTGGAATGGTTCGAAATTCAGCTTATTTCAATGATTCTTTTTCCATATTGATCTTCATTTTCATTAATTAATTACTTAATCTTATGGATGAGGCTTTGTTGGTGTTAAGTACTTCTCTGTGTTCATTTCAAACTTGCAGCCACTACAGGAAGGCACACTTGACACACATAAATCAGGTTTAAGCCTTGAGGCAGACAGAAAAAAAGTTTCATTACAGATTTGTCCTGGGCAAAACAAGCAAATGAGACTGATGAAGACAGACTTCAAAACACTAAGACACTGGAGATACTGAAGGTGAACCTCCGTCCTCATGGAATGGATGATGGGAAAAGAGAAAGTGCTCCTGAGCCTCTCTTCACAGCATCTTGTTGGTAAGTCTGGCATTACTTGTTCCAGGACCACCTAGATGTCCATTTCAAACTGGGAGTCATCACCTTAAAGAGAAAAAAAAAAAAAAAAGATTTTTCTTAAACTGAACACCAAATGTTTTTCTGCATTAGTTTTAATCTCATATTATATTCAACTCACACATATTTCAGGAAGACTGGAGGATTAGTATCATTAGCAATTAAAATACTAAACTAAATAACATCTGGCATTGACCATAACAAGAGTTCACCATAGTGTGACTGACACTAAAAGATCTTCATGATTCATTTAATGTGACAAGAATCAACAGCTAATATGGTTTTATTTTTATTTATCTAACTTTTCTTTTTTAAAAACAACTTATTTAAGATGAATGTATATTTCTGACTGACTGCAATCTCTTTTCAGTGATTAAAATAGGTCTAATGTTGTACCTCATTGATGCCTGTTTCCCCACTTGGTGAAACAACCAAGCCAGTCAGAGCTTTGCAGGATGGGTTAACAATGGATAAATCATCTTCTTGTGCCACAGCAGAAAAAATGCCACAAAAATGGTGACGAGCAGAGGTGAGACTGACACAGCTGTTCTGGTCGCTGAAAGCCGACTTACAGAAATAACAATTCCAAAATCATATTCTGCAAATTGGCAAGAAAAATGTTAACTGTTTCTTACAACCGCAGCCTCTGTGTCAACTGTAAATTACGTTGACAGGACAGATCATTGCTACTGATTGGTTGGGGCCAAATTACAAAGCCCTCCTCAACAGAAACACCTACACGATCTCAGGTTGAACAATGAAGTGAAATGAAACAGCACAAATGACCTCCTTTGAACCTCAAACTGACTTTTGTCATCCATGGAAGACAGAAAATGACATTTATGTGACAAAGGTTTTATCAGTTTATCAATGCTGCAGTTGTGAACTTACATTTGAATCTAGCACCCCAACTTCCACCAACATCTGGCTTTTGCCTTTAGTGGGGAAGGGTACATAAGCATTCATTTCCAGGCCAAATAACTCTAGCAGTCATGGGTAGTTATTGGCTCCAGCTCTGAGGTTTACCCGCATTAAAAAAACCTGCATTTGCTCGCTAATTTTGACGTGAAATGGAGAAGGAAAGACCAAATCCTTGACTCCAAATGCTTGGGCCACCCTGTGATGTTTGTCTGAGGTGTGAACATACCAGTGCTGCTGCAATCAGGTGCAGTGATGCTGTTGTTGTTCAGTAGTTCTCCATTAGGGGCCTTCTCATTGGTGTCTCTGGAGGGAGGACTGGTCACCCCCGGAATGCTGGGCAGACCTTGTGGAGGAGTCTTGGCCACTGGAGAGCTGCGACACTCCAGCAGGAACTTTCGGTCGTAGATGATCCTGGTGCCTTTTGTGTGAAGAGGTGGGGAAAAGAGAAGCTGCTTCAATCATGCTCAATCATCACTGGCTCAGTCATCATTCATCATATCCGTGCAGGTGTGCAGCGCATCCATTTTAACTTCTCATCATTACTCTGCAGCAGCTTCATCAACCACACAAACCTCCTCATTAAGTGCTAAGATTGTGTTATTGTGGATGTAACAAAATTCAGGTATGTTTTTATTAAGGGAGGTTAAGTTTTTCGCAGAGTCAATACTTTTCAGAGCTCTTTCCATCAAATCTAATCAAACAAACACCCATAAGTTGTCCATTACTTGACGTAAGTGTTTTCTAATTAAACTGGGGTTTGGGTAGTGCCAGTTTATACCCAAATTCTGATCAGTAAAATAATTTAATTTGACTATTAAACCCTGACATATAAGAAGTGTTTGCACAAAAGGGGCACGATGCATTTTTATCTAATATTTTCTCATACTGTGCCAAGTGTATCAACAAAACCTTGTTTATATTAACTGTAAAAGAAATGTATTGGGTCTTGTTGTGTGTGTACATCAGATGTGAATTATACATGAACCTACAGTCTATGAGATAAAAACACAGTCCACGAGGGAGGTGCTAAAGACACCACATGATCAACGAGAACCAATCAGAAGAAGGCAAAGTGTCACTATATTTTATATATGTTTATCACGATTTGTTGTGCTAATTAAAAAAAAAAAACAACGTAAAATTAAACAAAGATGAAAACCACCGATCACATGCTTGGTTGCAGGTGACATCCGGACACCACGAGCATCTTTAGCAGCAGAGGACAGTAGGTGTCGCTAATGTTTCAAGATCAGCTGATAAAGCCCACAATGAAAAAAAACACTAACGTATAATTTACTGAGAAAGCAGTGTTATCAATAAACACATGCATAAGATCAGAGTTACTTTAACGCTTCATAGTCTGTATCCTTTCCCTTTTCTTTCTCTCTTCTCAGACAAACACTTGCTAGCGAGCGTTAGCAGTTAGCTTTAGCCGAGCTAGCAGCTGTTTGTGCAGAGCGTCTGACAGCAGCGACCTCATGGAGTTTAACCTGAGCGACAATACAGCTGCTCAGCGTGGAGAAGAAGGGCTCAAATCGTGTATGACTGCAGGAAACAACACGACTCTTCAGCACATAGAGGTTAATGGACTGTATGGGGACAGTGGGTACCTCCAGGGGTCGTGCTGAACAGGGTCCCTCCCGGGGTCGTGGAGTAGTCCTGGGGCATGTGCGCAGAGTCGCTGATGGTCACTCTCCGGCTGGACGGGATGGCCTTGGCCGTGGTCTTCTGGCAGTCTGTGGACATCTTCCCTCGACTATAATGAACTCAAACTAGCTAACTAAACAGCATGAAACAGGCAGAAAGTCTTGGTTGGACAAAGCAACAAAGCGCCTGCTTCAGATGTTCAGCTTTGGCTCAGCACAATGGCTACTTTCAGATAAATACAAATAAATACCTGTTTTTCATAAGTGCAAATGATGAAAGGTAGTTTCTAAATATGTCACATTACAACACACAGTCTCTCTCTCTCACACACACTCTGTGTCCAGGTCTTTGTTTAAAGGACCTGAGGACACCTTCCTCTGCGTCCACATGCACACAAAACAGACAGACAGACAGAGCTGCAGGGAAAAGACTTCAGAGGTGGACAACATGAGCTTATAGCGCCCTCTACTGGCACACAATGCTTGTGCAACGACTGTTCTTAAATCATAGCATGAAAGGTTGTTTGCAAATGCATATTTTAAGTCCAGTTCATCATATAAACTATGATCTGGAGGGTAATTTAATTAGGCTGCTTATGACCTTGCTTGAGAAACTATCACCAGTTTAATTATGGCCTTAACTGATGGCAAACACAAGCAATAGCTGCTGGTTTTATACAATTGCATTTATTCAATAGGTGCTGAAAATGGATGCATCTTACCATGTTTTGCACACAAACAGGTTCAAGCCACTGGTGCAGTATTTTTTTCTATTCATATGAGCTTTTGCATAGCTTCAAAGAGTCGCTCTTCTTAAGAACATTATGTTAAATATTTGGTGTTTTGGTGAAAGTCTAGATGCAGTGATCTTCATACGCTCAGCAGCATGCACAGGACATGGCCTGAGGCAGTTCAGCATGTTTCTAAAATTGGTTCAGACCTATGGTATGATCGATAAAGGGTGCACAAGGATTTAGTGTCTCACACAAAAGTATACACACTATACGCAAAGACATTTCATTTCTTTATTAATTTTGTAAATGTTGAGCTGGTGTACAGAGTAAATTGTCAATAGATGTCCTCGGATTGGATTGGATTAAAAGGCTTTTACATTTATATTTTAAATTCATGTTTGACTCTCCATAACAATAAAAAAAGCAAACAAAACAGGTTAAAATACCCACAAGACCCCTATTTATCCCCAGGTTGCAGGCATTACCCAGAACTCAACAGTCTCTTGGTAGCTACAGCTGTATGATGCTAAAAGTACATCCATAACATAACTAGAATCCCATTTGACAAGTAAGGGTGCATAGCATTCTAAGTAAATATATATATATTTATATATATATATTCATATATTTCATATATATATAGCCTTTTATGTTAAAAACATTTTCTGTGCATGTGCGCAGTTGCATTCCTTAGTATTGAGTAATATGCTATTGCGTTAATAAGGTCTTCAATCCATTCTAAAGGAATATACATGTGTTCTCTAGTTTTTGCAACAGTTAATATTTTTGCATGAACTTGGTGCATGGCATCATCTCAGTAGTCCCTCAGTGCAGGGCTGAATTGTTCGGATGTAACCACTCCTCCTTCTGCTTGCACTTTGTTGGACTCCTCCTTTCAAACCATGTTCAAACTGTCACCATGTGGAAGCCTTAGAATCGGCTCAGTCTTGTATTTGGTAAGGGGGGTAGAAATTAGGGGAAGGTTGTGTTGAGGAAAAATGCTTGTCATCTTGAAAGACTAGCCAGCGGAGCCACCAAGCCTCCCCACAACTCCATCTAACTTCAAAATGCTCCCCCTTATTGTCTTTTCATCAGACCCCCATTGCTCTAACCCCGACATCATGGATTTATAAGCGGCCCCTGCTTCAGAAACCAACCCAAGCATACCTTAAATATGAGCCCTTAGAGAGCAAACTGTATGCTATAACATAAGGGGTAATACACCATTACACTGCTGTGTAATCTTTATTGACATCTAACCTTTTGTGGTTATTAAAAAAGATAATAAAATAGAAATAATATCTGATGAAGGGATATTTGTTAAAGTGTCCAAAACCCATTTGAGGCTTCTCTCTTTATATTTCTCCTCTTACATGATTTGTATGCATGTTTGTAATGAAAGTTGATGATCAACAGCAGATATTGAGTTGAAACAACAGAGTGAATATCCTCTATCATCTACTAAAGTACAGAGCCAACACAGATGACTACTTTATAACAAGACTTACAGTATACCAAGACCTTACATTCATCATCTCTGGCTGTGAAGCCATACTAAACAAACACTTATTGATGGGTGATTATTGCAACGTTTTTGTGACTTACATATTTTTCCATAATAAAGCATTCAGTGTCTAACATAACATCTGAAATGAACGCATGTAGGTAATTGATATCATGTGAGATGGCACGCTTATTGAGGTAAATCAACTTTAAAAAATATGTGAATTAGAATTACACGTATAAGATGAGAGCCTCTGCTCTTTGTCCATTTGCAATATTACTTCCTGTGATATTATCACAACTTCAACATGTCCCAACATCCAGGACTGAATACGTGATATTAAAATCGCACACGCAAACACACATACAATAGGATTTCTTTCAAGGTGCATATGAATGTCATTAAGGTTTAAAAACTATGACTAAACATACCTACATTCCCTGGTGAGTAACAAAAACACTGGGCACTTTGCGGATGGGATGGCTGGTATGAAGTCATACCAGTATTTGCCCAATCTTAGTGTAAAACTGAATAGTTTCCTTTTCTAGAGAGGCAAAGTGATAAAATGTGGGATGCTAATGCACTGACATCATTTCCGAGTGGAGTGAGGAGTCGCCTAAAGCTGTGATTAACAGATCGAAAGCCCGATCTTAGGAAGAACATGAACTATGATCCCAAAATCCTCTCTCTGTGTCACACACACACACTCAAACACACTCACGCAAACAATCCTTTCCTTTTGTAAGCAGTTATTGCTTCTTCTGAAGTACAGTTAAGACAGTAAATCATGAAAAAAAAAAGACAAAAGAAAGGAGTGAAACAAGAGACACGCTTCGGGAAGGGTCAGGCTCACAGTTGCGGGTCAGTATTACAGTTTCTCATCACAGTGATTGGTGACTGACTGTCTTTGCTACACTCCTAAGAATTACCAAGGAGACAAACATCAAAGCTCAACACGTCCTCGACCCTCGACGCGACACTTTCCTTCTCCAGCTGACTCTTCATCTTTTACCCAGTCAAACCAGTGCTACATTATTACCAGCATTTCGGCTACTTTACCCTCGTCAAGTGACATCTTCTGTTGGTGGCGGTGGTGGTGGGATGGTGTTCAAGTGCACCTCATGTGTGGTGGTTATCAGATACTGCATGATGAGGTCTATCAAACACTGCTGAAGGTGGGATCCTGCTCCCTGCTGGTGGTGGGCAGGACTGCTACATCTACTCTGAGAGGCCGACTGGAGGGGTGTGGGGTGGAGGTAGGGCGATAAGGGCTAGATTGAGGGTGTATTGGGATTTTGGCTCAGACAGACATCTGATTAACACAAAACCTCACAAGGATGCAGCACACTGGGGACGAGAAAAGGCGGAGGAGTGGGATGGTAGAGTAGGTTAATCTCTCGTGATAATCTGTCACTCGCCATATATCTCATTGTCACCCTCACCACAAGGCAAACCACTCTGAGGGAAGGTCGGGGAGGCAGGTTCGCCGCACAAACCTGCCTCCCAAAGCTCGAAAACCCACAGTACAGTAAATGACTTACAGTATGTCTTCCCCCTACAGTTTGACATGTCAAAAGCAAAGGGCAAAAGCACATGAAAAGCACAAAGAAACAAACAACCTGACGCACAAAAATCCGACGTTTAAAACAGGCAGAGCGACACAACATTTGTATGTTCTTGTACCCACAAAGATCTCAAGATATATAGAATAATATATAGGTTCAGACCAAACGAACCAAACGAGAAAAACAGGGAGGAAATTCTTATGTACCTGAAACAGCAGCATCAGTGGCATCGCATAGGGATCTTAGAACATAAACAACACACGTAACACACAGTCACGTAGAGCATTTTAGTGCATACGATATTATGTACAACACCGATATCCTTGGGTGATAATTGTAGCTTTACTGGACTTTGAGAGCACTGGGACAGGTTTAAAACTAGTTTGTGATGCTCTTAGCTGGAAGAGTGTGGCAGGAAGGAGGGGGAGTAACCTGTTGCCTAGAGATTATGTAATTCTCAGTATTTTAGTCTCCCTTTTTTGATAAACTTTCCCCCATTGGATTAGAAAACAGGCCAGTGATTGACCATACCCCACATTGCATGCCTGTCCCACACAGCAGTGTTTCCTCCCCATCCCTCCCCACCCATTGACCCTCCCTTGTATTCCCTCAGTATTTGTAGTTAAAGACAGGCCATGCGGCAGCAGTCACTCATGCTGATACAGATAACAGGAAGCACGTTTTGGTTGCTAGTTTTTTTTTTTGTTTGTGTTTGGTTTTTGTTTTATACGAAATCATGCTTCTAGCCTAGTAGTAGATGTTTTTTTTCCACGGTTTCTTTAAAAAAAAAGGTAATAAAAACTACAAGTAAATCCGTATCCTTTTCTTCCGGTGCGTGCTGTGGCTGTCATAGCGTTGGTGTCTGTTGCCCTTCATTTCTGTCTGTCTGCCTTTTTATGTATGTTCTTCCTCCTGTCAGCTGCTGCTGGTCATGTGTCCATGTACGATGGTTTTGGTGAAGGGGTTGAATCCTGTGGAGAACTCTGTAGAGAGAGGAAAACATGCAGATTGAGGACCAAGCTCACCTCTGTCTTTCTACAACTGACAAGAGCAAAAGCATGCAAGCTGCAGTCAGTCATTGCAAATGTGTTTTTGAGTCACAGAAATGTATGATGTTATACGTGGCCTTGGCTAAACTGTCCATCTTTGAAATTACCTTCAATCGATGCTCATATATCAAACAATTCCCTTTCTTATTTTATTCAACCATTGTAACACTATAAAACAACAAATTAGTTCTGCAGAAGCATTCAAGCAAAAAATGGTTGGCAAAAGTGGTTTAACATTCAGTAGTGAGTCGCTTGAAATATCAGTAATCTCAGGAATGTCATGGCCTTTACGTTAGAAAGGGCAAGTCACACACAGGCACACTCACACTCACACACACACACACCACATTGGCTCCAGATAGCAATTCACAGGACAACTGGCCTTGCAGCTTTGACCTTGAGAGCTGTCACTTTACAAGATCCTTTTTGGACGGTTGTTTTGCTGAGTGCACATTGTGCCAACCCTTTTTCCAGCTTGTCACAACATGCATGAGGAAATAAACTGGCCTGAAATAATTTAGTGCAAAACAATAATGATCTATTTGCATCAAACTTGTATTGTCCATCTGGGTGGCATTATATTGAGTGCACAATGGGACATTTTGAACATAGAAATATGGATAAATGACATATTGTAGAGAAATTATGATCATGCCAAGAAGCATTTAATTCAAGCAAACTAATATCAGTTCTGTGCCCAAGACATTTAGTCACGTATTTGCTGTTATTCACAAAAATTAATGCATATATCTAAAGTAAACATGACAAAACATTTTCCAGTAGGCAAGTGAACTGAATTTATGTTGTTCAGGTTGGAAGAAATATCTATGCACTCGCTCAAACTCATGAGGTAAATAGAGCATTACTAATGCATTTAATATGACCTCAGGTTTATATGAATATGTCTTTTTACTCCATATAATATGCATTAATACTGGAACTCTGCCAAAATCAATTCTATCTTACATAATTTTAAGATTTGTCCCCTTTTCCTCATGCTTCTTCTATTATATCTTTGTACTTTGTGATCAAAGTGTATCTTTAATATTTTGACCATTGAACTGAAGTGTCATTTTGCTGTGCCAGCATCACATTACATATCATTAGTATTGAATTAAAGGTACATTCAGATGCATTTAATCCAGAGAGACTGGATTAAATGGTCTAGCCCACAGGTCAGACGAGGCACTGTGGGTCAGTCCCGTACCTGTGGGGACGCAGCACTCAGTCTGCCTCACTGCTTAACTCTCCGCAGACTGGCACATTTCACTATCTGAGCACCTTTCTTCACATCCACAGTATCGGGCTACATCGGGGGGGAAGGGGTTGGAGGCAGACGTGATGCGAGGATTGAAAAGAGGTGGGATGACAGGAGCAGAACAAGAGGTTGAGGGAATGTTAGTAAGGGAGAGTAAAATAAAGGAGATGTGACAGGGAGAAAGAGATGAAGGAAAACAGAAATGGAAGAACAGAGGATGGAAATAATGGCACGAGGAAAAACAACAGAGGAGATGTAATAGAAAAAGGAGAGACAAATAAATAAAGGGAGAGAAAAGAGGGGGAAAAAGAAAGAAATTGTGTGTAAAAAGTCAAGCAAGGACAGAAGTGATGGGTGGCAGTTGGAAAGACAGTTGAAGATAAGAGGGCATCAGAAACATCTACAGACTTTGGGATTCAGAGCAGACCTGTGTCAAATCATATTTACACATTTTTGAATGGATTTTTCTGACATGCACATGGATGGGATTTGACCACACGAGACAACGCACAAAGTGCAAGAAACACCAATTCTGAATTGTCTCTGTGTTAAACCCCAATCCTCTGCTACTCCCTGCAGCTAAAGTGAAAAATGCTGTAAATAATATTTGACGCAGCTCTGATTCAGAGAGCCTTGCAGATTTGATTGATACAGCACACAGTCACAGTTGAAGGACTATAAACTTTTAATGAAGGCAAAAAGACAGAGGAGTCAGTCATGGAGATAACGGATGGGGACAGAATGGAAAATATAGCCGCAGCAAGGAGCCACAATCAACTCATCCAGTCATTAATGTGCAAGAAACAAACATATGAAGTGTAGGTGCAGCTTAGTGATGATTCAAATGATGAACTGTGAGCACCCAAACCAGAGCAAAGTGGACTCATTTGTTCCTCTTGCATGCAGAAGATGAACATGAGGCAGTAATATTTGGGTGGAGATTAATGTAACAGGTCAGCAATCAAACAATAAACCAACCAAACTCTGCACCCGATCTTCACTAGTGATTTAGGACCGACATATAATAACAGGGCTACTGCTTTTAAGATCATGAGAATACACTCACAAACTGTGTTCTCAGCCTGTAATGATGAAGCTCATGCAGGTCAAGCTACTCAGGGACTGTCGGGATGTGCCTGAAATCATGATGAGATGAGACTTTCAAGAGTTCCCTGTTCACTATAAACAAGCTACTACATGGATGGTGTTCAGCTGTATCACCTGATCTCATTCAGTCCATTTGGGCTCTAAGTGCTCCCTGCACATCCTAGCTAATAATGGGAGCCTCAGGTGTTGCAAGGCCTTGCAGGCCAACAGAGAGCTGTCTGCAGATCAGAAGCCCACCTTGCTGCTGTCCCGGCCCAGGATGGCGTAGCTCATGAACTGCTCAGCATCAACCTCCAGCTCGTTGGCGTCCTGCAGAGAACCCTCCATGCTCACCTCCTGAACCCCCTCTTCACCTGAACCCTTCCCTCTGCGCACAACCTTACGCACAATCTATCACAAACGCACACAGGAGGGTGGGAGAGAGTGATGGATGGAGGCAGAGGGTGGGAATAAGGCAGTGGAAAGACAAGAGTTGGTGAAATATAAAGAAGTGGTTATGGAGAAAAATGTCATTGCTTTTAAAACAAAATCAAATTGATTTTTTTTTTGGGGGGGGGGCATGTATGTGATGAACATTGATGAACTTTCTGATGATTATTACTTTAATAATCATTCTGCGGGGTGATGCTAAGTGAGTATTGCGACACTGACATAAGGGAAACAATAACTGGGTGCTAGTTTAAATGTAAAGTATAAAAACATATGTGTTGAGATGGCTGACCTTTTTTGTGACAATGTTTCCATGTTCATCCGTGAACTGCTCCTCGCTTACTTGCTCCCCAGGAAGATCTTCCACCTCATCGCCCTGTGGACAGAAAATCATTTGTATCCTTAAATAACAATTTAAATTCAAGTAAACATAAAGTTCCTGCTCCTTGAAAGTACTGGACTTAAATTGTAGATATGACTTCCCACAGCATATAAAGTTAAGTAAACTCAGTATGATGGAAAGAAAATTAGCACCCAGTAAAATATGGACTTAAAGCATGTTGTCAGTGCAGCATAATTATTTGCATGCCATAAACCTCTCCACTAATTGGAAACACAGAAAAGCAGATGAACGACAGATGGGTGAGAGGTTAGGGGGTTGTTTGTGGAAGCATATAAATCCAACAGTTGCAATCCATGGAGTTCACTAATGTTTCTTAGTGACACTTATAATTACAGTTCATGATGTTCCTGACAATGCTGGTATAGCCCCTCATAATTTGCAGCATGTCCACACAGCTATTTATAAGATCACAGAAATTCCCTCAGCCGGAGGAGCGAGAACAAGGGCCAGTCCTGTAGACCCCAAATTAAACATGTCAACGTTTGTGTCGGTGTTGACAGAGTCTGAGATACAGTAGGAAGAAAATGCCTTGAGGTTTTTTAATAGAACTGGAGTCCAAACTTGTCCAAGACAATCTATTTACATCTGAAACAGCAGAAGATAAATTTAGCCACATTAACACAGCAATTTGATGGTTGTTTAACATAACCAAATTACTGGAGGATGACTTATCATTACTGTATTAATTCAACTCAGTCTTTGTCATTGTCATATACAACATTTCCTTAGTTAATCCTCACTGCCACTTTGTCACACCCACTCCACTCATGTCAAATCATTTCCCCTTATTACCACAAACCTATCCTGTACCACTCCAGCATTTGATCAAATACACTGCATCCTCCAGCCTTTCACCAAAAAGTATTTTCTCCTTCTCTCTCCTGTCATTGTTGTTCCCTTTCTCCATATGTCTGTCCTCTGTCCCACTCTCTGTACCTTAAGGATGACTCTGCGGCGGACCACTCTGGTGGTGACATTCTCCTCTTCATCAGCCACTCCCTCGACCTCGCCAAGCTCCCGGTCCAGCTGAGCGTGTATGTAAGTGAGCACGGACCGCACAGAGCCACTGGCTATGTGGAGCACATTCTGACAGCTGATGACCAGGAAAGCCAGCAGCACGAAGCTGAAGAGGAGCTCTGTCACCAGGGCCCACATCGTCCCACTTTGATCCCCAGCAAATCAACACAGCCGGACACAACGATCCGCTCCCAGTGACTCCTGCTTCCCCACGCAGCACTTCTCTCAGCTGAGAGGAAAGGTAACAGCTGCAGCCTTCTGTCACTGGTTCAGTCGCAGTTTGGTTGTTTGTCTTTCACTTCATGTCCGTCCTCCATTAGCTGGGGCAGTAGGCCCTTTCCCCAGGTCTCTATTCCTTCTTCTTCCCAGTGTCAGGCCAGGAGTAGCCACTCAATGACATCAAATGCAAGCAAAGCAACCTTGGGAGGCTTCTATTCGCACCTCTCTCTCTTTCTGACCATGTGATCTGTGGGCTTTAAATACCTCTGGCTACTCGACCCTGTATGCCATGGAAAGAGCACTGGGAAACCTTCACCCTGACCTCCTTCAAGTACTCATAACTTTAACTACAAACTCTTCCTCATCCACACAGTCTAGCAGGCATATTTCCTCAACAAGAATATCATAAGTGTGCAGCTCTGCGACATCCTGCACCCAAATGTAACAAAAGCTAAAGTTAGACTCCTTTTTCACCACTATAGAAAACATACAAACACAAGCCCACAAAGGCCCCAAAAGCAACACTCTACTTCTGCTCTCACACACTTTCACAGCTGAGATTGTCCTTTACACTTCGATGTGGTGGTGTTGAGCCAGAAAGTTAACACGTGCAAATGACTGGGGCGGGGATCATGTAACGTGAGTGGAACAGTGAGAATGCTTGCTATATTTGGCCGGACACACTGTTTGTGCCCATCTTGGGCCCTAGCCTATGTGTGTTTGTGTGTGTGTGTGTGTGTCTGCTAAAGGCAGGTTGGATCTATTCTACATCACAGTTAAAATGCACATATTTAATCACAGCGGTTTGTTGAAAGTTTGTTGGCTTCACAACAGTTAAAGTCCATGCAACATGTATCACTCCCTATAAAGTGCAATATTTGTATATTTACTTGTCATAGAGGACAAACATCCCTCTTAACTTGCATGAACACACTCACCTGGCCCTTCAGGCGTACGTCGTCCCAGGCCCTCAGCTCTGGCACCCTGTGTGGGAAGCCCAAACCCTTCTCAAATGGCTGGGTACCTCTGAAGTGCCCTCGTAAGATCTCCGAGTGCCCCATGTCCCTCACAGGCTGAAGCAAGGCCTCCTGGGACACGTGGGACTGGTCTCCGTCCACCGCGTTACATACAGTTGACATCATGGTGTCCATGGCCTGCCTGGGTTTAGGCTGACTGCCCACCCAGGCCTGTGTTGGGTCAGTCACAGGGATCCATCCCGGGCCTGTCTGTTCCTGCAGGTACGAAAGGAAAGAGCCTCCACCACCTCCATTTCCACCATTACCTGACCTGGAATGACAGAACGAATCAATTTGGAGGTGGTACAGTACAGTATACATGCTTATTCCAAAGAAAGTAAAACAATTTTTCATAACTCCTTAGCATCACTTCTTCTGCAAGAAATGCTAAAAAAGTTCAGCACTGGCATTCACTGACATGTGATAAAGATTAATGAGATGTTTGCACAGATCTATTTATCAGCTTGTGGGTGTAATTGTGACTTTGCACTGTCACCTAAGAGGCAGCAGAGCTCTGACTCACCTGTCTCCATTCCGATCTGCAACACAGCTCAGACCAGGTGACTCACTCAGCCGAGCATACACCCTTTGCTGTCCTGCAACAAGAGAAAGCCCTTCCACTGAGCCTGTCCCTCCTCCTCCTCCTCCTCCTCCTCCTCCAGCTCCATCTCCACCAGTCGTGCTGGTGAACGCTGATGCCTCCGAACTTGCCTCTGACCCCTGACCATTGTTCAGCCCGTTAAGATTGATCCCAGCGATGGTACCCCCAAGCGAGGCTGGCGTGGCAGTGCTGAGCGAGTCAACGCCTATCTCTGAATCGTCTTCGGGTAGCTCAATGGAGCCACTCAGCACCCCACCCCCTCCGCTGGCTGCGCTGGCCTGACTAGCCGGCCGACCCAGACTTCCATATGGCAGCCCCAGCAGACCTTCTGAATCGTCAGCGTTGCTGCACTCCAGCGAGGAGTCCTCCACAGGCACCAAGGAGGGGCTGTTGCCTGAGGGCCACACCTGCACGTCAGACATCTCCATGAGGGTGTCTTCTTCTGTGGTGGCAATGGGTGCACAGTCCAGACTGGAGACTTCCTGCCAGTAAGGCTCAGAACCCAGCGGGGAGGGCAGGCTGTACTGCATGGAGGCCGGTGAGAGAAGCTCTTCCTGCGCGAGCCCATAACCTGGAGCGAGACAGAGAGAGGCACACTGACACCCGGCCCCCCGCCTCGCTCCCCACCTCACCCCCACAGCACCGGGACCCCGGGAGGGGGTAAGTGCCCCTGCCCAGGAGCTGGGCATCTAGGGGAGGAGTAGAGGAGGCTGAAGGGACAAATGGGAAAGGGGTGGGGAAGGAGAGAGGGGAGGGCCAAGACAATAGAAGCTGGAATAAAGGTGCAAGGAGCTGAAGACAAGAGAGCAAGGGTAGCTTTTAGAAGAGGGTTTGTCAAGCTTGATCAGCCAGCGCTGACGGTGAGAGCAGCAGCGGCAGCAGCAACAGACACAGCCAGACGAACTGAGAGAGACTGACACTGAGGTTCGGACCCAGCAGTGACTGATGCTGCTCTGCTGGCTGCCACCTGCAGGGAGACGGACAGGAATTACTGCCTCTGCCCCCGACCTGGGGGTGGGACACACACACATGCTGTAAACACACTCTCTCACCTTCTGTCTCGTACTGTCATACACATACGCTCACACTCAGGTATGCATGCATTCAAACTCACTCAGAAAACAGGCAGGTTAATATTGTTGTCAGGCTGGATAGCATGCACGCAGGCAATCTCATTCTCTCCTCACACACAAGTGCACACACACACATCAGCTCAATCCACACAGCTTCTCGCTCTCTCATTGACACATAACAATATATTTATTATAATGCATTCAATATAACACAGCTATATAAACATTCAACCTATAGTATTGCTGATATTTATGCAAACACATACAGTATACTTTATTTTCCTTCTGTTGTGAAAGTCACATGGTGGCTGCCTCGAACATAAATTTGAATTTGTACTTAAAGTCCAATTATATCAATTAGTAAAACTGCACATTGTTGTGCTGTGGACTCAGGTCACTCCTACAACTGTCTTGAACACCCTTTGTATCAATACTTTCTCTTTTTTTGTAAAGGCAGACCTGCATGATAGCACACAAATATCACAGCAGCAGGAATGATTTTTTTTTTATTATAAACTGCATTTTGCGCAAGGAGAAAGATAAATCCAGTTAAAGTCTATGAAGAGTGCACTTTTACTCTATAAATATAGATAGAATCTGTCTCCTAACCTCATCATAGTGAATGAATTATTCTAAAAATGACCAACTACCCTGGAAATTAGGAGAATAGTGTATGTAAAAATTTTGATGAATGGCAATGTAGGTAAAAAGCAAAGTGTGAGTGATACTATGACTGTAACGTGTCACCAGGAAGAACATTAACCAGAGGATGAAATAAGAGATTGCAGGTCATACAGTATTGGAAGCGACTCCTCTTCTGCATGAGCATGTGTGCATACAGAGAGAGAGAGAGAGAGAGAGAGAGGCCGACTGTATGTGTATACTGTATAGTGATGAGAAAACTGTGCAGAGCTCGGGGTGTAACTTGATTCATGGTTGGCAGTACTGCTGAGAGTGCAGGAGATATTTGTGACACCAAGCAGCCGGAAAGACTCTTGTCCTACTTTCTGCTTTCTCTTTCTGCCTCTCCACTGCTGTCTGTTGTCTATAGAAACTAGTACATCATAAATATATATACATATATATATTGTATAGTGCTACAGTGCTTTTTATAAGTGCAAGACAAAAATCAGCTGTAAAAACAACATTGACTCTGGGGTCTTTTGACGTACATTGCTGATGAAATTCCCATTTTTTATTGTACTACCACAACACAGAAAATGATGAGTAAAGAGCTAATTATAAGTTCAAATCATCATCATCATTTATCAATTTATTTGGGTCATAACAGAAGATGAGGTATTTGCTTTGTCGGGTTTCTTTGATTGTCCTTTGGCTTCACTTTAAACTCTGCATTAAATCTACATATCATACATTATATTAGTATAATGATATGCAGATTCACTATATTATGGATCACTTGCAGATGACAATCATTAGTCATTAAACCTCTGTATAACTAAGTTTGATATACTCTGTTCTGGAAAGACAGAATCTGCACATGTTTCTCTTGCAGGTAAATAAAGTGAAGGATCAGGTGTGTATTGAAAATATGGATTTGAGGCTATATCAGGGCCTGAAGCCACAATTATTGTGTTATGAGTATAGCTTTGGTGACAAAACGCAAAATAGTACATGAGAATTTTTAAATGAATGAGTTTGTCAGTCCTCTCTCTCCATGTTATTAGATGAGGCAATGATGGTGAAAGAAAGAGATTTGGAAATGAAAGAAATTAGATTAGGGGAATGAGGAAGTGTGAAAAATGATAAATGTGTGACCCCCCTGATAGAAAGACATAAATACAGAAAAAGAAAGCAGTGAAGCTCACTTTAAAATATGTATAAAGGAAATATACTTATTTTGCTCATACACTTAAACACTAGGCACACATGTATATGGAAGACGCAAAACACTTATATTATATAACTTAAAACACACATAAAAGTGCTCACACTGATACACACACACAGACTAATTGATGAGTTCACATTAAACAACAAACACATTTACAATAAGAGGAGGAACAATATCAAATTGACCCTCGTACACTCACAAAGACATTAAAAACATATATATTCACACAAAATAACCCATCAGATGGACACAGTTTGCACATAGAATCAGTGACATACAAAACAACCACAACATTCATACATGAACAGAGCAAACACAAGTCAAAGTTCACAAAAAAAGGTCTGGCCTTTTTTCACCCCCCCATGGGACAGATCACTGAGGAGGAACAGAGACAGTCTGTAGGGTCATTCTCAGTATGCATGCCATGCAAAGATATATGTCAGTTGGTCAAGCGGTGTTAGATGCCAGTGCAGTATTTGAGTCGTCATTTCCAACAAGCCGGTGTCACTCCCGCCCCTCATCCCAGTGTCTCCATGCAAACACAGGGGGAAATGAGCGATGAAAGTCAGCCTCATGCACGTGCAGACAGGCGGGGGCGGGCAGGGAGAGAAGGGATGGGAAAAGAGGGAAACGACCGAGTGGGAAAAAGAAGAAAGAAGGGCAGCAAGAGAGGAAGAGGAATATAAAATAGGGTGATGGTCACAGACAGAAACAGCGAGAGAGAGAGCGAGGGTCACCTCCCCCCTCCCAGTGGGTGCTGAGTACACAGTCTGTGCGAGGGGTATCGGTCACAGAGCGGACACTTAAAAAGGTGGGGTTTTCAAGAGCACAAAAATAAAGAAAATGCACGACTAGTCGCAAAAAAAAAGAAAGATAAAGATGTGGGTCAGAGGTCAACATGAGGTTTGCATGAGGTCAGAGTTCGGAGAGGAGTGAGAAGGAGGAAGAGTAGGACGGCTAGGCTGCAGATGACATGTCCAGAGAAACACAGAGAGAGGGACAGATTCACAGGGAATGAAAACAGGGCTCCCAAAAGGACATTCAGTGCACCAACATTAGCCCTAAAGAGACTCAAACCGCTCCCCATGCAACCGCAGGCAGAGAGAATTTAAAAGTCTCCTTACAAAAGTTTAAAAGGAGAAATCTAACTCTATCATAGGATCTAGTGTATTTTCTATCTTCTAACCTGGAGATCATCAACTGTGCTTACCTACAATAAAGGTGCACTAGAACTACGAAAGAAAACTGATAAGAAAAATCCGACAGGCAAGAAGAAGAAAAGACAGGCAAAGATAGAGAAAGATAGAATAAATGCTGCAGCATAACTGATTCCTCTACTCTTGCAAATATTTTTCTGTTAAACTTCTTGAGTAAAAGACACTATTTCACTGATAATAACTATTAGGCTTCTATTATATGAAGGGCTGAACCTGACTTAAAGGAACAGTTCAGCATTTTGGAAAACAAACTTATTTGCTTTTGTTGCTGAGGGCTAGATGAAAAAAAAATGCCACTCTGATATTTGTATTGTAATTATGAAGCTACTGCCAGCAGCCAGTTTGCTCAGAGCCTGGAAAGGTGAGCTCTTTCACCGTTTTTCCAGTCTTTATGCGGCCTCATATTTACCGTACAGACATGAGAGTGGTATAGATCTTCTCATCTTTCTTTCTGCAAGAAAGTCAATTAGCATATTTCCCAAAGTGTCAAACTATTCCTTTAATATGAAATGAATAATTTAACCAGTGAAACAAATTGAGAAATACACCAACTATTAAAAAAATGAATAAATAAATCTAATGCACAAGGAAATTGAGATATTTACCTACTTTGTCCTCAGGTGTGGCCTGACAGTCATTTTCCATTTCTTTGAGCATTTATAGATTTATTTTTCATTTAATTTCTTGTTGTATTTATTTATTGGATTATTTCTCAATTTATCCGGCTATTTTATTCCTGACTCATTGTATTTATTGCTTAAAAAGTCAGGTTTAGTCCTCCACTTGGTCACTGTGCCTTCAGGATGTACTCAGTCCAGACAGGAAGTCTTAAAGCAGAAGACACAATATCCAGATATTCAAAGCGCCACCACGTTTTTACGCCGAACGTCAAAGCAGGAGCCTTTGGGAGGCAGGTAGCCAGACAGATAGATAGACAAGACAGATACACGGTTATCAGATTCACTGCAGCTGTGATCTGAACGCCTCCCTTTTCACCCTTTGACCCTCATGGTCGTATCTCTATGCATCGTTACATCTCTGAATATTGCTCCAGTTTTCACAGAATAGGACCTGTCACCTGTCAGACTGACTCATCGTCTGCACCGGACACGGAGAAGAGAAGCCAGTCCCAGCAAGAAGGGGAGCTCACACCAGTCCAGAGGTGAAAATGGAGTCAATAAGATGTAGGGTATGCATGTGTGAAGGAAACCATGAGGAAAAGGAGAAAAAGACTGAGGACTGACAATTGGTAAGGAGGTCAGTTAAGCTAGGCTGTACTTACAGTATGATCTATGTGGACTGATCATGTATGACAATGTGTTGTTTTATTGACAAAATATCACACTAAAATGTCTCTAAATTAATAATAAAAACTCTTAATATAATCAAAATAACAACACTGACAACAATAATAACACTAATAAAGTTTTAACTACTAATGATAGGACACTTATTTTTATGTAGAGTGTTTTGCTCAAAGGCTATTAAGTAGAGAAACCTTGCAATCTCTGGAGATTCAGCATTTAATCGTACTTTTCGATATACTTCACTCTACTTTTCATCACATTGAATGAATTCACAGATGCACTACATAGGCTGTAGTACAGTAGGAGTGTCCTGAGTCCCTCTGCATGTTGCTGGGGTAAAGTCCTGCAAAGGTTTGTGGCAGAGTTCATACACAACAGCATCACAGGAAATAAATAAGAAAGACATGGGGACAACAGAGAGAATTCAGAGGGAAAAAAACTTCACTTTGCCTTCAGGGGATTTTAGGGAATGAGGAGATATGTTTATTGGAAAGGTGGCTCAGGGTCGAGGTAAAAGGGAGATGGGGCTGCATTGTGGGATCTGGGAAGGGGAACTTACCATTAGTCATACCAGGGGAGAGGTGCTCTCTCTCGTTGTGTCGGCGTCGGCTGAGGTCACGGGAGCCTTGTCTGGCAGGCTGAGGTGGCTGGCCCTCCAACATGTTCACTATGTCCATTCGGTCAATACTCTTCAGAGCTGCGTACAAGCTCTCCACTGCAGTGAGGACGTGCGAAGGCGACACAAACAGAGAAGGAGGGGAGGTGTTCACAGGACAAACAGTAATACTGTTACAACAATCTGACTTTAAGTGGGTTAAAGAAACGAGCATAAGTAAAGGCGGATGAGAGAAATTCCCAGCAGTCTCAGATCTTATATACTCACTCTTGGCCCTCTTGCCCTCGCGGGTGGCCCACAGGTTGAGCAGCGCTGAGCTCTGCTCCAGCAGCGAGTTGGGATTCTCCACACGGATCTTATTGATGTCATCCACGCTGAGCTGAAGCTCCCGTGCCAACTCTGTGCAGAACATGAGTCAGAGAAGATCAAGTAAATGAAGGAAATATTTATATCATTTCGCCCATGAGTCATAGTGTTATGGTGTACACAGTCTTGTTCTTGAGATGGCGCGTTGCCTCCACAAGAGGCAGAATAGTCTGTCTGTCAAACAGCTATGGCTCTTGGCAGGAAAACAGAAAATAATTAGTTTCATTGGCTGGTTGCCATGTTATAACTTTGTTTAATCAGCAGCGAGCTCTGCAAGCTTGTCAGACATAAGGTAAACATGGAAGGTTTACAGCAAATAAAAACAGATTCAGTATTTTATCCTTGTTCACTTACCAGCCCAGCTCAGTCCCAACTGTTCAGCAATCACAGCCATCTTCAGCTCCGTCCTCTCCATGGCGCTCATTGATGCTGCACAAACCAGAACCCACAATTTAACATCAGACTGTGCCTTATGTTGTTATGTCATCACGAAAAATAAGCAGGTACAATCATTTATAAGTGGGAGAGTTGGAGCCTCATACCCATAGCAGGCTCATTTAGGGCGCTGTATCTTTCTCTTAAAGCCAGCGGGGTCAGAGTTCGCCTCCGGTCTTCACTCCCAACAATCTGCTGGTCACAAGAGAACAACACTGACGTCTGTTATCTCGGCGAAGATGACAGTCATCAAATACATTGTATGTGTCTTGTTGATGTAAGGTAACTTTGAGAGCTTTACCTTGATACATGGAGGCATGGTAATGTTGAGGTTACAGAGCACATGCTGGCTGTCCTCATACTTGGTGGTCTTGCGCAGGAAAGACAGAAATCCAGTCGGCTCTTTACTGCTGTCTCTCACCTTAGACACACAGACACATACATATGAAGACTCGGGTGGAGTAACAGCAAGCAACAAAGAATATGACACTGAAGAAAGATTTGTAAGAGAAAGCCAAATGGTGACACCTTAACAGAGACAGGAAGTCGGTTATCTCTGAAGGCCTGGAAGCTGAAGCAGCGAGGCTGCTGGGTGGCCTTCCTCACTGGCAGGAGATTCCCTGAACACTCCAGGTGAAGCGGCATTCCCTCCATCACCTGCAAGACATGACACAGGCATTAGCCACGCCACTTTCACCACATCACTAATGATGCACTGCCCTCTTCTCCGAACTGACCTCTATGTCTCTGCTGCGAGCCACCTCTGTGAAGTTCTCATGTTGCTCCAGGGTTTTATCCATCTTATCGTCGGTCATGCAGTAGCAGCGCAGGCGGCCCTCACGCAGCTCGTTCATCTTTGCAAACACCACAAACTTGGCCATGTAGGGGACAGCTGACAGCTCTCTGTAGAGCAGGTTGGCGAAGGAGACGGCCTCAGCTGTCCGAGGACAGTCTGCAAGCCAGAATCTGAGAGGAAACAATGACATGTTATCACATTCCAGTCTTTGTTTTTTGTAATCACAGTAAAGCTGTTTGCTGGAAGGATTTGGCAAAGACTTACATTAACCTCAGTTTTATGGTGTGATATATTGCATGTGTCGCCAACTGAGCTTACCGCGCTGAAACATTGGTTGTGAAGCTGGCACAGTCATTAGCATACAGAAGCTTGGTGGTGCCAGTAATGTCTTCCCACTGGGCCGGGGCTGTGCCGCCTGGGAATCAGACAGGATGAAAATCTAGCTTCAGCAAAGGTCATAAAGAAGAAGTCTCATGGTGACAGGGTTTGTACAAAATAAGAACAAAAACTTTTTTTGTTCAACTGACAGCTTTCGCTCCTGCAAATCAGCAGTTTTACCCCATAAATCTTTCCTTGCCATGGAAGAAAACTGCCCCTGACACACGCACACACATACACACACCTCCCAGTCGTGGCATGCAGTACCTATGACAGAACAAAGCAGACGCAGACTGGTGGTGTCGCCCTCCCCAGAGTCTCGGGGGCTCTCCTTCCAGGACGGCGGCAGGGGTATGCGCAGGCCGATGGGCCGGTGGAACTTGCGCCGCCGAGGCTCCACAGTGACCACGGGGCTAAAGTTTGCTTGGTTACCCAGCAGCTTTGCAACCAGCTCATCTGGAACTGGCTGAGCCTGAGGTTGAAATTAAATGATGGAGAGAGGGAGGGTACGTAACAGGGCCACAGGTTTGATGGGATGGTGGAAAAAAGGGAAATAAGACAGAAGAGGAAAAGGTATGAACGGGCAATGGAGATTTAAAAATGATGTCGGGAGGACATGATATCAGGTAGGATGAGACAAGAGGAGGTGGAGTGATGAAGTAATGAATGTGAAGTAACGAATGATGAGAAAAGGGTAAAATAGAAGACAACCAAATAGGGGAAAATTAAAGATGAAGAGAAAGAGAGAAAGAAGTCCACAGTGAATAAAACACCTCATGGTTGTTTGAAAATACATTTGGAAAGACAATAGCAACACAAGTTGGTTGTAGGACTTAATAACTCTTTTTTATTGCAAAGTGTAACAAAGTGTGTTAACATGAAGCTTTTACAATCATTAATACAAAGTGGATATCAAAGGAAAAGGCACTGCAGCCATTCATGACATAATTACTACAGCAACATTTGTGTTAAATAGATATGTTCCTAAAATATTAAATACTTAAAATAAGACTATATAAGGAAATTCTTAAAATGTCTATTTTTCTTACATTCAGTTACATCCGCTATTTTCAGTGTAAAGGTTATAAGGCATGTGTGCTAGTATGTTAGTTTACAAGACATATTTAGCTTGTCATAAATTCATTCATGTGTCTAAAACACTCAGTAGAAGGTCCATTCACACTTTATCTACCTTTCATTTTGGTTTACTGAAACATATTCTGACATTGGAACAACAAGTTTCCATCTGATAATTAAAATGTACAAGTTGTTGACCTATGTATTCATGAATGACTTGAATTAATTTTTAAAAGTTTGTTTAAAAAGGGAATTTATATCATCACAGCCTTGAATTGGAATAAAATCCAGACAAGACCACGCTGTAAAACTGATTAAAAACAGTGGGTATAATTAAATCACATGCAAATGGAACCTTGAAATCCCAAGTCAGCAAATCTGAGAAAATGGTGCATATTTATAAAACAAACATATCCACTGCAAAAAAAAGTATGAAGAAAGAAATTTAATTGAAATGAAATGTAATATTCTTTTGTTTAGAAAACTTAATAAATGTGTGAAATTATTAAAAAACAAAATTAGTAAAAAAAAATGAAAAATATCGCTGTGGCAAAATAAATAAAGTCTTATCTCTGATGTTTGGATTGTTGCTCCTGGAGACTGTAATCTGCACTTTAACCCTATTTGAAAAATCCCTTCCCCAAATCTGATTCTGATCTTACAGCTCATGAAATGATATCATTCATTCATTGATTTGATGTTTGGACAGGACATTAGACAGTGAGATTACTGTCATGATTGGATGCTTGTATAAAGAAAGCCGGTTTGATTTGATGAGATGGTGGAATTGAAAAAACTGAAAAGTGCCCATTTCATAGGATCCCTTATAAATATGTCCTCTTAAAAATAAAAATATTTCTCTTGTCTTTGGTGTGTATGTTTGAAAAAAAATGAAGACCTTAAAAATGTAGCTGTTCACACAAAAAGGGGCTAAAAGCTCAGGTGTCACTTCTTCTGGTACAGGGAAACACTGCAGTTTTAAAAAGTTGACATTTTCTGTCATTCATGATACCAAAACCACTGGACATTAAGTATAAACTCAAACAGTCTTTCATGGCTACAGCAAAAATGCAGAAGATTTCCTGTCAAGTAATGTTTAACTAACTGCACTTAAGTATCTCAAATTAGTGTTAAATATACTAAATACAGGGCTTTGCCAGTGACATAAATACATTAGTGAGAAAGACATCACTGAAGATAAAACAAACAAGAACATATCAGCACTTAATGAGCAGTCCACAATTGTGTAAAGGTGCCAAGTGCATGCACTGTGTGAAAGAAAAGGCAAAAAGGTCCTCTATAAATGTGAAAAGCAAAATAAACAAACAACAGAAAACTAAATGAGAAAAACTTGGCACACGCGCTGATATGATCACATCATTCCAAGATCAATCAAAGTACATCCAACATGCTTTTCATTCAGGCAACACAGGCATTAACGATTCTGTCTTTCTTCTCCTTCCTTCTCCTCATCGTCCCATCTCACCTGCAGCCCCAGTCGGACTCGTTTGGTGACTGCCGTCTCAGGGAACGTGGCCTGGACCAGCGGCACCAGTTTACTTGTCAGCGAACCTCCCTCTGGTCCAATCAGGTCGCTCTCTTGCTGGACTCGTGATACAACAGCAAAGTAAAGGGGGAAGTCGGTGGAGATGATGCGACGGATTCGCTTCTTCCCAAGCTCCTCTTGACTTTCCAAGTCTGAGGACAAGTGAGAAGGTTTGAGTTCTCAAGAAGTGACACCATCCAGTGACATGTTTGAGCATCAACCTGAGATCCATCCATGACATGTTTAAACTCTTACCCTCGTCCATCCCGTTGAGGATCGTTTCTAGCACCTCGTCACCGTAGCGGTTGCGATGTTCTTTCCAGACTGAGCCATTCTCGCTCCGCAGCACCACAAGCTCCCGGTCACCACGACCCAGAGCAGCAAAGTGGGGGATCTCCACTATCACTGGTCTGCCACACAACACATAAACAAATGTCAATTATTTACAACCCTGATTCCAGAAAATTTGGAACCATTGTCAGTAAACACTGTGTGTTTGCAAATGATGTCATTCTGTTTTAATTTACGTTTCCACAGTGTCCCAACGTACTAAAAATATACAGAATAATAAAAAATGTATGCAGTCAGTATATTCTAATACTGTATAACTCATAATATAAAAAAATTAATGTCTGTAGCTAATGCAATGAATCACAACACTATCCCCTGGGTGTATGGATATTTATCATTTAACAGCCTTAAGTCAAATGCAAAACAAACTGACTGTTAATAAATGTTTTTTGTATGTTTAGTGGAAGCAAAAAAATCTTGGCTATTTCAGATTCCAGTTTGCTTCCTCACCCCAGGAACTGCATGCTGGCTGGACCCAGGGAGATGATCCTGCTGGCCAGCCCCTCTCCCTCCACCAGCGGAGGGGGGCTGGTCAGCTTCTGCGGCTTCACCAGGCGGCAGGTGATGCGGGTGGGCGCCGCACAGGTCCGCGGGGGTATGATGACACGCAGACCGTTATGCCTGCTGCCTCGCATTGAGCCGCCCCGAGCATCTACCATGAAACTGACCAGGAACCTGTTATTGGACGGAAAATGTGACAATTAGCTGCAAGATCAAATATTAAATGGAGATGAAGTTAGATGTTTTGCTCTGCTGACCCTGTGTGAATGGGACTGGCGACCGGGCTGACATTGTCTGACGTCTCAGTGGCTGGACTGCTGGGGATCAGTGAGTCCTCATCATATTCTTTGGGCAGTGGAAGTGGAGTGTGTTGCTGCAACAGACAGAAAAACTGTTCATGACTTTCTCTAAAGAAAAAAGAACGCCGTGTAAAATAATGTTTTATACAAACCCAAAAGTGTATTACTTACACCATCATCTGTTTAATGTGAAATAGAGAGGGCTACGATGAAAGATTAAGCCTCTGTACTCATTTTTAAAGTGCTATTTTTACAGTGGAGAAGATAAATCATTAACCTTCAAAAGACCTGCTGAGGAGGGAGTCTCATTTACAATGTCATGTTAGGAAAAGGGTGAAACTAAAATAACTGCATCATGTTACATGCTTTCAAAGAAAATCAGCCAAAAGTCTAATTTTTAAAGTCTGAATCCAAACAGTGTTTAGACTAAAACAAACAACCCATCATATTAATAAACTAAGATGAACAATCAAATGACCTGAGTGTGAGTGTTGATTTTTAAACTTGGAAATAGTTATGTGACTAAAAAAAACTCAGTAAGTGGACTTAAACTCCAGGGCCACTGACCGGATTTTATTTTGGCTTTCAACCACATCTCACGGTCTTTATCAGCAGATGGAGGTTGCTCAATTGATGCAGGGAACTTGGAAAATGGAGCAAAAGGCCAATTTTCTCAAAGTGACGTTATTTCAACTTGGGCTTGGACACTAGAAATTTACAACAGAGACGATGCATTGCAAACTGCGGATGCCAAGTTTGAAAGACGTCAGCATACATCAATTAAGGAAGGAATAATGAGAGTCAGTAATATTATAAAGAGTATGGTCTAGACCTGCTCTATATGTAAAGTGCCTTGAGATGACTTTTGTTGTGATTTGGCACTATACAAAAAAAAATGAATTGAAAGATGCTATTAAGTTGTATGATAGGAATGTTTTTTGTGTTCTTTTCCATACTAAGGAATAAAAGTCGGGTTATCTCTGCCTCCGGTGCATCAATTTTGACCATTCTTTTCTAAATCTGTCTCAACTTAATGCAAGTGCAATAATAATAATAACTAACAATAATAACTGCTGGAGTACCCCTGCAGTATCATGCTTTTCTGTACCTGATCAATCTCGTGTTCTTTCAGGATAACAGTCTCTGGAGACACTCTGGGGATCCTGGGAATGGCTGGCGAGTAATTCCTGTTGCATGAAAAGAGAAAAACACAAGTCAGATTGAAGAAGTCTCTGTACATCTCCTCCCAAGTGCTCATCCCTGGTGTTAATGAGTGTCTATGGTGCATCCCCCTCTCCTCTATGTGGCTACCAGCTTGGCTCTCTGCTTCCCCACCCAGCCCCCCTTACGCTGTGCCCAGCCCTCTCTCGTACTCCAGTGATTTCTTGGGGGAGAGGAAATCGTCATCATGGTCTTTCATGTCATCCATCTTCATGTACCTGGCCCCTTCTGTCCCCAAGAGCTCCTCTCCTTCAGAGAACAACATGCCAAAGAGAGCGAACAGACCGAGGTCAGGTTGGTGAAACAGCACAAGAGAAAGAGAGAAAGAAAAGATGGTTAACCAGAAGGGTTAGATAACATGATAACCCAGGATTTAGGAGATGGCTCTGAGATTTAGGGGTTAGACTGGTGAGATGACGCATTAGTGACGATGCTCAGTACACTGACCTTATTACTGTTAGACAATGGCAAAAAAATTACATGCAGTCACTTCTACTGAATGCCAGAAACACTTAAAATGAGGGTACGACGACAGGAACCGTACAGGAGATCACTATAATTAGCTGTAATCTGCTGAGTCTAGCACTTTTGATTCACAACTCCCACATTGAAATAAGAGAGGATATCTTATAAAAGCAGTCTGGAGTTTCCCTGTTAGAGACAAGAGCATTATAGATGTGCACACTGTCTCTGGGGAGAGCGTGCATCAGCATAATCTCATTCCCAAAAATGTGTTGTCTCGTGAATAAACAGATATTGAACTGGAGGGTTTAGACATCAACTGTCTCAGAGAGCGATGAATGAGGAAATTTGCTCACATTACAATATCACAATACAAACACAGAGACAATCAGCATCAGCCCACAACAACACATAATGACAGAAGAACAAGCTGCTCTCTACTCTCCTTTTACATACAAGTGAGCAGAGGTGGGTTTTACTTACTTACCCCCCGACACATGTGGTAATTTTCGAGAAATCACAGCAACAAAAGTGAGTCTCCCCTGCGTATTAATTTGAATCAGCACAGCTTGTGTGAGTGGGTGTCTGTATGCGGTCCAAAGCCGAAGTGATGCCGGAGGTGTCATTACACTATGTTTGACTGTGAGTGCACTTCCCACAGGTTCACATGAGGCAGATCACGTCCTCGATGCTCTCGGTCTTGTACACCATGCATGTGTGTCACGTTGTGTAGGTGTAATGCATTACCATATTCAAGCGTGTGCATCAGATAACATGCCGATATCATTTTACCCTTCCGGATATGAGATGTGTCTTTAAGACGACGACTCAGCTACTTTCTATATTTAGAGCGACGGTGACAATCTGTCAGTTGAATTATCAAGGGACTAAAAATATCAAGACATAATGTCCCCTGACATCATTGTCGGCGCCGTTGTAAACTTCAGATATTAAAAGTGAAACCTGCAGTGTGTGTTTTTTTATTTGGCAGCAGAAACAAGCTGTGAGCTGATGTGTCACGTTTAAGTTAATGTGGGAAACTAGTTAGCTGTTGCTTACGGAGCAATAAGAGTGACAACAGTGAATCAAAAAAGTGTTGTGACCTAAACCTAAATAATTAGTTGAAAGATAAGCCTCTGTAGGGGAACTAGAACTGTAGAGTCGGGTGATAATTCTCTGTGAGTTCATCTATACTGACATGGTTTTGGGTTTTAGTTGAGTTATTTCCTGTTTTATGTTGAAAGAATATGTCCTCAGGTGTGTTTGTATACTTTAATCCCTGTCCTTGTGTTTGTGTTCCAGCCTTTTTATGGTGATATTTTTTGCTTTGGTTACCTGGACCTTTCCTGTTACTGGATTTTGTTACTAGCCTGCTCCCAGTTGGATTTGTTTGCACTGCCTTTCCTGGATTTGACCTTTGCCTCCCTCGCAATCCCATAAGCCTTTTGAACATTTTTGTGTTGGTAAATATATTTGAACTTCGCCTCCATAGTCTCCCTGTGTTCTGTATGTATACAAGCGTGACAGCTCCTATCAAAGACAAGTAGTTATGTGATCCGGTGTAAATACAATGTAATCCCCTGCAACTCCCAGCCCAACAAACACAGTTCACAATGCAGGAACAAGACGGCTAAGAATGATGTGGTACATGATCGACACCACAATGCAGACAGGTTTAAATGCAGACACAACTGTAGACACACACTTCAAAGCAATGACTTCAGAAAGACAGCAATACTCTACTATGAACTGCTAAAGCTCACAGAGCAGGTTTTTCAACAAAAGATTTATTGAATTTGATTTGATATTAGGAGCTGATCTGTATTGTACTTGCTATGACTGTAAAAAAAAAAGGACTGCCGTCATAACATGGAGGAAAAAAGGCACCTGGAGAGTTAGCCAATGAAGGTGTTATTGAAGGGACATATAAAGGTTACAGACATGGGTGCTATGGGTGCATGCCGATGAGAAACCAGAGCCACCATCACAGTGAGCACCACTACAGAGGGAACGAGAGAGAGAGAGAGAGAGAGAGAGAGGCAGGGAGGTAAAGATGGACAGAGTGAGCTTGAAATGGAGCCACGCACTTTATTACAACGACCTATGAATGTCGCACAAAGAAGGAAAGAGACATTCATACCTAATGTTAGCTGTGCAATTCCTAAAAAAAGGGCAAAAGGCAAAAAAAGTAATTGAAAAAAATGAATATTTACGAGACCAGTTCAAATATCATGAAATCAACCTTGAAAAGACGAAGCGATATTCAGATAACATCATCATAGTCAATTGTTTCCTGTGTGATTAATAATAATTGCAGTGCTTTACCTTCGTCCTCAGACACGTCTAGTATCTCATCCACTGTCTCTGGGAAACTCATGCGATGTTTCTCTGTGGTCGTCTGCAGGGCACAGGAGGAAGAGGAGGAACCAATTACAGATGCAACAGAGACTGCAAACTTTAATGGTTTTACATGTGATTATCATTGTGTCATCACAGCATTTCTTCTTCTCACCATAGAAACTGTCTCCTCTGTGACGAGCTTCAGGACGTCAATCACAGAGATGTAGCCCAACCTCTTAGCGATGGCCAGGGCTGAAGTACCATTCTGTCAGACGGAGAGGAGCAGATTGATCAGACCTCTGAAGACCAAACTTTATGGATGATTTTAAGGAAGACAAGGTGCGTTCATGCTCACTGTTGTTGTCTCGTTGGGCTGAGCTCCGTGCTTCAGCAACAGAGTCACAATGTCTGTGTGTCCCTGCTGGGCTGCCTGGTGGAGAGGAGTGTAGCCAAGCTGGAAGAGAGACTCCAATATCAAATCTAGTCTTAATCATGTAATGTAAAAATGACAGACATCTAAGTAGTTTTCTGAATTATGTAGCACAGCTGGTCCTTTTCATCCAAGTTTTTAGTCATCACAACAAACCAACTGCATATCAAGAAAACTGTCATGGACAATTGTGACTAGAGTGGAAATGATTAGTTGATAAACAGAAAATGAATCAGCAACTCAAATGTCAATATTTGCCTTTTTCAGTCTTCTACCATGATAAACTGAATGTCTCTGTGTTTGAACGCTTAGTGAGACAAAAGAAGCAATTTAAATATGTCATGAATTTTAAAAGTTAAATAAAATAATCACTTTATACTCAATAATAATAACGATAATATGATAATAATAAATGAGTTGTAGCCCTTCATCTAACCTTGCTTAGCCAGTTTTTGTTTGGATCCAATGAATCCATATGACTATGACTAAACAAGCATTGTTTTTAAATTTCAACACTTCCTGGAACAGCAAATCATGTTTTCTCCCACCCTCTACATGAAACACTGCACCTCAGACTCAGAAATGAAGTCTTCCAGTCTTTCCAAAGCTTGTACAGTACATTATACTTTAGAGAATGCCCTCATTCCCCATTACATAAAAATGCCAGTGTTAACAGCTTTCAACTAGCAGAACCCTGCCATGGCCACAATCTGTGCTTTTAACTGTGTAATGTAATTGTATTTCTTGATGAATGAGATGGAGACAGTGTAACTGCGTGACTCACGCCTTGGCTAACTTTGCTGTAGTTTTATCTGAAACCAGAGGGAGGCGCTCACCCTTGTTTTGCTGTTGACATTTGCCTGTTGCTGCAGGAGAAACTTCACCATCTTGATATTGCCGTAGTGACACGCTACATGGAGCGGGGTGTAACCCATCTGACAGGGAGAGAAAAATAGTCTTCAGCACAAAATCGCTTCACAACTTCAGTGTCTTAATGACCTTTTAATTTGAATACTTTATGTAGATTTGATCCTATTTGGGAATGAATGGTTCATTAATATTACAAAAACTAATGGTTCAAATCCAGACAGCAGAATCATTTTGAGAACAGAAGAGTGATAAAAATTACAATTAGACAAGAAATAAATAATAGAGCATGCCATTATTTCTTATGTATGGGATGGGAACAATAACACCAATAATAGCACTTTGACATGATAATAAATTCCAGTGCAAGAGCCCCACAACAAATGCAACCACCTACAGAATGTAAAGCCTGAAATGCTCTAATCTTGGTAAGACTGTGTCTAAGAAGTGTTAATTCTACTCTGTTGTCATTCTTGAGGCTTTATGTACTTATGCACATACTGTAAATTAAACCATCCTAACTATCATCAGCATTAATCTGATTAAACTGTCAAAATGCTGCCGTACAGCTGCTCTGAGCTCTGGAGGTCTAAGGGACCTGAAGCCCTCAAGGGTCGGCCACGTATTGATGGTAACATAACCCTCTGAGATCATCAGGCTATTTATGATACATCACATAAACACCATCTGCTATGGCTCTAAGTGGAGTCATGGCACAAGTAGCTTCTACTCTGAAGAATCTCTGATCAAGATGAAGCTGTCATTCAAACTGTTGTGTTTATAGGTTTGCTATGAGACTGAAGAGGTCTTACCCGTGTGGCAGCGTAGACTGAAGCCCCTTGCTTCACCAAGATATCTGCAATGCCAACATGTCCTTCCTGTGCCACCAGATGCAGCGGGGTTAATCCACTCTGTAGACAACCAGAAGACAAAGGTCAAATACATAAAACATAGAACTAATCAAGCCCAAGTCCCATATTATTTAATTTAAATAGACGGAATAAACTTCCTGCCCCATGACAGTCATCCTTCTATATGTTTCTTGCCTTGTTTCCCAGGTTGACGTTGGCCTGTTTGGAGATGAGCAGGGAGACCATGTCTGGCCTTCCCTCCTGTGAGGCCAGGTGGAGAGGTGTGACTCCCTGCAGTGACTCAGCATTGGCTGAAGCTCCATACTGCAGCAGGCTGTTAGCCACCTCCACCTGGTTCTGCTTGGATGCTATGTGGAGGGCAGTGTAGCCATTCTGGAGCACAGACACGAGTTGCAGTTAGAAAAAATATAAATGATATTGGGCCATTCAGCATGAATAATGTGTGTATGTGTATGTGTTTATTTACCCTGGCTGCGCTGTGTGGCGACCCTCCCTTGCTGACGAGCAAGTTGACAACATCCAGGTTGTTGTGATGTACAGCAACATGCAGTGGAGTCAGTCCATTCTGCAACAACAGAATCAAAAGTTGTAGATCAAACAAAGCTTTATTCATTTTTTGACACCGTGCAGTCAGTTATGTTTTTCTTACCTTCCCAGCAGCATTAGGGTTGGCTCCTCTCTCCAACAACAGCTCTGCTACATCCACCTTTCCGTACTTTGAGGCCACATGGAGCGGAGTGAAGCCTTTCTACAGAGGCACCAACCAGAGAGTGGATACAATATGAGGGTGGGGAACAAAGCTGCGTTGGCTTCAAGACAGAAAAACGTCACAGCAGAATGCAGCGAGCTGTAAGCAGGTAATTTTACCTTGGTCATCTTGGTCTGCTGAGCCTCCATGTCCAGTAGGATGCGTACGGTTTGTACATGACCTTCCCGGGCAGCGATGTGTAGGGGTGTGTGGCCTGCTGTGGTGGTGGAGTTGGGGTTGGCTTTGTGCTCCAGCAGCAGCTTCACTAGCTCCTTGTGGCCCATCCGAGCGGCACAATGCAGAGGGGTTTGGTCATCCTGGCCAGGGAGCGGAGAGTAATTATTAACACGTAAGATACTGCATGAAACCTTTTTAGATTAGATTAACCTTTATTGTCGTCCTCAGGAGAAATTTGTCTTGGGCATTTGAGAGAAGACAGTTGACGTAGCAGCACACGTGCAATCAAACTCCAGTGAACATGCAGTATCACACCCGTATCTATAAATCGGTGGTGTCTAGTGATGTAATATATTTATTCATCAGCTTCTCCACTATGATCTTCACTTATTACATTACATTAAAATGAGCCTGTGGTGTGCAGGAGGGAAATACCAAGCTCTGTCTGATTTAACGGCCAGCAAATAGTTGCTAAATTAACACTTAAATGTATCACATAAAGATGTTTTCAGAGTGTTTTTTTCTTTATGCATGAGTACATTGGTGTGCATGGATTGCATGATGTGTGAAATCTCTACCTTGGCCTTGGCGTCCACCGGTGCTGAGTTCTGCAGTAAAAACTCTGCCACCTCATAGTGTCCTGCCCGAGATGCCATATGGAGAGGAGTCTCCACTTTCTACTCATGCACAAAAAGAAAAAACACACACTTAGATTCATGACTATGACAACAACAACAACAACAACAACAACAGTACAGAAGTGAGTTGGTTATCTGTGCTGGTCTTGAGGTTTAAAAAGGAAACTCACCACATTGGAGGCGCTGGGGGAAGCTCCTTTCTGCAGCAGGATCTTCACAATGTTGAGATGACCCATAAATGATGCCACATGCAAGGGGGTGAGGCCAGACTGTTTAGAAGAGGAGATGAATATTACAAATGTGTGCCATTCATATTCAACATGAGAATGAACTGTTGTTATGAACCCTTTTCACTGTTCCTCACCTCAGTCACAGCCTCTAAGGATGCAGAGTGTTTAAGCAGGAGATCCATCACACGCATGTGGTTCTTTTTACAAGCAATATGCAAAGGAGTAAAGCCATTCTGTAAAAAAGAAAGGAACATCTCAATACAAAGATTAAAAGCAACTTCTGAATTGATAAATTGACTGTGTATGTGTTTGTGTTAGTGTGTGTTTGTCACTGACCAGTGCCCGAGAGTTGGGTTTGGCCCCTTTGTCCAGCAGTACTTTGGCCATGCGGTGGTGGCCACAGTGTGCCGCCACATGCAGAGGGGTGAGGTGGTCCAGTGTGATGTCATCAATCTCTGCGTTGTACTGCAGAAGCTGCTTAACACAGTCCATGTGGTCCCCCTGTGCTGCCATGTGGATTGGAGACAGGCCATTCTGCAGAACAAGAAAATATGTTGACTCTCTCATCCTTTGCAAAAACAGGAAGCAACTTGTCTTGTCGCGAAAATAAATGTTGGAGCAAGAAGCAGCAGAGAGAGGAATCTATGGTTGTTTGGGTGATGGATCATAAAGATTCACTTTTATTTACTTGAAACAAGCCACTGCTTTGCACTCATTCCCAAACCAGATGGCGTTCAGTTTATTTTTAAGACGAGTGAAGACTTGTCTTTACTAGTATCTAGATGGATTACCTTGGTCTTTGCCTGGATGGGGGCTCCATGGTCCAGCAGGATCTCTATAATTCTGACATGACCATTTCTGGCTGCACAGTGCAGAGGAGTCAGCTCATCCTGGAGAGAGAGGATCGTTAGTGATTTTGTTAATGATGCAGCAAATTAGAAACAGTAAGGGAATCAAACAACAAGAGGAAAGATGTCTGCCGCACCTTGGTCTTGGCATCAATCTGAGCGCCTCTGTCCAACAGGAGCCGCACCATGATCACGTTCCCCCGTCTGGATGCAATGTGCAGAGGAGTGATACCATTCTGCAGAGAGAAACAGAAGCACTTAGACAGGCACACACAAGGAGAACAGACAGCAAGGACGGACATTAACCTCCCAGCAACATGAGTTATTCCCTACCTTTGGGGTGAAGTTGACATTGGCTCCTCTATTGAGCAGCAGTTGAGCTACGTTCAAGTTTTCATAGTGTGCAGCAATGTGGAGGGGAGTGAATCCAGTCTGCAGGGATGCATCACATGTCACACTCATTATCTTTGCATTTTAGAAAACAAGGACACCAAACACAGATACCCATAACTACTGCACATGTTTATGATCATTTCAGCAGTCATCCACACAAACAAACACATGTATACCTTGCTGAGTACATCAGGATTGGGGTCATTCTGCAGAAGCACTGCGGCTGTGCGTGTGTCGTCATTACGTGCTGCAATGTGCAGCGCAGGGAGGCGGACCTTTCCCTTGGTGCCGTAGTTGATGAGTAGGGCTACGACATTCTCATGTCCCTGCTGAAGGGCCACGGCGAGAGGAGTAAATCCATCCTGCAGCACACAGGAGGGAGTTAGAAGACTGATTGACTCATGAAGAGAAAATGAGAGAGATGTGAGGAGAGAGGCGCATGTGAACGAAACAGAATGGAAACACAGCGAGTCTGGATCAGCGGGGGTGGGATCGAGGAATTTAGGAGATTCGTCTTTGCAAACTTCTCTCAGTTCTTCAGTACCTCTGTTGGAATGCTCTGATTGGCTCCGTTCTCCAGAAGAAACTTCACAACCTCTAGATGGTTTTCTTGTGCAGCCATGTAGAGTGGAGTGAAACCCTTCTGTCTCAGAAAGACGCAACAGACACACACACACACACACACACACGGCAGCAGAGGAGACACAAGCACAGCAACAGAAAGATAGGAAGACAGTCACAGATGCACACACAAGGATGTACACAGAGAGGAAACACCAGTACACAGAAATATAGGAACAAAGACACATGTTAACAGATGGAATTGCAATAGATACTACAGTGGTTTCACAGTAAAGTTGGCGCAGTGTGTTTCTGTGCTCACTGCAGCGCTGAGTCTCACCTGGGACTGAGCGTTGACATTGGCCCCGTAGTTAACCAGCTCTGTGACCACCTGCTCCTGCCCCGCCAGGGCTGCAATGTGCAGGGCCGTGTTCCCTTTCTGTTTAAACACAGATACACGAGAACAAGAGTACACAGTCATAATGAGCACCAACAAAGATTATAAGTGAAATCCCACGTGTACATTCAAAGTGCATTCGGTTTCATGTGCAGACGGATCGTTCATGTTATACTCTGACATTACATAGATGTAGATGAATGGAGCTTTATTTATGTGAACTGGTCTAATAAATCACGTAAATGTACAAAATGGGGTTGGTATTATTTGAAATTTTTCGATAGTAGGGTTGATGCTAGTTTTGGTAGCAACACCAAAATGTTCACAGATTTTACCAAAAATTGAGGTTTGATACTCACAGTAAAAACGCAATGTAAAAGTAATCAGAGATTGCATTCTCTATTTGGAGGGCGTTTTACCTTTGTGGTGGTCTCCAGTACGATCCCATTGTGAAGTAGCTCCAGCACCATTTTAACGTGGCCTTCTTTCGAGGCCAGATGCAGCCCGTTGAGCCCATTCTGAGTGAGAGAGCAGAGTAAACCTCACACTGAAGGGTCCTAAACACACTGTAATGTTTCCTAATCTAAAAGAAATATCCACACATATACACACAAACACATGTAGGGCCATGCCAACTGAAACAACAGGCAAATACTTACACTGGACACCACGCATGCAGTACTCTCAGAGTGGTCATTAGCAAAAACAATGTCTACTGGGATGAAAATCAGGGTGTGAACATTTTCATTTGATTAATGATGGTGAGAGGAGGAGGAGAGGGAGGAGGATGGGAGGGGGATGGCAGGCCGCTGGTCTCGTGGCTGGGAAGAATACGAGCCGTGTGGGATAGGTCTGACCTCACACAGCCTTCCTTCAGCCGCACAGGACATGTGAGGTTGGACCTTTCCCACACCACTGATATTATTCCTCTGAGTGGGGAGACCACAGCACACCATCACTCTACTGCAGACAGAGGAGAGAGGGAGGGGAGGGCAGGGGGGAGGCAATAGAGGAGGAAAAAGGTGAGAAATAAAAAAGGGAGGTGAGTTAGAAAACAGTCCACAAACAGGAGGAGAGAGGATGGTAGAGCAGTTGTTAGGCAGAGAGGGACCGAAGAGGGAAAACACAATACGGAGAAGCAGGAGTGAGGCAGTGTCCTGGTGAGTGGCGGAGGCGTCCACCCAGACAAGAAAACTGTCACAGTCAAGCCTCCACCTGCCAAACTCCCATCAGACTGTACAGACAGCATCAGGACTAACAGTCACACAACCAGAACCACAATACGCTCACCACCGTGGTTTAAGTGACAATCCACAACTTTTCACTCTGTATCATTGTTCACATTTGGAAGGTAAATTAACAATGAGATTCTTGTGTTAATTAAAATATAAGAAGCTAGATTATATTCGGTGTCTTCATTATTATTGCATTGAGCCCAGGCAACATTAAAGCCACTATGTGCAGAATTAGGAGAGCGACTGAAAGCAACACATACAATAGGTTGAACAAATTTACATAAGAAATGTTTAATTTTTCTGTAAGCAAAAAATAATTTAAAAGATAGAGGCTTTAAATGCAAAACTATAAAGCGTGTGTGTGCAAAGGTGCCACCTAATTCAAGTGACGACAAGAAAGTTGTAGATTGTCACTTTAACTTTAAACACAATTAACACCAAGCAGTGAAAATAACACAATTTCATATGACGAATATCAACGTCATCAATGAAATGAAGTTATGTAATCCAGGAGAATTCATGTTACAAGTCAAAGACTTTCTGGTATCAGTGTATTTCTACATGTAATTATATTTTTAATCCATGAGGTGTCTCCCTTCATCATGCTGAAGGAGTTTGTCAGTAATGGCTCCTGTACAGTGTCACTTCACATGAATGCATCTGTTGTTTGTTATGGGGCCTTAAAAAATAAGCCTCATAGAAATCCTGACAGAAGCGCTAGCAGCAATAATTACAAAACGTTGAGGACAGCATAAGTGAATGGAAGGGAAACCATGACTAAGTTAGATTAATGAGCCACGGGAATCTCTCTCATACACACGCAGACACACACATATTATTTTGGCCAGGTTTCAGCAGCCTGAGGGCAGCGGTCCTAGCCCACTAACGCTGCCTCTTCCTGGACACTCTGGGAACAACCGTCAGAGTAAAGGAGACAGGATGGAAGAGACGGGGCAAAGGAGAAGCCCCTGCCCCATTTATCGCCTTCCCTGGAGACCCTGGAAAGTCTACCTGCCACCTTCATCCACTGATTAACAGTCTACCTGAGCATGCACGTACAGTAGTGTGCATGACTGAGTGCACAGGCAGACGGATGGACACATAACAACGATCAAGTCAGACACATCATGCACACTCAAAACACATTTATAGAGAAATAATAACATGACAAATGCTGTAAAAGAGTGTAGAATAAAAATATAATTACTCAGCTTTCTGATTTGATCTGAAAAATTACTCCTTTTCCTACTCCATTTCCTCAGTTTGTAAATTAGCTAAATTATACTGCCTTTTCCATCCACACGTTGTTGTTCTTTTTTTTTTGAATAAGAAGTGGCCAGTTCATCCTCCATCATCCACCTCCTGAATTTTAATTTAATCAGTTAGAAAGCAGACAGGAAGACAGAAGACTAAGTCCTGGCAGGATTCGACTGTGGGCCATGAACACTCATAAAATACTCAAACATTTCTGTTTCTCTTCTTGCCAAGCACTATAGCGCAGTACAACTGAGGACCAGTTTTGCCGATAAGCAAAATTTCCTGGCGTGGATAGAAAAGCCAAGAAGGATATAAATAAAAATCAGTGGCTTATAGTTAGATGAGCCTGCCAGTCGGAAGTTTCACGTCAACCAACTCAATCTGGGGAATGCGTAGCTCTCTCACCTGATTGGCTGTATTTATATCTATGCCGTTTTTGATATGTTCCAGGGCCTTGTCCAGGTTGCCAGAACGGGCCGCTCGGAGAAAACTGTTGCCAGCATCTGCCTGTAAGCGGAGCAGAGAGAGGGAAAGAGGAGGGGGATAAGGGGTATAAGAGAAAGTGACAGACACATAAAGTAGAGGAGTAGAGAGGGAAAATGGAGAGGGAGACACAGCCTGGTTAATATTTCTTTAGAGGCATTTGAAGGACTGAAGCCGTTCAGTAGCAATCCATCAGTTTTCCTCTCATGTCACCCCGCCCTTGAGATTTTGGACAATGCAGTTTGACAATCTGCATCTGCACCTTGAGACGTGTGTTAGAGGGTGTGTTGGGCACGCAGGTGAAGCACACAAACTCCTGCTCTGAGTATCAGCCATACTCTCTATCTCTAAAAATTTGTCCCTGACTCTATCCGCTGTACTCAGGTGATAAGGCGTCTGTGATAATACCGACAGCTACTGGAGTGTGTGTTGAGCCCAGCAGACTGTTGGCTCTTTGTCTGGACTCTGAGTTTATGTGTGAATGAAAGAGAGAGAAAGAGACACAAGGTGAATGGAGAAAGGAGAGAGAGAGAGAGAGAGAGTTTGGTGAGCTCTGGCTCACCGGCTGGCACATGGCACGTCCAGTGTTTTTGTCTGTGTTTTGTTTGTGTCTGAGGGCTTCATGCCTCTCCCAGGCAGGCAGGCAGGGGTGCTGTTGAAACAGGATCACTCATGCGGCACAGGGGGAGAGCGAGGGAGAGGAGAGGAGGAGAAGCAGGAGAACCACAGGGAAAAAACTCGACTGCGGCAAACCCTGCACTTTTTCATTTCATTTACATAATCTCCTCTCTCTCCTCGATGCCCATCCCCTCCCCTCCATCTAACCAGCCATCTCAAAATGCTGGTCAGGAAAACAATCAGCCCTCCAATCATCCCGTGTATGTTTTCCACACAAATGCAGAGAATGAATTCATTTGTAAACCTCACATGGTAGCATTTTCTGATCCAGAAGATAAACAACCGAACGCCACCGTCGCACACACCAAACAAACCGCTTCTCTCAACTTCATAACACACTGCTTTAAGCTGTGTTGTCTATTGTTGTGACAGGGTTGTTGGTCCTCTTTTGACAGGAGGGAGGGAGACTGAGTAAAAAAAGAGAAAGAATCCACATGCCTGAAGTAGAGGCATAGCAACAAATGACACAACACACCCTCAGCATGACACCAATGGCCCAGCGCTGTGCAAAGAGAGAGGTCACTTTAAAAAAAAAGATGGGAGCGACGGCAGAGAAAGGGAAAAGTTTAAAAGGAAAAGTTTACATCCAGCTGATTGAAGCAGAAAAACATTATCTGACAGTCTGTGATTCTCGTTCCTCATATCTTGTTCAGAGATGAAACTTATACAGTGGCAAAGTTTCTGCTTATCAGATGAACTTCACACAGTTTGCAGAATCCTGTGTGTAAAGCACAGTGACTCATGCGGAGCCCCACTTGCCTCTGAGTCATTGTCATTCTCTCCATAAGGTGTTTTTGTTTTTAGATTTTGCTCACAGACAACTGAGATGCATACTACCCTGCAGTACAAAGCCTGTGAGTCACACACACACACACACACACACACACACACTGACAAGCTAAACACTGATTAGACATTCCCACAGACAAAAAGAAAAAAAAACAAACACTGGATGTACTGTAAAGCAAAAATTATTTAAAAAGCTACTATATGGTATCTAGATAATAACTTTAATATGAAGATGCAGAAAAGACTTAAAATAAAAAGTAGCATATCAAGTGGCCAGACTATTTTCTCAAGTTTGGTCTATCAGTATCTCAGTTAATGGTTTTATTTACTCACAGTCGCCAAGCTGTGTTCTCCCTCTGCCATAGACTCTCTAATTCACTTTTCACTTTGAAGAAGATTAAAACCCACAAACCTCCTCCCTCTAGACTGCTGCAGAGCAACAAGCTGACCCCAGGACACCTCCCATCCCTGCACAGACGCACACACACCTGTCACTGGAGTTACGATCCCCACACTGAGATACAGCATCCCAAAACAGCACTGTTTCCAGAAATGAATCACACACACGCTCCATTTAGCATTAAAATAAGACATAATATGGGATATAAGATTTATAAGATTTACACAAGATTTGTACATATTGCAGTCAGGCTATTTGCAAGTGGCCAAATGCATGTTAGACGCTTTCACAAAAATATTCTGTGAATCTGATCAATGCACAGCGAGAGTCAAAAAACACATCGTTCTCTCTCTACATATAGGAGAAATTCCTAAAAGAAAACCGGACAATCTGTATCTTTTTGTACTTTTATACACTTTCTGTTGCATGAAATGTTTGCAGACTCTTCCATGGTGACACAAGAAAAATCCTTTCATCAAAGTAGGAGCAAATACAGCTGATGCAAAGACACACACAACCTCACACAATATACATGGTCCCACAGCAAACGGTGGCATGGGAACACCATGGTGACCCTGACGGAGGCCCCTCTGCTGGCGTCCCACCCCACCGTGGACTCGGCTCACTGCCCCCCCAGAAACAAGCCTGTTGAAGTTTTCAAGACAGAGAGAGTCGAGCAAGATGTTGCTGGTTACAGCAAATTTACTTTGCTAGCAATCAGTCCTGCATATTTATGTCTGCATGTTTCTGTGTGCATTTGCTTGCGTCATGAAGAGAGCGTGTGGCGTGGGGAGATAAGGATGCAGGGGAACCACACCCATCCACTAACTCAGACGTAAACAGGTGCAGTGCACATGTCACAGTCTAAAAATGTTCTGTGGTATTTTCCTCTGCTCTGAACTCCAGCATGTTTTAGATGAATGTGTGTTTCTCTCATTATTCCCGTAGAGAGCGGACAAGCTTCGGGCTCTGGGGCTGAGCAAAAAAAATGAGCGAGCACATTAATCATACTGTTTGGAGCAACAGACAATAACCTGCTCAGCAGCTCCATGGTTAACATTAACAATATCTGCACACACTGTCGTGCAATGTGCGTGCAACTGTCCTCAGGCTGAGACAGTGCAAGGCTCCTCATAATGAAGCTCAGAATTACCAAGTCAAATTATTCCCCTATCTCATCACAGAAAATCCTCTGCCCTGAACTCCTCTCTCCTCGTCTTTATCTCAGCTTTTCTTTCCTGTTGCCTTCTTTCCCGTCTCCATCCTTTGCATCTCTCCCTCTCTCCCCCTTGCTTGCCTCCTCTGCTGGTGCTGCAGCAGACAGAATGACATCACCACCCTCGCCAGTGGACTGCAGTGTTCAAAAACTCAATGTATACGTATGTGCGTGTGTGTGTGTGTGTGCGAGAGGAGATCAACGTCCCGGCTGCTAAGCTCCTCTGCAACGGATGACTACACCTGAAGGATCGTCATTTTCACAAGCAATCGATTGCGTGCGTGTGTGTTTGTGACGATTCTGAATGGAATCAGATTGAATGTGTTTGTGTGTGTTTGTGTGTGTGTGTGTGTGTGTGTGTGTGAGGGAGAGAAATAAGTGAATGTGAGGCATGAATGGGAAGGCAGGCGAACAGAAAGTAGACTCTCGCTGTCTTGAAACTGTGTTTGGGATCTAATTGTAAAGCTCAGGATTTGAGAACACACTGTGATGTGTCCACAGTGGGTTTGGAAATGGCTGTTAGAACTTCTGCATGTTATTTCTCCATCTGACTTCAATCTTTGAGTAAACTGTTAGTACCCTTCTGTATGTATGCACAGGAATACTTACAGATACTGTAAAGCTGTATTGCAACTTCATATCTGTTTTTGTTCATCTTATAGCAATGTGGGAAACAAACTGGCTTTTAGCTTCAGACATTTAACTGTTTCTATCATTATGTCAGCTGCAAGTAGATCATTTTCAGGAGGAATTTTTTTGTGATTTTAGAAAAGGATGCTGCCTATGGTGACTCAATAAATTGTTGCTTTACATTATAGCTACTACTATTATTTTCCTAAAGATCAAGCAGAAGTAGGCCTGTTGTCCACTTGCTGCTATAGTTTAAGTCAGGGCTTCAAATCTTTTTTTTTTTTTTTTTAAACATGTGACCCCTTAAAATGAAGCAATATCTACTGGTACTTGTAATATGAAAGTGAGATATAAGCACTTTCACCAAAGAGCAATTTTGCATTCTCAGATTGTTTCATTTGAAGGATTTTTTAAGCCTGAACATGTGAAAGTGTTTCACAAGAAAAAAGTTTAAAAATGTATATTGTTTTTCTTTATAATCCCTTTAATCATCTTTTGACCCATCTGATCTACCATTGGACCAGTGGTTTAAGTATGTCATGTCCTTCCAAACAGTCTAGACAGGTTGGTCTACGTCTGAACAGGTCTCAATGCTACAGAACAGAGAGCCAAGCCATTGCTAATGTAATCAAGAGACAAATCCTGGAGCTCTTCCACTGAATGTCAATGGATAAATCTCTCTGCCAAAAATCCAGGGTGATTTGACTTGGACATGGACCTATGCTCAGCTTCAGAGAATCTCAGCATTTCCATTAAAATTAACATCAAATTCCTGATACACAGACACAGTCCCTCTCTCTCTCTCTCTCTCTCTCTCTCTCTCACACACACACACACACACTCTCTCTCTCTCTCTCTCACGCACACAAACAACATGAATCTGCAGACACAGCAGCAGGTGCAATCATAAATATTTTAAGAGCCACCACAGCTATTTGTACACCCAGCTGAAAGGTGAAAATAAGGTACATGCGTATGTTCAGCATGTCACAAGTCCTGCTTTACTTGCAATAATTTCCTGAACTTTAAACAACATAAATTGTGCCAGCACACCAAACTGCGGGTGATGTCTGCTATTTTCTGCCCACTGAACTCGATATCTCGATGTATTTAAACTAACAGCGTGATTGGGGCGGCGTCTATACGTTTTAGGGGAACAGCGGATATGGAAATCACTGCAGAGTACTTAAACAGCCATTTCATCACCCTTTTTCTGCTGACTTGCGTTTGTTCTAGAGATTGATTTTTTTTCCTCTCTGTCCTTTTTCTTTCTCAGCCCTCCATCTCTGCCTTCATCTCTCAGGCTGCTTGAAGAGGTTGAGCAGGCGGCGGGCTGTTTCCGGCTACAGAGATGTAGTAAGTGTAGAGTCAGTCAGACTGAGACCCGTGGGAGCGTTCAGCCATGGACACATTTACAGGAAGCAGGCGAGCGGGGCACCGGGATGAAGCTGTTACATTCCCCCACTCAACACTGTCTGTATGTAAATCTGTCCGTCTGCTTCTATTCCCTGGATGTGGCGAAGCGTCTTGTCCCATTTTTACTATTTACTTTCTCACACTCCCAGCCTCCCCCTCTCTGTATCCCACTGTTTGTCCCTGCCGTACTCATTGATTGTGTCTTTATATCTGGTCCTGCTGCAGCCTCTGTGCTTGAAGATGAGATTGTCATGGTTATTGTGATCTTTTTGTGGGGGTGACAAAGAGGGTGAAAGCCATAGGGAGGAGATAGGGCTTGGAACCTATGGAGGATAGCGTCAAGATATGGTAAACATCCTGTGTTTCACTGCACAATAACAGGAATTATACAGAATATAACGGTTTGGAAGGACAAAAAAATATATGAGAATATAAGTAACTTCTGAATTTCTGACCTGAAATCTATATGATGGACATCTAGCACTGTCAAACTAAACATTTAAATTCATATGACCTTATTTAATAATATAGCTGATGGTATATCTGCATTGTTAATTCGAATGCTTCTTCCGTATTGCAGTTGCTAGAACAGCTAAAACACAGTGAAATGCTAAGAAGTATTTTTTTGTGTCTGCAGTGGTGAAAAGTAACTAAGTACATTTATTCAAGTACTGCACTTAGGATACATTTCGAGCTACTTGTACTTTGCTTGAGTGTTTCTATTTTACTACTTCACTGTGTTTTAAAGTGAAATACTGCATTTTTTACTCAACCTTTACTTGACACAACATTTCTTTTACTGCTATAGTCACTTTTTTGGATAAAGATTTTATCTTCAAAACATGTGATCAGTTTAGCTTATAAAATATGTTTTGCTATAGATTAAATTATCCAACCGTACATAAAAGTAGTCAAAATTAGCTCCATGTTGACCAGCTACAATGTGCTGCATACACATGCCTGCATCAGTAATAATAATCTAAAATATTATGTATTTTACACTATAAAATGGTGATTACATGATGAGTACTGTTACTTTTGATACTTTAAGCACTTACTTACATACAGGACTTTTACTTGAGTATTTTTGCACTACTGTACTGATACTTTTACTCCAAAGATGCACTACAGCGCACTGTTATTCTCAGTTACACAAAGATGTTTCTGCTGTTTAAATTCACCAGTCTTTTGGCCACTTGGTCTGTTTACTTGCAAGTTTCTCTTATCTTTTGGAGGAACTAAATGATGCAATGATGAAATACTGCAAAAAAGTGAAAAAACACAACAACTACTGACAGCATTGTAAAACTGACTTCAGTTCACTATCAGATGAACGATAAAAGGGCACATTTCCACAGGTTGCATCATCTACAGTAAATCCTCACAACCTCTTGTTCTAATCGCAGAGGTAAACAGTGGTTGACACAAAATAAGCGTTCATCCACATCCAAGCAGCGAGACCTTGTGAGCGTGTGCCCCGTGTTGCCATCATCTCTGCTGGCTCAGTAGATTAAATTGTCTTTAGCCTTCAGTGAGGCCACACTGAAAGGATCTCATTAATTGACCCGCTAATCAGTTTACTGACCTCTCGTTTACTTACCACAGCTAATCCTGGTTGACATCCTACAATCTGAACATCAAACAGAGGAACAAATGAAGTCAAAAACAAGATTAAGGAGGAAAACAGAATATGATACACACCCACACGTATACGCACTTACACTAATCTTGGACGCACACGCATCAACTCTCAAAGATACTCGAGCTCCCTCCCATGTTGCTGATGGGAGGCTCAGTCTGATGATTTTGATCAGGACAGGTTATGTTTAGGTCTGTAAGATATGTGTTTTAATGCTCTATCACTTCTTTAGAGCTTCAATTAAAACTGTTGAAACTAATTTCACAATGTCACAAGTGACAGATCACTTTCTTATTAAGCAGGACCAACATCTCCATGACCTGCATCTCTTTCTTTCTCTGTCTGTCCCTGAATTTTCTGTCATTGTCATTACTAAAAACGAGGGCACATTTAGGACTGAAAACTAGAGCAGGCCGTGAAAGCTGAGCCAGGGTGAAGCCTCCAAAACAGTTTACGTGGACGGATGGAGAACAAGAACGGTACTTAGCAGGCAGAGCGCGAACGCACTGAGGCTTGTGCTGAATCAAAAAAAATGAGCTTGAACAAAATGGACAAAGAGTAAATACTAATACACCAATATTCATGTAAAGAAAAAGAAAGAAAATGGATTTAAAACTGGGAGCAAACGGTGACAAACGTCGTGGCCCGTTACTGTCTGATGTGAAAGGATAAAGACAGGGAGCGTTGGCAGGTGCATCACATCTGAGAAAATGCAACTAAGGATTTTATAAACAGAGCAAAACATTGCAAAATAGACAGCAACAGAGAAGCAAACAGGTAGAGAGAGATAATGAAGAGACAGGAGAGAGTGATGGGAGAGGAGAAGGGTGAAGAGGAGCAGCAGAGATGGTGGTACTCACTCCAAAAGTGACGGTCTTGACTGGCATGCCTGTTGGCCCTCCACTCTCGCTTTCTTACGTTTTCTGTTTCTCTCAAACACGCAGCTGTCTTTTCTGTTGCCCCCTGCAAGTGCTGCCGTACACGCAGACCCCCGTCCAACGTAAACACGAACACACACACACACACACACACACACACACACGCCCAGACACACACACACTTGAGTAAGCATGGTGGGTGGAGAGACCAGGGAGGGTGGGGGTTGAGGGGACGGGGGCCCAGGGGTTTATCTCTGGAGGAATGCTGCCTGTATCTAAAGACACACATTTCACACACAGCCAAAAACAAATGGGCACCATTCACCCTCACTGCGGGTCTCCTGCCTACATCCTGGTTCATTCTGGCTACTTTTTTTCCAACTTTCTCCAACTTAATTTTTCTATTTGCCTCGCTTACTTTTTGCCTATTTTTTCTCGCCCTTCTACCATCCTCCATCACTCTCTATGTTCTGCTCTCCACCTCATCTATCCTCTCCACCTTTCAGGTTTTGTTGCACCCCAACGCTCTGTGTCACCCTAACTTTATCCCTCCTTTCTCCTGTCCCTTCTTCCCCACACGTCACGCCCATCTCTGTGTCTCCTGTATGTTTTGTGACAGCCAGACAATCATTTTTTTTTCACGGACCAGGCCATACCAACAACAGCGTAGAGTTACTGTGGAGAATGGGTGTGTTTTTTTCAGAGTGGGTCTGTTTCAGTCTGTGAGGTGACTTACAGTGACAAAGCGCCTGGCGGGGGGGTTTGCTGCCACCGCCCCGTGACAATGGGCCAGACACACGGGGTGGGGGGAGCGCGGAGGGGCCAGCCTCTCAAAAGGCCCTGCCTCTTTTAATAAAGCGTCCGTCATTCCCTGCTTGAAAAGGCCTCCTTTTCTCTACCTCTCCCCTCCTCTCTCCCTCTCCTGGCTAAATGCTGGGAAAAGCACATCGCTGCCAAAACCATGCAGAGAGATAAATGCTCGCAGGAGAGGGGAAGGAGGGGGCAATGTAGAAAGAAGGCTACGCACTACTCAGTGCCACTGGACCGTGACCTGGGCAAAAACATCACGTGGGATTTCTCTCCTGTCCACAGTATTAAGTTTGGACAGTGATGAGAGCTCCACTGCCAAGGAATGTAGGGCAGGGGACTACGGACTCTAATGTCCATGAAGACATGACAAATTATCCTGTGGTCTTCCACCAAAAGGGGACTGCAACTCTTCCCTTCTGGCATAAACCTTTGGCTCAGCCTGCAGAGAGTAACTCAACTCATCAGAGGAGAAGAATGATAACTTATCAGGTCCTCATTGATAAGAGCTCCTTAAGGTGTTGCAGAATGAAGTAAGCGATGACAGAGGTGTTTATCAAGTGCCGTGAACTTAAAGTCCTCCTTCAGTCAAAAATGTGTTTTGCTTATTGTTACTCGACTTGGATGTTTGTAATTCACACTGTTTGAGTTTGACACTAGAAGACTGTCTTCACGTCCATCTGCTGAGGTGTCTCTATTCTAACCTAAAATCGGAGTTAAACACATCTAAGTACAAGCAGGATTTGGTGACTCGGTAACAGAGTGTGATGTGGAAACTTGAATCCTCTGCAAGCGCAAGTGGCTTTTCAATGATATTCGTAGATTGGAATAGATTTTTTAAAGATATGTCTTAAAACATGTCTGGAGGGGATTCTGAACTTCTGAAACCCCAAAAACTAAATTGTTATTTGACCCAAAACTCCTGACTGACTTTTTTGCCTTTTTGATTTATCTCAGAAAATATTTGGGCGGGACAAAAACACAGCACAAAAAAAGTAACTGGACCTGCAGGCTGTGCAAAGATAGATGCTGATGGTATTGTATAGAAAACTCGTACAGAGGCAGGAGTCTCTGACTATCACAGTATGTGGCTCAGGGAGGTGGCAGGTCATTATAAAGCAGACGCCACACTCCGGTTTTGTAACAGGGTTGATTTAGGTTTGGGACAGACGTGCCCTCTGCACCCTGAGTCGAGACCCTCTTGTTGGCAGGATAAAGGCCTACAGCTGTCCACGTGTGCTGCTTGTGGTGGTTTATTGCCCGTGTCCTGATGTCTCAGAGAGTTGGAGTTGAAAAGGTGGGGGTGGAATCAACATAAACAGTGATAGTCTGTCAGCTGTCTTTCTTCAACCTGTCACACTCGTGGCCCTTTTCTTGGCCCCTATTCTCTCAGCCTCTCATACACTTGAATAAGTTCATGGTTTAAGAATAGAATCAAGGTGGCACAGATAGAAATCACTCATCCAACACCTCCATCTCATAGTTTGTTGCAGGTCTGATCTGCCTCCAGCTTTGCTTGATGCTCAAATGAACCAAATTGTCAAAGTTGCTGTGTGGGAAGCCAGCTAGGGATCATGCAACATTGATGCAGCTTGGTCAATTTATTTCATCGGTGAAAGAAACGGGGAAAAAAAATTAAACTTCTTGTGCATTTCACCCTGCTGAATAAGGTCCTTGCTGCCAGCTGAAGTGTGTGAAGAAGACACGTGGTCGTCTACACACTCAGCAAGCCAACACAGGGAGAGGCGGCCGAGCAGCACCAGGGACTGTAGCAAGATTCATTTGGAGAAAGAAAGGCACTCTCAGGAGAAAGATGACTGTGTATTCATATTTATAGCTATACTGAAGAGCCTAAACAGAATTAAAAATAAAACATACTGGATGTTTCTATGTGAATTTCATACTGGCCCTCTTGTGGCGGCATGATACTCTGCAGTATCGGCCTGCAGCAGCTTCAAAGAGAGTATGGGCTGGGTCGGGCTGATTACTGCAGCCCTGGCACAAAACTCACTCACTCACACACACACACACACACACACACACACACACTTTCAACTCCTTATCCTGTGCTTCAGTTCCTCCTCACAAGCTACATTAAGCTTCCAGGGCCTCTGAACTGACAGAGGAGCGGTTTAACTCGGCATTAACAGCAGCGGGTGTTAAAACTGCCTTCACTTTGCAGACAGATTACATATCACATGTCAGAGCACACGTACCGACTCAGTCCCATATATGCATATAGTCATACATACAGTGCATAAAGACGCCTCAGCAAATGCACATGCGCCTCAACGTGACAAAGGCAGACTGACCTGTGGAAGACAAAAACAGGGAGTTAGAAAATACTCAGACGAGGGAGCAGAAGAGAAAAGATGAAGGCAATAGAGAAGAATGACAGCAGCGATATGTCAGTGCAGGGCCCGGCTCCCATTAATCTTCATAAGTGGAGAGGTAGCGATGGGGAAATACAGAGTGAAGATGTGCAGGAGGAGAGAGAGAAAGAGCATCAGCGTGGACAGAATTTGTTCCCACAACTCTCCGCGTCTCCCTGTCTTGTATGTGCGCAGTATCTTAGCACTCGCTGAGAACACAGACTCCATCATTTAAAACAAAGACTCCAAACCATCAGTCACAACCGGGCTTGAGTCAGCATCAGACAGGATCCGAGCAGCCAGGCCGTAATTCAATCAGTCTGGTTAATAGATGCAGAGCTGAAGTGAAGTTTTCAGACTCTATTCAGACCTAATGTACTGTCCCGAAACTATGAGATACAAACTCCACCTGCCGCTGTCGACATGACTCTGTTAAAGTGGGACGTAATGCAATTCTATTAAGAGTCCCACAAGAATATGACTGTACTGTCTTTTGAGGATGAAGGGCAGCAAAAAGAGAAACATCACCGTATGGTTTTACTGTGACAAATCATCTGATTGCAAAAATTTGGGTGCAAATATATCCTTAACGAGCTACGTCTACTTTTTACTTCCATTAACAATTTCTTGCACTTCCTGGATTCATTGACAGTCCTCGGATGACATGCCTGTTGAATTCAGTATGTGACGATGGTAAAAGCTTTTGAGGCAGCAATATTGGAAATATTTCCCAACACAGAAACAGTGAGGCAGCACTCCATACTCCAATTCGACATTTGGTTTATGCTGTGTTATTGAGAAAATCCCACATCCGAGGAGAAATAAGAGGAACTGGTGTTTGGCTCTTTTACATCGTAATTCTTGATTCACTAACGTCTGTGCCAGACTGGAAAGAAGCCTCTTCCCTCTCAGCATCTCAGTGGCTGGTTTAAAAAGGTGAATAATCTGCTGTGCTATCAAAGTCAATTAGAGCTGCACTGTGGATTACAGCAAACCTAACAACAGATTTTTTTCTTAAATTGATATTTGAAGTGGAAAATTACACTAACAGCAAAATGGAAATTTTATATAGTAAACTTTCTGAAAAATGTCATTAGTTTCAGTCACAACTATGAACAACAAACTTTATAGAAATGCAGACTACAAAACCTACTAGAAATCCTAACTGTAACTAAATAAAACGAAATCTTTGTTCAACTATACTGTATAAACTATACTGACTAATAATAAATATTATAACAGCAGAGGAAGCCTGTATCTTGACCATTAAATGAACATAGATCATTCATAAGTCTGTTAACAATGACCATCTTTTGATCTTTTCTTCATTTACCAAAAATCTTTTCAATTTTAATTATCTCCTCAAAAGGTATCTCTCACTGTATTTCTTGTCACTTATCAGCCAACATATATGCCGATATGGATACATCATCGATAAGCTAAAATGATCAAATAATATAGGCCTGGCTGATGTATGCTATCTCAATGCAATATCCCATTAGACGACAGCTGCAATCTGCAGGAAGAAGACAAAACATCACCAAACTTTGTGGGCGACCTGACGTGGCAACCTATGGGTCCTTTACCTTTCTGCATTATATCTGTCTCAGTGCACTCGGTCTGTCTATATGCCAACTTACAGAACGTTATTTCCTATTTGTTTCGGCTTCCCTCTGTGCAGCACCAGCCTCATTTCTCACCACAGAGAATGTAAAAGATGAAAGCAGAGATGGACGGAAAGAGCACAGCTGGAAGACAGGAGGACGTCTCGGACACGGTGGAAACTGTGATGATAAATAAATGTGCCAGGGGAGCTTCGCTGAACGTGTGCTTCAGTGGATGTGTGTACAGTATCTTTTTCCACGGCCTTGTTGACAGAATGATGGCATCTTCATCAGCACAGTTTTGCTGAGTCAGAACCTGATTTCTTTCTCACCCCCTCCCCCCTCTCTCACAAACACCTTCCATCACCATGTTATCAACAGTGAGCAGCAGAGTGTTCTGCCTGCAGCACAGAGGAACCCATACACACTTCCATGTATGGGAAGCTCTAAATGAACAAATAAACACATATTTGATGCATCTTCCAAGCTGCTTTCCACTTGAACAGTTAATATCTGCTGCCTCAGGGGCCAGATGCTGAGCTGCCTGGTGCATCTGAGATTGACGTGTTAATAAATATTAAATACAAGCAATTAAGGGAGATGCTCTCATCAGTCAGAGCAAGGACAGTCAAAAGAGAGATTATAAAACTTCACTGCCTAATGCTGCCTCACATACACACACACACACACACACACACACACACACACACTCAAACACACACTCACAAATACAAACACACACTCACACACACTCATGTACCCATCAACACACTCACCTACAGTGCAGTACATGCAGGTGCATAACACACGCGCTCGCTCACATTCAACACACACATATGCAGCGCGCAGCAACCGTCCGTATGCAGGCGTACAGTTCAGGCAGAGGTATACTCAAACTGAACAAGGTCGTGCAGCTCGTCGTCCGACCACGTGGGGAGGCAACGTTTATACTTTCTGAAAACAAGATGGTCGTCATAGTGGGGCGGTTGGATTATAAGCAGATCAATGGTAGAGGTCCGCAACTCAGCCAGAGACAGGGCCCTAATAAGGTTCAGGTCAAGGTGTGTTTAAACATACAGGTTACTATTACTATCATACATTGATTACAATGCATACTGATCATTTTTTCTTGTCATATACTCCCACCACTGATAATCGGTTAAAATATCAAGCCAAAAATCTGCAGTTTCAGATCTCACAGTTTGAAAATGTTTTTGTCACTTTTTACTTTATCTTAGCTCCTATCTACTGTAGTGGTGGGCTGTAGTGTAATCCAGAATGGGATTTTCACTTTTTCTACAGTACATAATAATAATAGCTCCATCACAGATCAATGGTATTAACCAACAAACTCCTTTTGTTTGAGGTTTAATGGTGGTGGGCAGCATGGAAATAAAATACTATTAAGCCTTATTAGAAAGTGCTTAAATGCTTTTTAGTTTTTTCTTAAAGAGGCAAGAAAAAAACAGGATATGACCTTTGAAATTACAAAGTAAATGCACGGTTTGCACTGTTAAAAGAAATCCATAATTATATTTAAGGTGCAGTTTCATTTAGGCACCTGTCAATGGTGTCACATCCCCTTTACTGTCTCCAGTCGCTAAAACTTTTGGGGAAACACCAGATGATACGTCAGAGTGAGGACAGATGTTGACTAAAAGTAATGTGAATAAAACTTTAATACATTACCTCGTCTGTGATTTTTGCCTTAGTCATGTCAGATAGGCTTTCATATGGCTGTTTAAAAAGACAACAACTCCTTTGATCATATGTTGCTTCACGGCATCCTCAAACTACATCTTTCGTCATTGTTTTGATTGAGAGACCCCTACTGGCAGAAATTACACACTCTGCATTGAAAGTAAAAGTATAGCTTTCTCAAAACGCAGAAAAATTATTTTCTGGTCTACATCAGAAATATTGAGCAGACAGAGAGCCTGTCTATGAAACACTGAGAAGATCTGTCCTGGCTATTGATCACAGTTGTTTCTGATTTCTACTCTCCATTTTCAGAGAGCCGACCAGGTCTTCATCACTGCTAATGCCGACAGGGTGAAAGAGGAGGTCAGGAAATTTGTGGAGGACTTGGTGCACATTTCTACACTGACTGTATGCACACCGGGCATCTCATCAGGAAGTGGACGTGAATGATTGTCTGTCGCAAAGGAGTTTTCTGAAGCTTTCAGACCTTCCGACCAGCACTTCTTTTGGAGTATACTCGCACCTTTACCATGCACTCTGCGCATTCACCTAAAACACATGCACATGCACGCATGCATGCACATTGATTGTCACTCAGTTTCTCTCACTCTCTCTCTCTCTTTTTGTCAAGTAAAAATACACAAAATAATGATACCTAAGGTGCCTAGGACTGGAATAGAAAAACAAATGGTGTTATAAAAGTTCAGCTAAAAAAATAAAGTACCAAAAATGTGGGTAAAGGAAGTCACAAACCAGATGACTTGAAGGGAATTAAAGTTGAATTAAAACAAATAAAATAGATTAGAAGTGTAAAGTAAGCTTGTGAGTAAGGTGGAGTTTAGGAAAGGTCATAGGGAAAAAAATAAAAAGCTTTAAACAGATTTTTAAAAGTGAAAAAGTCTAGACATGGACTTTCAAGTTCAATGCATCAGTTCTGTTCAGTTTGAACTGGTAATATCCATATTTTATGATCCAGTGACCTACGTATGACAAACCATCACATTTTTTTATTTCATTTCCATTTTCATTTTTTATTTCATTTTTTTATGCAATTGTGATTATCCTGTTATGAGCCCCTTTCGACAAAATCACTTTTGTACATTTGTATTCCTTCTAGTGTAAAAGGTCTTTCAGAGATTTTCGACCCAGTGTGGTGAACCTGTTCTGAAGGTGTGGTCTGCATTTCTACAGCCATTTAGGTTCTAGTTATTTGGGATGGCTCCATTGAAAGTTTTCTTTGTAGGCCAGATTGTTCCCATGAGGCGTCTCACTGTTGCAAAAAGCCAGAAAAGATCAGCTCTTAATGGGTCAGCAAGACGAGGAGAATCCTGCTCTCCTGTCTTCTTCCTAAAGTTGGTATCTGGCCAACTGAGACATTATTACACGACTTCTGCAGTTTTGTACAATAGCAGCAAAGCCCCCTCCACCTTTAATCTGAACTCTGTGAAGCTGGTATCAATAACCCTGGGACAAAAATGAGAGTTACAATATTTGAATGCGCCACGGCCTTTCACATGTAAATTAAACTCTGCCCCCTTAGCCGAAACAAATTACAGCCAACTGCTGGTGGCTGGACATGAATGGGCTTCCTAATGTAGTCTGCATCTACAGTGGGCCGGGGAGCAGCTGGAAAAGAGAAACTGAGACGGGGGAGAATTTATGTGACAGTGCAGAGTGTGACAGTTTGCTTTTTTTTCATATTGAGTCTGCCATGCAGCCGTACTGTGACGAATGGGGCTTGGCTCCCTGAGCATCTGTCTCCAAGGACTCACTGAGGGGTAATTAGAGCTGTGGGATGATAAGGGATATTCTCCAGGCCCACTAACTATTAATGGTGGCAAAGGGGACGGGGCCTTTACACAGACCTCTGACATCTCCCAATCCTGTCCTACAGGAGGGGGTGGGCGGTTTTTTTTAATGAAGCGTTAGATTTTGGTGTAAATTAAATCAGCCCTCAGGGCAAGAGTCATGGTCTGTGATATCAGTTTGAAGACTGGTGAGAGCTTTATGTCACCAAGCTGCTGACTGATCAATCTGCATGTTTTAAAATGTTTTGGACTGACTCGGCTCTGATAGCTGAGAACAACAAACTTAAGCAATATTACTTCCTTTATTTTTCTTGCTTCCGCCATTGTTCTAGGGTAACAAACACCCAAGTCAGACAATCAAGATTTAAACAAACAATTTTTGTCTGTTGTAAACCTCCATCACAGTTTGTTGTTGATGTGTTATATGAACAGGACATATTAATCCAAGATCCAAGACTTCCCACATATTAAAAAACTCACTTTTATAGTTCTCTGTGAAATTTTTACAATTATAAAAGCACGGATTAAAAATTAAGAATACAAAGAGTAGTAAGTGACTTTAATATTCTCCTGTCAGTGGTTTTACAGATGTCTCTAATGTTGGGGATAATTTTGTTGGAGTGCCACGCTCGGCCGCTGACACTAATTGGCAGCAGGGCTGACTGGCGTCGTCAGTCATATCCAGCTCTCTTTATGAATCCAAGCAATTTATACTAACTCTGACCTACGGTAATTGCTGTATTGTGAGTCGTGCAATGAGGGATTATTCGTAACTTTACAGGTGCAGTCACTTATGGTTTTACTTCCACATTAAAATAGATAATTGGGCTGACCTGTTGGCTTGTTTACAACCTGCATGATTGTCTGAATGCTTGTGTTTCCTTTCGTGCATTTTCAGATCTCACTGATTAATTTAATGAGTTCTCAGATAGATCTGATAGCAGGAGCAACAATGAATTAAAAAGTTGTGAGCTGCAGGAATCCTTTAAGATGCAGGACTGGGGCAGTAACAAAGTGTTGAGGGCTGTGGGCAGAAAGGGACTCTATCAGTCTCCAGTAAACACTAGTTGAGGAAGCAGACACCCTGTTGCAGGGATTTGGTTTATGCTGCTGTTGTTTTCCACTGCCGTGTTGGCTCAGGGCCAGTGAGGGGGACCAGGCTTTTCAGGACGATCCATCACTGCACCACTCTCTGTCTCTCTCTCTGTACTCTGGGACATATAAGGTGTTCATACATCTGCTCCCACCCAGCAATCACCACTTTATTCTACTCCCTTTCCTCACTTTGTTTCACATCTTTTATGTTATTTGCAAACCATCGGTTGCAGGTTGTTTGCCAACCTGATAAACATTATACTGGGTCTTTAGTCCCAGCTGCATTGAGGCTTTACAGGATGGTGTATATAGTCCGAACTGACTGATAAAGACAAACAAATAAAATTATCTTCCATCTCTCATTCACACAAAAGGTAAAAGGAAATTCAAAAGGAAAAAAGGAAAATGCAATTGCCCAATGCACACGCATTCAAGAGCATCACTGAGGGAAAGACAATACTCCATATTGTTGTGTGTTGGGCCAATGGCCAGAGAGACTGGGCTTGATCATGGTTTGCATCCTTATCCAGTTGCCCTCTATGTGTTACCTCCATTCTGTGTTAAATGTGTTCACCCCATCTTTTTTTTTTTGTTCTTCTGTCTCTGCGCTTCCAAATGGTTGAAAGTGGTTTAGCTGAGTTCCAGTAAAGGTTAACCTAATGATGCTCCAGAGTGTTTGGGAGCAATATGGAGATCGGGAGAGTAGGTTTAGGAATTTGACATGAGAGCAAGGGGGGAGCTAGGATTGAGGGGAAATCATCATGGGCAAGAGTCGTCTGGAACAAGTTTCCCAGCAGCTTTATTGCACTTAGATAATCTCTCCTCCACTGAGAGCAAATGGATTCAAGATCATCTACCGTATTAGAAAGGTGCAATAAAACCTTTGGCAAACCTATCCCTGACTGTTTAAACAGATAAAACCAGACAAAACACAGGCACAGCACATGACAGACAGTGACACGGGAAATACACTACGGCCACAATCCACAACACTGACACATCAAAGGCACGGGCGAAGGCAGGCTCAACCACAACATCCACAGCACGAACAGCACAATGGGAAATACACAAATACACAGACTGAAGCACAGACACGACACAGACAGAGAGACATTCAAATCAAATCTACCGCTAATACACAGACTGAAGCCATGCACAGACGGAAATAAAGCATGCACACAAACACACTGATAAGATTAAAAGAGGTCGACCCCCAAAAAACACACACATATCAATCACACACCTCCTCTGTTTCCTTCTCTCTCCCACAAACACACACCTTGATTTAATCCTAAACACGAACACAGTGATACAGATGACACAAGCATATTTTATAAACCAGAAGAACCCACAGGAAAAATACTTGGACTGTTGTCTGTTATCACTACTGTGAAGCTGTGTGGTGCAAAGTACTGTGTGTACAAGCAAGCGCAGACGTGCTAAAACTTGTGAGTCGAGTCGATAGGAAATATATCAAATCTATATTTTGCCCGTGGACTCTTGCCATGTAATATGCTCTGCTTGAGAACAGTAACTTCAGAGAAATCACAGACACTGATTGAGATGTTAATATCGATACAGAAACACACTCATGTTGTGTTTAAAAAAGGTGAAACTCAAAAGAAACGCAAAAGAAAAGAACAACCAAATGAAAAATTAAAAACCAGCAAGTTAGTACAATACGTCAAGCAAGGACAGGAACAAAGAAAAAGCTCCAGCCTGATCCCACGACACCTGACTGAATCAGCTCACAGCACAACAGCAACACTAGAAATTCAAAGGAACCAGAACTACAATACCATAAGCAACACACAACAAAAACAAGAGAGATAAAGATAAAAACAACAACAACAGCAGAGCAACAATAGTGACACACACTTTAAGTGACAGATACAAGATGGTCATAAATACAGAATATATATACATATAGATATATAGAAATAGGAAAAGCCAGATATACGTGTTGCAGATATTTACTTCATCATCATAGTGCCATACTCCTTGGCCATCCGGCATCTCAGAGCTCACACTACTGTCCTGATCGATTAGCCAGCGATGCACGGCGTGGGCCTAAAAGAACATACGACATAAAGACAGAGCCCAGTTAATCGCAACAGTGAGAAGCACAGAGATGGAGAGACAGGAAAGAAGAGGGAGGGCAGAGGTAGGAGGGGGGGGAGGAGAGGAGCGGGGCGGGGCGGACAGAAAACAATGGCAAGGTAATGAGAAAGATTCAAAGAGGAAACAGGTGAACATTATATTGAGACACAGGTAGAAAACAAGGTGGGGGAGGGAGGGAGAGGAGGAAGAGAGCAGGAAGAGGAACCACCCCGCCCTGCCCCACCCTATCCCATCCCACCCAACCCTTCCCTCCCCAGAAAAACTCTCCCTGTGGGAAACAGGTCAGGTTAGGATGAGTGGTGTGAGAGTGAAAGCACGATGTGGCACGACACGAGGACATCACACATACAGTGATGGGCAACGCCGCACTGATGGCGATGGAGGAGGATCTGGTGCTGATGGTTTGTGACTCACATGATGGATCGGCTGTGTCGCTGTGGAAAAGCTGCAACCTACACGCCGGAGTGAGTCCTTTTACGTCACGCTTGTGCACGTGGCATCCGGACACAAAATGTTGTGTACTTACCCAAGATTCACATATAGAAACGTGCAACCACGTATGTGCAGTACAAAACACACCACAGGAAATATATTTAACACAATAACACAGAGAGGAGAAAACATACAGTGAGGCCGGGTTTGGCCTCTGACTGAGATGCACAGAGAAACAGTTTACTTCAGAATGATCATAATATGTTTGCAGAAGACCAGTAATAAATACACCACATATGTGAAAACCAGCAAGAATGGCTGAAACAATTCACACAAAAGTTGTCAACAAAACTCCAGAGAATAGCCAGACAACACTTGTGTTTTTCCCAGAAAGGCAAAAAGACCATCTGCTCCTGACAGACAACCCCTCAAACATCTTCCTCCAGACAGACAGAGGAAAGGTTGCAGGTCAGATCTACTCACATTTCCTCTGTTAAGATTCAGATCAAACACATGCTGTAGCCAGCTCTAGTCCCGGTCACCCTGAAACACACACACACACTTGCACTCACACACCAAACCCCATCTGTTACTCTTGACTGTTGTCGTGTCAGCACCAAAAACAACCCAACGCAGCTCCTTTCGTGACGCTCGCCACCCTTGTGCGGCAGAAATACTTGTCAAGATTTGCACTGGGGTGAAATCGCAGAATCGCAGGGATTAATTACCCTGTCATGGCTGCTACTGCACATTTACTATTTACTTTACGCCAGCAATTTTACGGTACTGGTGCTGTGTTTTTAAGATGCACTGATGCAGGCTGTCATACCATGATAGTGCAAAATAACATTTACTCTAGATTGAAGGGCCACTTAGCACTGAGACTGTTGATCGAAGGAGAAAACTGTAGATTCAGATAAAGTGGGGGTATGTGTATGTCTACAGGCGTATAAGTATACACACACATTTACGTGTTGCTTTACTACATGCATAACCTAAGGGTAGGGCCAAGTTATGAGACGTGTTGTCCTTGAAGACATCCATGTTGTTGTCGAGAAAAGTGCCAGAAATAGTTGTGTTAAGAGTGAAAAAGCGAGCTAGAGCGAGCGCCCTTCTCACCTCCACATAGCTGACCAATTATGGTGTGAAGTGGGTGTGAATGTCAGATTGTCGGCTTCGGAGAGTTGCAGAAATGGTCGGACACGGCTCCCCCTGGTCCGACGTCGGGACGGTGCGGGGGAGGGGGTTTCTGAAGCCGTTCAACCATCCAACAGGCAGTTATGATGAAGTATAAAGGCTCCTTTAAACTTTATCCTAAACATGATCCAAATATAAAATTTTAACCCCAAAACCAAAGTCCCAATCCTGAGCTACTGTACCTGAAAACACTGTAAAACAAAATCCTAGCGTGAAATCCTTTAAAATAAGTGAGGAACAGACAAAATGTCCTCTTCCCTGAGGATTTTCCTGAAGACATTTGATCCCCATAAGGACGGAGGCACAATCTACACACACACAAAGAGGGAGCAGGACCTTGTGTGTCAGGTGGTGTGTCTGCGAAGACAGATGCATTAGCTGGTAAACACATAGCAGGGAAGTGGAGGACAACACACAGAAGCAGACGGAGTCACCTCAAGGGTACAGTGAATCAGAGGGTGACAGCAGAGGCCAAAGCCTCTGTTAGGATGCCCGAAAATAGACGAAACCAGCAGAAGGGGGCGACTACAACATACAACCAGAGAAAAATGTAGCACATGTGCAATATTTGATCCTTTTTTTTAACTTTCTAAGCATGATTCTGCACTTTGCATGACCTTCATCCGTGAGAAATATTTGCAGTAACAGTGCTCGTATCACTGTGCACGTGGCTCTGTGTGTGTGTGTGTGTGTGTGTGTGTGTGTGAGGGGATTTGTGTGTGTACGTGTTTGTGTGTGTACGTGATGCACAGCGGCGTCATTCGCGGAGTTTGTGGTGAGTTACAGAGCGTGTCAGCTTAAAAGAATAATTGGATTAAGTAGCAGACAGCTAGTGATGACAGAGAGGGGTGAAGGGGTGGAGGAGGAAGAGGAGGAGGAGGAGGGAGAGGGGGAGAGGGGGAGAGAGGTGCTGATAAGAGTAACAGGCCATTTGCCGCGGAGCCTCTGGGAGCCTCCGGGCAGCGAACAGACACGCAGAGGGAACTCGAACCGTTACGCTGTAGATTAGAGGGATAAAGGGATAACACTCGTAGTCTCTGGACAACTAACTAGCAGCCTCTTGGCATTTGGGTATACATCAAACTGCAAGACAAGCATAAGACAACCAGTATGAGTCATGTACAACAGAAAAGAGAAAGGACACATCATTTTGTCTCCGTTTGCTTTATGTGCTTTTAAACCTCCCTGATGGCCTTTGGAGTAGAGCCACTCCGGAGGATGTTACCTCTCCACATTTGCAGCTTAGCCTTCAGAGTGTCAGCTGCAGAGGCAGAGCCGAGGATGAAACTGAGGACAGGAGACGAAAAGAGCGAGGAGTGCGAGTCAGAGGAAGGTTCATAGTAAAGAAAGAGGAGTGTGAGTGTCAGAGAGAGAAGTGGAAGAAAGATTAGACAGTTATCCGCTGAGAAAGAGGCACTGATGAAACAGGACATAACCAGGCTTTATTGGTGTTTCATGAGCATCATTTGTTGTATGTTGACACAGATGACCTCAGGTGGAGCAGAGAAATGAACCAGAAGTATCAGAACAGAAAAGAAATTGAGCTTCTCCTGGATGAAACTGCAGAAACTATAAAGAGGCATGAATGTGAAATTAAAATACATATTTGATACCCAGCCAGGTCGTCCACTTTTACCCAATCAAATTAGTTTTTGCATTGAAGTCGACATTGCATTAAAACCAACAAACCGTATATTACTGCTATATTTTCTGTTTTTTCTTCATCAGTCACATAAAAAGACACTAATGCATCTACATGACGTTGATATTCACTACACATGCTGTTGCACTGTCAGTTAACAGAATCTGCTGTGGTCAGTTTACAACAGGCTCACCAGAGAGGATTACAGTCCAGCTCAGATCAGCCCGTCTGATTTAAATTCAAACACAATAAATACGCATGGATAAAAGAGTACAATACAAAAGCAGCCCACAACAATGTCACATAAAAATACATCACGCATGTCCACATCGATTACACTTCCTTCACTTACCCACATAGACACATGTATAAGTTTACTTTACAAAGCTGCTTCTTATAGTGTTACCATCTGGCAGATTGAGAGACGTTTGAACACAACAAAACTGGATCAAAAATGTTGCACATTTTATGCCATTGGATGTGAAGTGATCTAAGTGAACCCCAGATTTGGCCACAGGACCACAGGCTCATAATACAAAGAATTTTAAATCATCGCATGACTGGTGTAATAAACTGAAACAAAGCACATGTAAGTTAATAAGTCAGATAATTTGAAAATAAATTAAAAAATCAAAGAAAGATGAGTTTTGGGCCTTTTTAGTGTTTGTTCATTTTATCTGATGCTTATTGTTAATGTTAATTCATTAACTGGCTCCTAGGCAAAGCGAGTTGAGTATCCCTGCTCTACATGACTGTTAAAGTGGAAAAAAAGAACATGCAAAACATTTGCCAGGAAGAAAATTACATAAGAGAAATGGCCTGAATTAATACTTAGAGGGTGTTTTTTTGAGTTTACCAATTGATCATTTCTGACCAACAAATTGGCCTGTAGGTTGTCAGTAATATTCTTGCATGTTTGCCATGTTAAATAAAGGTAGTAGTAATAAAAGTTAAACAAAATCAGCATAAATGTTAAGAAATCATGGCAGGGTTGATTATTAGTATACGTGCAGTGCTGTTTAACTGGTTGAGCTGCTGGGTTTCAAACAAACGGAGTATGTGCACAAAGCTTTCATTAGAAGAAGCACTCCACGGGGAGAGAGCGGCTCTCTACTGCTCAATGGACCTGCACTGCCACAATAACTCACGCTCCCTCTGTGAGAACACTGAGAACAATAAGGTACAGAGTAGCTGTGATATACAAATGATCGTAGCATTAAGAACCAAGCACCTCAAAACACCTATTCATCAGTCCGGTTTGTTTTGTCCCTGCAGTGCATCAGCTTCTCTCCGATCGTCCACCTTCCCGTCCATTATCCTCGAGTTCAGGATATACATCAAGTAATCAAGCTCTATTGCCACCGAGTCAAACCGGGCCAATTCCTGCCTAGTTCCTTGTGAAACGCTGACACAGTATCTAAACTAAGTGGACCCGTACTAAATTATTCAACTCCTGAGGAAAAAAAAACATTGAGTGGAGTTATAACAAGACAGCATCATCAGTGAGGTGCTGAACAGTAAAGAGCTGTTCTCAGAACCTGATTTATCTCGTCGGCAGTTCTTATTTCAACGCAACTTAACTGAACACATCACAGGGGATCTGAGCCTAATCTGATAAACTACAAAGGTGATTAAAGAAGAGAAACTGGTGGACTATAACAGGACAGAACACATTAGATAAACAGGAGTTTAGAAAGATGCATTAAAATACAAACTAGGAGAGGTTGTAAAATGTAGGATTGAGTATTGTTTGACAACTGGCAACATTTCAGCTCAACTTCTGAAATAATAAATGTTGTCTAAACAGAATCAGCAGCATAAAAGACCTTTTTACCATTAAAGATATTCTAAAAATGTCCAATTCATCACATCAGACTGATCCAAGAACTTGTAGTTTTGTGTACTTCCACAGACTCTCTGTTGACCTGTTTGATTATAGCCAATAATAGACATAATCTACACTCATCATTAAGTTTTTGTTTTCCCCGAGTGAAAGACTTTTTCCTCACACAGTGTGTAACAGTAGGTTAATTGAATCAAACATGAATTTTACTGGTTTATATGTGTCTTGGATACATTTGCCATTTCATGATAATCATAACATACTGTATATTCAAATTGGAAAAATATTCCTGTCAGTATTGTGATTCATACTATCCAGCATTACTCAAGACTGGAATAAGTATAAAGTGCAAAAATGTTGGCAGCTTTCATCAAGTATGACATGAGGATTACATAATTAGAAGTGATGCAGCAGTTAAGTAAGTTTGGCAGGGTTGTTCCATATGGAGTGAAAAACAATGGTAGTCATCTAAATACATTATTGATTTCAAACTCACTGGAGCTCTGAGTGCATAATGTAGATCACCTATGATTTGATGATTTGACAGCCCACAGCAATATATATGTGTGCTTTTAGTTGTAGTGTCAGGATTAGCTTCATCTGTATTAGTTATTACTAGGAAAGACATGATTGACAGTGTGTCGAATGGAAGAGCCAAAAAAATGTGGTCCTAATATATAACCTCATAACTCATTCTCAGAATAATCCTGATGCATGTTATGATATTGTCAACTTAATCCATTTATGGAAAAATAATCAGCTAGGTAAGTAAGAAACACTTTGCTGCATTATAAAAAGCCCCCCCCCCCAAAAAAAGCCAAATAAATAATACATCACTGCTTGAAACATTTCAGATAGGTGAGAGGTTTTACATGTAAGCAGGCGTAAATGAGTGCAGATATAGACCAGGAGACTTCCAAAGTGAGAGAGTTAAGAGACAACAGAGTGAGAATGAGCAGGAGAGCTCTGCAGATCTCAGCCTGATAAATAATGCATGGCAGAGAGCTGCCAGCTCTGTGCCCAGCAGAAACCAGCCCGAGCTCCATCAGCAGAGGAGACGTGGTTTCTGGAGGGGCACAGGTGGAACTGCCAGGTGGGATGAAAGGGAAGGATGGTGCAGTCACCTCCACCTATCACCTCTACGCTCTTTTTTTCCCTCTCTAACTCTCCATCTGGGTTCACGTTCATTCTCTGCCTGTTCAGTACGCGCTTCTGTGTGAGCGTGTGCAGAGTCATCCTCGTCATCCTTTACTGTCCACTCTGCCTCTAACTGTGCACAACCCAAATTCAAAAAAAGGTGGGATGCTGAGTGAACACATACTCAATTGAAAACAGTACAAAGACAATGTATTTAATGTTTTTCCTCATCACCTTCACTGATTTTTGTAAATATCTGCTTATTCTGAATTTGACAGCAGCAAAACGTTTTAAAAAAGTTGGGACAGGAGCAACAAAAGACAGTGAAAGTTGTGGAATGATGCAAAAACACCTCATCAGATATTATATTTGAGCCTCATTTTCCACATGGACACAAACACAACTGCAAGTGAATGTTATGTTGCTGCATATCTGCAGGATGTGTAAATACACAAGTGTTTGCTTAAAGGTTTGCCACATCAAAGTTATAAGGTGATAATATGTTGATGTTGTGTTCACAGCATGTTTCTGTTACACAAACATAGCCTTATGAGCCATTCAGTTGATTTTGTGAGGCTTCTTTTCAATAATTCAGTTTTCTGTGTTTGACGTCATTTTCTTGCCATGTTGTCACGCCACGTAATTTTCAGCAATTTCTTAGCTATGCACCAGCATTTGAAAGTACCTGTACACTTTCAAAAATGGTCACTGTCTGGCTGCTGTTGAAGCTGATACAAACAGCTCACTCACTTTTGAAGATTTAGATTTTGGGCTTGCACAGATTAACAAAACATGAAAAAGAGAATCAACTACAAGCAGCTATTCCCCAATTACACAGGTAGCTTCACAAAATAGTACTATCTCAAATATCACATAAACCGTGAAGACTTTTGAGAAACACAAACATCTGCATTAGAAAAGAGGAATAGTCATCACAAGTAAACCCTTAATAGCACTGAATGATGCTACAGCCTCAAAAATGACAATAACAGACTTTAAAGTAGATGTCAGGCCTACTGCATTGGATTGCATCATGCAGTATAATAGGGTGTTCCTGTTATTTTGTCCACCCTGTCTGCTCCCACCCTCCACATGCTCACCCTCTGAGCATGTGGAGGTCAGAGGTCATTAAAGCAGAAAGATTAACATCACAGCACACAGAGGACACAGCGCTTTGATGTTCTCTGCAGTGGAGAGACAGGACAACCTCTTCTGATCTTCAGCTCCGCTTGTACCTTTTTTTGTCGTCCTCAGAGAACACTTATCTGGGGATTGTCGAGGCGGCGAGTGGAGGAGTCTGTTTTAACAAAAGGACCTTTGGAGAGCCTGACTGCGAGTGCCTACTGACACCACTATACTGAATGTAAACATTTATAGGAAGGCAGCAAAACCTGTTAGTGTTCGTAATATGGAGTCATCTTTTGTTGCTTTTCTTTAGCAGTGGAAGAGTCACAAAAAAGAAGTGAGAAAAGAAAAAACTGGACTATTTGATTCCAGGCAGCTTCAATTAAATTTCAATGATGTACAGTGTTTACTGTGGTTGAAGCACTCTGAATTTGTGACACAGCACAGTGAACAATGTTCTCATGTCTTGTGTGAACCCCTGGGACGTGCGACGTTTGGACCGCAGCTTTGTGAAAGAAAGAAGAGATGAAAAGAAAGAGAAGACACAGAAATGGACGGTATGAGGGAGAGAGAAGCCAGTTTAAATTTCTTTGTGTTTTATCAATGACATTTAGCGGCACTCTCAGCTCCTCCCTCCTATTTTTCTCCTCTCACCATTGAAAACCGTCGCTCTCCATCCCCGACTATTTTTATCCAACATTTCATTACCATAATAAAACACATGCATGAAAAAAAGATAAACTCAAAGAGACAGCACAGCCAAAAACCTGGATTTGGGAGGCTTATTTTCATCTTTCTTTCTTGTCTTCTATTCTTTTATGTTGCTCTTTTCTTTTCGCTCAGAGAAATGGAAAGAGACATGCCTTTTCTTTCAGCCTGTGCCTCATTATGGTGCTTTTCAGGTCTGCTCTTTTGTATGGGGCCAGCCCAGAGCCGTGCACAGGCATAGCGGAGCAGCCGGTGGATTACCCAGACCCACGTCAGCACTTCGACAGAACCACCAACCACTCCAGCAAACGCCCCTGCCAAGTGTAGCATGAACGTTACATGCTTTAATAAGTGTAGCCAAAGAGCCATGCCAAGACTAAACCAACAGGAACAGCTGCTGTACCGCAGACATCAGTGCGAACAATACATTCAGGTCTTTAAACCAGGGCACGGTTATCACGGTACTGGACAGAATGTATTGCCGTCCACCGATAATCAGCATGCAGTGTGTTGTCTAGCCACACAGAGTGTCACGTCTCAAACTGAACGCCATCAAGATTAGACGTCCAGAAGTGAAAGAAGTAATCTTTTTGTCACTGAAAAGCCTGAGGTCATCGCCTGCTTTTGAAACTGAAACGCAACATGCAGCGTCTCTTTGCTTAACATTTGGCCTGTAATAATACACTTTCAAACAATACATGTTGAAATGAATGCATTATGAAGCACTGTATGAGATAAAATACAGGAAAATACATCTGCTGAGTACAAAAATGTTATATACATAATGCAAAGGTTAAAGTGCATGTTCTTCTTAAAAAAAATTACCCATTAAAGGAAGACTTTTTCTACAATTATTATTACTGCTAATTATTCCACCACAGACCTATGTTATTCATGACAGTTACAATACAAGCTATCTGTACACCCATGATATGGTATGTGGGGGCTCATCACACACAATATCTATTCATTAAGGCTGCTCTAATCAATATTTTAATACGTACACTGGATCTAATGACTAACACTAGTGAAATGTGAAAGGTGAAGCTTTCAATGACCAACCCACAGATATTTATCACCAGGTGCTCTCAGCTCTACGAAGCCTTGTAGCAACAGCACGGGGGAACATAAACACAACTTCAAATTAATGCTCATCTTCTGCATCTAATGGATGTGTAAATATGCAACTCTGTGCAAACAAGTTCATCTTGGCATCTTTGTGAAGTTGTGATAATATGTCATAGTTGTGTTTGAAGAATGTTTCCACTGCCCTCAAGTGGCCAGAAAAATCAGTAGAACAATGAATATGTCTTAGGCTGCATTTTATATGTGTATTTGTGCTTCTACTGGTTAATACATGCATATGCTGTATATGTGTGCATGTGTTGGCAGTTGGCAGAGTGGAGCTGCAGGTTCAGGTGGTCATCTTTCAGAGCTGTACGCTCACATTCTCCAGCTCCCTCCGGGGACAGAAAGACAGATGCCTCCTCTGCCACTGCTGCATGTAGCACTAATTCAGCCTGTTTGCTGTGGTAAGTCACTGTTCTCACACCTGTATGCAAGTGTTTACACACACACATGCACAAGCATACACACACACAGGCACATACATGTACACATATACCCTATGAGGACAATTTTATTTTAATATTTTCAAGCACTAAACTCAGACTCACGACTTTGAATGTACCTGAGGTGAACCCTCATCCAACGCCTCTGGAATTTCCTAGAATCAGTCCTGTGACTGTTCACACTGCGGTGCCATAATGTGGAAAGGCAATAAAATCCCAATAGATGGCTGCAGCATAGCTCTTAAGACAAACTTTATTGCAAGTATCCTTGATTAGATTCACAGTGGAGAAATTGAATCTGAAGGGTAATATCCTCAGGAGGGAAAGGGACAAAAACAGCAGCCAGCGAGCTGTGAGGGTGAGAGACAAAGCGCTAAGCCTGTCAAATCCCACAGAAAAATGGATTTGTCTCCCTAACCTTTAAAAAGAGAAAGGCCCCCAAAATCCTGCTGAACGGGCTCTCACACCAGGAAACCGTGATGAAGAGAGGAAATTACACATGAAGAGCTTTAATGTAACACCTACAAGTTGGTGTAAAGGTTGGCACCATTAATATTGTAGCTATCTTCTGTTTGATTCATTCACGAGATACTGAGATATATTTACCTGCTGACACTGAACCCTCACAAATACACCTGCTGGCAGCATTAGCTCATCAACAGTATACACACAAAAGCTACACGTGATTCAAAGAAAACTGATGACTGCGCTAAAGCGTATTTGCACATTAATGTTAGCAGCATGTATTGTAAGAGAGGAGGACAAAAGATGGCAGCAAGCTGTCTTGTATCACAGAAAATGATGATGATGATGATGCTGATGTGTGTTATTCAGCCGGCCAGAAAAGGAGGAAAATCTGGTTTAGTTGATGTTAAGAGCTTGGGATAAAATTCCTCCTTCATCCACCCTTCCCTCTCTTTCTTCCCCTCCTGTTGTTGCTGACTCAGCCCTCAGGGAGACTCCTCTATGAGACCGGCCCTGGCTTGGTTTCAGTGGAGCCGGAATTCTGCAGCTGATGTTAAATGTTTGTGTCCGAGCATATGCACGCTACATGTACATGTATATGTGCTGTAGTGCTACAGGGTTACTTTATAAAATGTATTAAAGATGTGAGAGGAGGAGGATGTCAATGTTAACACTGCGTCAGCATCTGAGCCGTTCCACCATTCATTTCTACTGCTCAGTAAGACAGTGCTAGATGTGTGACAGCCTTTGCAACAAGTTAGAGCTTCAAAAGCCAAAAAAGCTTCATTCCCATGCAAAAAAGCAAATATGAAAGCACTATTACTACTGCATGTACTTCAATTTTCTCCTGGATCTCTGCTGATGTGAAAGCCAGGTTTCACATCTCTGTTGCACTAATTACAAGATAATATGATTAAAAATGTGTTTGAGATCGAAGGCAACATAAATGTGGTAGGAATTCCAAAAAGTAACTGAGAGTCAATACATAAAAGAGAGTCAAGAAAAGTAATGTAATACCAAGGAAAATGGGGATAGTGTCGATATAACTCTCTTCTATTTGTCTCAGAACAGGACATTTATCCATCTATATGTTACTTCCGTTCACACAAACAGCCCTGCAGTCCTTTTACATTTCCATCTACACACAGCACTGATACACCTTAATCACACACATACATACACACACACACACACACACACACATACACACAGCTGTTGAAAAGCCATTTTCTGTGTTCATGAAGAGGGCACGTTGAGTTCCTCACTGCAGCGCTTCCCTGATTCTGTAGTCAGCACTAACGGCACGTGGCTTAAACCTACACCCATGTGCACACTAGGACAGGAGCTAAGATACGCGCGCACACACACACACACACACACACACATATGCATGCACACACACACCCTTGGACATACCTTTACATACAGTACACCCTTGCATTAATGCAGCACTGCACATGTCTGCACAAATGACCTGCACACACACAAAGATGTCCATGTAAAGAAACATTGACTCGCTCTTACACAGTCATACACAGCAGGCAAGCTGAATGCATCTAAAAATAGCACCCCATTGGCACCCCCACTGTCATCATTATTCCTTTCATCGTCCTTATCAGCAGTGTGGGGCTCATTCAGTTGGTGGACAGTCAAGCCGCTTTCATGGAGCTTTCCTCGCCTCCCCATCGACACCGACATAACCATACCCTCCTCATACCCTCTTTTCAATTCCTGTCCTCCGTCTCTCCTCTCTGATATTTCCATCTTGCGTCCCTAGGTCCTTTCCTCCTCCTCCTCTTCTTTCTCTCTCTCTGCCCACTTATTGGGAAGCACCAATGAGTGACACCCACCACAGTGTGGAGAGAAAGAGATGAAGGTGGAGAGGAGGGCAGCTCCCGGAGGAGAGCCTTCATCTTGGCAGAATAGGCCCAGTGATACAGAAGATGTAATGACATCAAGTTTTCCTAACAACAGATGAAACAAGGCAACGAGATGAAATGGAAAAAGTGGAGTTATGAGAGGGTGGAACAACATAGAGACAAACAATAGAGGTGAATGAGTTAAAGGTGAAATGGAGGAGAATCTCAAAACCTCTAGAGCAGATATTAAACACAGCTAACTTTGATTTCTGAGGTTTCACCAAGAAAAGGGGCTCCTACAGAAAAAAGTTGCTGATTAATTTTCTGTCAATTAACCAATGGATCAACCCAAAGTGTTTCCTCTGGGTGAGAATAGGCAATAAACTAAAAACATCTAATTCACACAGTGGATTGTAAAAAAACTGTCCCCCACAATGGCTCCAATAGTCCTGGTATTAATTTATGACTTGTTGGGGTGACTTTACATTTTGATACATTGCTTGTCAACAAAATTATCATAAATAAGATAAATAGAAGATGAAGAATTATAATATTGTATTAGTGTATTATATGGGAACAACAGTTTGTTAAACATGGGTCATAATGATGATATATGCACACACATATACAAGGAAGGAATGAAAATGTATAAAGTCATTCTGTAATATCCAGATATGATGCATGGTGCTGGCTCGAGATGTGAATGGGCTCTTACAGTAGGTTAATAAAGCTAATGTTGAAAAATGATCTGACGAGAAACTAATTGGCTGACAGTGCTCTTTTGAAGAAGTTTACTTCCACAAAGATGAAGAGCATCCATTTTATGCTGTCAGAGCAACAGTGTGGAACGTCTGAGGGTCTGAGGGTGGTGGATGAAATGGTCGGGTAAACTGTGCATCACAGTTTATTAATACAATCTTGTTCTTTTCTCTCTGTAGTGTCCATGTCTGTTTATCTGTTTTGAACCTTGTCTGCAGGAACATGGTGGCCTTTAGGAAAGACATGCCAGTTAAGTTCAGGTGGACAATTGATCTGCACAAAGACTGCCTTTGTGGTATATCACAGACTAAGTTGAGTTAAAACCTCACAAAACTCCCAACCCCCATCGTCACTCAACATCCAAATTAACTTTCGCATTATTCAAGCAAGAGAAGACACATACAAAACGAACTCCCCACGGCTGCACACCTGTGGCCTGAGAAAAACACACTCCTGCTCTCACAAAGCATGTATTCCCCCTACAAATGAGACACATACCAACCACAGAGACATCCCTAACCCTCAGCAAAGCCCTCTGAAACAGGAAGAGAGCCCTCGAGTCGGGATTTGATGGGGGAGAGTGGCTCAAGGGGGTTGTCAAAGCTGAGAACATATAAAGAAGCACACATGGAGAGGCTGGGGTCAGTTCGAGGACTCAAAAGAGAGAAAAGCAGCAGAGAGTAAAGAAATGCGAGCGTCTTGAAAACTGGAGAGTTGGATAGAAATAGAGAAAAGAAGCACAAAAGAGAGACGAGAGGAGGGAGCGGAAAGGTTTGGATGTGATGAGAGCGAACATTGTAACTGAAGCCGTACAGGATGAGAGGGGTCAAGAGGAAGGAAAAAAGCAGAGAGTAAAAAGGTGATACACCGTTGGCCCTCCTGAAGGAACATATTTGTACTGGGAGGCACAATGTGTGGGAAAAAAAAAATCGAGAATAAATTATCACCAGTGAGAGGTGGGTACAAATATTTTGGATCAAAGTAAGAAGGACTGACAAATCAACAATTTGTTCAGTGATGTGAAGAGATGGAGGACATGGCACGTTCTGAACAAAGCACGGAAAACATCTAAAGGAGAGAACAACAAACTTATGTGAAATAATCAAAGCAAAAGTGTCCCATTCAAACAGAACAACAATGCAGTCAAACTACTCCAGCAGGTCTCAACACTTAATATATGACATAACAAATTATATGAAAGTTTGGTTTGGCAATGGTGTAGAACAATGAAGGACACCCTCTTGTGTAAAAATGTTTATTACACCATTCTTACCTGAAAGGACAAGAGGACACACACTGCTTCAGAGTGCTGAATGTATACAACCTCATAAAATGGCCTTATCAGCATGTAAAAAACAAAGTCTATAACCAGAAACAATGCCTCGAAATAGTTCCCACCTTAGACAGCACATTGGCTTCCATTTTGAATAAATGGAGCATGAAAGAGGGATGAACAGCCAAGGAAGTGCCAGGCTGGATACCCACCACCCTACACCCCCTCCCTCAATCTGCTACAAACACACACACCTTTCTCTCTGTGTTTATTTCTTTCTCATATTCAAATGGCTGCTCTGTCAGGCTCTGTGTTATTAATCTCTGTCAAACTCGTCCTTCTGCCACTGATGCCGGACATGTGTTCTCACACAGGTGCTCTTCAGCTCTGACAAAGGTGTCCTTCGACTTTCAATAGCCCTCTTGTCTGTGTGGTGCAGAGGGCATGAAAGCAGAAAATGCTCTGCAAGTGTTACCCACAACGCCCACCCAAACGCCATCATCTAAAGAGCATATGCAAAAATATACACTGAATACATATATTTAAACCCTTTTTCATTCTTCACTCCTGTCCAATAACTATTAAAATGTGTATTAAACCTCAGCAGAAAATAGTCCCCAACAAATACATGATCCATTCCTGTTTGACTAACATTTGCTAAAAGCTACAATGTCCAGCTGTTTGAAGGAATGATTTTATCTCTATGTTTCTGACCTGTTTTTGGAGATTTACATCTTCAATATGAACAAATGAACTTGGGGCTGAGAACCATATACATGGACAAGCTTAGGAAATCTGAATGTCTGAAAGTATTGAGTTACGCACTAATGCAATGTTGGTTTTTGTCTCTTGGTCTGGTATTTTCACAGAAAAGAACAAAAAACAAAAATATTGCAAGCTTTATCCCATGACTTTCAAATTCCAAAGATATGCACAAAACTGTTGTCCTGACAAATCAAAAATAAAAATTTGTGGGTTCAGACGGAGGCGTGAGCAAAAAGGATCATGATGCACTGAACACTCACCAGTGTCCAGAGACATGACCCTTGTGTGGTAATTCAGCCTCCATTTATATTTTTCGATCCCTCAGTTAGAGTTGAATGGTAATTACTTTGTGGGAGGATGATTCTCTTTGCAATTTGATACCATTTAGATTTGCATTTGGTAGCACTTTTTCTAATTCTATTCTAAGAACTGAATGATGGAAATGAAGGGAATGAAAAGGCAAATGAGGTGAAAGGGTGTTTTTAACCTCTGGATCTTCAGTGAAAGGACAAACTGGAATTAACATAATCTTTTAGTAAGTGGAATAAGAGAGGTGGAATTGATCTCACACATGACACGTGACCTTTCACATGAATAAAGCCATCTTCATGAATGTATAACACAATGCTCTCTGGCTGCAGTCCCACAATAACCTGGCTATAATGCAGTATACTGATGAAATGTGACATTATTCTCACATAACCACGAATGTTACAGCACATGTGTAGTTGTACTGTGAGAAAATATCAAAAGACTATTTCTGTAACATACTACTTAAGAAAGTGGACCTGCACAACCTCCTCCTCCTCTTCTGTGTTTGAAACTTACATAAGCCTACACTTAAAATGAGCAAAGATAAAACTGACACGGGACTGTAGGAGTGAACTCTCTCCCTTTTGATAAACTGCAGCAATATGCAGCAGCAGTAACGTTCGTAGAGCTACATATTAACACACATCATAAATATAAGCCAAAGAAATCCAATTTATTCAGAATATCAATACAACAGTTGGTCCGGTCGTGAAAATGAATCACTTCTGCGGGTCATAAATGCCTGTGTGCATCTTGAGGGCTGGAGGATGGCGCTCACCTCTTCTGCCATTAAATCATTCATGACCCTGCAGTGCTGTGGACCACACAGTGCCAGACCTGCCTCCACCAATCTGTGTCTCCTCTCTGACAGTAAGCACACACACCACTAGACTCAACGTTTTAAGCCCTGCACTAAAATCAGCCTCTGCAGACAGCAATTACAAATGTTCATCCAGGCAGCCACACATTCACAAACACTCAGTCAGTCAGTATTTATTTGTGCCTCCCTGCTCCTGCTCCACACACCTGTATCCTCTGTTACCCTTGGTGGCAGCATCAATCTATAAAATATGTCTAAATCTCCTCTTTACTCTGATAGTTTCTGTGTCTGCACAGTGCTCCCTGCAGCATCGATCAGCCTCGTGTCCATATTCATGAGCTCTGCAGAGGGTCTGGATACCAACACCAGGTCGAGGGGGTTCCCCAAGAAATCATTTTCACTCTCCTGTCAGGTTGTCCTCTCACAACCAAACTTTTCCTGCACTTAATAAGAGCAAATGAACCTCCACATCGCTCTCCATCCTCAAATATCTGCTTGATGACATTACTGAATTTTGTTCTTAAACAAGCAGCAGCCAGGTTGGGAATCAGGGCACTTTCTCCAAGCTCTCCAAGCGAGCCATCTCAACAACAATTATGCCTGTGATCACACATGTGATAAATGCTTCTCTGGCTTGGGTTACTGTCCCTATGATGTTTAAGCAGGCCTAAGTTACCCCGTTGTTGAAAAACCCAACACTAAATCCACCTCTGCCACCTTCAATCCACCTTCTGTCCTATCCAAGGTCCATGAACATGCAGTTTTCACATGCTCAGACTGCCTCTCTCAAAGATCTACTTGATCCAAACCAGTCTGATTTCAAGAGTGGTCATTCCACTAAAATTGCACTACTAGCAACAGAAAAGCTGTGGTCAGCAAGAAAGAACGCCAAGTCATCAGTTTCCACCCTGCTGGACCTATCGACAGCCTTTGACACGGTAAACCACCAAATCCTCCTGTCCATCCTATCTGAACTAGCACCTCTGGTACAGAAATACTCTGGTTTGAGAAGATTGCAGATGTCACTTTCTTTTCACTGGTGCACCACAAGGATCTGTGGTGGGTCCCCTACTCTTCTCCATATACACCACCTCCCATGGTCTGATTATTCACTCACATGGTTTTTCTTACCACTACAATGCTGACGAAACCCAGGTTCTTATTTAGGTACTTATATGTTACTTCATGCATCTGCAAAAATTGTGGTACTTGTGACAGGTGATGAAACTGATTGTTTTCAAAGACTTCTCTCCCGTAGCTTGGACTGAACCTTGTTCGTTCGCCATTTTTATCAAATAAATGAACATCAATGTTAATGCAGTTAAGAAAAACTTCATTGCTGATTCCCACATAATAAACTGTGCTGATGTGGTTATTTATAGGAGCCACCCAAGTTATCTATGTGGAGAAGATGGAGAGAAGTGTTGGGTTTATGAGGCAGGAGCAGAGAGATGGCAATGCTTTATTGGTAGTGAGACAGACGTTTTCCACATGACAAATAAATCAGATGGTCTGGATCATACGTTGCACCACTATCTATCTACCCACAGTGATCTAAGGTGAAGAATAACCATTATACCATTATATTAGTATAATGAATAGGATTAATAGTTTTTATAGAGTAATTTAGTAAATATTCTGTTTCATTGAGGGTTTTCGGAAAATTACATCAATTTTTAACCTCTTCACCCTTGAATTCCATCTCCCCATCTATCAAGCCCATGACTGAACAAGTGCAAAAATCCTTAATGAATAATTGATGACTCTGCGTAACAGTATTGCAGAGCAGCGTTGAATTGCTGCACTGGATCAGAGGGAGAGGCGGGTGTGAACACAGCTTGTGTGTGTACTGCACGCTCGGCTGGTATCTGGGGCAATGTGCGACTATGTCGGATGAAGACGGAGTCTGTGTGTCGGATAAACACGACCCAACCAATCCTTGCAGTACCAGGTCCTTCACACTTCCTGTCCTCTCTCCTCTGACTCTCTGACATGTCCGTGTCTTGTGGATGATCTTTGAACCAATTGTCAGCCTGCAGATTGCATCATGCTGGGCTGTCAACCTGCTAAGATGCTGACCAAGTCATAGTGAAGCTGAATGTAAATGAGATCTGACCCTGCTCCGACCAGCAGAGGGAGCTAAGACCAGCTCATCTTTCATCTGTCCTCTTTTATCAATCCATCTTTGTGGAATGAAATACATTAAACCTGATATTCCACATCACATCTTTTAGAAACCATTTCTTTTTAAGGCAATCCTGATCAAATGTCTGGTTGGTTTGCCAGTGTGCTGGAGGACATTTTTATTTTGACACCACATTTATCTCCATACAGCTTGTTTTTGCATTTGTCATTAATCTTTGTATTGAGGAAACAGATGTCTGGATGATTGTGCTGAGGCATACACTGGGTGAAAACACATATGCATGCTTACTCAACAGCCACACTGAATATACTGAACTTAAAATATCGCATCTTCTTCACACCTAATTTAAATTTGCGTCCATAAAATTTCCACATCAGTTCCAGTTTGCATATTTAGGTGATGAGGGCAGTGATGCAACATAAATCTGGATTCGAAAACATGTCAGGCAGTAAAGACCATCTTCAAAGGAACCTTTCTAATTTTTACGTTTAAAAAAATCGTTAACATTAAACTAGCATTTGATAAACTGCAGTAAGGCCTAAACCTAGATCTCACATTAAAATTAAAACTGTTAAAGCCACATAGATAGGATGTTCACTCAACACAATGGTTTGCTTGGCACATGAGCCAGATTTTCACACTTGAGCGTACACCTCTGCTCAATATCAAGATATTCTGAGCATATTGCATAACAACAGAGGCTGAAGTTCAAGGATACTACAAGTGTGTAAAAACAGGCATGTACAATATAAAAATATGTCTTAAACATAAAAGAAAGCTATGCATGTACTGTAAACTGAAGCTAACAACAATAAAATCTACAATTAAATGAAATTCAAATGCATTTCAGACTTAAAGAAATAGATGTAAATGTAGATATTAAGTTTAAACAGCAGGAAAAACTAAAGAAACTGAATTAATGAACTGAATTGCAAAGTAAACATTAAACTGCTTGTAGAGAAACATTTAACATTATCACATTAAAGATAAATGATGTGACATCTACATTTAAATCAACATGATGCATCAGATAAAAGATACTTCAAGATATGAATCCTGCTAAATATGACCTGGTAATCAAGATGAAGATGGTTGAAAGACTTGATTGTGAAAAAAGTGAGCATGAGGGATCACGTATGGGGGTGGGAATTTTAAAAAAAAGCGAGTAAGTGTTAAAGTGGTTTCGGTTTCATCAACTCAGCAGGAAGCAAGAATGCAAAAAGACGAGAACAGAGCGATGGCAGGGGAAGTGGGGTGAGAAAACTGATGGAAAGCAATAGTTGCTTTATGACGACCTTCAGCCTCCCGACCAAGGACAAACACAAGAGATGGAGAAAACAAGAGCGGGACATGGAAGGTACTCTCCTCACATTTTAAACTGTGTGTTATTCCACTGGTGAAAAATAACATGCTTGAGCTGAGGTCATTTTCATAAAGTGTGATAAAATGCAAAATGAAAGTGATTTCATTTTTTCATCACTTCGGTTCTTAACAGGGCTGCTCTTGTGAAATGGCTGCAGTTCTTTTTCACACACTGACAAATTATATGTGTGTTTATACACAGCGTGCAGAGTGAAGAACGTACAGCTGAGAGTGTTTGCACACTTCTTAACTCCTTAAAGCTAAAGTTAACAAAAGATACTGTAAGTGTTTAAGAGATTCAGACTTGAGATCCATGAGCTTTTAATTCACTTACAGATTCATCCAACAATCTTAGGTCCTAAATCTCTTAGAAGTGCAGAAATCACAGCAGAGTGATCTACCGTAAATCGGTCACAGATTTCCTTTAAATGTAGAGGAAATGGATGCAGGCAGAAATTGATCCAGGAGTTATTTTAGTCACACAGAACAACCCAGACAAATATGGTCATACAAAGAGGAAGCCGCAATTTACACATACACACTCTTTCTCACACACACAAACATACACATACGCACACACACACACACACACTTGCGTCAGATGCAGAAGCGTTCCACCAGTGTGCAGGCAATTAAAGGTCCGTGCCTAAGGGGCTGCTGAGGCCAAAGTCACAGTGCTCTATGCTCTGACAAATATTTTCTCCATTACCAGCAGACTAACTGTCCTGCACCGCCTCAAGCTCCGCTATATATTCTCCTTCACTTAGACTCTGCAGGGAGAAAGCAGGGGAAAAGGGTGAAAAGAAGAGTGGCGGGGACAGGGAGGGATCGGGGTGGAGGAAGTGTATGAGTAGGCTAGAAAAGGAGCAGAAAAACAGATGAGGACAGGATGAGTGTAGCCAAATGCAGAGTAGTCAGGATCTACCTCCTGCCATCAATAAAAATGAATAATTTAAATAAAAGACATGCCAGATAATCTTTCTGAATCTGTCAGTCTCTCCATGCCTCTCTGGCCAAACTGGGTTGGAAAAGACGAAAACAAAGAGGACGCAGTGCTCAACTGCGATGACCTAATCCATATTGTTATGATGGATTTTCAGTGCGGCATGTAGTTGTGCAGGAAATGAAATATGGATGTGTGAGTAAGCGCGTATACGGTTAGTGTGTAGGCTAAATGTAAAGGACGTTTCTGTGTTTCTGAGAGTGATATGTGTAATAGTGGCAGCAGAGAGAGGGATTACGTGGGAACCTGAAAGCTGAACCTGATTGGAGGAGAGGAATGAGAAAATAAGAGAGTAATAATAATAAATAATAAGAGATGATGTCAGTGTTCATATAGTGACTGGAAAGTCCTCCGTGCAAACACTAGGTGGCGACATCCAACTTTCTCACAGAGCAGCCAGCACTGTGCTGACTAAGGGCTGGCTGACAGTGGACGAGCGTGTGCCAAGTCTACATACATGTGTGCTTACATGTGATCGTGTGCGAGGTGCAGTTGACCTTGTGGAGCTGCTGCATCCACGCAGGTTCTCCTTCATCCTGAGCCGACACCGCTCCAGTCCCCGAGGACCGACCCCCTCCTCTTCGATCCAAACTGATTTGATACGGCAGGGGGGAAATGCAGCTAAAACATAATCTGAGCAAATGTCTGTTTACTACATTAAAGATTTTATAAATGTGTGTGGTGAAAGTTGATTATTACATATCTGCCGACACAGCCCTCCTGTTTTCTTCTCTTTTCCCGTCTACAGAAAACATTGGGCTGCCGCAACAGTAAAAATGACTGATGCTCCATCCCCCCTGCCTGCCTCCCTCTGTTGCTCACTTAATCTCCCTCGTTTCTCTCTCTCTAAATGTGTTTAGTCCAAACTGAGAGGCTGAGAGAGAAGAGAGGGAGGTGTTAAGAATCGAAGGCATGATCTTGCAGTGTTGCAATGTGCCACAAGTAACTGCTGCAGAGAGAGGGGGAAGGAGTTGTAGTCCATATTGAAGCAGGAGGATTGATTATGGGAGGGATGGAGGAATGTACTCTAGGAGGGAGGGAGGGAGGAAGGAAAGGGGGTGGGCACCTGGCTCTGCATCTGCTCGAGAAAAATCTCTGGGGTCAGCCAATTAGAGGCTGGGTGACACCACTATCCTCCCAGCTAGCTAGTAAATCCTGCGCCACAAGACAACCCACGTGCCTCTGTTCAATGAACGTGTGAGCTCATACACAGACACACGAACGAGCCCAAACACACACACAGAAAAAAAAATGCTCAAGTACACAGCGAGATTGGAGATAGTTAAACATCAGACAGTTAAACATTTGAGCAGCAAGGGTCACTTGATTTAATAGCAGGTGTGAGAGACAATTTTTAACTTAAGTCATTCAATCATCATTGAAATAACAGACATACATCACGATTAGACAGCGCTCATCTCATGTACCTGTGGCAGCACGCAGCCCTTTAAAAGACAGCTACCTGAATCCACCCAATCCTGCCTGACTCCTATGGATCATCATGATACTATATGTAGGTTCAGGATTCAATAGCATCTACATCCTTTTTAAAACCTTATAAGATATATTTGGTTTTATTTCCAACCTATCGCATGATCTTCCTCAGCAGATGTAGCTGTTCAATTGTCATGAAAATGTTCAAATCTCTTTTTCCTCTCACCGTCCTGAGACTAAAAGATCATCCTTGACCTTGGAAACGACAGGAAGCGAGAAAATGGAAATTTGAACTTCGACGCTTCCGTGACAGCTGGGAAACTCCATCTGCTGAGGAAGATCATGTGATACGATCAAAAGCTCAAGGACAGCTTTTGAGTAGACCTCGTATTCAGACTATTTTTTCCTAATGGCTGTTTAAAATGTCGAGGACGACATCTCAATCCCAATTTTGTTTGAACTAAAGCATTAATATCTGGCAAAAAAGCTCAATTTAGATTCTTTGATAATGATAATGAGGAAAAGATTCGGTGAGAGCTTAAAATAAAATAATAAATAAAAATTGAGCCTGCTATCAGAACACCAACTTCATATGTAAGAGTGATGCAAGGTTTCAAAAAAAAAAAAAAAGGTGACACCTTTGAAGAAAAGAATAACTGTGTCTCTTTGCTGTATTTTGTTGTATGGAAACAGTTGCCAGAGTAATTGTCCACTAAAATAAATATTAGCGACAGACTTGGCAAAGAAGCAACACAATATTTCAGCCAGGATAATTAACAATGTTTACTGCTGCAGATGTAGCACCTTTAACATCAGCATGGATGAATGAATGAAGGTCACGTTACGTTCTGTGTGTCGGCATTTTATTGGCCGTCCTCCTGGAGAGCAGAGCATCAGTGTGCATGCTGGGTGGGATGAGATGTGAAGAGGATCAAATCAAAGTGACACCACCTCTCCCTCCAGGGGATTCAGATGAAGGGGTTTACAAATGGCTAAGCTTTTAATAACAGGTCCATGATGCTATGACACTTTGATGACACTTGGCACGAGGATTAGATGACTCAAGAAATCTGCACTCCACTAAGTAAGATTTGTCATCAGGGAGCATAGAGTGATACTCCGAGGAACCAACCATGGCCAAAGTCCTGCTCTCATAATGTCATCATCTGTTTCCCAAAAAGACTGTTAAAGTCATGAAAACTAAATCTGAATCCCTTCCTTTAAAGCTCTACTAAGCTGCTGTAACATATATACTGAATTTCAGGATGCCTCTCTGGAGTATGCAGGTTTAATTCAGTCAGGAAATTCAGACTCAAATCATGAACTCAATCTTCTCCTTCCCATCACATTAAATGAATCAGACGTTCTCTATTGTCCGCACTCAGAGAACTGGAACTGAGAATTACAGCCAGGAAGCTGCACTGCTGTAATGACCTACTGTACTGCTGGCTTTTGAATTGAATTATTCCTCTTTCCTCCGGTAGACAGAAATGAAGGAATCATCATATCAATCAGGTAAATAAGACACCCGTCATTCAATACAGAGGAAAAGGGCGCAGAGTCACCCTCGGGTCACCCACACTCCTCTGATATTTCACTCCTTTTTGCTTTCACTTCTATGGCTCTACCCCTGGGCTATATTCCCTCAGTCTGAGCGCTCATCTCCACACCAAACACTTGCACAAAATCACTAACACATAAGGCGCTTCCCACACACATACAAATGCAGTCCTACACTGGCATGCTCGCCTCAGACACAAATACACATGCAAACATGCAAAACGCATCCTCTAAAATGTAGAGTTTTTCAACTGACTGATGCTAACCAGATATAATATTTAACATGTTCTCCATCTTAGTTTGGAGTGTAAGCATGCAAACATTTGTAAAGCACTAAATGTTAAATGTTATTTTGTCATAAACCAAAGTGCTGGATGAATAAAAACTTCGAACATATGGTGGCGCTAGATTAAAAGTCAAGATATTGTGAGAGGAACATATCTATCTGTAACAAATGCCATGCAATCCATCCAATAGTTTTCCAATAGTTAATAGTTAGTATAGAGATGCTTCACTATAAAACAAAAATGTCAGCCTGACGTGGCACTAGAGGAAAGGTCAGGGTATGGCCAAAGTCAGTAGGATGCATCCTCTGGGGAGTTTGAATGGCAATCCATCCTGACCAGAGTGATGGACTGACCAACACACCAACACTGCCATCCATTACACCGTGTTGCTAAAATCAGCAAAGGTCTCTGCGAACCGAATGTCATCACTCACGTCTACTCATTTATTCTCTCTCTGCTGAAGCATGAATGACGTGACAGAACCGTAAGGTCAGTAAAAGGTGAATGTGGATAGAAAATTGCACCAACCACCTAGTGCACAAGTTATAATGCCCAGCTGTTTAAAGCCAAACGCGCAGGACAAATAAAACCTTTCTCTACAGAGCAAAATGGAGCAGATCAATACAATAAGTGGTAGGTTGCACATTGCAGAGGCTCCTAGCTATCGTACATAGCCGTCCAAGGGATGCTGCAGAGTCTGAGGATATCAAGGCAGGACTCAGAGTACCTGGACATCAAACCGCACTAAGCTCCCTATCCCACCTCTCGTCCTTTCCTCTCTCCTCTCTCATCAGCCACAAGGAGCTTAAAGGGAAAGAGCTCAGGTTGGGTAACGGATACCAAAAGCTTCCTTTTTTCACATCGTGCCGTCCACCAATGACCTATCATATTCCTCTAAGACGATATCGCCTCATTCTTTCTCCTTCTCTTCCTCTCCCTCTCTTCCCTTTTTATTTGGACATGATGAGGATCCATTTCAATAACCCTGATCTCTCAATTCTTGTTTCAGTGAGTTACGTAACAGCTGCACTATTAGAATAACAATTGGGAGGAGAGATTAGCGCAATCGGCCAAGGAGAGAGATGGAGAGGAAGATGACGGGAGGGAGGGAGGGCGGCACTAGGAGGGAAATCTAAGGAAGCCCCTCGCAATATGACATATCATTTCACGTTCTGTCTCACAAATGAATATATTTAACTGTGCGGTGGGAAGACAAACACAGACAGATGCTGCAACTGTTAAGATATTTTCTGAGGTTTTTACACAAACCTGCGTTGGAGACTAATGCTCTACTGAAAGCACCGCAGTCCTACGTGTCAGTTCAGCTTCATTTACAATCATCAGCTGGGAAACACACCAACAAATGCTCTCTGTCTTGCAGGCTTTGTGCTATTACAGAGGTAATAACCCAAAATAAGCAGGTGCTGATGCTTGTGGCTTCGGTTTTGAAATCAGAGACTGAATCGCTGCAGTGAGGATGAAACTGGAAAACATGGTGAGAAATCATCACTGATCAACAATAAAAATATCCTCGGGAGTTTTGGGGAAGCCGAACCCCTGCGGAGAGAGGGAGTGCCTGCTGGATGCTTGATGTTATTCTGTTCTTGTTTATTTCATTGTTTTTTTTATTCTAACATAGATGGGAGAATACCTTTTGAGCAGCAGAGTCATCTCGTCTCTCTAATCTAATAAAGCTAGCTGGGTGTGGTGGGGTATCTGCTCTGAAAACACTCAGTCTTTGCAAGCTCATAAATAAAGACCTGCTATCGCCCTGGTAAAGAGAGGAGGGGGGAGGAGAGGGGTGGGGGGGTTGGTGAATTGGCCTCACGTGTGCCTTCCATTCCCCCTTTAATTAAAGGAGAGTAGGCTGCAGCTCCCGGCCAACCTGCCCCAGCAGCACTTACTGTAGAGCCAGGAGTTGGACTCACTGAGACTCATTCCCAGGCTCCATCAACATGAGTGAGTGCCTCGATCAGGCCCGCTGAGTCATCTGTCTGAGGGGTTCCACAGGGCCACCGAGCTGCAGCCTCCCTCCACACACACACACACACTAAAGTATGATTTGCGATTCATGAACACACACATATCTGTGATGTTTGAGCAAAGACAAGTGAGATGAATAGAGCACTGGTTGGTTGAACTGGTGATGTCTTATGGGGCTAAATGCTGACACACACACACTAGTGTGTGTGTGAAGACTTTGTAAGCATAATCTTCTAAACGCAAGATCTATTATGAAGTGCAAATAAATGTAGTTATACATGCTGCAAACCTCAACTGCAGAGGAGTGAAAGGGAAAATTTCTAAATTCTCGCTCAGATAGAAAATAAACAAATCTTGTGGACAGGTGAAGATTTAACATCAAAATTATCAAGTACAGGCAGGTTTTTTACATGGGAGAAAACCTGCTAAATATAGCCGATTGACTCTTTTCCCAGTGCCAGTAGACAGGTTTATATTTCTTTTTTTTTCCTGTCACATTTGACATCACAAACACGGCAGAAAACAGGGAATAGCAGAAAGCAGCACAGAGGCCAGTGACAATGTTATGATGGTTACTTGTCTCTTTCAAACTCGACCGTACAATGTCAGTGTTGTATGTTTTTTTCCAGACTGTAAAAAACAAAAAATAATATTCAACGCACATCATAGAATTGCACCAGAAAAAGGAGCGTCATGTTTCCATCACTGCCGCTCGGAGCTGGAGCCGATAAACACCCGTGACGACTGCAGAGTCATCTGACCCGGGAACGAATACTGATTGTACCTTTTCCCACTGAAGACAGAAGGCAGAGCAAGTGTTTGTGGGTTTTTTGTCCAGTGTGAAAGGGGCAGGAGTCTACTTTAAAATAAAACATGCAAAAATGATCTTGTTTTTCCAGAGTGTTACCCCCAATTCAAAAATATCAGAATCTATCAATATGCAAATGCAGAGACACAAGATGTCTCCTACTTCACTGAAAAGTCTATTATCAGTGTTTGTGCCCTGGAGGCTTCAAGTTTCCACATCACTCTTGTGTAAATTGCAGAGATTTAAGGTGAGCATAGAGAATTTTTTCCCCTTCAGCAGATAAATGTGAAAACAATCCCTCCATAGAGTAAAGTTGAAACATCCAAGTTAATCAACTAGAAGAAAAACACATTTTTGATGGGAGGGGGACTCTAACAAACAAATGCATTCAGTCAAGATAAAATGTCAGATTAAAAAATACATCAATAAAGTTAAAACAGGTTCATTCATCTAATTCTACTTCGACAGGAAGCTGATTCCTTTGTTACAGTTTTTTGTGGATGGATGATCAGTTCTTCTTTGCCCGGTTATTGAGAATCATTAGTTTAGAGGAATAGTTGAGCATTTTGGGAAATACACTTGGATACACTGTAGTAAGCCTAGTTTACCACAAAGACTGAAAACAGAGTGAAACATCTTGTCTAGTTCTTTCCAAAAGTAACCAACTCCACTTACCAGCACCTCTAAAGTTCACTCTTTAACACACATTATATCTCATTTGTTTAATCAGTACTAAACAGTGTAAAGAGTGTGTCACAAAAATGAACTGATTCGTCAAACAGAAAATGTATTGTCAACACTTTTGATAGCCATTTCATTTTTTAATCTTTTAAGTTACAAGCTTCCAGTTTCTCAACTGTGAGAATGTGCTTGTGTCACTTAAAATTTAATATGTTCAGGTTTCTGACATTTGATAGCCCAAACAAATAATTGATTAAACAGAAGAATAATCATGAGTTTAATCTATAATATTACTAACTGTTAGTTGCAGCTCGAGCTGGGAGGACCAGCCAGTGTCCCTCTAATGAAACTCAGAAGAGGTGAAATAAGAGGCCAGTGTCTATTTGTCTTCAGTCTGAAACGGATATTGACTGAAGTCAAGAAATTATTTACATGTTGTGGCAGCCAATAATAAAATTGATTACCACCTGCCAATGGTCTGACCTGAAGAGATGCTTAATTTAAAATGCATCACTATGATCACAGTAGCCAGAGAGGGCACAGGTAAGCAGGGTCGATCAGCAGACAGGTGCTAGATTTGCCTCTGATGGGCTTAGTCACTGCTGCAGCAGCCCTAATCCACTGCACCAAACCCGAACACACACGTAAAACACACACAGTCATACATAGACATAAACACAGCATCAACACCTAGACAGCACCACATTACCAATCTGTCTCAGACATCGACACATTAACCTCAGTGAAGGCTCTGCTTCCTGTTCAGGCAGGGAGGGTAAGAGATTTTGGAGGGCAGACAGAGACGAGGCTGGAATGCTGATCCACCGCAGCCACCTCGGCTTTATATGAAGATGGAGATGGCACTTGGACACTTCTTTCGCCATTGCAATGTTCGCTGGCAGCCATATTAGCTGCACAGTCCTGCACCATAGCTGTTGTTGTTTAGGAACCTGAGTCTGATTTTTTACCTTTAAGACGCCTGATGGGCTGCAATATACATCTGCAGCCAACACCTCTGAGTGCCAGACAATATACAGCAACAAAAGAGACATAGTGCATCCTGACCAGACTTACTGTATTGATGAGTCTGAGTACCAGCACCACTAATGGGTCAGTCCTCAGCTACCACGACTCTGTTTCCCTGCACTTCACTGCTTTGCAAGTTAAAGACAAGCTTGACTGAAGAGAAACTATACAAATGATGACCTTTTAGTTACATCAAACTTTAGAGTAGATCTTGAGACACTCACATCAGTTCAGTAATAAAGAGCTACAGCGATTAGTCGACGGTCTGAAAACTAATCAGCAATTATTTTGATTGATCGTTTGGCAGTTTCATGCAAAAATGCCAAACATTTAATGATTCCAGCATCTCAAATGTAAGAATTTGCCGCTTTTCCTCATCTTACGTTAGAATACGTTGAATATCTTTGGGGTTTGGGCTGGTAGTTGGACAAACCAAGGAATCTGATTACATTAATGTGGGCTCTAGGAAATTGTGATGGTCTTTTTTGACTGTTTTTTGACAATTATAGAGCAAGTATTCGATTTGCAGGCAGAAAAAACAAGAAAGAAAAGCTGCAGATTTCCATTCAGAAGTTGACATAGATTGTAATTTGTGTAGCTACTTTACTTTTTCTGAAGTCTTAAATTAAATCACAAAAATGTGAGGAATTCGCTTCTCAATTAAAAAAATTGCTGGTTCTCTTATTCAAACTAAACAATTTTTTGGACAACATAAGCAATTTTGAATGGCAGATTGACTGATAATGACAATAATTGTTACTTGCTGTCCTCATCACAGCAGTAACAATTAAAACAGGTCCATGTGAAGAGACTTACACATGCATTCCCATGTAACGATATTACTACCAGATTAATACGCACTGAAACACAAAACTCATTCATGCTTCAACCAAATGAACAAAAGGCAAATGACACCAGAGAGAAATCCATATTATTGCACACAAAAATGCAGCTCTGAACATAGACATCCTATATAGGATTATTGGATTTGTGAAACGCCCAGGGGGCTCACCAAATACTGATCACATACTATAGCACTAAAACAATTGTTAAAGAGAGGAAGTGGATCACTAAATGGCCATAAAGAGTCGGATGAATGAAATAATTGTGCACCTTTTGCTACAAGCTCAAAAGAGAAATGGAGATTGTTTTGTTTTAAGAAATCGCAATTACATATTAAATTCTAACTTGCACCATTTTCTAGTTATTTTATACGTTTGTATTTAAAGCAGGGATACAAATAACTGCAATAATAAGAGCTTTTATTCGCCAACTACTAGAATTAGGAAGCCAATATATTAAGAACTCAAAGGCCAAAATAACACTATCAAAACAAAATAAACATAATTGCGTGTCCTTGGAGTGCTAATATATCTTCAATCTCACAAACAGCCTCTTTTGAAATAAATGTCAGGCATACATTTCCCATGACCTTGGAATAATCCTGAATCTTAAAAAAAAAAAAAGTAAACAGCACAAAATGAAAATTGCACTAGATACACTTTTTTCCTGTTTTTATCTGTCATGCTGATATGAGACAAACAATACAGGGTCATTGTCGCCAGGTGAACCACTTCGCACGAGAGCAGCTTCAGATGTAGACACAAACGCACAAACAGAATGAGGTGAAAATAGGTGCTGACTAGGACAATAGGGCTTTGTTCACATCCTGACAATGCTCATTTTTCAAGAGGAGCAAACTCATCAATAAAAGTAATTTGAGGACAACATTATCCACTGCTCAGCAACTGACCTGTGCCGTATAATACCACTACACCATGAAGCCAATTAAAATGGCACTTTCACCTTTTGATGACGAATTGTTAGCTTTATGACTCTGGACATTCATCAGCGCACGCAGATTCCTGTTCCCACAGGGATGGAAATAATCACATGAAGCACCAACATACATTAGCCACAAACAGTAGATTAAAGAGATTAAAACAATAAAGAGGAGGAAGAAAAAGCGTTAGCAAATCAAATAATGTCTTTAAAAGATGCCAAATTAAGAAGTATTACTGGTGAATAAATAAGGCTTTGGACTCTAAAAGCCTAGCCAGCAGCCCCTAGAGGCCATAAGACCAACTGGACCAAAGAGGCCTGAACCAGGTAGGTGATGGTTTAAGTATCTGGCTGACTGAGTGACATCCTTTCAGAGATGATTAAAAATACAAGAGCAACCATATATCATCGACTCTAAGTTGAAACAATTCAGGGTGCGGACATGTAAAGATCAATGAAAGTAGCTATGAGTGATTCTTCATATAATAACTCAAAACACGTCAGTCGTGCAGGATAAGGGCTCCAGCAAAGAAGGAAACTGAAGCTTACATAACATGCGTCTGGATTGCTGCTAACAAAATGATACGGGGGGGGGGGGAAATGGTGAGTATGAGCAAAATGTATAAGTTGGTTGAATGAAAAATGGGATTCTGTCACACAAAGTGTTGACCTTGCCTGCACCACAAGGATAGGGACACTCCCGAGGTGCAGGTCGATACACAAGACAGCTGATGGAACAACTGGCGAAAAACCGGTGTCGAGTGGCAAACAAAGAAAAACAGCCAAGCGCAACGGTGGTTTTGTTAACCACCGCACAATATAGGGAAACACAATCAGTCAACTTATGAATTACTGTAGAATTCGACTACGTAACTGCAGGCATCAGAGAGGAAACAAAGAGGGCACTGGAGAGAAAGAGAGAGAGAGAAAGAGAGAGAGAGAATTCCCCCAGTATTAACATCTGCTCCAGAAACCAGGAATGGCTGTAAGCCGGTGTTAAAAAAAGGAAGAGAGGTTGGGAGGGGGAGCTGGAGGGGAGTCAGGAAGCTTATTTGAAAGACTTAAGCTGCATGGTTACGTAAGTGATATGGGATCCTCTGAAACCACACACTTTCAGTCAAAGTTAGGCCGCATTAGTACCCTCACCAGAAATCTCATCCCTGCCTCATGTATGTTGGAGCTGCAGGTTTTCCCTTCTTCCATCTCATCTTGTCAGACATGCACAAACTGCACTTAGACACATGCATAATACACACGCACACAAGCATCTCGGCACCGGCGTCCACACTCCTGGTCCTTTTAGCCAATGCAAAAGGTTTAAAAGATCTGTCTCTGAGAGATGTTAGAGGTGATGAATATGGAGAAACCTTAACTCAGGGGTCACTGGCTTATGTCAGTCATTGCAGGCAGAGTGGTGGCATGTGCGTGTGTCTGTGATGAAAGGATTGGCTCTTACTTTCTAACAAAAAAAGCTGATGTGCAAACCCTTACAGAGAGACATACCCCAGGTGTATCTGAGTCATACCACCTTTAACCATCTTTATACCAGTCATACCACCTTCAACTCCATTCTTTCTTGTTTCTTTTCCTCCCTTGGTTTTGCTCAATGCACCTTCCAACCCCTTGTCATCTTGCATCGTACAAGCACAACATAAAGAAAAATCTGATCCCTATACCAGCATTTCAGTCCTGCCTCCCCTCTCTGGGAAAGTGGAAGCTGTCCTGTGTTTCTGTCCATAACACTGTCTCTACTGCATCAGCATCAGATTGGTTTACAGCCAGCCTGGCACGGTGCAGGCTCACAGGGCGGCTGGACTCATACTCGTTTGCTGAGGACCAATGTGCCACCAATACACAACAGCACGATCTGCGGATGACTCATTTTCATTAATGAGTTTGAGTGAAATATGACGAGAGGCCAGAGGAATAAAGTAGACTCGGCAGCTTGATGATATGTCCCTGCAGTCGGAGACTGGCGGAGCAGAGATTTATTGTTTACAATGAGCCCTGCGAGCTCTGCCAGGGACTCCTCAGTCAGGCAGAAGCCTGCAGGTTTTGCTCTGCGGTCATTACAATGGCACACAGAGGAAAAGCTGAGAGGGGAACAGAGCGGACTGTTGCGGAAACTGACAAGCTCACTGTCCTCGTGGATGATTAGTGCTGTAGTGAAATTTTGCTCACTGACACCATACCGCAGTGTGAAAACAAAGAGAGGAGACAGAGAGAGAGGGGACGAGACAGAGATGTGAAGAGGGACGGGGACACAGTGAGAGGTAGAGTACTACGCTGCCTTATCAGACGGCTTAAACAGGACAGTCAATAAAGCAGGTATAAAGCAGTCGAGAGGAGTAGGAAAGCATGCAGTGTGTTGTACCGTTTCCCCGTCTCTGTATGCACAGGACATACATGTGTGCCAGGGAGACTGTGTGTACACACAGTAGAAACACACTCATGACTGAGTTTCCATGTGTGCCCCGGCACCCCTGACCAGCTTAGCATGACAGTGAAAGAAGGGGGGGGCGTCTCAACCTTCCTGCCCCCCTCTCCAGCCACCCCTCCCGCCCTACCCTACCCCCATCACTCCACCCCTGACTACCCCACCTGTGAATAGTCCCAGTACCTTGCGCTTTTTATCCCGCGAGCGACTCCTCTTTTTGACCCTCTCCTCCTCCTTCTCTTTGCGCTCCTGCTCTGCCTGGGCTTCTAAATCCTTGTTCTTGCGGAGATGTTTGGCTGCTTGTGCCATGGCGTTGGTGGTGGGGGTCTGGGTGGTGTTGGCGTGTCCAGATCCTACGGCGGTGGTCTGCGGGGCGACGGCGCTGGGACTTCTACCTGGTGCCGGCCAACACTAGCGCTGCCGCTGCTGCTGTGTGCTCCTCTCTGGCCCTGCAGAGTCTGCGAGCGTGCTCACCCTCTGCCTCCTCCTCCTCCTCCTCCTCTTCAGCAGTGCAGTCACACACACACCGGCAGTCCTCAGCCGTCTGCTGTGGGATGCTACTGCAGCGCAGCTCTCTCTCCCTCTCTCTCTCACTCTCCTCAATGCTCGCACACTCTCCCTCTCTCAATCGTTCACATACACTCCCGTTCAATTTTCCTGCTGCCTTCCTCTCTGGTCTCCCTCTTTCTCTGTGCAGAAGAAAAAAGGTAAATGATGGTGAACAGGTTTTCCTTTTTTTTTTTTTTACTTGTTTTCTTTTTCCCCTTCACTGCTTTGAAATTCTGTGAATTTTCTTCGACCCCCTCCACCAACAAAGATTAAAGAGGGATGAACTGACAGTCAGTTGAGGAATAGCCGGAGCAGCTTTAAATCAAAGTCAGCTCACCCTCCTCACATTGCATTGATTTTGTTTCCTTTTCCTGTATTTAATTTCTCAGTATCTCATAGTCTTGCTGTGTGTCCATCTGTGGAGGATCGCTGGGCTGCACAGGAACCCGTCATCACCACAGCCAATCATGCAATCACTCACACACACACCAGGATAGCAGAGGAAATAAAAAAAACTAAAACATGCATGAGGAAAAAAAAAACTGCCTCTTACTCGTTTACCCCCCTCCCTCCCCTCCCTCTCCTCTCTCTCCCCTCTCTCCCTACTCCCTCTCTACTGTTTAGGCGCTGCAGCAGACAGGATTGGTACCCGTGTGAGGATGTTGGTGCAGTGTGCTTGTGCATATTTGAGTGAGGCTCTGAGCTATAAAATGCTCTTCCATAATATTCCCTGACTGTTGTTAGTCATCTATTGTAAAGTGTGATACAGTAACATCATCAAAAGCTTTGCTTCATTGACTTTTCTGCTTTGATGCCTTCCTTTCTGATCCCTGTTGTAGTTTTATATGTAATAAAAGACAAAAGGGTGCTATAAATAAATGCATTATAGTATAAATGTCTTCTTTGTCCAGCACTCATGTACAATGTATGTGTGGATATGTGCGCAGTGAGAAAGCGGTGCATAGGGAGAGAGGTGCTGATGGAGCCGGCACCTGTTTACTGGCATTGCTCTGCTTCCCTCTCTCTCTCTCCCCCCTCCTCCCCTCCCCTCCCCTCTCTCCTCCTCCCTGCAATGCTGCTGACGCAGGCAAAAAATATCCTTTAACATCTCTCTTTGCCCAGCTCACACGTACAGTTCACATTGATACTGTAGACACACAAACACACACACACACAGTCCACATGCATGCCAACACACATGCTTCCATGCACACACACACACACACGCACACACACACACACACACACACATATAAAGCGGGACAGCTGGTGAAGGGCTGTTATTAAAGTATTCTGCAGCCACATCTTAATTTCTGGTTTATTTTTTCTCCCTTTCATTGTCGTTTGATCACATTGGATAATGTACAAAAGCAGTGACGATATTATCACTCCTTAAACTATTGTCTCAATCAGATTTATTTCTCTATTAATACAGTAATTATAAGGTCTTTACAGACAACTATCAGTCAGATGACTCATGATACTGAGCCCAATTTGAGTCCTTATGAAAATGAAATTAAGGCTTCCGTTGGTATCTGTATTATTTAATGCCAACATTAAGATTGTTACCATCTTGTTGAGCTATTCCACACACAGTTCAATCATTATCTGCTGCTGCTTCCTGTCCATATCCCTGTACTTATCTCTCTCTCTCTCTGTTTTTCCTCTGCTCTCCTGCCAAGGCTTCCCCTGATCTGATAGCAACTCTCTCTCTATACTGCAGCATACTAATGAATAGGACTGGTGATATTGCCTTCTGTCTGCAATGCCACTACACAAATCACTCGCTCATGTGGCCTAGCTATGACACAAGTAAACACAAATACTGACGGGCTGACAGCTCTGTGGCAACAGATCCATCACAATATCGAACTCCTGGGGAATGTGCCTAAATGAATCACCAGCCGGACTGACGGCGGTGGTAATAAGGAGGTTTCTGCTTGGCCAACTAGATTGGTCTTGTTAAGCTGCACTCTTGCTCAGCTTATAAAGGGGCAGCTCTACAGTGGATTTTAACACAGCCAGTGGGACCAGGTAAGTCACATTTCCGCCAAGCCATCCAGTTCAGTTCAGTTCAGTTCATTACACATTAGAACGGTTATTCATGTGTTTTAAAAAGTTGTTGACAGTACCTACAGAATCACTCCATTTTGTCATGTCTTTCCTTACCCCTCTGTTGAGCTACCTCGCACGCTGACACTTAAAGGTGGAGCTAGAAACAGTCTGTTGATTGGTCAGAGAGAATCGAGCAACCTCAGTCGCCAGAGCTCTGATGTAGGATTTCCCAACTCTCCTGTTTTATTCAGCTGTCTTTTCTTGTCTTCCTGCCTTCAGCCTTTTCTCAAACAAAGCGTGTCCCCTTGTTGAACACAACACGAAACATTCAATGTCCTCCATTGTGTTCCTGTTATGTAGCTCAGTGCTTGATGTGTGCGCATAGCAAATGTGTGCGATTGACTGAGTGAGAGAGAGCGAGCGGCAGAAAAATGAAAAAAAAAATGCAAGCAGAGGAAAAGGTTAGCAGTAAGTCGTCAATCTGGCAGTAAATGCACAGTATTGGTTGGTTAAATGGTTAAGTGCTGCAGCTTCTCAAGACCAAGAGCTCCCAACTGCTGGAAATGTGAAGGGGATCAGCCTCAAAGCCTCAGTAACAACCCTGCCTACATTTAAGAGTACTGTCTGTGGTGGAAATGCAAGACAGATCTACAGCATGGGTTTGGTGGAAACACAGCTTTAAAGAGGGCGTCTCACACCCATCACATACTGACAAACTCACTGACTCTCTGAAGGTTTAAGCAACAAAACAGAGAGATGCTTGGTTGGTTTTGATGCAGTGCTTTTCAGCAAAAACCTGACAGAGTTTCCAAAGATGCACCACACGTTTTCAAAGTATAACTGCATTACCATGTAGAAAATGACTTGTGTTAATTGTGATACAAGTCACTGCTCCATACTGAAATCAATGGAAAGCAATGACTAGTAAACCATTGGAAAAGGGACAGCATTAATATCAAGTACACCTAGACATCCCAGAACTTTCAATAGCTGTAACCTGACAATAGCCACAACAACCAAGGACATCTAAACCAAACCAAAAGATAAACCAACCGATCAGCCAACAGTCCAGTGTATTCAACTTGTTACAAACATATCAGAAGTGAGCCAACATTAGAAAAGAAACACTGATCTGAATTTCAAAATCCATTATTGACCTTGGAAACTGAAACTGAGAAACAGGCTCACCATGAGGTCCATTCAGCAGCTGTTCTAGGGTCTGTTTCACCTGGTTGCAAAATGCAAACTGATTTGCAACAAGAGCACTAATTAAAACAAAAGCCACATAATCAACCACTTACTGAAATCCTGTAGAACTCACAATAATCACTTTGCCAATTTGCGAGCGTTTGTCATTTGTGAAAGGTGATATTGCACCATTAGAGATGGTGTGGAAATCACTTTGGTGAAACAAGGCTCTGGAGCTTTTGATGATACCACAGGATCATTATCAGCAGATGCATTTTTGCCCAGTTGTCATTTTGAATGTTAAAACTTACTTTACTTTAAGGACATCTCATCTATGTTGTCATAAAACTGCTGTTCGGGTCAAGAATGAACTTTGAACCTTGCTGAAATGCTCAAAAAAATGAAAATTTAAACATTTATAATTCAATGACAGCTGAGCAAACTCAATCTACTAATGAAGATCATTTGATGATCATTTTCATAGACATTTTTGTTAAAATATAGAGGGTTAAAACACTGGAATGGACTTTAAAAACTACATATAATGCTATCCTTGTGTGCACCCAGTGTATATAGACTGTCCCTGGGGTGGTCCTGCCTGGGACACAAAGGGACAGGTTGTGTGGACCTGGGGGGAGAAAGAAACACACAGCTACTGCCCGAGCTTTCTTCAGTGTGATGGCCAGCACCCGCCAGCACATTAGCCGCTCCAGTGCTCTTCTAAAAACAGTGGATGGGACACGACAGAGCCACACACACACAGGAGAGACAACCTATTCAACACATGGAAACATACTGTATGTAACCTCACTGTCAAACCCAGGCCCTCTGGATAGAAACGCGGACAGTGGTGTAACTGTTCATGTGTAAACAGCAAAATACTTTATGTTAAATCAACAATGAGACAGTCAAAATTAAGATTCGGCCAGGTTTTTACACGCAAGTTCCAAACGGTCATGATAGTTAACAACACTACTGACTTATCAACTTTGCAGCAAGAAGTTAAATTACAGTATAAAAATTACTGTAGATTGTTAATCTTCTTCCTGCAAACCTTTAAAAGCTGACTGTAATAAATCATTGCTCTAGGAACTGTAGGGGGTCGATTTCAAGTCTTGCACAAATTCATTTCGTCTCTCCTAAAATATGATGGGCACCCAGAGCACTTACATACAATTATAAAATTAATTATCACAATGAGCAGCAACACAATTTTAAACCAGTGAGAATAGAATATAGGTCATGACAATTTTCAAATGGACAATCAGTAGCTTATTGTTAGATACTACCGAAAGCACCTTAGTTATTTTAGAGAACGTTGACATTTCAAACTCAGTGGAACTGTAGGTGACCTTTACTCTGTCTCATTCGCCTTCATGCAGTTAGTTGACATAATGTCTTTATGCACGTTGACATTTAGCGACCTCGCCAGCATCTCACCACCCACATCACTACATGGTCGTATTGGTCCATATTCAGTGTTTTAATGATGAGGTCTCTCAGTGATCAGCTATGGTAAAGCTTGAAGGAGTTAAACTGGCTGCTCACATACAAGCAGCCTGACAGATGAGTCACCTTAACATCCTGTATGTCACATCCCTTAGTTCTGAAATTAGAGAAAACAGACAAGCTTGTGGCCAAAAAAGCTTCAACCCTGGTCTCAGACAAAAACTACAAGTTATTAATTGAGACATCAGTGACTGGCTGCTCATATGTGAAGCCTCACAGAGGAAAAACAAAGTATACTAAAATTCACATCCCTTACTTCTAGTTAAGGGTCTCGGTTTTTGCTCCACAGTCACTGTTATAAACGTATGTACATCTGGGCCAGGGACTCTTCATAGGGCAGGTTGATTATGAAGTGGAATTTAAATAGTTCATGTGGAGCTCGTTCCCTGGCACGGGATTAGCTGCCAACGATACAGTGTCAGTCCTGTTCTTTGTTCTGCCAACAGCAAGGAGGTTCAGCTGCTGACCTTCTCTTCCCCTTAAATGGCCATCGATGCTGCAGCATGACTGCAAAGCATCAAATTTAACAATGAGACAGTAATGAAATCATCTCATAAGAATGGGGTAAATGTTGAAAGCATACCATGACTGTTTACTTAAAAAAAGCAAATAGCAAAAATGACTTTTGCCACCAAAATGATGTTTCTGTTTAATGGTGCGTATCATTAAATATCTCTACACCAATTTATATTATTGGCATAAAAATCTAGTTTGTGCTTCTTATCTTATATTTTGGACAGTGTTAGTCTTAAGCCCTAATAGCTAAGAAATAAAAAGCAGGACAATCGCACAGGTTTGAAACAGCAGCAGCCGGGAGGCCGTATCACTGAACAGTCAGGGAATATGAATAGGGTGAATTTTTTGGGTCTGAGCTAAAATTTACCATTGTGAGACTCACATACTGACCATGCGGCACCAGTTTTGAACATTTCCTCGTCCATTTGCTATTCGTCGAAACAGGTCATGAAAGTGAAATTTGAATTGCCTTGCCTTACATGGCCAAAGTGGACCCGAGACAGTGGCCCGACATTGCTTATTCAGACATCTATATATACAGTATTCGATTGAATCCCCAGGTAGCCTGATGTTAAGTGTCTGTAAATAACCAAAGTGGTAACAGCCAACTGTTTGATCAAGGTTAGGCTGAGATTTAGTTGGTGATGACAGCAATGCTGATACTGCCATAATGTATGACTGTACTCCAGCAGCCTCCCACTCGATCTAGCTCCCCATCAGTAGTAACTGTCACCGGCATTATTTAGCTATTTACTACACTGACAGTGAATATTCACATATCTTATGTGCCTCAAATCTCAGTGTTATCCTCTTTGGTTTATTCTGATGCACCCATACACCCAAAAAAATGGCACCTTGTAACACTGGAAATTTTTCTATGTGATTCAGTGTCTCAGCTTGAAACTGAAACAGAAATGACCACATTCTGCAGGTCAAGTAAACAGGTTGGGACCGGACTTTCTAGCCAGTCATTCGTGAAAGTAAATGTCAGTTTTACACTAATTTACACCCACGCCACAGGTGACACTCTCGGGACAACACTCTCATTTCCTACTCTAATTTAGTCATCCTCCTCAGCAGGGACAGATCGCATGGGAGCACAGGTCTGGAGAATAGCTCTCAAACAAACACTTCATTATGTCAGAGTTAGTCATAATGACAGGAAAAATTAATAATGCACCTTATTGCTTTGCATCACTCATAGTAACACATCAGCAGCAACAGTAGCTCGTGTGCACATACACCCAACTGTGGTGCTGGCTTTTACTATGCTGCTCATGTTTGAATCCCCCTCAATATTTCAGAGAGTCTCTGGTGTGTTTGCTGGCAGAGGTCCACAGCCTACAGTCAGATACAGTATTCTGCAGGCCTGTGCCATCCTCTGCACCATCAACTATGGCTTATAGCAGAGTTATTTTAGCAGCAGTGTTACTCACTATCAGCCAAAAACGAGATGATGGGATGAACAAAAAAAAACCCTTGCTGTATTTGTGCTACTACAGTATGGATAAACACTGTGGACCATTTTGTGATTTCAAGTGGATTAAAGGATCATAATACTGCCCTTTTAACCATGTGAAACAGATTATGCTGGGTCGTCACAGAAGATCAATAGAAAAGGCAAGAAACATTAAGCGGGGAAGAATAGAGGTCAGACAGCGCCCTCTATTGATTCATGTAGGGTACTGCAATAAAGAGGGAGAGGAAAATTTGCTGCATGGGTCTGTAGTCAAACATGAGGGGTCTTGTAATAACCTGATGTTGAGATGTGTTAATTTAGGAGCCTTTAATCAAACAACATAATATTACTATTTACCAGTTACAATAGCCAGCATCAGAGAAATCTTACAGGAATAAAACCAGGACTAACAGGGCAAAAACAACAAGTGTGGCAGGATCATGTTTATTCCATAATACTCATTACAGCACGGATCACAGTGCCCCCCATAGGCTCCTCTCGCAGTACTGTGAGTGAGTGTACATGCACAGCCGAGCTCAACACTGCACTGCAGCACAACTCAGAGCAACACCACAGGACTGCACAGCTCAGTGCTGCTCACCGCCCAGATACAATCACATGTCCAAATGACCACGAGGAAACACTGACATTTTGATTTATTTACTGCTGAAATTATGTGCAGGATCAACAGTCCATTGATCGATAGTCAATGGATAGAAAATTGATTTGAAAAGATAATGTTTTTATAAGCAGTTAATCATCCAAGTTATTTATGGAAATATTACAAACATTTCCTGCTTCCAGTCTCTCAAATGTATTGATTTGTTGCTCTTATATGGCTCATATCAGATCACATGTTTTTTCCAAAACATATGATTTGAGATGGGTATATTCTACTATTTTCTAACATTTTATCGACTAAACAATTAACCAGAAACTAACTCGAAGATGAAATGGCAATGAAAATTAACGCAATGTACTGAATAGGTTAAAAAAAAACTAGATATTTCTGTTTAAACTCTCAAGCCCAGTCTGTCTTGATAAACAGGTCCACAGGAGGAGGTGAGTATTATACAGACAAACATCTATTGAGAACATAATGCAATTCAACACATCACCACAACAAACTCCAGCCTCAGAAATGACCATAAAGTTACTTCAACACATGCCTGATAATGACTCGGTCTTAATGCAATAAAGTTCACTACACTAATATTTGTTGCAGGTCTTTTGCTCAATCATACAGTATTTTCAGGTGTTCTTGATATTTTGTACCCACAGTAAGTGTAATGTCTGGTGGACATTTTGCTGCCATCTTTCCCCTCCTGACACTTAGTGGAGCATGAAGGGACAGTGGAGCAGGTTAGCTCAGAGACCTGAAATGCTCCTCTAGAAAGCTCTCTCTCTCTCTGTCTCTCTCTCTCTCTGTCTGTCTGCCTCTCTCCCCCTCTCTGCTGGCACTGCACCAGCGGAGCGAGCACTGATTGGGAAAGCCATATGGCAGGTAACAAACCAAGGGCAGGCTCCATGTCCACACTGTGCTGCGGCTCAGGCACCCTGCCACCTCATCGAAAGGGCTCATCTGATTTGGCTCTGAATTCTTAGGAAGAATGTAGACCAGAGCTCCGTGTAAATATGCCACGAGTTACTGACGCTGCACCATCACCGGCTCGCTGGTGTGAACGGAGTAGTCTCATAGCCGCAGAGTCAGCAGTGAATATCCTCATCATACCAACTGGGAATGGCTGTGGCCTTAGGCAGACTGACAATCACTGCTGTTGCTTACAGTGGATCTGTCAAAGCACAGCGCAGAAGTGTGGAGGCAAAGTCAGACTTTGTTCTCAACTGGCTGTTTTAAGGGGGCTTTTCTAGTCATTGTAACATTTACATAACTGCCAATATGCTTTTACTGAAGGGAGAGATGTGATGAGTCTGCAGCATTTCCTGATCAGAGTTACAAAAATAGCTCGGATTGAAGTCCCTTGTCTTTTTAAAGCATCTAACTAAGTCTCCTACAACAAATAACAGGCGCTGCCATCTGTGAAGTGTGAAGTACAATAATTGGAAGTTCAGCAATGCAGGAAAACTGTCACTTAAAACACAGACAAAACCTGACTTTCCCAATATGTACAGACACGAGAACAGTGGCACTATTTTATCCCTCATAAAATTGCATCAACGAACTGCAGTAAGTGATTAAAAATCTCTGGAAAAGCAAAAAGAAAACAGCTCTAAACACTGACTTAGTGTGGAAAATATTTCCTGGAGCATTTTCCCACATAATGACTGACCAACGAATCAACAGTCAGAATATAAAGATGTAGATGAAATGTGGTACAACAGCTGAGGAAGATGCTGTATATCCAGTTCACTTCTGCCATCTAGTGGTGTAATAGTGCACATGACAAAACTATAGTTCATTGATAACGCTGAGCTGCTGAGTGATGCTGTCTGAACCACTCACTCAACTAGTGGGTAGAAATACCACAAAGGTGATTAATGGAATTTGTTACGACACAACTGTCTCTTCAAAACGCCTTTTGCATTTTCTCGTCAGTACCATGTGTCAATTTTACTAAAATTCAGGACACCCAGTGTTAAAAAAGGGCTGATTATTTCACAATGTAAAAAAAGGAAAATACAGTGGCATAATACATAATATTTGATATAATATTTTGGAATCTCTTTCATTCTTCCAGGTTATATTTTTAAGTTAATAACTCTAAAATCTTCTGACTGGTATGGGACGTGAGTATCAAGGAACGTTATGAGGAGGGTGAAAAGAGGACAGGATGGGAAAAAGATTTACTACCTCGGTGCTTAAGCTGGCACACACACATAGAGATGATGTGAATGTGAAGGTCGTCTGATCAGGGAACAAGATCACTGCAGACAGCAGATCAGACAGTTTTATATAAGCTGGAGGGCCAGTGTTAGTGCTAAATCACTGACAATCTAATAAACTCAGTGGACTTTTACAATCCAAACTATAAGACAGCTTTTGCTTTCTTTAAGGGACCATACTGTAGGATGTTTCAATCCGTTGACTGAAAATTATATTTACCTTACATTAGGTTTTCCCAAAAGCAAACTGATTTCTTGCCTCGCTGTGAAAAACATAAATACAAGAGAATGTGATAGTTTGCTTTTGACAACAGTACAAAGACAATATATCAAATGTTCCATCAACTTCATTGATTTTTGTAAATGTCTGCTTATTCTGAATTTGACGCATGTGTTTCAAACAAGTTGGGACAGGAGCAACAAAAGACTGTGAAAGTTGTGGACTGATCCAAAAACACCTGTTTGGATCAGTCCACAGGTAAACAGGTTCATTGGTAACAGGTGATAGTATCATGATTGGGTATTAAAGGTTCATCCTGGAAATGCTCAGTCGTTCACAAGCAAGGATGGAGAGAGGTTCAACACTTTGTCAAACACATGGTTGTAGAAAGGAGATTACTGCTGTTGTCAGTAAACACAGTTGGTTTGTAAATGAATGCATTCTGTTTTATTTAGCTTCAGCAAATTAGCTTTCTCCATTAACAGAACTTAAGGTAAGGTAAGACTGACAAGAGTAAAAGGGGCAAAGAGGGAGCATTACGAGAAGAAAGGAAATGGAACAGGAAGTGCAGGGGAGGAGGAGGCCGGAGGCTGGTGTCAGTCCCCCTGAGTCCCATTCCCTTCCCCTCGCTCCTCCCTCCTCTCATTCCTCATCTCCTCTCCTGTTCTGTCTCTTTTCCTCTGTGTATTTTTCTTCCCATGATTTCCTTACACATGGCTTCCTCTGACCCCTTCATTAAAAGAATTATTCCATCCTCCTCTCAGCTCCATTCATCTTTTGCTCACAGGTGGCCAACCAACATTGCAAAACACTCTCTGTGGTCACATCCACCACATCTCTGAGTCACGGTGCCATTAATCTGTCAATGCAGCAAATAAGAAATATTCAGTGTAGTTACATTAAAGCAAAATGCAAGAGCATATGGTGATACCGTTTCCTGTCCCTCTGTCGACCGTTAGAGTAATTACTGGTTATCTTTTACAAGGTATAACCTGAGCCAAAACAGAAAGTGAGTCCCCTTGTGACACCCAGCCAGTCCTCACTTTGTCCCAATCTGTCCCTTTGGATGTTCAGCACGCCTCCTTCCACCTGTCTCCTATTCTTCCCTTCTAATCAGGCGGCCCTGCCAATCAATTTGATCGCCATGACAACATTTCTCATGACGCCCCCTCCAAACAACGCCACCGCCCGCCCCCATAAACAAAAACAAAACAAAAAGAGCTGAATTCCGACAGCTCGGGATTGATGAGGGGGAGTCCTGTCAGAGGCCAGAGATTAGATTAGGACTGAAGCGCACAAACCACAGCGCAGCTCAGAGGCAGCAGGTGCTCTTGGTTAAACCTTAATTACATGATCTCTGATTTCTCTAATTGATATGGTAATGACTATGTAATTAATGCAAAAGCAGAAATACCAGCAGCTCTCCTAATGAATGGATTTATTTGATTAGATATTCTCCTGCATATTTATGCACGCTGGTATACAGAGGACAGGGAGACGTATAAAACGGTTGTTTGGGGTTGTTGTCAAACTGGCATCAACTTCAACTGCAACACGGGATGAAACTAGGGATGGGTATCGCTAAGATTTTATTGATACCAATTCATTTATCGATTCTGCTTTATCGATTCCCTGATTGATTCCTGATCAATTTTAGCCTGAGAGCGAGCTGTAGCAACAGTCTGTCTGTTATCATCTAACATGGATGAAATAGCTACACAGCATTCGATTTCATTTAGGTTTTCTTACTCAAAGAGAAAAATCGGCTCCCTCGGCCACACTTAGTAGATTTAGTGTCAAGTACATGGCATTTCTGGAATTTGAGCCTATGTTGCGCAGGAAGAGGTTTCACCATGCTGGTGTTTCCTCCCTTTACAACCTACACTGTTATCATTCTTGTGAAATGGAGCCACGCTTTGGACTGTTTGGACAATGACTCCTTCTTGCTGCGCGTTTCCAGCAATGTAGACACGCAAGTTTGAGTTCACTGTTTCGCAATGCAGCTGTCAGACAAACATGCTGACATCAATAAAAGGGACAGGTAAGCTCAAGGGCATATGAGTCATCAGGTCATAAGAGGAAAAATACTGCAACTGAAAGAGATGCTGCATGTTTGCTGTTTCCTATAGTACAAATGATCTGAGTGAAAAACACTGAAGATTATGGGGAAGGGAAATATTAAGCCATGCTCTTTCACAAGTAGGTGGCGCTATGGGGCTGCCTTACACACACAGGAGCCACAGTTTGCATGAATGAAGACGATCACGAACAGCTCTGACGCAGTCTCTGAAATTTGAAAATGACTAAAAAAAGCAGCCATTATAAGTCTGAAGATATATCTTGAAGACAACTCACATCTGTTTAGAGCTGCTGAATCACACACACACAGAGAGCTATAACTTCACTGGCAAAGGGTCAACTGTGACAACTAGATGTGACCCAGCTGCAATTATTCTCTGCATCTGCAACACTCGCAGGGAGGGAGGAGGTCGCATATTTGGGGAGAGACTCAGGGATGACAAGTCACCTTCTGGGGATGAGAAATCATTTTTCCTGCTTGCACCAAAACGTCCTCACTGCTTGCTGACCCCAACATATGTCTTCTCCCCTTCTCTTGTGAGATATCTGGAGCGGCGTTTCGTGGGGAACTCAAGTGAAAGCACATGTGGGCCCTGGCCAGGTGTGAAGAGCAGAGACCTCAGGCCTCTCCATCTTTCACTTAGCCATAAGTACACCACCCAGACTCTGTTCTGACAGCTGATCTGGACACCACCCGACTCGTCTCTGCTATTGAATATACAGGTTTGCCAAAGAGAGAAAAGAAACCCAGACAAGACTGACAGTTACCACACAGGCTGATGTGCAGTAATGGTTTCACTGACAAGGTGAGAGGTGGATTTTCAACAGAATTAATAGAAGTCAGTTTTTTAATATAAGGATGTTTTTGATGTGTTTTTAACTAAAAGGTCACAATCTCATATACATCTCATGACAGGGGGACAGTACTTGAAAAGTACTTGATTTCTCTGCTTAATGGAGGAAATAATGGCTTTACTGCTGTCCAGGCTATTCTACAACAAATAGTTAAACAATTGCCCCAAAAGTCATGAAATCTTGCTTTTTCTCTAAGCAATTCAAATCTGCAATTAAAAATAAGTTATTTTCTTAGACTTAAATAATCAGATAATCAACTAAAGTACTTAGATAAACAATCAAAAGAAGATGTAAATAATACAAAATCCTGCACTTGGAGGAAAGATCACGAAACTTGTTTTAAAAAGTGTGTGGAAAATGATTTTCCACGTAGATTTCCTTGAGCTGATGTTTCAAATACATGACTCAAAATGGGCGTGTTTGTTTTGTTTTGTTTGCCTCAGATCTACCTGTCTCGCCTGTGTTCGGCTACTTTGAGGAAAAAACAGTCGTACAAACTTCAATCAAAACGACCACGAAACACAAAATCAAACTTTTACACAAGCTTGTTTTCGCACGTGATTGCTCGTGTTGACGCTGTGGCTCGGACAGACAGACAGACAGACAGACAGCAGGGGAGCAGTAATGAAGGTGGAGCTCTGGTCCACTTAACTAACTTACCTCTGAATAATGTGTTTCTTACGGGGCCACTCGGGCCACGCTTGATGGATGGCCTTACAGAAGCCGGGTCAATTAGCCGGCCTGGGTTTGCCTCCATGTCGGCACAGCTCCACCTCTGTCACCAGGTCTGGCTGTAATTAATCACCAGCGTGGGGCCTCCTCACCTCCACCAGCAGCCAATAAGAGCGTTTGGCCCAAATTACATCCCCACTCCTCTAATCCGGCTAATTGTCAATATCAGGCCAAGAGAGGAGAGAGAGCCTGACATAAAGTCTTCCTTACTGACTAAAAGATCTGTCCTACAGCAAAGTCTGCATGTATATTATTATTATTATTATTATTATTAGCATGGGAGAATCATGGTGTTTTCAAATGTACTAACAAGGCAGACCTAGGAAAGAAATACAAAGTGAGACAAGTGTGTCAAATTATAAAAGTAGAAATTAACATTTGGGTGCCACAGATTTGCTTTATGTATATCTGCACAACACATAGTTAACCAGTGCATCTACAGCTTATATAGCTCATTAGCTGAAGGCACAATCTGTGATGCAAATGTAAATAAAAGGGCAGCCTGGGTTTAATCAGTCTAAAATTTAATTGGCAGGTCTTTTAAAGCAACTAACAACTATATTTAAGTGTATAATATTTTCTGCTGTTAATGGTTTAGTGCAGCTGAATGTACATCCAGGAGTAAAACCTCATGTCTTTGTTAAATTATGATCAGAAACACACAACATACAGATTTTATCAGTATCTTTAACTATATTAATGTATGTAAAATCCATATGATAAAATTGACTCTTTAAATCTACTTAAATAATAAAGATTTTGTACTTTTTTTTGAAACAGGAGCGTCACAGGACAAACACACTTATCAGTTTTTAAAAACATAATTTCTCTTGGAAGCCTCGTTATAGTTACACGTCCCACCCCATGAAGCTGTTACTGTGCAATTCTGTCTGTCTCTCTCTCACACATACACACACACACACACACACACAAGCAAACTGAGCACAGATTGAGAGGCAGGGACAGAGACGTAACTCTGTGTTCAACATATTCCTGTGGTCTGGACAAAAGCAGCAGGCTGACAGATGAGGTTTGTGTCTGGGGGCAGGGGAGCTATGTGTTGCTACTGCTGTGCTGAGTGTGTGTTTGTGTGCGCATGCAGTGTGTTGTTCTTATGCATATGTGCATGCATGCATGTCTGAGCGTGTGTGTGCACCTATATGTGTATGTGCTTGTGTGTGTGTTTACATGTGTGTGTACTTTGTTGGGGGGGGCGGTCTCATGGGGCAGCTCTGTGTCTGTCCCATCTGCCACCCCACTCTACTGACACCCAAGGGAATGGCAGAAAGGGTGGGGGATTCATTTTGGAAAAAGGAATCGGGGTCCAGTGGTCTAATGGGCAACAATGCAGGTTTTACTGACGGGCCAGAGGCAAAGGACACCGGCTGGGTGTGTGGAAGCCAATCTACCAATCTATTTGACAAAACAGTGGGCCACCCCTGTCAAGCTCTGCCTCAGTCTGCCTAATAAGGCACGCACACCCCTGAAATTATGCCCCAAATGAGAAAGGGGGTGCACTGTATTTTACACACACACACAGACGTTACATACACCCGGGGCTAATGTCAGCCTAATGCATGGCCATGCTGTGGCCAGAGGGCTAATTGGGTATATAAACACAAACACATCCCTTGAGAGGCAAGAGGGGAAGGGTGTATTTTGTGCTATAGGCTCCCTGTATTGTTAGGAAGACAACACTGTAACTTAAACATGGAAGCTCATCAGTACTTCAGCAGTATCGATAATGAAAGATGACATGGTTTTCGCTCTTGTGTACCCGGCAGCTTGATGCTCTTTTGAAGCTGTGCATACAATGTGATGTGGAACGACTTGGTGGCAGGTGGCATCTCATCCTGTCTTTATCCAAACGGTGATCAGAAGACAGTAAGTGGTGCAGCTACAACAACAGCAACAACAAAACAGTCATGTGGAAGAGAAGCATATGGCTCTTGCACCACTGGGCAGAAGGAGCACTCAGCAAGATGAATGCTGAGGTGCTGGCAACAAAGCTGACTTTAACTTGTCAAATTAACAGCATATCAAAAGAGAGAGAGGGAGAGATGAGGAGGAGGAAGAGGCAGCAGCCTGAGCTTTTTTGACAAGTGCCACTTGATGGTGACAAAGACAGCACAGAGAGGAACAGTGACTTGCTGTTGAGGTCAGATCACAGACAGTCAGCTGACGTTTGAAGTCCACACGTCGCTCGCTGTCACCTAGCTGAGTTCTTGATGCACTGTTTGTCCGTCCATACATGTATCATACAAACACACACGCAGACACATGCATCCACTGGGTGCTACCCTGCCCCCTCACTGCTTTGAGCGCTATGTTAATGAAACAGTTGCTGTTTCCTGGCATAACATTAATTACCCGATCAAAATAGAGTGGGTAATTAACTGCCCTTCTTTACCAGTGCTAATTACATTAGCAGAGAAGGGCCATTTCAGGGGAGCAAAAGAGAGGAGAGAAAGAAAGACGGGATGAAGCGGCACCAAACAAAGACTTAGCAAGGCACATGCCTAGGCGTGTGTGTGTGTATGTGTGTGTTTTATGAGAGAGAAAGAGACAGAGAGGAGGAGGCCACGTTGGAGATGTGGTTCTCACTCGGGGGCCCCCAGAGGCTTGGTCCTCAGAGAAAAGCAGGCTTATCGAAGAGGAGAGAGATGGGGGGGTGTTGTTGTTTATCTTGACATGCTCTACTCAGTCTTTAACGCTCGCATCACAATTAAGATGCTGCGGCTCATCAGCTATGTATACAAAACAGTGTAGCAAGCTGCACGAGCACACAGGTGATGGGCAGAGTCAAAAATAGATCCAGCAAAAGAGAGATGTGGAGTCTTGCAGGAAAATCTTAATGTCCAGGAAATTGTCAGCGTGTGTGTCAATACTTACCGTGTAATTCTGCACATATGTTAAAAACCATTTGATTCTATGTAAGAACTAAAACCGGCATCAGTGACTTTTTTCTCATTTGTTTTATTTGGAGCACAAAATATAATTACACCTTGAGATATACAAATCACATTTGCACCATTTTTTGTACCGTTTCAAAGAAAGATGGCTTCAAAAAACATAATATTAAATTGCTAATAATTTTTAAATAAATAAAATTAACCAAACTCTAAAAACAATTTTGCAAATGTCTGTCTACTCTTTGTGTTGCTTGTTTTCACATCCTGAGAATGAAGTTTGTGTTTGCGTGGTGACAAAAATCAGTGAGTAAGAACAGCATGATATGGATTAATGAACACCTAATACGCCCCATTCTTTTCTACTGAGCAGTTTGTGCTTTCATTTACTGTACTGCATAGTGACTAGAGACCTGTACTGGGTTCACACATTTAAAATGAAACTGTAAAATCTATAAGTTACAGTCTTATAAATTCAGATTTGCAAGGTGGAATGAAATAATATCAGGGCGTTGGTGTGACAAAGCATGCATTATAAGTGAAATTAAAAAGGATAAGGCTAACTAACATTTTCCTTTACACAAGGACAAAAACCTTCTTTAGATGTGTGCATAACATTAAGATTTTTGCTATGCAAGAACCTGAAAACTGGGGTTGTTTTATTCCAAAAAAGTGTGTTAGAGTTGATCTTCTCCACCAAAAAAATCAATTCCCTATGATCATTTAGCAAATCAATTATCAATTGTTGAGATAACTTCATTTCAGTGACAGTTGGAAAAGGACCACTTTATAAAAACACATTTATATTATTCCCTAAACTAACTATAATAAGTTAAATTGCTTGTTCTTAAATAAATCAATATATGAATTCCTTTAGTAATAACCCTTGAGACAAAGAGTTCTCCCATGTAAAACTGTAGAGATCAGAAAAAAAAAATAAAGGGTCTATTTTTCTGGAATGTAAATTGTCTTCAAAAAGCCTACTACAAAAAAAGCTCTCGCTAACTCACAGACAGTGTACACACACATGCCATTTAAGGTGTCCATACACAGACAAATAGCACCCTGCTTCTTAGAGCTGCAACATCATATCAGAGTTGTCCGTCATCCAACAACGTTCAGTGCTCTCGCAACGCATCCCGTACGTCTCTGGCCAAGGTTTGTTCAGGCGTTGGAAGAACCAGACACTGCATGTGACAGCAGGCCAGAGGTAAATACAGATGCTTTTGAAGCTTGGAGTGAAATTAAGACCAGTTTTCCTTTCGTTTCCTTTCAAAATGCAGATGCTTCGTGACACACACAGCGGTATATGGTCCAGTCTGATGCTGTTAGCTAAGGAGCATTGTCTGTCTGTAGGTGTGGGTGAAGTAATCTGCTCTGCTTCTGGAGTAGATGACTGGTCTTTGGACATTTTCAAACCCCGTCCTGTTCATCCACCTGGATGAAAGAGGGACTAAGAAATGGCAGGGGGGCTCTGGAAGGACAGTTATACATGGTCGCTAGTGATCAATTTTCCTTTCTCCCTGCCCTCTTAATGCCAAAAGAGGGGCTAAGTGAAGCAGTGGTCTGGGGTAGATTTGGGGTGGGTGCTTTGCTACATCGGGGGAACAACCAGGCCCGTCATTGCTGGAGAGAAAAAAATATACAAAATCTATGATTCTAATCAATCAGGTCTTGCATTATTGTACATCCAGCAACTTTTTTGTCTTGTTCAGTCAAAGCTTTCCAGTGGTTAGTACAGGGGGTTAGACTGCATTCGTAAGTTCAGACAGGGGGGTCAGATAGTGAGTTGGATGGCTACCTCTGAAGCTGTTCCCCCCTGAGGCGGGGCAGGCAGGGGAGGGAGAGCCCTGGGGTCTGAGGACAGGAGCAAAAGCACTCTTCTGTTTAGCAGCGGACGGGAAGGAGGAGAAAGGCAAAAGAGACGATGAAGAGCTGGAGCTTCCTGGTATGGTGGGACTGGAGGGCATTACTGTGGAAGAGAGAGCAACAGTCAGTCTCAAGTCTGAATTTTACAATGAATATTTACACAACTATAAAGTCTTACTGTAGGGAGAGCCTGTGGGGGAGGCACTGCTGAAGCCAGGAGAGCCAGGTACTCCTAGACTGGTCATGGGAACTGTCCCATAGCCCCCGGTCATCCCTCCGCTGCCCCCGTAGCTGGACTGCTGAGGAGTGGAGGCTGATGGGTAACCCCTCGGAGACAAACTGCTGGAATTTCGAATGTAACCTGGAGGAAAAATTAAAACGTTGGGTCAGTTCTGAACTTCATTTGTGGAAAAAAAAAGAATGGTTTATGTGTCGTTCTGCTCACCTTGGCTGCTCTGTCCAGGCTCCCCGATGCTGACGCCTAACTGAGAAGGATAGGAGCCCAGGCCCATGACGCTGCCGTGGGCTGGTGAGCTGGGCAGCGCCTGCAGCTGACTGTGAGGACGGGGAACACTGTAGAGAGCCTCGGCAATGTCGGCCGCACGTTTCAACAGCATGTCCTACAGGAGATACGGCGACACAGAAATTAGCTTTGCAGAGTCTCAGATACAGAAAGAAGCCAGGTGATGCACTTCTAGGCTGTCAGAATGTTCCCTTTATGAACACATCTGTAAACTGACAGTAAACAGGTAAGCATTAATAAATCCCAGAAGCTGAGCATGTGTGAGCTTTGTCCAATTAGTCCACTCCGCTCAGATACTGAAACATCCTGATGCACTAACACAGTCAAACGTGCTCTGAACCGTATTATCATGCAATCATAATTTGACAAAAAAATAAAGCCCTCTGAATATTCACTCAGAGGTTTCAAATCTCTGCAAGTTAATTACTGGAATGAATGGAAACACAGTGGCTGCCTCGCAGGTTTTAACTAATGTTATGCTTTGTAAAATGGTCAGCAGTAATGTATAAACATGCATAAACAATTATCATTTAAAGGACTCAAACAAAATCAGTGGTGTAGTCTTTTAAATGTCTGAACGTTCTGTGTATAACAATATTTCATTTTAAAGTATTTGGGATATTGTACCAAAGCTGCTGTTTACCTGATTACTATGTGGATTTCCATACAGGGCCTCCACAAGATCTGCTGCTCTCTTCAGGAGGATTTCCTGCAAAGAACAGCATTTATTACATTAACATCTTAATGAGAGTGTAGCATGCACAGTTTCTTGAAAAATCACCGTGAACAGGGTAACGTCTTTTATATAGGAGTCTCTAACCTTGGCTAGTTTCTCCGGGTCACCGGGATGTCGAGGAATGACCTTTTGAAGACGTTGGAAACCGTAGTCTATAGTTGGCTCATTTAGGGCTGAAATAGAATAAAAAAGAACAAATATAGCACATTAAATCTGGGTCAAAAGTCATTAAAATGTCTCGTTTAAAAGTCTTAAAAAACAATGTTTTGTCTGAATACCTGTGTAGATGAAGCGTCCAGGGGCTCCCTTGCAGAACTGTTTAGATTTATAAGACAGCGTGACCTCCACAACCCCCGGGATGTGTCGAGGGGGTGTCTGGACACGGATAGCATGTGGCGTGATCAGCTGAGGAACAGGACAAATAACAGTCACAAAACAGCAACAAATTATCCCCCCCCCCTCCTCCAATGCCTTGTAAATATTTAGGCTAACACAATACTGCGGAAAGATTAATTTGTGAAGACTGCCCATAAATCATCTAAATAATGAGACAAGCCATATGCTATATATATCATTTCAAAATACGCTTCAGACTCTACCATCATTAGTGAGATGTTTTTTAGACAATTCCTACCTCACTCCACACCAGCATGCTGCCAAACACCACCTGCAGCCCGTCAAAGAAGTTCTCCCCGATGACGATGACCATAGCCCCACCAGTGGTCCAGCCCTCACTGGGGCTGATGGCTTTGATACACGGGGTGGCTGCACAGGAGAGCGAAGCAAGAGTTACTTCAATGCAGGATGTGCACCAATTGACAGAACAGAGAGAGCATGCTTTATCTGTTTCAGGAGGAAGGTGTTGAAAGTGATTTTTAATCATGAGGACTAAACTAAAAAGCTTAGTTAAAAGATGACATTATTATTTGATGGCTACTTAATTCTGTCCATGTGGATTTTATTCATCACCACAAACTGCATGAAGAATATGGTGTTGGACAAGGAAGAAAAAAGATCCATATTAAATGTAGGTCAAAAACTTACATGACCTGAAAGCAATGCAATCATATACAGCAGAATAATACTCTGGTTAAATACACAGTACATAGACTCATATACAGTGTTGGTATTTGGATCCTTTTTCCTAAGTAAAAGCAGCAATAGAACTGTGTAAAAATATTCAGTTACAAGTAATGTCCTGCATCTAAATCTGCATTAAATCTACATTAAATCTTACTTAAGTAAAAATATGGAAGTATTATCTGCAAAATGTAGTTAAAGTATTAAAAAATTTAAACACACTAACATGCAGGAAAATGGTCCTGTTATTATTGGATTCTAATTACTGATAGATAAATGTATAAAGGGGGATTTTAATGTTGAAGCTGGCTGGTGGGGAGCTTGTTTAAGCTACATTTTACACTACTGGGTTGTTAATTTACAGTGTAAATTTAACAGTCCGTCATATGTTTTGCATATAAAATATTAATCAACAAAGTAACTAGTAATCACAGATGTCAAATAAATGTAGTGTAAAAAACAGTTCTCAATGGAATGAATTATAAAATAGTGTTAATTGGAAATACTTAAGTATAAGTACCTAAAACTGCAAGTACTTGAGTACTGACTTTCCACGACTGCATTGGCAAATGTCATGTGTGTTTACCCTGTGTTAACTTGTTGTTCTTCATGCTTAAAGATATGGGTTTAACATAAGATATCATTATCATCTGTGCTTTATTTAATTAATGCATTCATTAGCTCGATTAATGACCCCAGGAGCATCACTGGTTATGTTTGATATATCATGGTGATTATGAATGGACTTTAAGCAGATCAAGTACTTGCTGTGTGCACTATGTTTCTGAGTGTGAATGACGAAGTAGACGCGTAATAAAATAAAACAAGATAAATGGGGTGTGACATTGAAGTGCTCTCACCATATTCCATCGTATTCTCAACAGACTCGCCTGGCTCCAGCCTGCGAGCTCTCCTGCCGTGTTTTGAGTTGTTGTGGACGAACATGTTGTCAGACACCGCGAGGACATGGCCATCTACGCTCACAGTGCTGGACAAGACCACCTGAAAGGAAGAGGGGAAACGAGCCAAGAGGAAGATACATGAGTGTATGTGCACGACTTAGACAGCAAGCTGCGAGTCACAATCTCCGGTTACAACAGCAAAATCCCCGAGCAACGATTTGTTTCAACATACAGGTGATAGTAATATTTCTTAATAGGTAATGTGACATCCCTGGGATCTTTATAATATGTTTGCATTCTGGTGATGACACTGCTCATACAGCCCTCCACTCCTCCATCAGGTCCCCATATGGCCTCTCCGCTGCCTCTTGCCTAACTTTTTGATTCATACAGCATGCGGCAGGCTCATCGTTGATCCTTCAATGACACCAAACATATGGACCAAATCTCCCATTTTTGCCGGCCGTTAAAGTAGTGGATGATATATAGTGGCCCTTAATCTGATTTTCTGGCCTCAGCATGTGTGTGTCCCTTCCCACATCTGCCTCACACGGATGACACACATATAATTAATGAGGGGATACTTGTAGGTTTTTCTCTTTGGATATTTATGAGTGTTGATGTGATACTATTTCTGAAAGTGATAATGAGTTTGGGTGGGTGTTTAAGGGCTTGTTTTTGCGAGTCAAGGGGAAAGGGGCAGCCAGAGAAAGTCATTTTCAATTAAATAGAAAACTATAAATATTCTATAATATGCATTTTTAGAAAATCAGACAGCAAAGATAAAACTTTTCCTTTGAAATAAACACATGGCAGTAATTTTGCAGGTGAAGGAACATAAGAAAGAAAAGGAGGAAAAGCATATGTGCTATAGGTGGTGGAAAGGGAGGGGAGCCTAAAGGAAAATAACTGTAAATTATCGATCAAGCAGCCGACTCCTGTCCGGCTCTGATCACCTTTTAACCCAGAGATGAGAGTCTTGGAGCGCCCGAGTGCTCGTAACTTCTCAGCATGTGTCACGTCGCAGGAGTTAAAGCAAACATGGTGGAAGACAGAGGGAGCACGGAGAAGGAGAAGGGACAGAGGGTTTGCCTGGAGAAGGAGAATGCCAGACGGGGGCCGCTGGTGCTGAAAGACGGCAGAGGAAGTGAGGCGGGAGTGTCCCCTGTGACCACTTCCTGGGTCACGGAGCATGACCTCCTCCATCTGGAGCCAATCACTCAATTCTTGACAACTTCCTGAAACACCTCAACCTGTTTCCTGCACCCCAGCACCCCAATGACCAAGTCTCCCACATAACTAACTCCTTTCGTTTGTCTTTCCGTCTCTCTGACTCCTTATTGATTTTTAACTTTCAACTCCCTCCTCCATATCTGCCAACTTTTCCAGAGCTTTACTATGCGTATGAGTTTGTGATACTTAGAACAGACTGGACAAGAAATTAATTATTAAATTTTTCTGCCAAGATGGATGGGCATGAAGGGGGGATGTTTTGCATGTTTTTTTTTTAACGCATATTCAGTCCCACATGTTCTCAACTTCCCTCTTTCTGCTCATACACAAGCACACTCATGCATCTTTTCATACCTGAAATCTCCTCATGTCCCTCGGGTTTCCCGCAGTCTTCAGACAATTCTGGTTACATTTCAGGAAAAACTTCAAGAAAAACCTGCAAAGGTAAATAAGAGGACACATGTTTGTACATCAGCAACGAAGAAATCACATGAAAGAATATGATTATTTGCTACCCTGCGACACACAAAGGAGACATTCATTATTTTTCAGAGACGGGTCTCGTAGATGGCGTGTGTTCGTGTATGTGTGTGTGCACATCTATATGATTACAGCTCTGACATCAATCGCAGCTGTTTAGCTTAGTATTAAAGTCAATGTTATTACACTTTAAATCAAGTGATGAGAATTTGAAGCACAGTCCAGTGAAAAGTGCTGCTGTGTTTCAAAGTAAAGTGGAGACAGTGATGTATGCCAGGGGACTCAGGGGACCGTGGTATCCCGCAATGCCGTATTTGAACCCCCACATGGGAATGGAGAGGGAACGAAGTAGAGACAACTACAGAGAAAGTGAAACGAGGAGGTGGAAAGAGGAAGGTAGTGATAGAGGCACAGGCGCCGGTATGGACATGAATTTTGTTTTCAAGTGTATGTGTCTCATTACGTATGTGAGAGTACTTTTGAGGGTGTGGAGCCTGAGAGAAGAGGAGAGGGAGAGGGGTGCTGATAGCCGCTGCTACACCAAAAGAAAACCTGAGAGGAAGGTGGAATAAATAGGAGAGAGGGAGACTACGGAGAGAGACTCCAAATCCCAGGTGTACACAGTTCGGCAACACGGCCCGCTGCCATGGCAACGCAGCTCTGCCGCAATCCCAAAGTCCCCACGCTGAGAGGCAGAGACAGCGATGGGAACGAGGAGGCAACAACAAGAACACATTCCATCACTGAAACACGGCGAGGAGGGAGGAGAGACACTCGGAGAGGTGAGATGTAGGAAAGTATATAAAGAGGGCAGGTGCAGACGAGGATGAGGAGAGCCAGGCCGATCTCACGACGAAGACGAGATGCGTGTTAAAAGACAAGGAAGTGATGCGGAGCAGTGATATAATTGTGGCTGTTGGTTTAGCACTCAAGCAGACGTCCACTTCACTTCACACAATTCAGACTCGCTCGATGAAAAGCATGTCCATTAATGTTCCAATTAAACAAACAACAACAGTGCAGAAGAAAAATGCTGCAGAGGGAGGCAGCGGTTTTGGGCTACATGGTTAGCTCCGATCCCACCCACACTGTGCTCTAGGCAAATATAAGTCATCTTAATGGAGAGCGGTTGTTTGGAGAGGAACTTCATATTGGCCCCACAGCCCTGAACCCTCCCATCGAATACTAATCTCTCCCTCATTCTGTCAGCTTTTACTCGCTATTCTTCCATCACCGGCTCCAGCTTCCTCCCTTGTGAACAGGACCTGGCTTGAAACTAGCTCTCAGTTCCAACAGTGTGTCCAATATTTCTTGATTTGAGATATTTCGTCAGAGGACAATCAATATTGTTGTTGGCAGAGGGTGATTATAATTTATCAGCGAGAGCTCGGACCTCCAACCTCAAAGCTGCGCTAGACCTCGGTTTGGGCTGGAAGCATGTAAAAGGGCACATCTGCACCTCTCCCACTTCCTTCTTCCATCTCTTTCCTCATCAATGTCTGACTTGGTTTTTCTTCCTTCCATCTGCCTGTTAGACACATTGACAGTATCAGTCTGACATTATGGTGATTTAAAAGCACTATATATACATTGCACAAGTAAAGTTATACAGTTTGTTTCCTGACCATAATCAAAGTGTTCTGTTTCATTTTACTGCCTCCTTTGAGGGTTATGCTGCATGTATGTTTTATCTTAGGCAGTTTTTTTTTTTCATTTTAAAGGCTATAGCGTTCATTCATAAGGAGGTATGTCAGCACAGGGACCCCATTTTTGGCTTTAATAACCATGTCCATGGTCTGGCTGTGGTTTTCCCACAATCGTCTCTATGACACTTGCTTGTTGGCCACTTCATGTTCATCTAACCAGCAGTCATCATTCATTTGACTGACTGACATGATAAAACTTGCAGTGATGCCTCAGATAGCGAAATCACAACCCTAATTGAGAGGTTGTCTCCATCCATCTCAGGCTTTGTGCACTTTCTGAGGGTTCTTGACCTTGTTTGTTGACTTCTTCTCATCATTCCCTGCTTGTATGACACCAGATGCCTCACACACACAGAAACACACATTCACATGCATGCATGCACACTCTAATACACCGACACCCCCACCTTTGCCCCCTCCCAAAAACCCATTGAGTCAACTTTTCACCCCCCTCAGTTCGGACGCACACAGCTGCAAATGCTGAAATTAAAGCGAGACATTGACGCATATATTAGCATGCATTAGCCGCTTCCCCCTGCCCACTTAACATGCAAATCTCCCAGCCCCGTCGCCTCGCACCTTCTGCCACACATTCATTTGCTGAATTATAATTAGACTAATCTTGCATAATTAATAAGAAGTCGAGGACCCTCTGTTTTTTATCCCCTCCTCTATTGTGGTTGCAAAAGTTTAATATTGCTGTTGTTTGTTTTTGTTTTGGTAATGTAATACACCCACACACCTCCCATTCCAGAGGGAAGAGATGAGGAGAACATGCAAAGAATTGGAGGTGATCTTCATGTCACAGGGAAATTGCAGAGAAAGGCTATTTTCAAAGAACTCCAATTGCTGTTGATATTCAATGCGCGCCTTGTTCTTTACATTCACAGGACGCCCTGCTCAATAAAGCAGGTGTAAAATGGTGATTCTGTTTGTTTAAGATACTTTTAACATAGTGCAAATAAAGCTAATGGGGAACGTGTTTTAACTGTAATATATGTCTGTAATGATGAATCATTTTGTTTTCAATAGCTGACGAATCCACTTTGTGCGGCTGAACAAGCTGTAGAAAAATCTTCCTGTGGCATTAGATTACTAATAAATATGAGACCAACTTGATAAGAGCAAACTCTTCATGACTTTATTGTTCAACATTGGTGACAAATTTAAAAAGTAATTGAATTTCACAGAGTTGACTGTGGCCAGCAATGGAAACCAAGCTTTATCTTCCACAACATCTACCCTCCACAGACACACTTAAAACAGGAAACACAAACAAACCATAGACCCGAGTCTTAAACCTTGGGATCATTTTCCACTGTGGCACCACAGGGAGTCTGTTATTTCTTTTCTGTCTTCACTTCTGCATCTCTGTCAAGGCCTGCTATCCCTTTTGTCTGCATCTGCTTCAGTTCCCAAGACTAAACACAGGCCTCGCAGCATGAGGCGGCCGTCCCGGTGGTGACAACTTGCTTAGCTAAAACTAGTTCACCGACCAACCAGCAAGTCATGACACTAAAAACAATAGCAGAAATGCAGTTTTTGTAAATATATCACTCCTCTGTCTGGAGCCTCAGTTTCACATTTCTCAGTCCTTTGGGGCATCTGTTACACATAAGTGTTACACACGATGCTTTACATATGGCCTTAATCATGCAACGAGCACCTTAGCAGCACAGGACCCCTAACAAAAATTTTCATAGGCATTCATCAGCACTAATCACTGTTGACATAAACTGCCTTTTCACATGGACATAAAACACATCGCCCTCTGTGCTCATTGTAAATGAAGGTTTACTGGTAGCAGCGGCTCTTGTGATGCAAAAGGATTTTTAACACAGAGTTGAAGTTAGTTAGCAGCACAGCTAGAAAACTTTCTCCACTCGTCTCCTTTTCTGGGTTTGGCTTTGGCCTTCCAATTTTGGGTTACTGCACCAAAGATGACAAATTTATGCGTTGATAGAAAAATATGGGACGGGAAAATTTAAGGAAAAGAATGAGGAGGAGGATGTTGTCGTAATTTTTGCTTGGCAGACGTGGATGCCCTGCTGCTCAGACATTGAGGACAGAGAGGTGGAGACAGAAAAAAGCGCTGCTCCTCTTCATCCTCTTCATAACCCTAGTCCCCTCATAATGCTCAATAGCTAATGATTGTAAGAAATAAAAAGAGAATAAAGGAACAAATAGACGGAGAAGGCAGAGGAAGAGAGGGAGAATGTTGATGTCCTGTATTCAGGGCCATCACTCATCAGGCATCCCCTCCATCACCCCCCTCCCCACCCTGAAAAAACAAAACAGTGTCCTGACATCGTGGTGGAGGGGAGCTGAGGGGAGGGCAGGGAGGGAGGGAGGAAAATTAGGAAACCAGATGTGAAGCATTAAAACATACTGACATACTGAGGGCCTTCCTCTGCCACACTCACACACTGAGAGCACTAACTCATACAGCAGGCCCAGATGCATGCACTTATGCATGCATATGTCACACACTGGCTGTACGAACCACACACACACACACATTCATGCACGAGTTCACAGAGAAATACACAAAGACAAATACTGACTTGCCGGCAACCATGTGTGCACAATCAATCGTGCAAAATCATGCACATTAGCAAAAATGATGCCTCAAAAACAAACGTCTAAAAGTCATGTGTTTGTACATACACAGCTGATTTTTAATAAAACACGTAGGTAATGGACCAATAACATGCTGCCACTGATGGCTATGTGCTAGGATTTGGATAAACTAGTGTTGACCTACGAATATTTCACAAATCTACAGATGGGTCGTCATGCATCAGTGTATGGATATGCATCCAATTAGTACATGTACCCAGGCTGAGGAACGGCTGGGGGGGATGGATGGAGGTGTTTTGTTTTCCTCCATGGGGAGAGCTGTGTTTGGGGGATGGACGGGGAGGTGAGGGGGGTGGTTAGTAATAAATACCCCTGGACCGGGGTCCCCTGGCAGACTGGAAGCTAGACTGGTCACCAGGGTTAACACCCGGGGCACATGACCTTTGACACTGCTAATGGGGCACAGAAAACCCTCCACGAACTGATACCCCCTCTGTCGCATACCACCACAGGACCTTTCACACCAACCTCCCAGTCCAGCCTCCCCTCCTCCTCCGAAAACATACAGGGATATCTGTGGCATCAGCTTCACTCGCCTTTCACCAACAAATGTCACACAGCCAAACTGACTCCGTGCTCGTCTTTTCTCCCATTTATAATTCTCATCCAGTCTTCAATAAACACACTGTGGCTTTTTTGATTTTTCCAACATTGTTACAGTGGAAGCGTCTATCCCCTATCCAAGCAAATGACTGGGTAATGTCTGATACTGTACTTATCCTCTATGAGCAGGGAGAGTTTAAACAAGATCTCCACCCACATGCTGACATGCTCCACAAACCATCCAAGTGAAATACAGACGTGAACTCAAGCAAAAGTATTAACACGGCAACGTAACTATACTCTATTACAAGAGATAGTGCTGCATTCAAACTCTTACTCAAGTAAAAGTATTCATCAAGTATGCAGCTGTTATATTATTACATATTATATTATTAAATTATTATTATTAGCAATCCATAAATCTGGACAAACCATCTTTATGTTGCAGCTATAGTTGAGCTAATTTTAAGTACTTTATATACTGTTCAGTATTTTAGTCTATAAAAATGTATATTAATTTTTAAGTTGGTGTGTTTTGGGAGTAAAAATGCTGTTCCTTAGCAAGTAGTAGTAATCAGTAACTTTAGCTGTAAAATAAATGCAGTGGAATGAAAATATGTCTCTCTGAAATGCGGTGGAGTAGAAGTACAAAGTATGTAGAAAGAATGTAGAAAAACATGTTTACATTCCTCAACGTAAGGGATCAGGGAAAGTATTGGTTTGCTATCAGTAAACTCACCTAAAAAACTATACTCTAAATTCAAACGCCTCTTCTTATTGATCAGCACTTACAGAATCGGGGAGTAAATCGACTCCAGGTAGTCTCAGGCAGACAGCGAGCACATGGGGGAACTCAGCTCTTTATAAATTTGCCTGGTGGATTGGCTGTGCCCCTCTTGGCCTCTTCTCCGCTGCCTCCCAGGCTGGCTTCACCCCTGCAACCTCAGCCCCAGCCCACCCTGCCTCTAAACTTGAGAACTGTGACAAAGCCAAACATTTAAACCACTAGCGCTGATTTATAGAGCTTGGTAGAGCTGTAAAACCTTCAAGCTCGCCACTGCAAAAGCGAGTGAGGCACGGTGGAGCTGAGAGGAAGAAAGTGGAATGATGGGAAGGGTACACAAGAGGCACTCGACTGTTTCAACGAGGTTTCTCCTCGGTGCTTAAGTGTTTTACTGCACAACCTCTCGCTGGCTGCTAAATGTGCATTTCAACAATTTAAAATGAATTAATGTTTCAGTCTCCCAAGCTTAGCAAAAAGCATAGATTGCATACAAAGCTCGGCCACAGGGGACTGCGGTCAGCTTGCCAAATAGACGGATATGGATAGATATTCAGAGTCTAGAGAACATGAATTCACAACCAGGACGGGGAATAGAAGTCCCATCAGTGGCCTCACCTCTCCCAGCATGCTTGGTGTGTCCTGAGGGACGAGGATTCAAAATATACTCTCAACTGTCAAATGGAGACACGGAGCAGCGTCTACAGCTGAATAGATTTCAAACATACCAGAAGGTCATCTACAACACACCAGCACTAATCTCGCTTTGTCAATACCCTTTCAATCAATCAGCCACTAATCAGATTCACCAATAACGCGTGTGTATCAAAGCTCGGCCCGAACCTTTCTCAGAGAAGAACAATGAATCTGGGATGGATGCCATCGAGAGGGAGAGGAGAGGAAAGAGAAGCAACAACAGAAGGAGAAGAGATGTCTTCTTAATTAGCCAGTAATGATAAGATCTGACAAACAACATCTGTTTCCAGAAAGAGAGAGAAGGGTGGGTGGGGGGGAGGTTGGCAAAGAGGGGGAGGGAAGGAGAGAGGGAAAGGAAGGAGGATGAGAGAGAGAAGCAGCTGAGAAACCTGTGAAGCCTAGACAACAGGGACCTGCTTGTAAGAAAGTAAAGGGGGAGCTGAGGGGATGTGTAAGGGAGGGAGCGCTGTGTAGCGTGACACAATAGAGGAACGGAGGATGAGAAGTATAACAGAAGTGAGAGAAAGACAGAAAGGGGAGAGAAATCTGACAGGGTTGAGGGAGTCGAAGAGCCAGGACGAATATGACAGACAGAGGGAGGAAAACAGATCAAAATGAGAGAAAAGGAGAGAGATAGACAGACGCAGAGAAGGTGAGCTGGATAATGGTGTGCAGGGAGAGAACAGGAACGTGTGAAGAGATGGGAATGGAATCACTCAGAGGTCCAGGGTGCTGTAATTTACTGTCCGTGGCTAATACACAGCAAATGTGTGGAGCCGAGGACTGGGAGAGGAGAGCCGGGTGATGGGGGGGCTGAAGTGAGGGCACGCAGACTGTTGGGGCTCTCAGCATGCCTGCTGGGAGCCTGTCAGCAGTCACATCACCCCCTGCCCTCGGCCCTGACAGATTCATCAGGACCATTACGCACACACACCGACACACACACACAGATGTATGCATCCAAAAGATTATAGTAACATTGTTAAATTGTTCCTGTTTTCCTTCAACTTTTATCTTTCGTCCGTGATGAGGAAAGCACAACATCTGTTGCATTAATGATTCAGCCAGCAAAACACAAAAGAGCCAGCAATGATTTCTGCTAACGTTATATACTGAAGTGCACAAGTCTATCCTGCACTCTGTGTCATATTCTTCTATTTGCACGGTGTAATTAAAGTGCCAGTATTGTTATCATTTTTATTGTACGAAAGCTGTATCTCTGCAATATCCTTGCCTGGTTGCTTTTCCCGTGTCCCACAGGAGGAATAACTATTGCCTCAAGCACAAGCCAATAGAGATACTTAATCAAATTCTATTTAAGAAATACTGCAGATGTGTAAATATTAGTGTTAGGAAATGTTTTCAAAAAGTGAAAGGGTGGAGATTTTTTCGAGAATTCTAACTCCTGGGAGAAATAAAGTCCGTCCAGATTCCAGATAAAGAGACAAACAAACAAACAAGGTGGCTAGTGGGGCCGGCCCAGCACCAGGGGGCATTGTTAAGTCATTAGTGAAATTTAAGACTTTAACAGAGGAGGATGACCGATCCCCATCACACACACACACGCACGCACACACACACACACCCTTGCAGCTCCACCCACAGCAGCAACATCCAGCCAAAGAAAACAGCCCTTGTTCCTAAATACCACTGCTAACTGGCCTCTGACTCACACACACACACACACACACACACACACACACACACACACACAAGCTCCCAATTACACTGATACAAGATCCCCTTACAAAATAAATGGCAAATGCAGGAATTTCGCATGAAAAATAAACCCACAGACAACCAAAACCAAAGTCACACACACACATAACCACATACCGCTCACTCTCGATGTGAAGTACCTCTAAATCACACTAATCTGCCCCCTTCTGATCCTCTGAGTGCCCCTACTTAATCTCTACTCTGCTCAACCAAAGGTGAACCCTATTAGCGGCCAGACAAATGGTAGGGTTTGCCCCAGCTACTCTGAGAGAGCGGGGCCTTTCAGGGTGCCATTGAGCTGCAACTCAAAACTTCTAATCCCCCTCCGCCGTCCTCTCTGCATCCCACCCACTCAAAAAGTCCCCCTGCTGTTCCTCCACATTAGCCCATTGGTAGTCCATTCCCATTTCCTGTCAAAACATTTCTCCGCTGCTCTCTGTTTCCGACTGCCCCCTCTGTAGGCTCTCTCAAAGAAAACAAGCCAGGCCTACTCCTTGTGTCAGGGGTCAAGCCACAACAGCCAACACTGGCCAAAGCAGAGCAAAGGTGACCAAACATAAACTCGGCTCATAACCCACTACTCATTATACACTTCCTGTGCGTGCTGGAGTCAAGGATCTTCCCAGTTCACATGAGACCATATCGCAGAGAGCCTGAGCCTCTCTAAAGGTCCCTGAACTCATTTTCACCAGTCTAACTCTGAGTGAGGCTCTCACTGTTTGAAGCACTACCTGTCAGTGAATTTGATATTCTAGACGTTGCATCGTCTCTCGCTGTCTGTCTTTGTGTCATTCTCCCCCTTGCATTGCCCCAAGGGAGGAGCCATCCCCACCACGGTTCTGTGCCAGCTGCTCAGTGGTCCAGCCTGTGTGCCGCTCCACTGTGTGAGGCGGTGTGCACTGGAGCCTCAGGGCCCTGTCGCCACGCTGCCTGGGCCCCAGCCTGAGGGGCTCGCTGACAGGGGGTCTGGAGGGACTGGACAGTACTAGCCCACCAGGGACAGACCTGTGACAGCGGACCGAAGGGACCAGCGTGTCTGACTTTGTCTCCGTACATGTATATATGTGACAGACAGGTAATTTATGCATATTTATGACTGTATCAGTGTCATGTGTTGATTGTGAGCAACAGTACAACCAGATCAGTCTGTGGAGTGAATTCCTGCAACTGTGAAGCCGAGTTTACTGCTGCTGATCCTGGTTTCATTACATTCATTAAAATTATTGGGATACATCAAACATAGTGTGCAAGGTATAATAAACTTTAGGATAGCACAGCAATATACTTTATGCTCCAGCAACAGTACAACTTTAGTACAACTGATGAAACTTACACTCCATGAAGTAAAGTGACTGCACACAAATGTCAAACAGAAGAACATAAAGACACTACATGTAGCATCCTTTAATATAGATGAGGACATGTCATAATGCATTTTTATAAACTCATAAACCACATGCCAGATTCTTTGAGATTGTGTTCAATGAGAATACAATGGTTTCTTCATAACCTTTTCCATGCACCCACAGTCAGTTATTTGTTCATTTTTAACAGGACATTGTTGCAGGATGCCTCACACCAAACATCCATATTAAAAACTATATCTGTTGTCATGTCACCCTCAAAGCATTTTGTGACAACTGAATGATCGTGGGAATATTATAGGAATATTCTACAGGCAGCAGTATGTTTCTATGATCCTCTCGCTCTTCTGCGACTATGTGTTGCTCACTTTGATCATGGAGGTGACACGACTCTGTAGAGGATATAGGCTACAATATAGTATAGAAAATGACTTTTTATATAGTATATAGAACATTATTGATCCAAGATGAAACTGTACGCAATTACAAATCCGTCTACTACCTCAGCACCACGGACAGAGCCATGGTTTTATCAATACACAGCACAGTTTGGCTACTGATATTTCAGAGCTGTGGTCGGGGCCATAGATTCTAACTTGTGCAAAACTCAGATAAAGGATCAATGAGTCAGGGAGACTAGACCAACGCATTCAATTAAACAACCCCTCTGCCCCTGCACTCTCTCTGCTACTCGGGGATGGAGAGGGGGGATGGCAGGTTAACAAGGGGGGGATGCATTTTGGTCATTTTGCTAACAAGAGGGATGCAACTGACCATTGTATCAGTTGTTCAGCTATTAACTGCTATTCTGCCAAACAGATAAAGCATATATAGATTGTCTACTTGATTCCCTTTCTAAAATGTCACAATTTTCTCTTCTGGTCAAGTTTATTGAAAATGCAATATTTCAGCATAGAACAACAGCTTCATACTAGAGTCAAAGGCGTCAGCAGCACAGAAAAAATCACAACCAACTGAGATTTTTAAAAAAACCCTCTCTTTTCTGGTCGTGTCAAAACAGTTTGAAATGTGAAATTCTAAATAAATGTGAGCATAGATCTGGAGTTATCCCTCCAACTAGCCAACTCTTAGTATCGTAGAGATTTAACAAGTTAACCATCACTAGCAGCAATAACCATAGTTGAAGGTCAGTAAGTGTCAGTTTGCAACAACTTTGCATCATCTGCAGCTCTTTCTGCAGCCAGGCACTCAAGTGGAGCGTAACACTGCGCCTCCTCCACATCCTCTGTAAGCTGGATGATGGAGGAAAAGAGTGATCCTCAACGATTATCCTCAAAAAACCAGTCTTTTTCTCAGCTACGTCTCATAAAGTCCTCCTTACTGATGATTTGTCCCGCCCCAACATCCTGTTTCAGAGCAAAATATATCACACCTCAAATCCATTTCCCAGGATTTTCATTACTTTTTGGCTACAAGATGGGATCGTTTACGCCAATCACAGCACTGCCCCTCAGGATTTTCAGCTCCTGAAAAACTTTTGGACAAGTCATCTTTAAAGAAAATGAGACAGAAAAGGTAACGGCAGTAAAGTAACGGCATGCCAGTATCAACAGAAAATGCTGCAGTATGAGTTCCACTTTACAGCTAAAGGAAAATTTTATGCTGGGAGTATGAGAAACAATCTCCTAAAATGACATTGTTGTCTCACACATAAAACTCTCAAGTGCATATATGATGACCTAACAGGGCGACTTGGCGGCAATGCATGAGTATGCATCTGGGAAACGGGAGGAATTTGACCCCTGACACAGTCCAACAAATGTTGCTGCATTTATTCTTCGGCTGATAGTTTAATGTTCCTTTCCCAAAGACTTGCAGCTTCTTTTTTCTTTCTGGTTGAAGCTTAAGAATGAGGAGGTCGGTGTTCCACACCATTAGCAGTACAAAGAGAAACTATCGGACCTGCTGTAAGAACAGGTAGACGTGAGTGAAAAACGCCTCTCAGAAGCACAGATGGAAGAGGCCCGCGTCATCATATTCTGTTATTTTTTAAAATTAGTTTGAGACGAGCAGGCACAAGCAGGTGGATAAACTAACAGATGGTCAGACTGTTTCTCTGAGACACCACACTGGTTGAGACCAGACATTTACATACAGCAACAAATGATAACTGAATAGTTTATTGTCAAACTGTCCAGACAGTGTTAATCCGTAAAGAACCATAAAAACACATCTACAGTTTTACTGCAGAATTGAGACTTGTGTGCACGTGTGTCTGAACGTCACCATACTGGAAAATGTATTTTTGCAGGAAAAATAGGCTTGAGAATTAATATCAGCATAAGGAATTAACAAATATAACGACTGCAATAATAAACACTCGACCAAAGAGTTTTGTAATTGAGCTGAAACTAAAGCTATCTACTACACATCGATTAGGACTGAAAAAAAAAAAAAAAAAACCTGCACTGACTAGTTGAAAACAAAGCTGTGGTACATGCACATAACTAGAACCAAGAATACAAACAGATCAATACAACCCACAACCTAAGATTAAGAGTAATGGATTCCTCTTGGAGCCGAGCATCTGAAGTCAAGCCAACGCCCAGGACAACTAATCATTGTTCAAATAGTAAAATCATAAACTTTAACTGTTTAAAGAAAACAATTTTAAAAAACTAAACACTAGTTCATTCCAGGTAGAGGTTTTGTTTTTAAGTCATCATTCAAAAATCAAAGCCTGATATGCACGAGTATGTGTGAGCCTCATTTTGAATCCAGGGGAGGGAAGAGCCTTATTGACAACATTGGAAAATTCCTATTGATTATTCTTCTTTTCTCTGAGCACAGGCTTGTTAAAAAAGACCCCTCTTGGAAACACGATCAATTAGTGAGATAGTGCTTGCCATTGATCACCCCCTTCCCCCCCACCTCACGAGGCTCTTGCCTTACGATGGATCCCTCCACACACTCCTTATGACCAAATATTGATCTTAGCTTCTTAGCCAAATATAAAAGCACGCACTCATACCGAGCACCGGCCCCTCCTATCCAAACCACACCGTCTCATACTAATACTGACATCTGCTTGTCTCCATTGTAAACCCATGGTTCACTCATAAATACAGAGGCCAGCTTTGGCCCAGAACCAATATAGTTTCTCAGAGGTCAGAGGTCAGCATGGCAATAATCCCACCATTAACAGATCTGCCTGGGTTAATACTGAGAACTTCTCAGAATAGATGACCTTTAAGGAGTGAAAGCAACAAAAACCACCAGTTACTGCTAATCATATTTTTCATTTGATTGATATGTTGATTTTTGATAGTGTTAACTGATTAAAGCTCAAAGGTATAAAACAGAGAAAAGTATCAAATTCTCATTTTTGAGGAGCTGGAAACAGCAAATGTTTCGTTTGTTTTGCTTTGTTTTTTTGCTTAATAAATGACCTACAAATTCAATCGATTATCAAGAGTGTTGTGAATTAATTTTCTGTGTTTCAGCACTAATTGTAAAAAAACAGACACACAAAAAATATTATTGCCAAAAATGTTACTGCAAAATAGAAAAGAAGCAGAAACATTGACTGCATGAGTTTGAAGAGTTAGTGAAGATTTATGAGGATGATGCCCAGAGGAATCAATCTATCTATCTGTCTATTGATCAATCATCTAACCCATCAGTGAACAAGACAGTCAATCAATCAGTCAAAGATAAGACACTGTCCAAACAGAGAAGTCACATCGGGCCTGTGAGTATAGCAGTTCACCAAATGTTAAGATTAGACAATTGTAAAACTATTAGACACAGCAAGCAGTGGGGCATTAGATAATTCTCTCCCATAGGCAACTTAAGAGTCATCTCTTTGTCAACGACTGCCCTTGCCCCCTTCATCCCTCGCCCCCCACACACACCCTCCATCCTTTCACCCCTCCCTATGGATCAGCTGTGATCTCTCTCTCCTTTCACTCAAATCAGGATTAGGGAGAAGAGGAGGCGGAGGGGGGTGCAGCAGCAGCAGGAGAAGGGGGAGAGAAAACTGAAACAATATGGAAAGGAGATTAGAAAAGAGGGGGTTTGGGCTGTTTGGGGAATTGCAAACTCCCTTGTGCTTGGGTAGGTGTCCTAATGACACCGCCTAATTATGGCAAAATTAGACAGGCTAAAGGGAAGGAGGGTGGTGGTGGTGGTGGAGGAGATGGTAACGTGAGGGGGAAAGAAGAGGAGCGGGGGAATTAAGCAATAAGGAGTGAAGAAGTAAGTGCACAGTAGGAGCGAGCGGAAAAGAGAGAGAGGGGTGTGCAGAAGTACAGAAGTACAGATACGAGGCGAGGCGGGGAGGAAGGGAGCGTGAGGCTGAGAGTGAGAGAAAAAGGAGGAGAGGAGGAGGAAAAAGGGTAGAAAGCAGTGGCTGGGCGATAGGAGCGAGTGGGCCCCAGCACGCTGCATGTTAATTGGAGAACAGGTGTTGGGGCTGGGAGCAGGAGGCTGATTACTGGAGCCACAGAAACAGACCGTCTCCTCCACACACACACACATACAACTGCAGGCCCACACATGCACAAATGCACATAGGCTGCACACACAAATACACATGAATAATTTAAGACCCAAGCAGTGACTAGGAAAAAAGGTCAAAGCAGGGGTCACAAAGACACATACACAATGCACATACATCCATATACATACATAAATAAACCTGCAAGAATCCTCACACACACATGAAAATATACATCCATTTCTGTGCACACAATGTATACATGCGCTGAACATGCACACACACAACTTGCCCTGTCAATCTTTTTACTTTTTCAGTCGAATGAGGAAGCACACATAAGGTGGGATAAAAGGGCACAGGGCCACGCAAAATTCCATTGGCTTATCAGAAATTAACTGGCTGCTAATAGGCTGCTCCCTGAGGAGAGGATTTCGCAGGCCAGTCAAGAGGGAGAAGCCCCCATCAGGACGGGATATGCCCAGTGTGATTAGAGAGTACAGTAGGTCAATGATTCCATTTAAATCAATCCTCACAGCCGCACACCAGCCTGCACACACACACACGCACAAGGAGTCACAAAGAGATATAGATCGCTCCCTCCTCACCGGCCCGCCGCCGAGCTACTCACAAACAAATTTGGAAGAGCTTTAGCCATGTTAGGAGGAAGTATAAAAGGGGTGCAGAGGGGGCTATTGGGAGAGTAATGTGCTACAGTAAATGAGAAAAGCAGCTGCTCCAAGGTATTCTGGGAAAATTCAAAAGACAACAGCCCGATTTTTCCGTTATATGAAAACTATCTTCAGCGGAGATCCTTTGAGACACACTGTCAACAGCCAGCCAGCTTGAACTGAGGAGGGGAAAGAAAAGGGTCCTTGACGTATATGAAGTAAATGTTTTCTAGACAGACTATTTGAGGGAAGGAGAGAAGGAAGGAGCGAGAAGAGGAGGGATCGAGGGAGGGAGAGGAGATGAAGGTTGCGTCTATGACATCACACTGAAAGTATTTCACATGCGGTCTGCTTATGAGCATACATCACACTGGTTAATGCCGGGCAGACAGCGCGAGACCTCCGAAATCCCTCGGACGTGAAGGCCCTCACACACGCTGATTACGGCAGTGGTCATCCGCCTTTATGCCTGATAACTGGCTGTCAGGGTGAACATTTACTACATATGTGAGTCTGTCTGCTGGTATGAAAGACCCACATGCTTCTGATAAAGGGAAGTCTACGCTTCTGGCAGGTTTCAGGTGCAGCGTCTGCCGTTAAACGTAGTGAGTGACCAAATTGAAACAGATCCCAGCAGGCTGAACATAGATCAACAGATAAACAGAAAGCTGAAGAAACACATGGGAAACAGACACGGACACAGACAGTCTGTACTGTATTACAGCCTCCTGCACTGATATAGTCTAAGCCACTACTACTATGAACCTTTGTGCTTATACTAATATTTAAATGTGATGTGTGCATGAAAGTATTAATATTTATATGTGAAATACACACAAAAACACTACTGTAGAAATACATACAGCCCACACTGTACATGCATATGTTGTAACTTGGCTGCAAATGCAACAGCTGATTGGTGAAATCTCAGCACAGGAACCTTCACCTCTCTCTTTCTTTTGAAGTGTGTGTGTCCATACAGACAAGGAAAGGGCAACCTGAACATTTAGTATGAAGTGGTGCTTGTTTGAGGTGGTGGACCCTTTGTGGGACGTGGTTTGATCTCATTACCTGTCAATGATGACTGGGTCAGAGGGCGTCTCATTTCGGTTGCCACAACTTTTCTTCTCACAACAGCGGCTGAGTGGGCAGATAAAGAGACAGAAAAGAGGAAAAAAGTTAGTGGAAGTAAAAAAAAAGAACAAAAACAAATTAAACAGGAGGAGCCATCATTTGTCTGGCCCATCCACATCCACAGGCCCAGACTACTCTGCCCTGCAGTCGGCCAAGATCCTGGAGCACACAAAGGAGGCATGAGAGGGGAGGGGAAGAATAGACAAAAGAATAAAAGAGGAAGAAAAGGTACAACAACACACCCTACAAACAGTGAGAGACCATTCAAAAGTGAAAAGCCAGCCAGGCAATCTGTCACATTGATTTCGAAATTAAACTCAACCCCCACGCAGCCTCATTGCGCACACACACACACACACACACACACCGTCCCACAACATCCTACCATTCGTCAGCAGTCCTGTCCGAGGAGCCTGCTGGCCACCCAGCACCCCCCTCCCCAAAGTCCCCTTCACTGCATAACAAAAGTGCCCCCACCCCTAACCATCTGCCACCCCTACACCTCGCCTCACCCCTCTCGTGTCCCAGCTTGGCCCTGCCCTGCCCCCCTCCGCCCCCCTGTCAGACGGCCTCACTCCCCAGCTGTGACGCTTGCCCTCTGCCTCTTCAGCTCTGTTATTAGCCAGCTGTGAGTCACATTCGGGCATCTGCTGGCTACACAATGGCAAACCCCACTCCGTCTTAGCCCCTCTCCCCGTGTCCCAGCCCCCTATCCTTCCCCCTGCTGCCCCTCGAATCCTGGGTCACTGCCCCACTTCCAGACCACTCTCTTCGGCTTCTTCTCCGTCCATAACCCCGCGTTCACCTACTTTCTTTATTCACCAAATAATACCCAGAACCCCGCGGTCCCTAAGCCCCGACTGGACTCTTTGAACTCACTCTGCTTTTATAACAATTCTCTGACATTGAAAATATATCACTACACTTGTCATCACATGTTGACAGAGTTCAAACATGATGTCTTGGCTAAACAGAAGAGCTGGAGTTATATTTCCACGAGGGGAAGGTGAATCGTTCCCCTAAAGTGTGTCTGCTGCTGTCAGCTGTGGTCTGGCTGCAGAACTCCAGACCAGAGAGAGAAGAGCTCCAGGAAGAAACAGGAGCTGGCCGGTGACATGCTGCGTTACAGCAGAAAGCAGCGGGGGGTTACCACCGTAACAAGGATGATGACAGACAGGCTAGACTTACAGTTCAACCACAGTCTAGTTTCCAAAAAAGTTTAGCCCCAAGCGTTGTCCCAAAACCACATTTCAAGCTGCCTGAGACAAAGCAGAGTGAGGGAGAGTAATGGATACTTGGATTTCGTCCCTGTGGGTGAAGGTCTGAATCTGAGTGTGTGTGTTTTTGTGTGTGTAAGACTCACCTGCACATAACCTCGTGTGTAAGCAGGACTCTGCACATTTCTGGATTCTTGTTTTGGCCTTCATACGATATGGGCTGAGAGGAGGAAATAAGGACCAATGGGACAGATTCAGTTTCATGTAGAATCAATTAAACTCTCACTTACATAGCCGCGGGTTAAATCCCCTTTGAGAAGACTTAAGGACAGTTTACCAACCTGTTTAGTGACAGAGTCAATTAGTCGTGCATAAAGATCCTGCTCTGTACGAACCCCTGCAAAAAGAAAACACAGAAATTGGTTATCAATAACTTTAAAAACTCATTTTAGGCATGAGAGGATTTTACTAAAGTGAAGCACATTCTCCAAAAAAACAGAATATACGATCTCTTGCCCTGCTAGAAATTATTTTTGTGCAGATAACCTCCACATTATTGGACAATAGTGAATGAAGGCCAATTCAGCCGATGCCTAATTAGAAAATACTACATAACCATAAATGAAGCACGTGAAAGTGGCCTTAAACTGCTAAACCGACTCTAACCAGTTGATAGAAAAGTACATAGAGCCGAGGATTCTCAAAATAAAATTGAAAGATTTATGACATTTTTCTTTTTTTATCTCGAACTCTAGACAAGCTCTCAGAAGAAGCATTGAACTCTGTCCAGCCAACATGGAGAAATAAGATTGGCATGCAGTTCATATTTTCTCTCTGATGGCTTCTGAGGGGATTGGGAGTTATTTGATGTCTAATGATTATTAGTCATGTTGTGCTTTGAGGCCAGAATTTACAACCCCATTCTCACGATTTGTCAAGCTGCTCTTTTTTTTCGGTTATTTTTCATTTAACTTTGATTTATTCCTGACGTTTACTTGACTGAGTGGAGATTAGAGTCACACACCAACAGGTAAAATAGTACCCGATCAGTTTGTTAAAGGAGCAAACGTCTTTTTAACGCAGTTTTTCGCTTCTATGTAATCAGGTAAGTGTGATTTCCAGAAACACCTGAACCTCTGGATGCTTCAAAACCTCCGCTGTAAATCACACAAGAGAGGGAAACGACATGTAATGAATTGCTTCTTGAGAGAAGAGCGCCTTATCCAAGGATTTTTTTATAGAGACTTTGGAGAGTATTGCTTTTAAAATGTGTTCCTCTCATCAAAGTCTCGATTGAGATGCCTTTGATATCGCTTGGGGGAAGGGGATGAGAGGAGGGGATGTAGAGGAAGTGCTTTTGGTGTGCTTGTATGTACGTGTGTGTGTGTGCGTGCGTGTGTGTATGGAGGGTGTATGAGGGGGTTGCTCTGGAACATGTCTTTTATCTTCTCTCCCATGGGTGCCACTGTGATGGCAGAGTAGGGGCAGCAGTGGCTCATGGGAACCAAATTTCTCTGTGTATCCCCGGATCTGATGTGGAAGCACCATGGGGGGTTGGAGGAGTTGGAGGGGGATGAGGGGTGGTGGTGGTGGTGGTGGTGGTGAGGGGGGGTTAGGGTGGGGTGGCAACATGTACCTCATTTCTCCATACATGGGCCCAGAAGTGGCTCCATGCAGAGCCGGATGCTGACTTGTACAAAGCCAGTGATTAGATGATGAGAGGTAGGTCATTCATGAGGCAGGGGAGGGTGTGGAGGAAGATTAGTTAAGTGGAAAGGTGTGTGTCACGTTAGCACGTTGGTGTCACCGGTGACCTTTTTTAACTCCTGTTACATGCAGGCCTCAGCGCCTTTATCTAAATGATCAAATTAGACACCTCAAAGGGCAAAGAATCAACCCCTAATCTGAGAGCTCGCGTTTGACTCACCGTTGCTGTAGAGGAGCTGCAGCTTGTAGTGTGTGCCATTGTTGGTCTTTTCTCCCGTCTGCTCCTTGGAAAAGAGAGGACAGACACACAGACAAATGCGGGGCATGCAGTTAAGCACATTTGGGGCACAGATAAGCACAGCCGAGCATCAGTGAGTCTCTCCTAATCCTGCAGCTCGTCCTTCCCCGGGAGCAGCGTGGAGATCAGAGGGTTGTAGGCTCAAAGCCCACGTGGGACCCCTTCGATGTGCTCAAGAGCCGAGCGCTTAACCTTGAGTCGGATGTTCTTTGTAGAGGTTGAACTATCATGTCTGATACGAACTCCTAAAAACCTTATGATCAAATGCAGCGGTCCTCCTCGCAATAAGGCTCTACAGGCATGGCTATATGTGCATGTGTGTGCGTGCAAAGTGTGTCTCAGCGAGTTGAAAGTATTGTATGTGAGACTGAGCAGCAGTCGACCTTGACAGAAAAACTTCCTTTCCACTATTCCTCCTTCCCCCCCAGGCTCTCCACTATAGCCTCTCACTTCTTCCTCCCCCCTCCTCCCTTCTCTGTCTCTTGTTCCTTCTCTTTCTTTCTCTTCCTCTACCTCTACTGGTCTTTCTAAGTGGTCTCAGAGGAATGCTCTCTGGTCCAATAACCCAGGAGGCTGGCATCACAGAGACGAGAGCGAGAGAGGAGGAGAGAGAACGAGGGAGGCTGGGGAGGTAGAGAAACTGGGAAAAGGAGACAGTTGTGAAGAGGGAAGAAGAAGAAGTGGGGAAATTAAGATTCATGAAGATAAGTTGGAAAGTAACAGAGTTCAAAAGTTAATATCAAAAGTGAGATTGAGACTTAACATCAGGAGATAGATGGAGGCCTGGCTTCATAAGTTTTGTAAATATACACAGAGGAACATTTATTTCGCCATGCCATCGCTCTACCTCTGCATAATTACAAAGCAAAAACAGATGCCAGGGTAACCATGCAGAAAATGAACTCCTCCACAGCCGTCATATTACTCCGCTGGCCTGTGTGGCACAAAGGGGAGCACACTGACAGCTTTCAGGACCGGCATTAGCACCGCCGCCCGCCCTCTCCCTCCCAACCCTGCCCTCGAAATTGACTGCAAAACTATGTTTGAACTTCAGTTGACAGGACGGTGTCCTCTTGTCGCTCTCACAGGGGGAGAGCCGCTGCCAGTTTAGATTGTCGCTCCCCCTCACCACCAGGCAAAAACATCCATCAACACTGGACATAAGGCTCCCACTCCAGGCAGTCTCCCCATCTCTAGTCTCTTTCTAACTCTGTCTCCACACTGCACCCTTCCTTATTTTGGTCTTGTCCAACCTGAGGAATCCGGCTCCCCCCACAGCAGTATTTAGAGTATGGGTGGGGGGGGGGCATGAAGGAAAAGAGACTTTGATGATTAGTTCACTGTATAACTTAACAGGAGCAAGCATAATTTGCATTTTAAAAAGTAGTGATGTCCTCCTAATGAGGCAAGCTGCTAATTAGTCATTAGATATTCTTTTTCAATCCCACATCATCAGCTCATTGAGGGTAAAGCTTGTGTAAACATGTAGCCGTCAGCTGTTCGATATGCTTGGCTTTGCTGCGGATGGGGGAGATCAAGTTGAGCACCTGGTTACAGCTGAAATACTGTATATTACTGAGACATTCTGTTGCTGTTATTATTCACAGTTTTACAGCAGCTATTGCTTCAGATTTATGCTTTTAAAAGAACTGTGAGACTGAAAACTGTGCAGTGGATTGATGGCATCCTCAAAATAAAGCGTTCAGAAGCACTCACACACCTTGTCATGTTCAACAAAGTCCACAAAGGCAGTCCTCTCCACCTCCACAGGTTGGCCGTGTCTGTCATAGAGCGCCAGGACAAAGTGGAAGAAGTTGGACTTGCGGAGATTTGAAGGCGGCTGCTTCTCAAAATGAGCTCTTGACAAAGCAACTCCACTGAGGACACAACAGGAAGAGGCAGTCAGCTCACACACACACACACACACAGTCATGGTGTTAAAGACATTCATATTGTGTTTAATAAGCTGATTTATACTGTTAAATATAATGTTTGCTTTTCATTAAATTACAACCTAAAAATGTCTATAGTCCACTGGTTGTTGAAAATATTTCTAACAGAAAACTGTACAAAACAAAAATTCAAGACCAGACACTTTTTTTTGCAGTAGATTATTAAAAATAAATTAATATCAATCTAAAATATGTTTGATTTACTGACTCTTTAAAAGCAGTTATTAAAATATTAAAATCATTTTTTCAAAAGCATTTAATGTCCCACTGGAAGTTTTTTTATTCTCCAGGATTTAAGGCCTTCAGTTTATTCATACAATAATTATCAATCATTTACAAAAAAAGCAGCAAACAAAAAATAGAGATAATTTATTAATTATATCTGTTTTTCCAATAACTTGAAGGCTGTTTTACCTGTGCAGAAAAAACTAGTATGGTCTAAAAAATTACACACAGACCAAAGCAAAAGGAGAAACAGGCAAAGCAAAACTTGTTGAAACTGTTTTACATTGAAAACTGAAAAGTGAAAAACAGAATCAACGCTTTTGACAAAGATTGATTTTGGAGCATCTTGGATAAAAATGTACAACAAACTACTGACTGTTGCATTAAAATAAATGAAAGATTTAGACACTCAAAAGAGACTCTGAGTCTTTTATCTCAAATCAAACAAGGTGAATAAATGTGCACATGAGAGTCTGTGGAGTATTTCAGTAAATTTAACTTCAATCTAAAATTATCTATTTTTGTGTCTTTTCATAAAACTCAAACTTGAGTAGATCAGGGATTTTTTTTTTCCTGACAGCGTGAATGTTTCTTTTAAGAACAAAGAAAAAAGGCCGAGGAAAAATTTGACTCTTTGAGTTATGAGTTTTCTTTTTATTATTTCTTAAACACTAAGATCAAAATATTTAACAACACATTTTAACTATCAAACAACTACTTCATGGTATCAAATAACCAAAATACAGCACGAAAAGCGCCTTTGTTGTATCACATCGTACAGTAATTATTATTTATTATTTATGTCTATTTAGATAGTTATTATGAAATTTATTTTTCTTGAATTTGCGCTTGACTGTTTATATGTTTTCTAAACTTTGGACACACTCAGTTTGAGAACGATGATGTGTGTGTTGGTAAAGAGATGAAAAATGTGAAGAGGATGATTGAACATCTGGAGGAAAACAGTCCAGCAGAAGAATGATTGAACAATAGAAAACCGCTCACTCCTGTTGATGTAAATGTAAAGTGTGTGTGAGGATAAAAGTGTCTGAGCTGCCAGATGAAAAACATCATCTATAATAGCTGCTCTGTAATAATATATTTATCTTCAGGCACATGGAGGTTTTCACAGAACTGATCTCAGATTAAATTGCAAAAACCAAATACATAAGTTGACCTTTTGAATAAGTGTAAATTGTGTGTGTGACTGAAATAAAGTTCTGATTATTAGTTTTACATTTTTAGGCCACATAACCAGAACTTTCTTTTCATTGCTTTAAAAATAATAATAAAATCAAGTGTTGGTCTTTCATCATACTTTTAGATTTTTTTTTTAATAAGTTTGACTCTTGGCATGTTTTGCAACAAGTAGTTCCTGTTCTTAGGTTAAATATGCACACATTATAAAGCACATTGAGCTCCTGATGCTGCCCATGAAAATAAATTATGTCACGTTACTAACAAGCTGGTGAAAAGAGCATGTGAGTGATAGTCATGTCAGCAGATCCACCGGGTTACTACTGTACCTTTGCGCCGCCACGTTCGCGTCCACGACCCCGACATTACGCACCCACGACCGGACCGGATCCATCTCCTCTGCAAGGTTCCTCTCTTTTAATCCGCTCACTTCTCGTATCAGATGCTCCTGGATCCCGAACATTTAAGCCCCGTCTCGGTCTTTTCGGTGCACTTTTTTTGAACTTGAGACAAAAAGCTGACTTTGGAGAGCTGAAGCACAACAGAAGGTCCGAATCGAAGGAGCCAGGACGCACAGCTTCACTGAGCCGTGAGGCAGAAAACACCGAGGCTGTGTGATGCTTCAGGAGGCGTCTCTACAAGAAATCCACTCACACTTTCTTTTAAGGTGATGATCACGCGTATATCCCTCCACTAACTGCGAGCATTGTCCACGCGCAAATCTTCTGCGAGCGCACGCGACCACCTGCTCCTCCTGCTCAGGTGATTCTTCAAAATGTGAGTGTGAGGAAAGTCTTCCTTTGTAAGGGGGCCGGATCGGATCAAAACAGTTGATCCGAGGTCCAGGGAGCTCGCAGTGAGCCGCTGTGTGGAAGCATGAATGAGAGTCTGAGCCGGGATGGAGCTGGAGGAGGGGCCTTGGTGCCATATGGGGGACCGATTGTTGAAATGGATGCTCTCATTGGTGTAAAGTGCATCCGTTGTTTGGACTTGTGCCAGATTCAGCATCCAACCAGTGACTCCTGGAGCAAACTTTAACACACGTAAAGTTGGAGCAGGATGGCAAGACAGAGAAAAGACGAGATTTTAAACAAGTTGGTGCAAAAAATAACGCAAGAAATAGAGTTGTATTATTGTTATTTGGTGTGAAATGGAAATGAAAGCTCCTTTGTGTGCGCATGCTTGAGAAGAGCTTTACAATCAATAATATTTAGCTTTGAAATTATCCAAACAAACAAAGGATTATTTTCCTCACATCGTGTTTTATATTCATTTTTAATCATCTCTGTATGTTTTAATTGTTCAGATGCTTCAGTAACTTGGTCGGAACAGAAATCCCTGTTCGGCCCATTCATTCAAGTCAGAGTTGAACGCACGTGCGCTCCGGACATGCGCGCATTCAGCAGCTCGAGCGTCTGGATCCGCTGAGGAGGCATCGCATCACTGTCAGCCGCCACAAAGGCCGTCTGCTCGGCCCATCAATCTCCGCCAGCAGCCCGCAGCCCTGCTCTCTGATTGGCGTCTGGACCGATGCCTGACAGGCCCCGAAATTAGTTCTTAATCAATACAACAGAGCGTCTAATCAAACACAAACTGCTCATGAAATCAGATACACGGTGGTGAAGCTGGATATGGCAAATGATCCATAGAGGAAAATAAATGTGTGGATATAAAAGTAATCATTTTGAATGCAGTTTAAAGTTTATTGAGCTGCTCATTTGTGTAATTTCATGGCTTAAAGAGTTCCTGACAAAAACATCTGCACTAAACTCAAAAAAGTGCACAAAGACAATTTCTGCTGTTTTTTTTGTCAAATTCATAAACACATTTTATATTCAGCAATGTTTTGTGTTTGATCTAATGCTTTTACTCATTTCTTGCAGAATAAAAAAAATAATTTCCACTCCTCTTCTTGTCTGGAAATGAAGTTTTTTTTATTTTTTTCCAGCCCTGTTTTTTTCTTTCTTTCTTACAGATACCATTGTCTCTGTGTGGAGTTTGTGCGCCCTGGACAATGGATGTAAATCTCCCCCCTTGCATCCCGCCTCAGCCCACCATCTGCCAGCGCGGGACAAAGTCAGATGTTCCCCCAATTATGAGAGCAGTCCTGGGGAATCCTGCTGCCGAGTCTCCGCCCTGCGTGTCGCCGGCTCCCTCACACACTTCCCCCTGACGTGACTGACAGCTTTGCTTAACCATGAAAAATCTACATGTGATGACACACTTTAATAAAAATTCCACCACTCGCTGCAAAACTTCCAGGCGGATGTTATGAAATGCAGAAACCATGAACGAAACCACGTGAACCACATGAAGGCAGAAAGTGCAAACATGCAATTTTTACCTAATTGTGCGGGATGTTCAAAAATGTAATCTAATGAGAATTTAATTTGTGCTCAGCCTGACAGACACCACATCTGAGGTGAGTCATCAAATGCATTTATAGGTGAAGCTGATCAAACAGGTTTCTGATATCACAACATGAGTGTTTGATTTCAGAAGGAGTGAAGGAAGTCACGTGCGTACTTTTATTCGATTTCATCACAAGCATATGTATTTATATTCTGTATTCATTTATTTGTGTCAAAAGAAAGTTTAACCACTAATCAAAATTGTATTCGTGCATTAAATAAAGATTTTCACCTGTATATATTTAGCTCATATCGCTACAGGGGTGTTGCACAAATGTCAGGACCCTGTGCACAGACATTAACATGGGCCTCTGTCTAAATCCATGCAACTCATTATCTTTGTTTGCCCCTTCTCACATCCAGTCTCCTTTTTCCTCCCAGTCACTTTCTATTAATCTGTATTGTATGAATCATTTAATATGTGACTTTATGATTGTCATGCTCAAAGTTGTTATCCTCCAATCTGAGCCCGTGCATTTGTCGTGTTTTGCAGCTGATTGCATGTTGCAGAGCAGCTTCAGCCCCACAGGTGTGAGAGGCTCTGCGTGATTATCGCGACCTGCTCAGACAGCAAGTCTCAATGTGTGGCTTTTATAATTTGGTGAAGCGGAGAGCCTGGGTGAAAATGGGGGGATTAGTCAAAACCACAAACGTCTTTCTAATCAATTTAACCCACTGAGACGGTCAGCCCGTATGTTTTTTTTCTTTTTTGGGTGGGGGGGTGGAGGTGGAGGGGGATCAGTGACTGCTAAACCAAACAATGGGGTATCGTGTGCCGCTCGTCCTCTCCAGCATTCCCCTGCTCCCATGGGACCCCCAGAGCCACTCTCTGTGGATGGCACAGTGTCCAGGAGGTCAGGAGGGGCGTGGCGTGTGTGTGTGTGTGTGTGTGTGTGTGTGCAGCAGCTGGTTCCCGTCCCTCCTCTCTCCACGGTGCAGAAAACAACAGAGCTAATGCGACCCACAACGTCTCCTATCGATCCTCATATATTGCACACTCGTTTTTTTTTTTTTTTTTTTTTTTTTTTTTGTTTGTTTGCTTATTTAGGGAAAGCTCCAGATCCCCTGGGGAGTGTCAGCATGTGCAATTAAAACAGAGTGGCCTCCTTCTTTAGCCTTGTTCCTTAATATCAAAAAAACATCATCTGCACAACTTTTAACAAACATTTGGATCCATGTCTAATTCAAGGCCTGTTGGAGTTTAAACATTTCCCAAATAAATGTGAATTATTAGAAGGATAAATGCAACAACTAGAGAATCTCAGAATAACACAAAATACATCATACAAACATTGATGGAGTAAAACTGTCACAGAAGTTCAAAAGCTCCTCCTGAAGATCACAATATTTGGCTCCTGTTACAACAAAGCTTTTTCACCAGTTACATAAAATGAGACACTTTATTTTTTTCTGTTTTTGGTGTATTAAGTCTATAAAAAAGCCAATGCCATTTATATGTTATTTATTGTGTCATGCCACATTGAAAAACACCAAAATACTGCTGTGAAGTGAACATGTGTCAGACCAGGTCAGAGCTTCTTACATATAACATTGCAGTCACACACACAGAACTTCTGTGCTGATAAAAGTCAGTGAGTCACTGGTGCTGAAATAGTCACATCTAAATGAATTGCTTTCATTATTAATTATTATTATTAAGAGCACATGTGGTTTTGCTGCCATGAAATGTGCTACAAGTTCATTTAAGGAATTAAGCAGTTGTCTAGGATGCATTGATCCTAGTGCACATTAAAACACATGCTGAAATAACTGCAGATATGAAGCTCATCCTGGCTTCCATAGTTTGTCCATTGTTAACTATAAAACTCATTGACATTTGTTCTTCTATGCTGGTTCTTCAAATATAAGAGGATGTCTCACCTCCAAGTGACGAAGAGCTGAGCATGAATTCACTCCCACATAATAACTCATATTGCATCCTGGCTTGCGGCAATACAGATGTGCTGCAGGTAAAAACCACTGAATGTTAGTTCACTGTTATATCTTATATCTATTCAACTTTTACCTGTTTTCAGGCTGACATCTTTATGGCATACTGTGAATTGTTTGCACAGTAAGTCCTTTGTTCGTGAAGATAGTATGATTTTTATGATCTGCACTATTTTCAGGATTTGTTAAAATGCAAACTTTGCTTTAGAGTGAAAATAATAATAATAACTCACCAACTCCTCAACTAAGTTTTTCCCAACTGGGTCTTTGTAATATGAAGAGGTTGAGGGAAAACAAAGTTCTTAAATTAAGATATTACAGATACAAAATAAAAATGATTATAAAAATGAGTATAGGCTACATCTACAAATCAACAGCTCAACTTGAAAACCAGGATTATGTGCTGTATGTAGTGGAGTAATTGTAATCACTCAAATATCAGGGTTGTGCCCAATTTCCTGTCAAAAAAAATTATATGTCAGCGCCATCTACTGGTGTGGTTAAGAACTTCATCAACAGTGGTTTTCTGTGTTTTATATCATCAAGGATTTCATTCAGTCAGAGGTCAATTTGTGCGACATTTATTTATTCATGTCAAACTTCAAGTGACTCAAAGTCTTAGACTTAAACAGATGTTCCAAAAGTCTGTTGCAAATTACACCTATTACAATTGTAGCTCATTTCAAGATGATATGACAGTTTACATTAATTTGCCACATACAATAAAGTTATTAATTCAAAAGAATGATAGTGAAAATAATAACAAAAAAATACAAATCAAGTCAGACAGTGCATGATTTTCACATTGTTTTTCAGTTAATTAAGAACAAAATATGTAGAATAAGCTTTGTGCTGTCTTTTACATTTCTGGAACACTATAATATTCCTTCAGTTAAGACAAAACCTTTAAATAGTCAAATAATGCCACGGGTTTTTAAACATTGTGCTTTTCTGTCAGCAAGGTCCACTACAAAAAAAGACCATTCCGAGATGGTATTTTGTCTATAATTACTTCCCCATTTATAATTCCTATTAGTGCATAGAGATCAGTAACTTCAGTGGAAATTGGTGCAATGGAAATTTTATGTATCTAGCACATTTCATTACTCAATGTGCTTTACATTGAAAGACAAAATATTAAAAAAAAATAGACGCAGACATAAATAAAACAATATAAGCATGAGTAAAGTAGAGAAACTGAATTAATGAAGCATTAACCCACCGTGCATTAAACAAACCACACAGCAGTGAAAACCCAAAAAACATGAACACAATCAAATTGAATCAAATGTGGACAGTGTCGTGATGGACCTGAAGTCAGCTGTTGAGATAAAAACGCTCTAAGTTTTGATATTTTTAACATATCAACAAAATCGGAACATTTCAACCTGAGAAATCAGAAAATTTTGGAGCATCTGTGTGGGTGTTCAGGGTCATTATTACTAGTGTAGTGCAGAAAGCTGGACTGGAAAGTGGGTAGTGTGATTATCCCACACTATTGGGCGCATTTAACAGCATATTAGACTAAATAACTGATCAAAACAGACTTTTTACAGTGGTTTGAGGATAGGATGTTGTGGGTTAGGGTTAGGGTTATCAAGAAGAGTCTCCTAATCACTGAACAGCAGATGCCCTGAGAAGATGCTGTCTTTGGTCAGACCATTGAAACCTTCTTCAGACAACAAAAAGACCTTGTCTCCCCTCTCAAGCTTAACATACACACTGCCACTGGCTGTGATGAAGCCATTCTGCCGGGTGGTGAACGAGTGCAGAATCAGATCGCTGTTACGCATCAGATCCACGCGGGCTGAACGCTGGTTTACGGTACAATAGAAATGGAACTCGTAAATACCTGGATGCTCACAGGTAAAATACCCTGTCTCAATGTCATAGCTGTCCTGTCCATTGTAGATGACCTCACGGAAGATGATGGGCTGGCCGGATTTGGGGAAGTTGTTGCCCAAGCGTATAGAGAAGGCAATTTTCTCTGTGGTGCCAGCAGGTCCAGGAGGTCCAGGAGGGCCTGACAGACCACGTGGTCCTCTGGGTCCTGTGTGGAAAAAAAAAGAGTACCATTATACCACAGAACCTTTTTATTGCAGTATTTTAAAGTAATACTAATCAATTTAAGTAATTATGTAAATTAGTACAGGAACCGGTAGATTTACCTGGTCGTCCAACGGGTCTATCTGAGCCGTCTCCTAGGGAATATTTTTAAAAAATCAATATTTCCAAAATACTGACTGGAATTGGTCAACTATGTCAGAGAAGATTTCAGGATATCAACTCACCATCCTCCTTCCATGGACTGAGGTCAAAGGCAGCAATGTCCTTACATTGGGTGTAACCAGATCCTCGAGGTCGGTACTGGAAGGGTTGTTCTGGTACTTCAGTGATACCTGTGTTGTCACAAATGATGCGGGCAAGTGATGTTTCCCTCAGGGACTCCCTCTGGTCCTCGGTGAAGACTCCCTCGTTCTCCCACCAAAGTCTGAAAGTGGACAGTTTGGTAACATTTCATGTAAAAGTGAAGGTAACACAAGTATCTCCACATCTTGAGCAATGTAATTTATGTAATATACCGATCGCCCTGGCGGATCCTCTGGAACTGAGTGGCAATCAGGCAGGCAAACAGAGGTCCCACTCTTCCTCCACGGACAAACGGCTCAGCCACTCCTGCCAGCCACACGTCAATGTTGTCAGGTGTGCCGTAGAGATCCAGAAGCCTCCTGGCCAGATCAGTGTTGTTCATCACTTCAGCCAACTCATCCAGGTCTCGTGGTTGTGACAGCCCACAGAACCCACGCCATTTGTTGTAACCTAAAAAGGGGCACGCCTTAATATGAATATGTTGCCATGTTTTAAATGTATGATCTGTAATGCCTGTAAAAGCCTTGATAGTATGTCTGCAAAATAGAGAATACATAAGTAAGTGAATACCAGGAAGTCCATGGTCTCTGCCTCTCTGCATGTTGAGAGAGGCCAGGTCCAGCGCCAACTCAGCGGAGAATTTAAATAGCCTTTCCCTCAGCTCATCGGGCATCATGTGATCCTGTGTGTTCAGCTTCGCCTTTTTGCCGACCAGCCCCCTGAGGACGGGGTCCAAACCACCTGAGGAGCACAAAAGATAATTTAATTTTGATGTATTCATTTTCTGTTTAGCTAAGAACTAACAAGTTATAGATCTTGGGCATACCTTCAAAGATGATCCTCCATGGTGTGAAGAAGGCTCTGTGCAGCAATGGGCTGGGGTAATCACGGTGCTCCTTGTACTGCTCATCAAGACGAAACATGAAAGGCTGAACCATCAGATGGGCAAATCGGTAGGCAGCTGTGGCAAACACATTGGAGATGCTGGGGTCCACGTCTTCATCATAACCAGGGTAGGTGGATAGCTGCTTGGCAATGAAGTCTGGACCGACGATGTGGAGCAAGTAGTCTCTGAAAGTGAGAACCTGAAAGACAAAAAAGAAACTGAGATAACCATGCAAGTACACACCATCCATCCCTTTAATCATGACTGCAAAACTCATGCAATCTGTGCAGCTAAGCCCCTCTAACCTGGAAATATCCTCCCATGATCTTGCGTGCCTCCTGGTACAGTCTCTCTCCGTTCCAGCGAGGATTGAGTTCGGCCAGAGCACGTGCCAAACGATTGTGTTCACGCAGCAACAGTGTGTGTAAAGAGGTCAGACCAATGTTCTCATTAGATCGCTCGTCACCTTAAAAGTCACATAAAAGTAGGAAAAAAGTGCTGTCAATCCTGTGCGATGGTTAGTATGAATCTAACACCTTTAATTGTACGTCAAATGTTTTGCTGCCACTCACCAGCCAGAAAGCAGGGCACCTCCTCAGCATTACTGTCATTAGTAATGCGAGCTCGTGTGGCACACATGTTGACAGATAAGTTGGCGAAGGGCAGGAGCTCGCGACCATTGTCAGTGTGCTTTGTGTTGACCCTCAACAGACCCCTATCTGAAGAGAGGTCCCGGAGGAAGCGAGCTTTGGTGTCCTCTGCACCGTACACCTGGCCTACATCAATGAAAGCTGTCAGAGAGTTCATCTGCTCACGGGTGTTGCTGGCACCAAAGATGTGGCCTGTGTTGCCTGAACCACAGCCTGCTGCTGAGCGGAAGAAGGGCATGCATTCTTCTGAGTGTCCTTCAAAGCGGGAGTCATTCCTGGGAATCTGTTTGATGACAAGAAGCAGTTAGCATTCAGTATGTGTGTGTGTTTGTGTTCAGGCTTTTGATATATTTAAGTCTTTTCTTGTGTAATGCAACGACACTGACCTCAATGGGGAAGCAGGGCTCTGTGCGATCACAGCTCTTGTCACAATCAATACCATCACTGAATGAGCGGATGACGGGAGAGTGAGGAGTGAAGGTCAGATCGTGGTCGGTCCACTGGCCGAAGATTGTCACCAGGTGAGTGTAGAGTGGGTCGCTCTCCACTTCAGAGTTTGCTGTGCTCAGAATCTGGTTGGACACTTCTCTTACCTGGAGACAGGATGCAGACAATGAGCACCTTAGTGAAAGAATTTGTACAACTACATGTGTCTTTTTTTCATGGTAATTTATAGTTTAGCCAGTAAAAATGATATTCTGAGTATATTACCAGTGGAAGAATTTGACCATTGACTGTCAGGTCAGGGTCCCAGCCTTTAGGGACTGAGATCTTATCCTCGTACTCAGCAGGGAGCCAGCGGGTGAAAGGTGTGTTGGAGGATCCCCAGCGGGTGTTTTGCCTGAGCAAGAGAATCCTTTATTGTACTCTATTATCTTCTCTTATTTTTTATTATGTCATTTATTGATTTTGTTTTTACTGAACAAAAGTAAATATGGGGAAAAAGATGGGACAACATGCAACAAAAGCCCCAAGCTAAACCCAAAATCAGGGACATCATAATTCATCCAAATTACATTGACATATTTATTTGTAAAATGAAATGAAAGGTTGCCATTCAATAGCTGCCTCACCTGTGGTTGCAGACACTGCTTGCTGTGCGATACCTGTCCAAGTTGGGAGTCGTCTTGCAGGAAGGGACATGATGTCTGGGAGAGCAGCCCGTCAGTTCAGCAATGGTCTGCAGGTCCTCCTCAGAGATCAGATCTGATTAAAAGAGGCAAAGAATAAGCACCAATCTGCAAATTTGTTGGTAAAGTTCAGAGAATCTGTAAAGACTTCACACCTGTGGCATTGATGGAGCGTTTGTGACGTCTATTCAAAGACCTCTTGATCAGTCTGACAGCATTATCCATATAGTCAGCAGCACGCACAGCAGCACGGGTTAGTCCAACAGGCTGCTTCAACAGACGGAGGACGTCTGAAGGATTCGCCGTGTTCCTCCTCACACGCTCAAGGCTCCTGTGTTGTATGCAGATTTATGAATATCTTCATTCAGAATATCTTCCATAGCAATTTTAATGATCTTTGTTTCTGCCTTTTTTAAGCACTGAAGAATTTGTACAGTAGTTTAACAGGTTTGTACACTCACGTCGTTCTGGAGTATTTATACGCTGAGTCCACATTGGCCTTGGCTGCAATCACTGCCCTTTCAATGTCACTCCTGCTCAAATGTGACTCTGAAAGCAAATACACAAACATTGTTTAATTTACTTTGTGGTTGACTCTTTTTTTTTGGCCAGTGCATTTCTAACATGATAACTTTTAGGTTTCAATCATGCTACACAATTACAGGATTTTACAAATTATTTATAGTAACATAACTGAAGAACAAAACAGAAACTTGTACATTTCTGATCAGATGTTTAATACAAAAATAAGAGAATAAATATTAGTCAAATTAAATAATTTAAACCAATTAAATAACTGATGCATGCAAAGTTATTTGTAGCTATTCTGAGTAAGATGACAGAGACAGAACTCACCAGCATTTACTTGGCATTGCAAACACAAGTAAAGAGCTGCAGCCAGCAGGCACACAAACCGATTCATCTCTACAAAACAGACAAATATTTTCCAGTCAAATATACAGGTGAAATCATTTAAAGCACAGGTTTTCAAAGTGGGAGATGCCCGAGGCTCCAAACAGCTTCAGGGGAGGTTTGATGAATGGAAGTGAACAAATATTAGTTATTACATTAGTTATCAAAAGGAGATCACATAGAATAGACTAAATGTGTGTAATTTGGTTAAAGAGATAGTTGAGAGCTACAGTAGTTTTAAGAAATGTTACTGTTTTTCCCACTTTTCAAGAGACTTTTTTTTTCAAACAGCAATATTAGGCTTTCTTTGCTTAATTGTTGATTGTCTGTGGGATCAACTAACATCATCATGATCCCATAGGCATCCAGGAATTTAGTCAAATCAAAGCAAGTAAACCAAGCTTTGTCTAAACCAATATAAATCCTTTTTTTTTTTTCAATTATTTGTTTTGGAAAAAACAAATAGGCTGTTTGAAAATATAATACAAAAAAACAATACAATCTGATACATTATTATTGACTCTGTAGCACATTATCTGTATCTATCCTGCAAAATAAATAAATGAATAAATAGCACATGGAAAGTGAATAATTCTGAATGTAACCTGTGATAAACGGCGTCCTTCAATGTCTTGGAGCATCCAGCTTGAACTTCCAGCTGCGGTCAGGTCGATGCTGCTCCTCTTCTCCTGCGGACTCTTATACCGAGTGAGTAACGCGTCATTTGACACCACATTTGTTGACAGGAATTTCTCTCAGACAATGAGCACATTTTTTCGTTCCTAGTTCCTCAACCTCATCAACCCTGTTGGGCAACTTCACAGAAGGTGCAGATGACGGAACGGAAAGCTGCCACTCATTCTCTGAAGGTCAAAGTCGGGTGGTATATGGTGGTTTTCCGCATTTACCAGATTTTATTCTAGTTGCAAAGGAAAAGTTAAAATGAGGCAGAAAAAGTAGGAATAATGCAACAGAAACTTTGGTGAACCCAAGAGAAAAAAAAAACTCAAATTGTGCCACAATTTGCGTTTGCTTGTTTGTTTTGTTTTGTTTTTTTTTCCTGTAAATTCTGCATTTCTGTGCAAAAAAATGAGTGTGATTAAATAATGTGATTTTTCTGCAGATATAAAATGTAATAACAAATGCATAATGCACATCTCGGCCCTGATATTTAAGTTGGTTGTTTTTAACCACACCTGCATCATGTCTGCTGTTTCTGAGCTGCACCTCCAGGTCACCTCCACTCTTTTACACCCGATTTAGTCATAGAGCTTTTGCATAACTTCACAGCTCACAGCTTCCTGGAGCAGAAGCTTCTGTAGGGTTTACTGACAGGTCAGACAATAGCTGAAACTCCTATTTTGCGTGACAAGCAAAATGAAAACAACTTCCTGGTCTGATGTTGGCTTAAAAAAAAAGCACATCATATTTTCCTGCTGACACATAATATATAATGGCTGCAGGCCATCTGAGCCTATTTTTTAAAAGGGTTTTAACCTTTAATTCCTTCATTGTTTTTGCATGTTATTCTTGGTGGTTTATTTATTTAATCGTCCATTGTTTTCAGGTGTATTCCTCTTTTATTCCTCATTCCTGTTTATTATTTTATTGTTGTGTTTTATGTTGTGTGTACAGCACTTTATAACGCTAGCTTTGATAAGTTACATTCAAATAAATTGTATTATTACATTTAAAAACCTGAGTATATGACTACAACTCACTTTGAAATCGACTAATTCCAAAAATGTTGTGGTATTGGATAAACTAATAAAAAATAAGATTAAAGCTGTTTAATCAACTAAATGCAACGTTTCCATCGTTTATTGGATTGTAAACAAATATGGAATAAAATACTCCTTACATGATCAAATATAGCTGGAAAGCATTAGAAAAAATCACTTTCTCATGTAACCACATTTCACAATTTATAAACTATGCAGCCAGTCATTTAATTCATGCACGTATTTTGCACCTCACACACACACTCAGGCAAAGTTAAATAAGAAATATTCTGATTCATTAAAAAAATAGGTTCCATGTGAAATGTGCATTTACAAATCTAATGCTAAATTTAAAGATTTAAAATCAAGTCCATTTACTACAAAGGTGTGTGTGTGTGTGTGTGTGTGTGTGTGTGTGTTGTGCATGCTGGTTCATTGTCATGGTTCACTTAGACTCTTGAATAGAACAAAGTCTTTGTTAATCTTGTTAGGCCTGACACCTGTGCTTGTCCTGTTGTGGAAAAAAGGCCTCTCCCACTATGACCTAAAAGCTGCCGCACCTCATCTGCGGCGCTTTTTGCGCCTGAATCAAGTTTCAAATGGGCAAAATATCAGCGCATCGGCGTAAAGCAGGAGAGGCTACATCTCAGACCGACAAGTGTGAGATCATATATATATTCAAACTTCATTTTTTTCGGATCCAATTAGTCCAGATTCAAGATTCATGCAGACCACGTGATTCCAGTTAATAGGTAGACTCACCTTGAGCTAAGACTCAATGTGATTGACGGAAACGAGGTTTAAAAAAAAAAAAAAATCTCACTCTAAAGGAGACATAATTAAAAATTTCTTCTTTGAATTTTTTACGCCTTCAGGTGCTATAGGCCCATAGTTTTTTTTAGGATAGGTATCAATTTTTAGTTGATGCGGTCAAAAATAATGTCACGATGTTGGACTTTCAATCCAATTGTCTCTGCATAGATATTATTGTGCTTTTGTTTTAGGCCTATAAACTTAAATGTTTGCTCACTTACAACAATCCAACAATTGAAGCCTCAGATTTTCAAGCAGTATGCAGGAAACTCTGGAGGCCTTTTTGGCCTTTTGAATGAAGTCAGAAACCTTCCATAAGTGAAAAAAGAAAACTCACAGTACACAATCACAGTATCAGTCCACAGTAATGAAGATTAGAGTTTGACATGCAGGTAGGTCAGTACATGATGTCTGTTGTTGAAAGGTGTGGTTGTAGCTATTGTCTTACCAAAAAGGTTGGTTAGATAGATAGATAGATAGACACACTGTAAAATGTTTTGATTTATTGACAGGCGTTATTAAGAACAGGGTTAACGGGAAAATCACCTAAACTTCAGAGTTTTCATTCCATTTGCTACTCAGTTCCAAAGAAACATTTTGACCACATTGTTGCTTGTTTTGGAAGAGGTTTCAACACATTTTTTAAAAAGATAAAATCAGTAGAGTCACAGAAAGGAGTTCAAATACAATTTAACCTATAAAGAACTGTGAGAAGCCTTTCCTTCAGGAGGTAATCCTATATTTAAAATAGTATATAATAGTATATTTTATATACTGTGTATATAAAAGTATGCTTTTTAAACACATTTACTCCTCATTTGTAGTTTCAAGAGCTCAAACACTGACACTGAGCAAGATCAAATAAGTTGATCTTTTGATTTCACTCCACCAAACCAACCTGACCCCTGTATGCTGCACATGTATTTTCTCCTCCTGGTCCAATGTTGCACAGTACAAGACCAAAAATACCATTACAAAAATTAACACTGTGTTAGAGCAACACTCATTTATTAAGCTACATTTAAGGTGATGATCTAGTCTTAAAACAAAACTATATTCCACTTTTTTTTCTTTTCTTGTAATATATTTAGAAATTAAGAGATCATTCACATTCATTTGCCAGTCATAAAAATTAAATTTTAAAGAGGGATTTAAATAGACAAAAGGTAGCATCTTCTTGACCCATAGTTGGTGGTGTGTGACATAGTGCAGTGAAGCATTATGCACTAGATTGTATCTGCTTAAGTTACAGTGCAAGAAGAGGTGTTCACAGTGCAGAGTGGGACACAGGCACCTTCTCCCTATTTCAAGTCAGTGCCCCATCATAACGATTTTGATCTGTTATTTTAATGGCAATAGTTGCATAATGTTGCTTTAATCAAAGAAATATGACACAAGATTTGCCCTTTCGTTTAAATTAAAAATGCAGTTATAAGAAAAATCAATTCATTCAACATTCAAACAATGACAAGTTTTAAACATCATAATTTCTCCCACACAGTAAGATGCAGCTGCCTTTATTCTGCCCACCACATTGAGGTTTTCTACTCAATATTCTCCCTCCATGGACTGAGGTCAAATGCAGGGATGCTCCTACATTTAGTGTATCTGGACTTAGGCTGGTACTGGAAGGGCTGCTCTGGTACATCAGTGATACCAGTGTTGTCACAAATGATGCGGGCAAGTGATGTTTCTCTCAGGGACTCCCTCTGGTCCTCAGTGAACACTCCCTTGTTCTCCCACCAAAGCCTGAAATTGACCATTTAATGTTTAAAAGTGTAACAACTATCTCCACATCTTTACATTTCAGTCAAATCTGTAATTTCAGGTCTGCTTACCGATCTCCCTGGCGGATCCTCTGGAACTGAGTGGCAATCAGGCAGGCAAACAGAGGTCCCACTCTTCCTCCACGGACAAACGGCTCGGCCACTCCTCCCAGCCACACGTCAATGTTGTCAGTTCTGCCGTACAGATCTAGCAGGCTCTTGGCCAGTGTTGCATTTTTCAGCACTTTTGCCAGCTGTCTCTTGTTTCGTGGTTGCGACAGCCCACAGAACTTACGCCATTTGTTGTAGCCTAAAAAGGGGCACACAGTGTGATGAAGATGATGTGTGATCTGCAATGTCAATGTCTGCAAAATTCTAGAGCTACCAAATAAAAGAAACGATTAAACCAGAGTAATACCAGGGAGTCCATGGTCTCTGCCTCTCTGCATGTTGAGAGAGGCCAGGTCCAGCGCCAACTCAGTGGAGAATTTAAACAGCCTTTCCCTCAGCTCATCGGGCATCATGTGATCCTGTGTGTTCAGCTTCGCCCTTCGGCCCACCAGCCCCCTGAGGACGGGGTCCAAACCACCTGAGGAGCACAAGAGATTTAAGTTATACTATCCTAAAATTTTGTTTAGGTACATTTTTGATATTAATATTGAATTAAATTATAACTGCTAACTGCTAACTATAACTTAAATTATAAATACCACCAGTCCCACTGAGAATCATAACCCCACGCTGCAATTTATAGTAGCTGCTGCTTTGTGTTCATTGTTTTTAGTTTGATAGTTCATTGAGTTTGGTGCATGTGGTTCTTTGTAAGAAGCCAACTAAGCAAATAAGCAGGTTGACTACAAGACCCAGCACACTGACTTACATTGCAGAAGACTCCAACATTACTATTACTGCAATAAAACTTCCAGCTGTCAGTGGCAACACGTCTGTTAGTGAGTGAGTCAAAAAAAAATGCATGGGTTGTATTGCATTAAGGGAAATCCCCGGCACGCCATTGGAATACCCAAGATAGTGTTTAATTTATAACTTTCTCTCCTGACTGATGTTTAGCTTTGTTTCCGTGACCTAATATTATCAGCATTCTTCCATTGATGAACTAAATGATCACTGACTTCCTGAAATTGGTGGGTCACATGTCTAACATTCCTGGAACAGTATAAGCGTATATCTGGTGGCATCTGATCGTTCCAGTCTTTATGTCTACTATGGTTTTAAAGTAGTTAACAAGTTATAGATCTTGGGCATACCTTCAAAGATGATCCTCCATGGTGTGAAGAAGGCTCTGTGCAGCAATGGGCTGGGGTAATCACGGTGCTCCTTGTACTGCTCATCAAGACGAAACATGAAAGGCTGAACCATCAGATGGGCAAATCGGTAGGCAGCTGTGGCAAACACATTGGAGATGCTGGGGTCCACGTCTTCATCATAACCAGGGTAGGTGGATAGCTGCTTGGCAATGAAGTCTGGACCGACGATGTGGAGCAAGTAGTCTCTGAAAGTGAGAACCTGAAAGACAAAAAAGAAACTGAGATAACCATGCGAGTACACACCATCCATCCCTTTAATCATGACTGCAAAACTCATGCAATCTGTGCAGCTAAGCCCCTCCAACCTGGAAGTATCCTCCCATGATCTTGCGTGCCTCCTGGTACAGTCTCTCTCCGTCCCAGTGAGGATTGAGTTTGGCCAGAGCACGTGCCAAACGGTTGTGTTCACGCAGCAACAGTGTGTGTAAAGAGGTCAGACCAATGTTCTCATTAGATCGCTCGTCACCTGTGAGACAAAGCAGACGACTGCTTTTAATACTCGCAGTTAATGGCCACCTTACCTAAGCTATGCTGACCATGACAACTACAGTGTCTCATAAATTGACTCCCTTTAAAAAGATAACAGATCTTCCTTGAGATCCAGTTTTTTAAATATGTGAAAAAGAGCTGCTGTAAGTACTATTTAATACTTGCAGTGAGTCGGACACATGTTTTTGCTGCCACTCACCAGCCAGAAAGCAGGGCACCTCCTCAGCATTACTGTCATTAGTAATGCGAGCTCGTGTGGCACACATGTTGACAGGCGAGCTGGTGAAGGGCAGGAGCTCGCGACCATTGTCAGTGTGCTTTGTGTTGACCCTCAACAGACCCCTATCTGAAGAGAGGTCCCGGAGGAAGCGAGCTTTGGTGTCCTCTGCACCGTACACCTGGCCTACATCAATGAAAGCTGTCAGAGAGTTCATCTGCTCACGGGTGTTGCTGGCACCAAAGATGTGGCCTGTGTTGCCTGAACCACAGCCTGCTGCTGAGCGGAAGAAGGGCATGCATTCTTCTGAGTGTCTGCCAAAGCGGGGGTCATTCCTGGGAATCTGTTTGATGACAAGTTAGCATTCAGTGTGTGTTTGTGTGTGTGTTCAGGCTTTAGATGTATTTGTGTATTTTCTTGTGTAATGCAACGACACTGACCTCAATGGGGAAGCAGGGCTCTGTGCGATCACAGCTCTTGTCACAATCAATACCATCACTGAAAGAGCGGATGACGGGAGAGTGAGGAGTGAAGGTCAGATCGTGGTCGGTCCACTGGCCGAAGATTGTCACCAGGTGAGTGTAGAGTGGGTCGCTCTCCACCTCAGAGTTTGCTGTGCTCAGAATCTGGTTGGACACTTCTCTTACCTGGAGACAGGATGCAGACAATGAGCACCTTAGTGAAAGTGGTACAAGTGAGAAAATACTTCAAGCATCACTGCAGATATGATTAAACATTCAGTTTGTTATTACTGTACATCGTTCAGTGCTATTGTCTTTCTCCACCCCCTCGGGCGCTCTCCTCAGGATGTCTTATCTTTCATGTACATTTATTCTCATTCTTTGTACAGTAAATAGCATTCCTTACTTATATAATACAGTATATGTATATACTACATATAGTACCAAAGGAAGAATTCGTTTGTTGACTTTCTTCTTACGGTCCCAGCCTTTAGGGAGTGAGATCTTATCCTGGTACTCGGCAGGGAGCCAACGGCTGAAAGGTGTGTTGGAGGATCCCCAGCGGGTGTTTTTTCTAGCCAAGAAAAAAAAATCCTTTATTTGTTTTTCTTTGTCTTGCGCATGGGTGTACTATGTACAGCATGTACTAGTCTTTGACATTATTGTCAGCATTTATTCAAAAGGAATGCTAGCACTCCGACCCCAACCCAGTCTGAGAGCTGGGGGAAACTTTGACAAGGTTCAAGTTGGCCCCAGGGGCAAAACATTTAAGCAATCAATTAGCTGTGGACATGTTTGACACCTGTTTGTTTATCCTGGTTTAAAGTTTTAAGTTTAAAGTTGCTACTTAGCAGTCGCCTCACCTGTTGTTGCAGACACTGCTTGCAGTGCGGAATTTGTTTAAATTGGGAGTCGTCTTGCAAGAGGGTACACGATGTCTGGGAGAACAGCCTGTCAGATCAGCAATGACCTGCAGGTCCTCCTCGGAGATCAGATCTAATTAAAAGAGGCAAGAAATAAACATCTTAGGTGTAACTTTAAGCCCATGTATGAAAAATTCAAAGAACCTATTTTGGCTTCACACCTGTGGCATTGATGGAGCGTTTGTGACGTCTATTCAAAGACCTCTTGATCAGTCTGACAGCATTATCCATATAGTCAGCAGCACGCACAGCAGCACGGGTTAGTCCAACAGGCTGCTTCAACAGCCGCAGGACATCTGAAGGTTTTGCTGAATCCCTCCTCACACGTTCAATGCTCCTGTGTTGTGTGGAGAAGATTTATGAGCACATAGAGAAACAAATGGCACAACATGAATGCATAACATACATTCAGATTGCAGGTCATTGTTGCCCATAGAACATTTATCACCGCAGAACTTGTAGAGAAGTTGAACAGGTTTGTACACTCACTCTCTTCTGGAGTACTCATAAGCTGAATCCACTGTGGCCTTGGCTTCAATCACAGCTTTTTCAATGACACTTCTGCTCAAACATTCTGAAGGCAAAACACATTTTTCAGTCAGTCTGCTCTCTGCTGTCTTAAACACAATCCAGTCACCCTCCACAGTGGTTTCTTCGTGGTTTTCTCTGTCTCTTTTAATATTAACTTTAATATTATTTCTAAATAGATTACTGAAGTTGACTTTGTTGTCTGCAGGTGTAAAATATCAATTCAGTAATTTCAGAAAAAGGCTATTTTTAATATACAGTAAGTATAAACTCATATCTTCATTTATGTGATTGTATTTAATTTCATTTGATAGTCCTACTCACCAGCATCCACATGGTTTTGCAAACACAAGTAAAGACCTGCAGCCATCAGGCACATAACCCACTTCATCTCTGAAAAAGACAGTCCTGATCAAATAACCAAAACTGACAAACTCTTTCAAATAAATGCTAAATATATCCAATTGTGTCCAGTTGCATGAACGTGAACTACATCTACATCGCAAGTGTGCAGAAACACTATATGATAGTTACAAAGTTGCTCAAGAAGCTTGACCACGGTACCTGCTGTGTCCTGCAAGTCCCAGTATGATCCCTCAGCTGCAGTCTGGAGTCAGTGCCATTTACAGCAATATGTTGTCTATATATAGTATTTTCAGTGGCAGGAGACACCCCTGGGTAACACCTGGGGTATCTTTGTTTGAGCAAGTTCCAGAAGAAATTGACATGTTTAACAGGAAACTAAAAACCTGCACTGTCCAGCATTTCAACAAAACACCAACGAACTACTAAGAGGCTTAAAACCTTTTCCTGCTAGACAAGCCAAAAACACATACAGCTTCTGTATATACATTCCTGAGTCCAAGAAAAGTTGGAAATTCTATTTGACATATACTCAAATGAAAACAGTACAAAGACAATAAATTTAATGTTTTACCTCATTAGCTTCATTGATTTTTATAAATGTCTGCTTATTCTGAATTTGACAAATATGTTTTAAAACAAGTTGGGACAGGAGCAACAAAAGACTGTGAAAGTTGTGGACATCCAAAAACACCTGTTTGGATCATTTCCACAGGTAAACAGGTTCATTGGTAACAGGTGATAGTATCAAGATTGGGTATGAAAGGTTCATCCTGGAAAGGCTCAGTCGTTCACAAGCGAGGGTGGAGAGAGGTTCAACACTTTGTCAAACACAGGATTGTATAAAGGAGATTACTACATGAACACTTTGTAAAACTGTTGTCAGTAAACACAGTTCATTTGCAAATGACTGCATTCTGTTTTTATTTACTTTATACACAGCATCACTAATCCTTTTGGAAACAGGGTCGTATATTGACCCTGGAGCTTCTTCAAGTAAAATTCTATGAAACAAACTAAAGATGAGTCTTTTACAGACTGTTGAGCATATCAAACTGGCTCCTGCTCACATGGGCTCATTTTCAGAACCAGCTCCCTCTCATTGAGTGTGAGGGCATAATGTTGCCCTTCTGGCCAACGTCTCCATCATCTCTTCATATTTGACAAAGTGAAAATCCTAATCCTAATATCCAGCTACAATCCATCCCAGGTATGTTAGCAAAGCTTTTATCAGGACTCATCATTCAAGAGAAAACAGTCATTATAAAACTATGAATATCCTTGAGATTTTGGTAAACACGAGATATTTTAAACATCCAATCAACAAAGTCATTTGCACATAGTTGAGTGACTTAACTTCTTGGTTTAGATGCTTCTTATGAATCAGGGTGTTTTCCAGTCAGTCAAGGAGATAGAAACAAGTTCCTTCCCCAAAGCTAAAATACAAAAGCAACCCATGACTTCTGAGTGACGCATGGACCAAATGGTCCACCCAAAAAATTATCAGTTGATCCAGATTCCTGAGTGCAGAGGACGACATACAACTTTAAAGCGGCATAATTGCTTTTGCATAGACTTTTTAAAAAATTCTTTCACTCTTTTTAAAGCACTACATGTCTTACACAAGGTTACTAAAACTAAATGCTTTAATGGATGAAGGAAATTCCCTCAAGTTCTCTGCAATTAGTTCTTGAGTAGTTCTGCAGGGCAAAACTAAAACCTTAAGTGAAACAGCTTTTAGCTCTTTTCCTCCAAGCTGTTTGCTCAAAGATTAGAAAGTGGCTGAAAATATTGAAAAGTAACAGTAAACGTAAAACTGACTTTTATAACATGACTTCTACTTCATAGGATTTATTTGGTGGTTTTTATTGTTATTTTTACCCATGTTTCCGTTTTCACTATTCATATTTCCATATTTTTTGGAAATTGGGGTTATATCTGTGATGTTTTAATTTCTGTTTATTTGAATGTATTTAATTCAGAAGTTTCCCATGTTTTACGGTTTGTATTTCTACTTCCTCATCATTTTGTCAAACGTCGGTGAAGCACTTTGACCTGAAATAACCCACATGAATCTCATACTCAAATGAAGGTTGAGGAGTTACGACATTATTTTTCAATAATGATTTTTTTATGCATATTTCGTATTTGTGACAGTTGGACTTTTTCGCCACTGCCCATCATTAAAATGTAGAATTTTGGACTATTTTTTCATATCTTGATCTGCACTGTAACTTTTTTTAATCCATTTTAACAGGTATTCAATTTTAGCTATATTTACCATCTATTCAATTTTACTTTTATCAAATTATATTTATGTGTCTTTTGTATCTTGCCCTAATGCCTTTATATGTCTTCTGTAAAGCACTTTGAATTGCTTTGTTGTTGGAGGGTCCTTTACGAATAACCTTGCCTCACTTTCCTTTTAACAGGAGCAGAATGAATGTTAAGGGCCACTTTAAAATTAACAATGAAAAAGCTCACTTACAGTTCAAGGAACAAAAAAAGATAAGATAAGATAAGATAAACCTTTATTCGTCCCACAATGGGGAAATTTAACATACCATGTTAGCTACTGAAATTAAGTGACAGTACACTGCCTCGGCTCTTCTGTTAACAGGTTTTTCTGAAAAACAAAAATAGCATTAAATGACAAACAATAGGCTGAACTTCCTTGTAGTGGTGCCACCGACCATGATAAGAATTTGCACACCCCTGACACAAAAACTACATTCAGAAAAAGACCACAAAATCATAAGACTAATGTTAGCTCTAGATAAAAAGGCTTGTCGTTGTGGTGACTGAATAGTTGTATAAGGCAAGAATATTGATTGTTAGAGTCAATATATAATAGATAATATATCTATAATATAATAGATTAATAGAGTTTGATATAATTATGTTAATGTGCCTGCTCAAATTTAATTAAATTGCAGATACCTTGTTGTGGTTAGTGTTATGTAAGTTGGTCATGTGATCCAAATCACTGAGAGTGAGTAAAAAAATCTGCCTACATATGTTTCCACACACCATAATCACAGGGTGACATAACTGTGTGCTTTTTCCTGGTGTCTCAGGAGCAACATGATCACAAAGCAATGTGGTTCATAAACTATTTTTAAAATGAAACCAACATGCAGCATATCTCTCAGACTTGCCGATTATTGGCAGAGGCAGTAAATTCTCCACAGATTATGTGGACTAGTTATTCAATCAGTCTTTTTGGAACGATTACAAAAGGAAACTACTATAACCTGAGCTTTAGTTCAGTTTTGTCATGGAACTGGCAAGACAGTCTGCCAGTTTGGTAATGTGATCCAAGTGCCTGCCTATCTGGATTGTGTGGATGTTTACTCTGTGTGTGTGAGTGTGTGCGTGCGTGCCTGCGTGCGTGCGTGTGTGTGTGTGTGTAAGTGACAGTACTAACAATGCTAACACAACTTTCAAACACATAATTAAATGAACACTTTGTTGTCAGTATTCTTTAAGATGGGAAATTATTTTTGTTTGAGGAAAAGGTTTGAAAATTAGTCATCTGTTTACATGCTGATTTTCACTTGTCAATATAATTACTGTTTTTCCGAGTGACACAGCGTAGACTGACATGCAGACTGGAAAATGCAGTTCGTGCAGAGGCTGAGAGGTGGGTATTCCCACACTGGGCAACCACGCATTAAAGAACAATGGAAAAGAAGAATACATATGAGTCTGTAAAGGTTTCTGGTTATGACACGCAACCTTCTGAGCAGAGTGCATCATTATCTAAGATACAGAAAGGAATCTACTGTAGGCTATTATGACTATCCACCCACGCTCTTTCTATTCACATAATGTAACAACAGCTTAGTAAAAAAATAACAAGCAAGTATCACAATAATTCCTATCTAATAGTCAGTACACAGTCACACGAGTGTACAAGCATGTGTAAAGGAGATTTTAAAATTGTTCATGCTATAATCTATTATTTAATGGTGCACAATTTAAAATGTTTTTTTGCAAATGCATGATTTAAACCTGGAGGTCCACAAGATGTTTAAAAGGATAGGGATGAAGAAAATACATACAAGTATATTATTTTCTGTTACTTTTATCTATTCTCTGAATTTTGTGAAATACTGGATAACTTTAACCTTTTCAGGGCTCTAAAAAGTATTGAAATGAAAATCTGAGAAGATAAAATTTCTCTTTGGCAGGGCTGAACGTATTTCACTGACACTGTATATGACATGCGTCGGTGATGGCAAGCGAGCATTACTTCATTTTAAGACATCCTTAATGATGCCATGATGTAGATGGATGTTGAAGACTCAAAAAAGCATCCCTGATTTTGTAGCTCTAGATGCCATCTTCTTGACTGTCATGACCACTGATCTCACTGGTACTGTTGCATTTAGTGTCATTAGATGAACTGATGGGAAAACTTAATATAAATAATATAATATGAGCTAAAGCACAACCCAATACAGCCTGGACTGTTTAATGATTCTACGTTGAGAAATACTAAACACACCCAAAACCAGCAGGTCTCTACATTCCACACACTGTATCGTTTTATAATATTTCATATGAGTCATCCCAGCAAAAGCCTTTAAGCCATGAACAGGTTTGCTGTGGAACATCTGCGTGACAAGAAGAATGAAAACAAAAACCAAACAGTTTGGTGTGTATTAAGTTTGGCCAGTGTTTATAAAATATTGTCCTTTCACTTTGCATTGAGTAATCCTGGTGTTTGTATCCAAATACTGTAACTGCAAAATACTAGAATAACAAATATACACAGATAGCATTTACTGTTTGTCCTGACTGATAACTTTGGATTTCTATTCATTTTAGAATTCAGTTTAAGAACCTTTTAAATCACTTTTATTAATTTCTGATCTGATATTTCTGACTCTACACCCAGACTCCTCAGGTCTAAATGTGCTGAATGTTGTTGGGCTGCGGTTCAGGTTCAGGACATCATGCTTTTATTGTTTTAGTAACTCTGTAGTTCTCTCCTCCCCAATATCACATCGACTGAGTTAGCAACACTTTTTTTTTTTAAAAAGCCCTTAAAAATCTGTCATTTCTCTAACTTATTACTCTGACTGTTTTAAGTTGCCTTTGTTGTATTTTGTGGTAATTAATGTGGACCTGTGAGGCAGGTTTGTGAATCTGGTTTCTGGTTACCTTGTAAGCAATGCATTTCAAACATTTCAGTCAACGAGAGCATGGAACATTATGCTTGAAATATAAAGTTCAGTTTGGGCGAAGTGCAACTCCAACCAGTTTGACATTTAAAGTTATTATGTGATCCTGTGCTATCTAACACAAGTTTGTGTTTAGATATTTAGCACATACAACAAAAAAATAAATAAATAAATATGCAATCAAGAGCTCTAAAGCATTGTCTTGTTGTATGATGGTTTATGTTGTTACACCCTCAGTTACTAAAACAAAAATCTAAAAACAGCTTCTGATCCCCAAATGAATGTCACTTGACATGAAAAATATTATGTACTTCGTAAAGTTGATTTACTTGAGAACAAATGCTGTATATTCTTAAATCTAAATAAATTTGTGTCCATTTTTCACTACTGCTATAAATCTGGCAGGTCAAACTAAACATGTCCCATTTAACATAGCAATGAATTCAGCTTAGTTCCTATAAAAATATCTGACCTCCAATTATCTCTCTTACTGTAATTCCACAGGCTGCACTGCACAAGGAAGCAACCCTGTCCGCGTGGCTTCTGTTAGATAGCTGATTGCTCCTTCCAGCAAACAGATTATGTGATTGAAAGGAATGAAATGGACTTGAGGAATGTATAAGGAAACCACAGATGTCAAACTGGTTAAGTGAGTAGTAGATAACTGGGATGTCTGGTATGCACACAGGCTGTCTAGAACAGTTGAAGTTAAAATGAGGATATCATATGACAGAAAGAGACGTAAAATGTGACTCCATCTTTCTCAGAACAAATATATAGTGTTGAGTATATGCCATTGTGCATGTTGGCAGGGCTAACACGTTCATGCTCACTCTATTTTGGGAAAGGGATTAGTAGTCAAATGACAGATAATGGAGACGATGCTTCTCTCCAATTTCAGTGCAGCCTTAGTTAAAATGGCCTGCTTGCAGATAAATCCATTTAGATAAGGGTTTGCATGGGCACCTTTACTTGCACACCAAACTGCCATGAGGCCATTAAGACAAAAAGTTTCGGCCATGAAGGCCTATGTCATATTGTATAATTAGTCTCCTAACCTGACCAGTGTGCGCTGTTGATGGGTTTATCATTATTCATTAAATATACACTCAAGCTCAAAAATGATCCTTCATGGGAATACAGATAAAAGTACTGAAATATATGTGTGCGTGTCCACTTATGTATAAACTTTTCTGCATATTTGTCACACCCTGGTCATTGTCTTGGCCTCTTTTGTGTTTTCTGCATGCTTCTTTCTGGTACACTGCAGATGAAACAGGAAAATGTGCTTTTTGTGTCGTGTTTCCTGATGTTGCCTCCTATCCGTCTTCATCTGCAAGCGCTTTCAAAGGACTGATAAACTAAAGAACCTGCTAACTCTGTTTGCTAACAGAGACGAAGCTGATAACACACAGAGATGCAGCTTCACATAATGATAATATGCATATGATGGTCTACTGCAAAATTCATAAAACTGATTTTATGCTAAAATTTCTAGAATCGATTTATTTCAGTTTAGTTTGGTTTCCCGTAACTGGGAAAGCATTATGCAAGGTGTTTGGATCATCTCCAGGATAGGTTGATTCCGTTTCATTTCACAAGAAGGAAAGACTTTTCATTATATAATTTTGTAATGGGTTTGCATGCATGGTTATGATTGTTAGCTAAGAAATAATTTCCCATTAACCTAGTCACCCAGATAAAGGTCAAACCTGTGCAACCACTAGTGAGTCATGAGAAATGCCCACAGAAGGATGCGGCAAGAACTAAATGAAAAATATTTTTAAGTTAGTTCTCCATGCTGCATGCTTTGGACAAAATTCTGATGAAATGATTCATCCTTCTAAGTGATCTAGCTTTGTTTAGTTCTTTTTATGCAATGCCATATAACAAATACAAGAAAGAACACTGTAATTTCATTTTTCTTTAGGAACCTCTGGGGTGTTTCAGTATTAGAAAACATTGTATGTCTTGCCTGAGAATACATGAAAAATTCAAAAATTCATGAAAAAAAGTTAATAAAAAAGGTAAAGAAAAACACTGGGGACTTCCTGTCCTACTGTCTCTGAGCTAATGTTATACAATATTGGTGAGACATTTTGGCAGCCAGGAGAAAGCATTCGCAACTAATAAGGAAGTGGTTCCAACACTGACTCATCAGTATATGAAGAGTAATGACTGTGTTTATCAAAAACATGTCACCGTGGCTTTTTATCGACATCATGACAGAAATGTATAACATAACACAAACAGGTGGAGAGTGGATGATCATCATCATTTAAATATTATTTTTGTTTAATTCATATTTCTATGAAAATAGGTACTGTTCTGCTTCAAATGCATGGGTCTGAAATGCCCTTAACTATGTGATTGCACTATTTAATGTAACTAATCACATAAACTTAAAGTGAACTAAAGCTCAGGTTATAGTAGTTTCCTTTTGTAATCGTTCCAAAAAGACTGATTGAATAACTAGTCCACATAATCTGTGGAGAAGCAAATATGCTGCATGTTGGTTTCATTTTAAAAATAGTTTATGAACCACATTGCTTTGTGATCAATTTCTTGATAGTGAGCAAAAGAGATTAATGATACATTCGGCATTAATTCATGCATTATTTAATAATGTGTTTTGCACCCTTATTATGGCCTTACCCAAAATTTAGAGTTGCTACAAATAAATGTGTGTGAAAATGTTTTATTAATTTGAGAATACCTCGTTCAAATGTCTGAGGATGAGACTGTTGATTATAAAAAGACATATTTTTCAATTATTTGATTTAATATAATTTTGCTTCATCTTTCACAAAAGGGAATCAGGAAGAGGCTTAAATTTGTGGTTGTCTGAATGAGTCAGTGCTTTATAATTCTCCTCTGGAGTATGCAGAAATTAGACAATGAAGCTTTACTACAATTACTTACTATTTTTAATTTGTTAAAGTTGCTATAGCTGCAATAATACACTGGACTTCTTCTGAATAATGAAGTGCAGATTCACCTGCCCTGTCATGTGTCAGCCGGTAAACACAGGTAAAACAGTCACACAGGATCGATTACATAAATAGGTTTAAACTCTCACACTTTAGGCATTTTGTTGTGTGTATCTATAGTCTCATTACCTGATCAAATTAATTTAATAACAACAGAGACTCCCTTTAATATAATACAGTGCCACATATAAACTAGGCTCTCCAGAAAGTATCAAGTCTGCCTGAATGAGAACTGATGGACTATTTTATATATTATTCAATTGATACCTCCAAAATGGGGAAAGGAAGGCTGTGCACGCTAACACCCAATGCAAGTATTTAATAATAAAGCCAAGCTTGAAGTCTTTTGGCCTTCATGAGGGCAAATATTTGATGAAAGGAAATCTCAAGGATTATAATGACACTGAATAGAGCACATCTGTGCCTTTTCATGCAAGCACACATTGGAAATGCAATTAACCATTGTAGGTCCCAAATACATAGGATGCTCCACAGACAAGACATCATAAAAAGTGAAGACAAATCAATGAAGAAAGCATATCAAGACATATCAGATAACTCTTTAAAGGATGCAAGGTAGCTCCCTGCTGCCCTCCCTATACAGACAGCTCCCTCTAGAGGCCTGGAACAGATGAAGGACCTCTCACTGTGGTGCAAGTAGAGCTGCAACAATTACTCGATTAATTGATTAGTCGATGGAAAGGAAATTAATCACCAAGTATTTTGATAATCAATTAATAGTGTCAGTCATTTTTAAAGCAAAAAAGTCAAACATTTACTAGTTCCAGTTTTTTAAATTAAAGGATTTGTTGCTTTTCTTTGACATTATGATAGTAAAAACAAGGTTTTGGGCTGCTGGTTATAGAAAGGAAGTAATTTAAAGGTGTTATTTGGGCTCTGGGACATTGTGATGAGCATTTTTCATTTTTTGACGTTTTAAATACTAAACGATTAATCAATTAATCATGAAAATAATCTTCAAATTAATTGATAATAAAAAGAATGGTTGCAGTCCCAGATGCAAGGCCAACAACCTCTTATTGGAGGTCAGCAAAACCAAGGAGCTGGTTGTAGATTTCTGGAGGAAGCAGCAGAGGAGCTACACAACTGGCAGGACACCTGTGTAGAGGGTGAACACCTTCAGGTACCTGGAGTCCACATCACTGAGTCTGCCATGGTCCACACACACAGACATCCTGATGAGCTGAAGACAGCCAGTCTCTCTGGGGGGGCAACAGGGGGGTATCAGCAACTTCTCTGGCAAATGCTCTATTTTAAAAAAAATTAATAAAAATAAATAGATAAATAAATGTTATTAGGATGGTGACAGTCGTTCTGTGGAATCACAGGCTAATAATAATGGTTAATGAAGTTACTGAGCAAATGTGTGCCGATTGTGCTTGTACATCGAAGTGAATCAGAAAACAGTCTTAGTGAAGGTGTAACTAAAGTTTTTGCTGTGAAAAAGCATGGCCCTTCCGTAAAACACCTATTTTTAGAATGGAGTTTGGTTTAAGGGTCCGTCCACTGGAAAGGCGGCCGGAAGCGGGACTTATTTTGACCTTAATAATTCATATATTCATGTAATTAGTTTACAGAAATATCACATTGGACAGACGACCAAAGCAGCAGAATAAGGTGACATAAAAAGTGACAAATGTCAGAAATACATTACCTTGAAATTCAATATGGTAGTTGTACCTATATGTTACGTTCAAGTTCGTCCACATTTCTTCACGTTATCTTTATGACGATATAACATAATTGTTTGCCTGACTGGAAATAGGATTTGGGCTCCTAATAGTTTAAAAGCAATACGGTATTCTTATCTTACGCGGTTAATTAATTTGCATTTACCGCCAGTCAATTAGAGGAACTCCTTTCACCTGAAAAGGGGCGGGGTCATGACGCAAGGGCAAAGTGTCCGGATGTGCTACTCTACACTCTACATGTATATTCTTATCATGTGTTTATAATTCTGCATCATTTTAATTCCTATTATGTATTTTTATCATTCTTATTTTCCGGCCTCAGTGTCACATTGCTTTTGAGGACACATGCAAATAAAACTTTCAACTTATGAACAACTGAAGCTAAGTGTGTTTTTATAAACATACAGTCTGTAGGGGGCAAACTAGCTCAAGCACTTATTTCCTCTGCTCTGCTTCCATCTGTTGGTTGATTCAGATTATTTCATCAGCTGTTATTTTCAACATGAGCTGTGGACTTTTATCTCAATAAATGGACTACAAATTAATTCAGGCACATTCCTCTTGGTTAAACTACTCAGTCTGCTTTAGACTTCAAACTAGGAGTCAATCACCCAAGTAAAAGATAAATCTCAGTACACATTTGATCTAAATATACATTATCCACATAAAGAGGAGTAAAACTAGTATATGATCTGTAGACTTTTGTTTTGTCTCTATTTAATTTAAGTTTAATTTTCTAGTATACAGATCAGTATCATATGATCACAGACTGCAGGTCACTTTATCCACTTGTACTAGGCAACATAATTATTTAACCTTGCAGTGCACGTATAACAGGAAAGTTTACAGAGAGAACAGCCTCGTTTTTGTTGACGATTTACTCGTGATCTTGGTTTAACTCATTTGCTCCCCCGCGCCTGCGCATCATATCTGCCGTTCTGATTGGCTGCGACGATCAACCTGCATTTCCGGTGCGAATCTGAACCGCTGCCCTGAATTTTATTATAAACAAAGTCATCTCTTCGTTATCGTTTTGTGCTTCTTCGCATCATGGCAGCCTCTGGATTTATCCTGGTGATCCTCGCTGTGTCTCTGTGGCCCGGTAAGATGAAGATTTACCGCATCACTGTCACCTGACGAGTCGCCATTAATTCTGCCATCATAGATCATAATATTGTTATTGTGGGATTTATGACAGTTTACAGTCAGTGCTAAAAAGGATCCAGCTATATTTGTATGAAATGCAGGGAGAAAGAGGCTCTCCCATTATTCTGTTTTCTCTTTCTGTCTGGGTGTTTTCAGGAGAGTCCAGGTTCATCATAGACCCTCTGTCAATCATCAAACACAAATCTCTGGTAAGTCTGGCTTTTATTTCTTTTATTATCACTGTTTTGTCAAAATGCCAACATATCAATATATGGAGCTATAGTCATTTCAAAATGATATACACGTAGAACTACTGTAAACACACTAAAGTGTAAATGTTAGAATCCCATTCACATCTTCTTTTGTTACATGTCTGTGGGTGTGGTTAAAATTGTCATTACATTTATTAATTAATGGTGATGTTTTTGCCACGTACAGTCATTGGGCGTCAGTAACAAACACTTCCTTGTATTAAGTCTTAAAATGAGCTCAAAGCTTTCAATCAGCATGGTTAAAGAAGACAATGACAACTATTGTTGTTGATATGAACTTCTTCAGGCTTGTTATCTGACTGGTTTCTCCTCGTTAGAATTTGGATATGTGTGCGGAATGCAGCCAGATTGTCCAGCTGTCTGCCAACATGATTTCCAGCAGGGATACTAAGGTGAGCATGTTGATGACTCACTCACTGCACAGTTTCACTTTACTTTCACTTCACTTTACTGGGCACTGAATTGTGACTTTGACCACAAACATTTGGGTTTGTCATTTTGTGCGTTCTCGCTTTGTACTTTGCAGATAAACAGATACAATGAGTGTCCATTTGTGCAGAAAAACACGTTCAACTGTCCTCGTCAGTAGACACCCAGTATTCTTGCCACAACATAGACAACACACTAACTACTGTGCTTTTGCAGGAGACTGTATATGAAACCTTGCATGCTCTGTGCCAACACCTCCCTAAAGAACAGGCATCAGAGTGTGATTCACAGGTGAAGACGTATTTGCCAAAAGTCCTACAGCAAACACCTGGTCACCTGGTGAGTTTAGTCTCTTTATAAGAAGAAACACTTTGGCATTCAATGTTCAGCTTTTAATGCAAGATAAATTGTGTTTATGTAGAAACCAGGTGAGACCTGTGTGGTTTTTGGACTTTGTGCTGCCCACAAAGAGGAAGAACTGCCAAAACTTGCCCACCACGACACCAATAAAGACATATCCAGCTCTGCACTTGGAACAGCCACCAACACCCATGTGAGTGCAAGAAAGCAGAAGTGAATGTTCAACTGGAAACTGAGATGAAAGTTTTCTTTTCATCACTCATTTATCTGCTAATCCTCTCTCTAGGAGCTGTTCAACCCAGCTTGCAGCCTGTGTTTGTTTATCATCAAGAAGCTGGAGACCCTGCTGCCCACAAATATGACTGAGGTGACTCTTTTTCACATTTTGTATTACTTCAGGTACATGTCCCTCACCTTACATTCCAGCTTGTTATTCTGCATTTGGGGAGCCACTTTAACATGAATACTAAACTTGCATTTTCCCAGACAGTGGGCTCTGGGCTACTGGGCTCTGTCCATTCTCTATTGGATATAAGGGGGCTCAGCTATGGAACAGTTATATTTAAATGGCATTTTCAGTCTGTTCCTTGTATGTGAAACCCTTTTTGGCAGTAAAGTTTATTCTGATTCCTATATCTATTTTTCTCCGCAGGAAACTTTGAAGAAGCTCATGGAAGATGTCTGCGATCTTGTACCCGAGAGCTATAAGGAGAGATGCGATGATTTTGTTGCCAAATACGGCACACAGATTGTCGAATTCCTCTTATCATCTGCTGCACCTCATACAATATGTACTCTTTTGCACCTCTGTATGTTCAAGGAGCAGACTGTTCCAGGTCAGTCCCATATTTAGAACGAATACATTTTTTTCTGTTTTATTATTATTTTGACCTGAACCTCACACTTCCACCACTAAGTTAACGCTCTGATGATTACACAGAGGTGGTCCTCCCCTCAGACTGTGAGTCGTGCCGCACTCTGGCTGTGCTGAGCCGACTTCACCTGGGTCCCAACTCCACCGAACCTGAGACTTCCACTTTCCTCCAGTCTGTGTGTGTCTATCACCCCAATGCTATCCCCAAGGTCTGACCCTCAGCTAACACTAAATATCCCTCAGTGCTCCCAACTGACAATATCTTTCCCAAATCAGTACAAGTTTTAAATACAAAAGATGTAAGATGAAAAACGTATAAGTAACTCTCATGCTCTTTTCAGTGTGAGGCTTTCACCAAAATCTATGGCTCTCGTCTGCAGAAGGTTTTGGGAAACCAGATGGACGGTCCACATGCTTGTGAAGTAAGAAATAGCTCACACACACATATACAATGACGTATATCTCACTGGAGGGACGAAGAGAAAACTTTTAGATCTAAGTCTTCCGAGTATTACAGACCAACAAGAGGATCTGTCTTCAGTAAATGGTATAAAACACCAAGACATACCTTTGCCAGGGTTGGTATTAGTATACTGAATATATGAATTTTACCAAAATGACAAACATTAGTTGATTTATAAATAATGAGTATGATGAGCCTTAGCCCATGCAGCACTGATAATGAACACATATCATTCTTTTGGTCTGGTTGATTTTCTCAAGATCTTTTGTCCCATCTGTCCTGCAGAGAGCTGACCTGTGCATGGCCTCGCGGAAGTTGGAACCACTGGGAAAGAATCGTTGTACTTGGGGACCGAGCTACTGGTGTAAAGATGTTCAAACTGCTCAGAAGTGTGGTGTAAGTGAAACTCAGTCAACTATTGCCAGTTTAGCTGATTAAATTGATGCACAGGTCAGTCCCATTATCTGGAAATTACAGTGTAAATATGCTGTGTTTCAATAAAACCATCTTTTGCCATTAGCAGTAATGGCCACACAAATGATCACATCCTGAGGATATTTCACAACATCAAACTTGACCCAGGCTTCTTCCTCTTATTGAGTCCATTGTGTAGAGCTTTACTTTTGTAGATTTTAGGCAACTGTTAATGTCAATGTTACTGGCCTGCACTATACTACATCAAATTACATTAGATTTAACTTTGTTATAGCACAGAGAACTGAGACACTGAAACAGTTTCAAGTACTTGTGTGTTTGTGAATAATTTAATTTTCTGTTTCACATCCCTTTTCTGTGTATTTTTATTTGCAGAACCAGGCCTTCTGTGAGAAATACATGTGGAAGGAGTGAACCAAACTGCAGCTCTGAAAATGTGCTCAAACTACTTTCTTTTTACAAATGTGTTATAACACTGATCAACTCTGAAGGCTTTTATAAATGTAATTCACTGATGAACTTTTTTGTAGGGGCACATATGCGGTTTCAGTCAATCAGCCATAAATATTTATCATGACAGTCTCTGGTTTGCATGAAGTGTCACAAGACTGAGGCTGGGATTCAGTCTGAAACATCTGTTTCTGCAGGGGTTAACAGTTTTGTGAACAGTGTTATTTATTTAGTACATTGCTATATGTATGCTATCATGAATGTGGAAATGTCAAAACGTTGGCCATCATTACATAAGATGAGCTCTCAGTATGTATTAAAGACTATTTGGACAACTGACTGCAGAGCTGCTTCTTCTGCCATCTTGTTGCAAATAACATACAACAGACAATTCAACATATGGCAAACTCCTAAAACTAAATTAAATTCAAAGGATTGCCATTTAAAAAAAAACAGAATCTTCTCGCCAAATTCAACAGACAGACACACAAGTCCGGGAGCTCATTTATTTAGAAACTTCCACATTGTAAAAAGATAAAACGGTGAAAAAAAACACACATTTACATTTATTTTTTTTGAGGCTGTAAAGAAAAAGTCCTGATGATCTCTTGTCACTCTCATTCTATATTCTGTTGTTGCTTTCAAACACTTAAATACCCAGTTCATTTCCAAAATTGTAGCAACAAGTCTGGTCATTTACACTGAGGATAATCCTGCCTCACTTACACCCCTGTGTGGTTGTTTGTGTCATCATCACTCTCTTGTCTCTTCCAGATCTAGAAGAGGGGAAAAAACATTTGTTACTAAAATGAGCCATGCAATTCTAGAACATCTTCAAATACCTTCAAGTCTTAATAATCTATATCATTAACTTTGACATATTTTAACCAAGAAATTACAAGTCTTCAGTCTTTAAGTTTCTAGGTTTCATAGGGCTGAGTGTATGTACAGAATAAATGTGTGTAAAGAACATTTACAGTAATTACATCCTAAATAGTCTGTGCAGTAATCAGAAGCTGTAAAATTGCTTTTTAAAATTCAATTCATTTGAGTTCACTGTGAAGCATCAGATAAAAAGGTTATGAATTTTTTATGCAATTTCATATTGCATGAGAAAAGTATGAAGCCAAGGCTCTGCAACATTTATATTATCCAACATCGACAAAATGAGTGGGGGGACTTGCCTGGATGTAGGCCTCTGACAGTGTAATCATCTGGGGGAGAATGTCAGTCACCTGCAGGTCCTGCATCTCATACCACTTCCCAGTTCCCTGAATAAAAATAAAGAGAGATTAAGACTGATGATGTCTGTGACATCATTTTAACCCTTAATAACAGCATGGACTTAGTCAAAACATAAATTGATGTATTTTTGAAGGATGTTTGGAGTAATGCTACCAGAAATCCGGAAACATTCAGAAATATTTGACTGCGACCTACATGATGCAGAACATGTATTCTGTACGCGCCCTCTGTGGGTTTCCCATCATGCACGACGTTGGCGACGAGGTCATAAGTTGTGTTTTTCTCGGTAGCTTGAGCTTCTTCTGTCAAGTACTCACGGAGGTCTACATTCCTGTTGAATTGACATCATGAACAAGTGCATATTTATACTGAGGACAAAATACACTCATCTTTGACATCATTTCTCACAAGAGTCACATCATACAATAATAATAATAGTAACCATTCATTACTATTATCAACATGCACTTTATTGTTCTGTCAGTCACTTTGATCCAGGCTACTTATTTCATCTTATAGTATATGAATAGCACTCACGTGATTGGGAAGTTGACAATTGTGGGGTTCTTCTCCACAAAGAAGTTGTTCTTGGTGAATCTTTTGATGCAAAAGACGAGGTACGGAGGCAGTTTGGTCAGCTGGAACCTTTTGAGAAAATTCTCTTTGTAGGTTTTGTATTCCTGAATGTAAATGAGACAGAAAAGTGAGCACAGATATTTTCTCAAAATATAGCATCTGCAAATGTCAAAATGTAAAAAAACACCACAGCTTTTCACTACAATGTTGCTTTTCCCCAAATTTTCTTTTATTTTGTATGTTATATTTAAGACAAGAAGATGTGAGTGAATCGGTACCTTCTCAGTGCTGCCATTGAACTTGCCCAGGATGTTGAAGAGCGGGACCTGCGGAATGATAAGCTGCTCCTTCTCATCTTTGTACAGTGGAGCCGTTGGGAGGTCAAGGGTCAGAAACAGGAAGGTGGACTCTGACATTTGCTCCTGGTACTCCTCCGTAACAAGCAATGCCTCTTTCTCCTCTGGTAGCTAGGAAGAAAAAAAACGTATTGTGTCAAAGATTCAACAGAAATACCATATAAGTAAAGCATTTAACCTTCATTTTGACAAGAAAATGAATGCCGTCTTTTAAATGTGTCAATATCTACTAAACACTAAACTGAGTCAGGTAATTCAAACATCATTCATGAATAAACCTAAAAAATACTAATATTCAAGATGTCAATTAATGATAATACAAGCAGGAAACTCACCAAATCTGGGTGTGGAAGTTTCTTGGAGAAGATCCGCATGGAGCCTTGAAATGCTTTTGTAATGATTGCTATGAGGGCAAAGAGACAAATAAGAATAGGTTAATTCACACTTTCCGACCACTCTGAAATATTTTATATTCTCAAAATGCTAACTCTAAACTGAACTGATCCTTAGAGAAAGAAAATGGTAAATAGTTTTTTCTTCAGCTTAACCATTGATGTGGCAAATATCCATTTGAATATCACATTAAAGACTTCATTTGTATATATTATGACCTAATAATTAAGGGTTAAACCCCTTTGATTCTCCTTCTACTCACATGGTTTTTTCTTTGTGCCGCCAAGAGCACCATGCAGAGCGTTCAAGAACCACGTCATGAAGTCCACAGCATCTCCTGCAGAACAGGAAAAACAATCAATCAGCACCACAACTGAGTCAGCATGTCTTAAAAGCCTACTTGAGATCTGCAGCAAGTAGTACAGTACAGTACTCCAGCTTCTGGCAACTAAAGCATTACCTTGCTTGGTAATTTGGAAGTTCTTCTTACTGCACAGCACTACAGCCTGCAGCATCTCATGGGGAGACACATGGGCCTTGAAGTTTCTCGGATTCCAAAGTTTGCGCATGAGTTCACCAAACCTCTGCACCAAGAGGAACATGATGTCCCCCGGTGGTCTTCGAATTCCCCTGTAGTTTTCCTCCTCCAGGAAGTAGTTTCGCAAAGGTGGAACATTAGAAAAAGCCTAGGAAGATGAGGCAAATATCAAATGATCGGAATTATTTAAGACGTTAATGGCCAAGTCCAGATAAGGTACACTTTGGCAGTTATTCCTACCTGTAACACCACATTGGCATAGTCATTGGCTTTGATATTGTTGAGCCCCACAATGCCTGGCAGATAGGTCGTACCATCATAGGCTCGGTACAGTTTACCCTGCTTGTCCAGCCCTGCAATGTGCTGCTTGGTGAAAGTCGGCTTCAACACATACTGTAGAGAAAATGAGAAAGTGTCAACAAATTATTAACACAAAAGTACAGTTTGTACCGTAAAGTATTTTTGACTCAGCACCTTATATTGACAATGTGATATGACCTTTGGTGCTTTAAACAATATTTAACTTGTGCTGTCAGAATATCAGAATAAGAATAATTAGAATAAAATTACTGTGTACTATGCACGACTTGACTGTGGCACAATGTTTAAGATCAAAAGCAGATGATATTTAAACTATAACTTGATAAAACAATAACCAAACTCCATAACCATAATATATCATTTTATAATGCTATACCAAAATATTGATTTGATTACCTAACTCTCAGTTCTATCCACAACAACATTCAGTGTAGTGTAGTGTAATGTACTTACCGTGATGTCCTCTAGTGAAGAGTCAATGATCTCGTAGTTGTCTGGCAGACAGTAAAACTTGAGAGTGTGCAGATTCAGGAACACATGGTGGGTAAACTGTACACTGTGAGTGTAGGCATGGGACTTCAGACCTCTACCTACGACCAAGTATACATGAGTAAATCAATCCAGGCACAACATTGTGTTCAATCCCTGGTTAAGTGTCAGTTAATGCACCTACCTTGAAAGTATTTCCCACATATAAGACAGGCATAGACGTTGATGTGGGAGAGAGAGATGGAGCAGAGCTTCTCAAAGTCAAAGTCCAGAACACTCCTGAAGGATAATCACACAAAACTGGGAATAAGCTGCAGAGCTACAGCGTTAGAGGACAGGGCTAATTAGCATTTAGCACCGACATTAGCTACTCATTGAACTTCACCTTACCTGTTTATGGTGTCAAGGTAAGGGCAGTGGCGGCTTCTCCGGTCTTCTACGACACGTCCTCGGCATATTTTGGTTGCAACTGCAACATGAAGTGAAACAAAACAGCATTCCATATTTTGCTCAAGCAGTTGAATATAGAATAGCTAAACATGGTAGCTAACATAGCGTTTATGCTGTTGGGAAATGATGGATTTGATACACAGAGTGAATTGGATGGGCGGTACGCTTAAAACCACAGAGTATTAGTACTTGTTGACCCGCCTGTGTGTGACTTGACCGAGTTGTGACTAAAATCAAACGCACTAGCGTCTAGCAACATTAGCTACCGGCTAATCAAATGTAGCACAGACGCTAGAAGTAAATAAACTCACCCCTGTCTTCGTTGTCATCATCGTCTACCTCAGCCTCTCTTTCTCGCTTCAGAGAAACCATCACAGCAGCCAGCTTGCAAGCGTATAGTCAAAACAACAGAAATGGTGTAACTTTATGTGAAAAGGATGAATGAGTCGAGGCACCGTGAGCGTCGAAACTCGCGGCGGTTGTACGTCTCAACTACCAGATAGAAGACCAAAAACTATACCGGAGTTTGAAGCTAGCAACAGTGATCTGCTCAGCATTGAAATATATCTGATATATTGCTTATTTTGTGCGACATAACCTGATATTTTTCTTTAATGTTAATTTGCTGATTTATGTTCTGTAGTGTTTATAAGTTTCCTCTTTAAAAAACAATGTATTTTAGCTAATATTAGTTTTTAAACTCCGGGAATGTTACAATTGGACAACAATTTACCATTAGCTAGCATGTAGCTTTTTGTCAGTGTCTATGGATCTGGTTTGCAATCATTAGCAACATTAGCTCACAAATACTGTCACCGTACTGGACCTGTGTGTTGAAATGGATATTTTAAGAGACGATGAAGTACAGGAGCTCAAATACAAACCAGGAGGTCGTTTGGATATGAGCCACGGCTTCCTGCACCATATCCGGAGGAACCAGATTGCTCGGTGATTTCTACGACTACCGTTAGCTAATGCTAGTAGCTAACATGCCAGCTAGCTTGCTCACAACATTCAACCACAATATCTAGAGCTGCAACCACATATTTTATATCACCAATGGCGAAGGAAGGTTAATTGGTGGGAGTGGTCACGACTAATGCACCTTTTTTTACGCCTTAAATTGAAATATAAGGAAAGTTTGTAAAGGCCTGTTTGCCAAAGCTATCTTTGGTTTAGGTCACTGGAGGCAAAACAACATATAGTTAGCTGCTTACTGAAACTATTTATGAGATCCATTCATGGTGTAAAAAGATGAATGGAATAAAAGTGCAAAGCAAAAATTAATTTGTCTCTTAAATGAAGTACACTTAAATATGTAGACCAAAAAATTTATAATTGATTTATTTTTACTGCACTTTATAAAGGTAGTAAAGGAAGTTAGAATGAAGAAGCTTATACTCAACCTTAGACCTATTAGAATATTTTATTGAACAGTTTTTTGTTTGTTTTAGGGGAACTTATTATCCTTATGTGAATTACAAGACCATCTTATTGCTGTTAAAGTAACTAGAGGTTAGACAGTCAGAGATGTGCTGACTGCATGTTTTTAAATCACATAATCTATATTTTGTATACACATATACATACATGAATATTGTACATTTCTAAGCAATAGTGTCGATTTCTTGTCTCTTCAAGAGATGACTATGATAAGGAGGTGAAGCAAGCCAAAGAGCTTCAGCGGCGGAGACACACCACAACCCCGAGACGACCCCGTCGACCCGATATCCAAGTGTATCATCCTCGACGCAGACGTAAGTTTGATGCTCTTTGTTGTTTTGCCCACGGTCCATCTATTGAATCCAGTGAAGAGAATATGCATGTGTGTGTGTGCTCATTTCCCAGATGGATCTGAGCCAGATGCCGGTGCTGAGGCTGAAGAGTGGAATGAGAGTGGGTCAAGCACAGAGACAGAGACCCATGGAACTGAACTCTTCTGGCTCGACTATCAGGCGGACTCTGGTACCATTACCTCCTTCCTTGTGCACAAGGTTAATGCACATCCCTTTGACTGATGTTTCTTCCTGTTTTATCTATTTTACTGTACTTTGGTCTTAATTCTCTCCTGTTCTGTTTTTAAAGGAGGATAAGCCTGAGAAGGTGGTGGAACGTGTTGCAGAGAAGAACATCCTGGATTCAGCCATGAGGGCAGCTCTAGAAGCTCGAATTAGAAAAGAAATGGACAAAAGACGAGACAAACGCTGAGTGATATTCTCAAACAGTAGATTATGATGCCATAGGGGCTACAGGCAAAGAGGAGCAATACTTCATTTGCAGTTCCTCCAAAGCATTGACACGGTTGATAGTGCTCGGGGCACAATGAGGATTCTGGGATCATGTACAGTGACTGTCAACACAGATCCAACTTGAGGACCCACAGTCAAAGCCATCTTCTTTTTTTAAAGGAGAAGAAACAGCGGTTATCAGATAGTATGGTTGGAAGTAAACTGTCAGGTTCATATTTACATTTTACTCACCTAGGACTGTTGACTGGACCTATAAAATGGTGTTTTCTAACAGTTAAATCCAGAAAGGACAAGGTTCTCTTTGACAGAGAGCACTGTTAACCTTCCTCCTCCGGTAAACATGTCCTGTCGTTATTGTGTTTACAAAGATCTAGTTTTTATAAACAAGATTTATACTTTTTGTTAAAATGCTGTGAACAGAACATCAGTCTATCAGCGCACTCCTGTTGAGAAATATGAGAATTTATTTTTGTTTCTTTTGTGAGTTGGAAGGTTTAGTGGATGTAGCCAAGATGTGTTTATGTGGCAACTGTGTTTTGTTGTTTTCAGTATTTTAATTTATTTTGGGTTGTTGAAATACTTTTATTTTTGATACAGTAATATTTTTTTGAAGAAACAACTCTTTACATATAAAAAGACATTTACATAAAAGCCATTTATTACTGTCCAAATGTCTCTGGATATGTACTTGGGGAATTGAACATAAAATGTGAATGTTTTTCCTTCTACTTAAATCTGTGGGGAAAATCAACACATCACCACTTATCACTTCTAACCTGAGATATACATTTGTGGGAATACATATGGTATTGGGATACAGCAAAATACTGAATCAGTTTCAGTTAACAGAAGTGTTTCACATCATGTTCATCAGTAGGTGGCAGTAAGAATCAGCATTTCAAGTCTGCAGGTCTGTCTTTTGTGTGTCTCAACTTTCAGTTGTAAGTCATATGAGGATTTTGGTCCATTACTGCACTGCAGCAACTGTGTTCTGATTTTAAAGACAAATGGCCAATCAATGTCATTTTCTCAACACGAGACAAATAGTTAATGTCAATCATTCCAAAGTGCCACATAGGTTCTAAAGCAGTTCAGACAATATTTGTTGAACTTGCACCACGTTTTACCCAAAATGTAGAAAAAAAGATAGCTAAAGCTTGAATTTGCAGGATCACTGGTGTATAACATTCTGTGACGCTTGTGTGACCACTTCTTGGACTCTAAACACAAGATAAGAAGTCTTATATGTTTCAATTTCAGAGTCAAACTAAGAGACATGCTACCATTCCAAATGAGATTTGCATTTTTGCTTAAAACCTTTTTACAATGTTGCATACTGCATGTGAGCTTCATTTTTTACGACATTGCAAAAGGTATTTATGACTTTAATAGCCAAAGCAACATTCTTAGTGTGAGGAGCTTTTCTGTTGAGCACGGCCTGTTTGAGTATCAGCCATTGTTTCATTTCTTTTCCCACCATCCAGCCTGGAGGACTAGCTTTTGTTGGCCTGTTTTCCACCTGGGACAAACCCAGCAAGTTCAAACCAGCCAGGCTTTTATACCAGCCTTTATACCCCCTACTCTCGAATTCTCAGGATCTCTGAAACACATAAGCCTGACACCTACAACAAGGCGGCTGTTGAGGAGAGAGATGTCTGGCTGTGGATTACAAACACTGACCAAACAAGACCCAGAAATGAAGAAAAACTGAGTTCTTAAAAGGAGATAACATTCCCATTTAAAATTTAAGATACCAGCAGTATTTCTCAGGTTAAATGCATGAGTGTGCCAACAAACAAACAAATAGCAGACATCCCATCTTGGTGCTGAAACATGAAAGTTCCACTACCATCCCCTGGCTATGGAAAAAAACAAAGCTGACTTCACATTTGAACAGACAAGCTGTTGATCCCCACCATAGTAGGAGATTAATTCATTGTTTTCATGACTGCATGAAAATATGCAAACTTCATCCTCGGACCACATGGCAGGCCAAGTGTTATGCAAAGCCTTGTCAAGGAGGAGCAGCCCCTGCTTTACTATTGGTGGAGCAGAGACACTCCCCTCAGGTTTGTGAACGCCCATCTTCAGCTCGCTTTCCTTTCTTCAGTCAGCATGTGACTGAAATTCTGAGGGGGGGAAACATTCCCATGTCACTTTCTGCTCAACAGGCCATCTTCTGTTTCACCATTTCTCAATTGGCTGAAAATTACCCAATCACAGCTCACACCTTTACACCTTACCCCTTTAGTAACAATATTATGTAATGCTCCACTGTAATTTATGAGTAGATAATGCTTGTGAAATGTTTTGACAGAATGACAGTTAATCTATGGCGCTACCTGTTCTGACAGGAAGGCTGGTGGTTATAGGTTTGGCAAGATTTAAATATGATATGTAATAATATTGCCTGATATGCTACATGTAATAGATAGCATATTTCCATTTCTATCTAATTAGTCCTCATCTTGCCTATATTTCGCCCGTTTGCACCAATTTCTGACCTACTGCAATATTATCTAGGAAAAGATAATGACAACTACACAGCCACCTTGAACCATCTGTTCCCTGTTGGTTTGCATTAAAACATTTCTGTGCATAAACTCTCTTCTTAAACAATAGTTACTGTACAGCTTCATCTTCCGTCTTATCATGGCCTACATCACATTGTTAGTTTTGGTTTATTTTTTGAGGTAATAAACTTTTGAATAGTTATGTAAATATCAAAACCAACACAGCATTGTTAAGCACAACTGTACATAATATCTGCCGTCCCTTTCCCCATTTGCCCATTTAGTTTAGTGGAGAAATATTTACCTTTTAGGCTGAAGGTGTATTTTTACTTTCTGTTCTTTTCTCTCTTGTTTGTTAATGTTGCCTAAAATGGGGAGGCCCCAGACTGAGGGCCCAGTTTTCCTGCATCATCTTGCATTGTTTCTTGACTTCTAGTTTTTTTTACCTGCTTGTTTTGTTTGCTTTTAAATACACTACTTAAATACGCTCAGGATAATCTAGTGTACTAAAATACACATTTTGGAGTTTGTGATGGGATCAACAAGCCAACCTCACACTCTTATTTTTGACATTTTTATCAAGTGGCCCATTAACTTTTCTCAGTCGATCTCAAATGCGGATGTTGCATAACATGCGGTAGAGTTTAAACTGGGTTGGATACAATGACAAATTCGGTCCAGTTCCACTTTAATTAGGGTTAAGATACGATTTTGGAACATCTCCAGAACCACTAAAAGTACAATTGCATAACTGTGGAGTTGAGTTGAGTGAAGGAGTTTGATCCAAAGGTGCTTGTACAATCACATGTACCTTTGTAACCTTCATCAATACTGTAGATAGTCATGATGACATGATGATAAGGCATTGTTACTGAACACACCCAAATCAAAGCTACAGTGTTACAAATAACTACTGGCTGAACATATTTAACATGTAGATGCTTCATAATGTTTGATTGCACAGCCTGATACATTTCAAAAATGTGTGTAATAACAAAAAAAAAAAAAACTTAAATTTAGATTCTAAATTAGGTGATTAACTATTCAAAATAGCCAAACAGTAAAAGCAAATGCTTCTTATCCAAATGCTTTATACCCAAAGTAAAAAGCACAACAAATTGCAAAAAAAACTAAACAAGCAACGTGTGGCTTTAATTTCACTTTCCTGCAGAAGTACAGTAGAACTACAGCCAGTTCCTGCAGATATTGCATCAGCTGTCATTCAATCCTTACAAGAAATCTCACTGACCTAAACCAAACAGCTGACCTGCTTCCCTTCTCACTGCTCTGCTCGTCAGCACACATCTCCTGTGAGAAAATTAAAAGGCACCTAAAGACTTTATCTTTCAGTCCACCACAGTGTTTGGTCTCAACATCATGCTCTGTTTTGGTGTCCTCAGTGCTTTGTTTGGTCTCATATGCAAGCAGAGCACCGGTGGTGCACTCTCTGCCCTTCTTTTGTAGGAAGAACGCTCTGTGTTCTTATTTGTTATGGAGAAACAAAGATATGATTCTGCAAACCTGTATCAAAACTGCATGTGCCACAAAAAGGTACATCAATCCAAAACACTTATGGTGCAGTGCTGGTGCTCGTCAATGAAAATCTGAGCCTTTATCAGCACATCATTGCCTCACAAACTGAGTGTAGTGGTGCAACGCTCTTCAGGAACAATTTCCCAAATTATTATTTTATCCTGGTGCATTTCAGCTGCAGCAGCCTCCATCAGTGCTGTGAAACTGGTGCAGTGGTGAGTGCTCTTGCCCATTCAAGGCTGTGGAAGTGTAACGTAACCCCCCCACCATTCAGAGTTAAATATAGACGCCTGACTGAGCCAGTGTGTTAGTGGAAATGCACAGCTGCTGTGGTCAAACTGCAGACGGGACTGGAGGTCCGAATTTGATGATGTTACTTGAGCACGAATATGACTCACAGCGTGATATACTGTAACTGTAGTGATGTACTTTGTAAAATGAGCTGGGTCAAGGAGTACTTCTAGATGTAATTTAGGGTCATAAAATGCCATCTATTTATTATACAAGGGAGAGGATTTAAAAAGGAAACTCGCTTGTGTTTTTTCAATTTGTGCTATAATCCTTGATGGATGTAATACTGAACCTAGGACACATGAGATAGGGAAGGTTCTTCATGCATTCGTCACATTTAAGCTTATGTATGAAAATAAAACACATTACAAAAATAATGGTACAAATAAATGCAAAATACCAAATATACCAGGTAAAAAATGGACACTGCCTTCCATTAACTTCACTCGAAATAATAATAAAAGAAACAAACCTGAGTTAGTCTTGATCTATCCAAGTCCTTGCTGTTGCCATGGGAGGAAAAAGTCCAACCCAGATTCATAAAAACAGAATGCAATCATTTACAAATGAACTGTGTTTACCAACAACAGTTTTACAATGTATTCCTGAGTATTCCATGACGTAACGTCCTTTACACAATAATGAACCTCGCCCCATCCTTGCTTGTGAACTACTGAACCTTTCTATGACCTGTTGCCAATTAACCCGATTTCCCTGATCAATGTTTCAAACAGGTGTTGGGTTTTTTTTTCAACAGTCCAGAACTTTCTCAGTCTTCTGTTGCCCCTGTCCCAATTTGTTCAGAATAAGATAAGATATAAGATATATCTTTATTCGTCCCACAGTGGGAAAATTTATATTTTATTTTATATAAGTATATGTTTATAAAAATCAATGAAGTTGATGAGGTGTAACATTAAAAACATTCTCTTTCTTACAGTTTTCAATTGAGTATATGTCAAAAAGGATTAGCAAATGATCACATTCTGTTCTATTTATGTTTTACACTGCGTCCCAGTGTTTTTGGAATCAGGGTTGTACCTGAAATGCAAGTATGCAGGTCTCTAACACTAAAACTCGTGCTTACGGTGCCGCGACCACATGTGCAGACCACAAAATCCACTCATTAATTTACAAAGCTGGCAGGATTTGTGTGGCACAGTAGCAAAGCTAATTATAGTGAAAAGGCTCATTGGATTACCAGTTCAGCACTGAAAAGGCTCCAGGGATCCTTTGCTAGAAATGGATTTAATGCTGAAATCTGTCTGACTGAATGAGTTTTATTCAGGATGTGAAATAAACACATAGAACCACTGCAGGAAGCAAAAAAGCAAATTTTATATCTTATACCAATACAGAGAAATGTGTTTAAATATAATGAATTTATTGGTATCAGAAAGGAAACAGATCGGAGACAGTCCATTGGCTTTTTTGGTTAGTTTTTACATTTTCTCGAATTGTATAGGTAGACTTTTCATTCAACACTACAACATAGGAATCATCTTTCATCACTACACCCTTCAGGCGATGACAAGAGAGCACTGCTCAGACTTGTTTTATTAGGGTTTGTGACTCTCTTGACTTCCGGTTTGAATAACTGGAGATGAACTACAATGAACTGCATGAGGTGGCTGACATTGATTTTATCTGAATCCTTTCACGTCATATCTATGTGTGTACCCTGTCCCCACACATTCTAAATTAGATTTTATCATTTCTTGCTAATAAAGAAATTTGTTTGGCACCACAACTTCCAAGAAAGTATTAAAAAAGCAATGCAACATTTTGAGACTTAGAAAGCAACACATACCACAGATCATCAGTACAAACATCTATAAATTCTGGATAATTGTGGAGGTCCGAGGCTGTATTGATGTGTGTTTTCAACATTTAGTTCTCCTGTAACTGGTTAATCCTGACCTGTGTTTGTATTATCTGAGACGCTTCCTTTCATTACTGCTGAGTCATACTGAATTTTACTAAAGTCTATTACTGTTGCCAAAGTTTGTCAGAAAACGTCATCATTAATTGTTTACATCCTGCTAAGGTGAACATACTGTAGCTTCAAATCCTGCTGGAATAACAACCAAACCAGTTCCGAATGACCTTAGATTAGAAAGATTTACCCAAGGAGGAATGCTGTACAAGCATATTAGAAATGTATGTTGGGGTTAAGAAGAGGTGTTAACATGTTTTTCTTTATGAAAGCTCAGGCAGCAGTATTTTGAATCAGCTGCTGGGTTTCAAGCGTCCATTTGTGTGAACCAGAATACCATCCAGTACTAACGTGTTTATTTTATCCATCGATTCAGTTTTTCAGTGTCTCTGTACCAACAGTGAGACTTTCTCTACTGATGTTATTATTTAACTTTATTTTTAATCTTATTTCATGTACATTTTGATTTATTTATTACATTTCCATTTTTTGTTCAAGAAGGCATCCATTGTATCATGATGTTACACAAAGCTTCTAATTGTTTGTGTAAGTGTTAAAATAAAAGAATTGTGTGTAAAACAAAACAGCCTACAATGACACACACATTTAGGGAAAATCATACATCTGAACAGTCTATATTCAATATAAATAGTCAAAATGCACAGACTGTTTAAGGTCATTAATATTATGTTTTTATATTCTCAGTGTGTCAAGCTGAGGTAGGATAATGCATGAAGCATATTATTTATGGACACATAATGGAAGCATTTGTTTTGTTAATAATCACAGTAATTTGGTGGTTTTAGTTGCAGTGTATTTATGGATTATTGTGGTTGGATTGTAGCTGAAAAATGCCATGTTTTATCCCCTTTGTCTTGTGATCGACCAGCAAAACAAACAACATAACTCTTTGAAGATATTATGAATTGTAAAGCAGAAAGGGCAGCTTGATAAACAGTGGATCATTTTGTGAATTCATTTTTTTTATACTCCTGATTTCTGATGCCAAGAATATGGCTATGCTGCCATCATGTATTATCTTTGAGCAAGATTTTGGAAAGTGCTTTATCATGATATGTTTGAGGAGATGACAGCAGATCACTGGATGTCTTTCTACAATTCTGATCCTAAATGCCTGCACATTCCCAAATCCTTGATCCTCGTCTACTTTACACTTTCCCAGTTTGGTGTCTAACTTGAGAAGCTGCTTTATCACACCTTGCCCTTTGCTCCATTTCCTGTGTCCACGTTTACAGCTGGATTGTTTTGTCAAACCAAGGCCAAGGCCTTCAGGACTGATGTGTTTAAAATATAGTACAATACAATACCTGCAAATGGAGACACAGAGTACACATTTCCGTTCTGTTATGTCTAACCTCTGTTATCAAGGTTCAGTTTGACACATGAATTCCCCAGTTAATCTAGATAAAGGTCATTCAGGAATCCCATCGTTGCTGTCCTTACTGTCAAGTTTTTTTATCTTAAGATTAATAGTTAACTGCATGCACCTTTAAAAAGAGAAGAAAAATTAGAATTTAGAAAGGGTTTTTACCTAAAATGTTTTGGATTATATAACTCTTTATTGACTGTAAGTCATTGTGTGAAATGGGTATCATCTCAGAACGATAGACAGAGAGAATGATATCTTCTTTAAACCCTAACCCTTTTTAAAAGTCCCTTTGAAAATTGTGTACAGAGAAAACATTTATACAGCAGAAAAAACTCAAGCATTGTGAATACACACCAACCATATGTTAACTGTTATCAACAACCGTTTGAAAATCATTGCAGTGCATGACGCCATTTGTCGTTCGTTATCGCCAATATTATGCAATATTTGAAAAACACGAGTAATTGGAAAAAAAAGAAGATTAAAAATATGTTTATATCATGCAATCAACGTGTGTTTTCAACGCTTGCCATTTGGTTTTACACAAAGTGCAGAAATGAGCTCCTCCCTTTATGTAATGGAGTTTGCTTAAGGTTGATCTGTTGGCTGGATATTGAATTACAAAGGGCTGTCGGTGGCGGGCAATAATAAACCCTGCTCAGGACAGATATACAGAGTGTTGTCAGTGCTATTATAGTACATAATCCAAACATATGAAAAAAAACCTCCTGAATCCTCCCAGTTACATTTTATACACGCATTTCGGATGACTGAAAATGATCAGATCTTACATATGTAAGGCATCAAACTGGAAAACAATATGCACAATGATGCACATTTAAAAGCGTCTATCGACGTGTCTTGGCTCTGGCAACAATGCAGACAATAAAGGAAGAAAATAAATGTTTCCAAACAATGTTGATTTGTTTTTGTATGTATCAGTTTTTTATTATTTGCAAATTACATATTTCAAAATGATCCCTCTCACAGGGTGATGATCAAAACACAGTTTGGTCTTATTAGTGAGCCGAGCAAATGTCCACTGATGCGTCCAAAAGCAACATACTGGGCTGATAAGCATCAAAGAAAGATGTAGCTCAGCTTGTCTTTAGTCTTCAGACGAGATATCAACAAGTCAAAACGCATGGGAAACATTCTTGAGGGCATTCTCAGCTTTAACAATACAAATTCCATAAAACTACTTTGACAGGTCTATCCAGCAATGTATTACTTCCTCCTTCAAGGCTGCGGCAGCTGTGGCATTAATCTGCAAGAGCTATTTTACCTGTCAAACCGAGCATATGCGGAAATTTCATTAATCAAAGGCAGCTGTCAGGGGCCAATAACAGGTGGTTTGGTTTGGTGTCACTCTGCTGTGAGCACTGTTCATGACTGTTGCCAGGGGCACGATACAGTGCATCTACCCTACCTACAACCCTGACACTGTTCCCCCTCTGGCAAGACACACCAAGGCCTCAACAGGGAGCCGGCTGGTGAATGCAAAACTGTCACGCACACTCATTTCGAGGACTGTTGAAGCTCTAGACCTCAGTGTAGTGCAGGTTGACGGCAGATGCAGAATTCACTTCTTTGAACCTTATATGAGCTTTCTCGTTAAATGTGAAGCCTTTTTATGGCTGCAAGACATCATGTACTAACAAATATTTTTATGACTGCCATTGAGAAGAAATGAAATGGTGACCTGTGAACAAGGATTTTTCATTGTTCCAGGCTAGGCCAAATAACGTATTGGCCGAATTACACATCAAAGTGGACATGTAATTGGACACCACACTACATTTGGAAGTGAACAAATTATTTAAAGTTTGCTAGCTTTTTAGATTACCATCAAAATTTCTTGAACACTGGAAAACCATTAAAAAGTCTGTTCTGATTGCAGAGCTGTAAAGCAATGTGGGCAGCTCTTGGGAATCTCTTTTATTCAGGGGACACAGACACATCAGATGGTGGAAAGTAAATTGGGGATAGGTGTCCTGAAAACAGATGTGCTGCTGAATCCCTTTGGGGGCTTTTAAGTTTAAAACTAACTGCATCAGTTGTAATACACCTCTATTCGAGTAGTAAGCCAAGCAGGAACTAGACAAGCCAAATTGTATGCATTTCCCCTACAATGGCTCTGAAAAGATCTAACACAAAAGGCAGCATTATTAATGTTCTTGATATGGATCCATACTGTTACATTATTGCATGTTATATTTGTGGGTTTATCAGCAAAGTATTGGCTTCCTCTACAGGGAATAAAGATTGAGCACTTTCACTCAATGTTTTGACATAATGTAGGACAAGCACAGGTGCTACTAACACTTGCTGGTGTAAATAAAAAGGATGGAGGATAGACTCTTGACAGATATGCCTTAATGAATACTTTTGTTGGTATAACAACCCTCCTTTCTTATTGTTCCAAGTTTTGTGTCTATATTAAGCTCTTGAAAAGTTCACGGAATTTTACTGTATGCACAATATCAATCAACAAATAAGGAAGCTCATGACACACACATTTGAGGAGTAGTTGTTTATTACAGAGCATAAGGAAACTACCCAGTCTAGACATGAAGCATAATACAGTATGAGCTACTTGTTCCTCTGGAAGTTGAACGCATGTTGGTAGGAGGGAAGAAAAGTAAATGGGGAGTAGAGGAAATAGAAAAGGCACTCTTACACTTACTGTAGCCAACGGGATGACCTCCGAGTGGTAAAAGGGAACAAAACCAAAACTTGGAACTCGATCTCACACATGGGACGGCCATGTAAACAAGGCTGGTTTCTCTGTACTACACCAACCAAATGTTGCCATTCCATTAATGTGGATACGAGAGCCAAAGAATTGCACCAGACATTTGAATGGGATTTCGAAACTAACCCACCTAAAAACAAGATCCACAGTCCACAAATAAAGGTTGTAAAAAAAAAAAAATCGCCATTAACAGTAGCCAGTTGAGGCGGACCAAAGCTTTTCTGTACAACACTCTGGAGCCTCAAGCCAAACACTGAAAAATGATCAAGTCAAGAGGAATTCAAGATTCAATACCCAAGTGTGTTTAAAGCGGCCTTCTGAAACCTCGGCTTCTCTGTATCCACGCCGAGTTTCAGAGAACAAATAAATAGTGTTAAGGTTTGAGTCCAAGCCAATAAGTCTCTGTGGCAAAGAACACACTCCACTAAGGATAGAGATGGGAACCAGGTTTCTCTGTAGCTACACCTGCCATCAGTATACTTAAGGAGTGAAAGGGCCTTTAGTCATGTCAAACCATAAAAAAAGCAAGTGAAATTACATTTAAAAAAGGAGTCATTTAAAATCGAATTTCAATGCATAAACAATCCAATTTTTCTATCACTATCAAGTATAAGTAATGCCTCTGCAGACCAGAGCAGTGACATAGCAGCTTCTGACTTTTCTGTATTACGTCAGAAAACAGCAAAGATCTATAGAGGCATCAGAGGTTTTATGCTCATTTGAGAGCTCGAATAATTAGGATTTGGCTCACCCTTTAGCCTGCAATGCATAGCACTTTTTGTGACAACAGCAACAACCCTTGAATATTAAATTGTACCATTCTAGCATCCTCCACAAAGACGAGGGAATAAAGTGAACAAAAAAGGATAAAGAACACTGGGTCAGGGAATAATAGTAACCAGATTGATGAAGGAGGAATGTTTAGGAAGAAGCTCAACTTGTTTGAGAAGGTGCCAGATCAGAGGCCCCCTCCAACTATCAAATTATGCTTGTAAATTGACTTCAAAAGGTTTGGATGTTGCACAGACTCTGTATATCAGTAGCACCAGTAAATTAAGAGGGGTATCGCATATAGACTAATATGCAACCGCCATGACAATGAATATAAGACTGACGATACTGACGAGTGTGGAATGCCAAAAGGAGAACAACTGAACGCCGCTATTCAGGGTCTATCACAACAAGAAGCGGGGGAACCTCAAGACGCGGGGAAAACATGAAGCACTATGGTGCATGAGTTCATGGAACCCATCCAATTCTTTAAACATCAAGTTTCTGAGGCGTGCCTCCTATGACCAAGTATGCTACTGCAACCAGCAGAAAACAGTAACAAGACAAGGAGGGAGGTGCAGTGAGGAAGGGAGTCATGTGTTAAATGATATCATATTATGAGAGAGATATGCGCATTTCACCCCCCGGAACCTTGGAGGCTTCTCTGTAGTATACACCAACAGGCCTGGGGGGGAAAAGCTTAACAGGTTTAGTATTTGAGTTTTTTGGGCACCTCCCATGGGAAGGAGTCTCGGCCAAAGTGGCCATAGGCTGCAGTCCTCTGATACACGGGTTTCTTCAGATCCAGCTCCCTGGAATACATAATCAACATATTTAGCAGCAGTCTCAACCAGTGACCTCAAATGCACGCACACACTCATACTCACACAGGCAAACCCATCACATTTGCCAGTGGGGAGAGTCAAGAGCCACAAAAGAAAAAGGGAGGAAAAAAGGGAAAAAAAAAAAAAAAAAAAAAAAAAGTTTCTGCTGGTAAAGAGGGAAACACGTGAAGCTTCGCCACTTACCCTGCCAACCCTGAGCAGTGTTGTGCAGCTTGCAGATGGAAACCACACTCATCCAATTTACAAAAGGATGCTTATCTAACTATGAGCTGCAAGGTTTGATTACATAAGATATCATAAACGTCTACCCAGAAAGGTCGTACATTACCTGACAATGACTCCGGGACGGAGATCAAAGTTCCTCTTCACAATGTCGAGCAGCTCTCTCTCACTCTTGTTTGAGGTCCCGTAGTGGAAGATAGAAATGGAGAGGGGGTGGGCAACTCCAATAGCATAGGACACCTAATACAGCACATACAGTTCACATATTATATCAAACATAAAAACACAAAGAAAACTTCAGGTAGGAAGCTCCTGCAGCCCCACTCTCTAAAATGAAGACAGGTGGGTTTTGTCACTACCACTCACCTGGACCAACACTCTCCTGCAGAGTTCAGCCTTCACCAGAGACTTGGCCACCCAGCGTGCAGCATAAGCAGCAGAGCGGTCAACCTTTGTGTAATCTTTCCCAGAGAAGGCACCACCGCCATGGGCTCCCCAGCCTCCATAGGTGTCAACAATAATTTTACGCCCCGTCAGGCCAGCGTCACCCTATGATAGTGGAACAGAGGTTACAGAGGTAAGTAACTCACAGGCTTAATAGATTCATAAAGACACACCCTCCAACATTTACCTGTGGGCCTCCGATAACAAAACGCCCGCTGGGCTGCAGGTGGTAGATGGTATCATCATCCAAATAGATGCAGGGAACAACAGCCTTGATGACTTTCTCCTTCAGTGCATCTCTCATCTCCTCCAGGCAAATATCCTCATCATGCTGGACAGAGATGACAATTGTGTGCACACGCACTGGAAGCATGGCGCCACGGTCCTGGCGGTACTGGACAGTAACCTGAGAAGAAAGAGGAAATATAAATGAGCCAAATACTAACAACGAAATGATAATTTATTGTAATCAATAATAGCAACTATAATAGTTCTACCTGTGTTTTGGAGTCTGGCCGGAGCCAAGGAAGGGTGCCATTGCGACGCAACTCAGCCATCTTAGCGTTCAGCTTGTGGGCAAGGACAATTGTGAGAGGCATACACTCCTCTGTCTCATCAGTGGCATATCCAAACATCAAGCCCTGCAGAGAAAAAGACATTAACTCAGTGTTGAAAAACACAAATCCTTGTAAGGACTCTAAATACCAGCAATCTGTTACTTCAGAACACATGACAGACCAAAATGTTATCATCAACTACTAACCTGGTCCCCTGCTCCAATGTCCTCCTCATTGCGGTCGACATGAACACCCTGAGCGATGTCAGGAGACTGCTGCTCCAAGGCCACAAGAACATTGCAGGTCTTAAAGTCAAAGCCTGTGCAGGAAAAAAAACAGCAGGAGCTGAAGGCACCATTCTTAAAAAATAGACACATAGACAACACACTGAAAAACACAAGTGACAAATACAAGGACAACGTGCCACACCTTTGCAGGAGTCGTCATATCCAATTTGGCGGATGGTGTCGCGGACAACTTTCTGGTAGTCCACTGTGGCACGTGATGTCACCTCACCGGCCAGCAGGATCATCCCAGTCTTGGCAACAGTCTCTGTACAAAGGAAGCAAGACACAAAAATATAACTAACATCCAATATACACACTAGACTTGATGTGAACATAAACATGAAGACACATTTCCTCTTACCACATGCAACTTTGGCATCAGGATCCTGCTTGAGATGGGCGTCCAGAACAGCATCACTGATCTGATCACAGATCTTGTCTGAAAAAATAAGAAAAAAGCGACTAAACACCGGCATCGATAACTGAGTGCAGCAAAACCAGATCACTGGGGCAGATTGTCAGCCACCAGTCCGGATCGTGCTCGGTGGGAGTGGCTCGGAGGGTCTTAAACAGTCGCCATTTCAGCATGTGCACGTGTGGTGAGGAAGGGAACGCGCGCAAGTAGCCGGGAACCGGAAGGAGAGGGTGATTAACTTATAAACATTTAATTAACTACATCTACCGAGGATGTAATAAGACCTCCACTATCTGGCACTGCTGTTCAGACAAATGGATAATGTTACGAGTCATTGTGCCCCGCATGCTTCAGGAACAGCCCCGCACGATCCGGCACAACCAGGAAAACGCTCACTAAATCATAAAATATCTCTATATGTAATAACAGCTGTCAAGTAACGTTTACAGAGGATAGGATACAAACACAGGTGTATTTGCTGTTGATGGAGCGGACAGCGTCACCTCGTCAGCAAACATTAGCTAGCTAACGGTCACGTTAGCTAACATTAACGTTAGCTAGCAGCGCGTGTTCTCGTAACCGGCCCAGCTAACAGTCAAAAGGCCGGAACGTTCAAACCTGAATGATGTCTATTCCGGTTTTTATCATTACAGTGAAACGCGAGGTTGTAGGGGACGAGGGACAGACAAGGTTTTAAAAAACAGGTACATTTATGTCATTTCTGATGAAAGGTGCGGTGGTCGGGTCTTACCGGGGTGTCCTTCTCCGACCGACTCTGAGGTGAACAAGAAGCAGTCCTCGTCAATGAGGGAGTTATGAAAACCATTCATCTGCCCGTTCATGGTGGTTCACGGCGAAATGTGGGAGATGTTACGACGTTATTATCAAACTAACTGTGTGTTTCTTCTCACTAGCGGTGCCTCCTGCACTCCTCAATGACAGACCGCCTTTCTCTCTATTGATCTCGAAGCTGGAGCCTCATGGCGCAGAGCTGCGATATTTATACCGTGAAGTCAGACGCGCTGACGTCACGAGGAGGTGGCCCGTACCATTGAGCGCATCGAGAGGGTGGAGCAAACTGTAACCAGGAATGCGGTGCAGATTGGCAATCGGACAGCAAACATGTGCTGTCAAAAATGTTAGAGTGACATGAGAGCTTTGCTTAATCAGCGCCTTTTTTCTTAGAAATTATCTCACAACATCTGAAGTGTCTGTGTGTCAGGCCAGTGACCCCACCAGGCCTGGATCATAAAGTTTGTAGGTCTGACTTTACAACAGCTTTAAAACATTAACTTGAATCATGACCATGTTTATAGTCTATGATCATGACCTTTTATTTCACATAATCATCACGCACATCCTATACACACCTCAGCTATGACCCCAATACAAATCTAACCTTCAGTCAAACAATAAGCTCAAAAATAAAAATAAGTCCTAAACTTCTTTAAGAATTTCGGGTTGAACAGGTTGAACCATTGTTTTGCAGATGAAACTAAACAAAAACACAATGTAATTCAGAGTTGTGATTGACACTTGGCGCTCCTCAGACTCAGACTTCCCGCTTCATGTTTTGTTGTATTTTAAGCAAGTGAAAGTAAAGCTGGCCACCATTGTGCCCTGACTTGTTCAAGAATTTTTTTGCACTGACAGTTGTGTTTTTGTGAGGTTATAATCAGCTTATATTAAGACAAAACTTAAAGATTTAATAGGCCTAATAAAAGGCCAGATGTCAGACACCCACAAGATGTGATTTATATTTTTTATGATGTCTTAATACAAAAACATTGTGTGTGAGGTATTTTAACATTGGTCTAATTATACCAGGTAACACGTAGATGTTTCCTAGGAACCATTACTAGAGTTTCCATTTAAACCGACATTGATATAATTACTTTGATAAATTGTATTTTAGCTATCATATGTAAATCAGAACATGTGCTTCCTTGGTGAAACAACCCGCCTCACCTGGAAACACATTTGCAACAAAGTGAAAACTGGACAGTGGAGAGAAGAGGCAGGGGATATTTTATCTCAACAAAACCTGATTATACTTTACTCAAAAAGCTCCCATCTCCCTCTTACCCTTCAGGCCCTGTTGTGTAATATAATCAAAAGCTCTGATTGTGAACATGCTGTACGTTTATAGGCAGCAGATGGACAAAATTAATGTCTCTATAAGGTCTGGTTTACAAGCTGCAAAGCAAGACCATTTGATTTATTTGAGAAGAGCAAAGGTCTGAAACTAAGAGGGGTATCTCTAGTTTCAGCTGGGGAACACTGTATTGCAAGTGATTTTAAATTACAACATATAGGCTCCTGTGTTTAGTCAAAAAAAAAAAAGACAGATTCGTCCAGAATATGATGCACATGTTGAAGCTGGGACATTGTGGTTTAAGACTTTGAAACAGGTCACTGGTTCACAAAGGCAGCACACCGACATCTTTTCTGCTTGTCATTATGAATTTCTGAAATCCTGTGCCTATTAAACCGTCCCATTTCCAAGGTATGTTTAACTAAGAATGACATGACTTGTCACAGTGACCAAGCATTTACGAAGGGGCGCATAAACAGTTACAATCAAAGCCCAGTGTTGCATCATGAAGCAGAGAGAACTGATATCTAAATACAATGAGGAGATATGATGCAATCTCTAAATTAAGTCAATGGTCCGTGGCTGTGAAAGTCAGACTATAACTGTGGTTGCTGGATAATTTTCATGACCAATCATGTGAGATAAATTATAAAGGTAGAATTGATATCCTACACTATATACCATGAGGATTATTACACACTCACAATGACTTATGTCACCAGAGGTCATAAAAGGTAAAAAAAAAAAAAAAAGAAAAAACAAGACTCTTGATACTCATGGCATTACAAGATCATTTGTATTGTCAATCAGTACCCTTTTAGTTTTAATTTAATGATGTTATTTGGGATTGGAGTTTCGTGTCACTAAACCAAGCAACTCAATCCCTGACTAGTGTTGCATCAGAGCGGTACAGTGTCACCATGAATTTGCAGGGTGGACACTTTCTTTTCAGAGGGCAAAAGCATGATGCAAGATGCACCTGGTGTTGCCTTCTGCAGGATGTGTTGTTGTGTCTGTCACCCACATTTATGCAAAAAGCCCAAAATAGTAAGCAACTTCCACCTTAAACAATTATAAATCACAGCTGGTTGGTTGTCCAAAGATGGCCAATAATAGACTGGATGTTCACACAAATATTGCTAAACACCGAATGAAGTTCAACTCTTTTGCATAACTGAAGATAATGCATGTTTAGTATTGTTGTATTATTGACCTTCATAGTCATAATGCCAATATTACCTGCACTTATTTGTGGAAAGTTCTATGGTGGGAATGACCATTTCCACATTATAAGCACCCAAACACACACACATAATAGATTATTCTGTAATTACCCATTTCAAGTAATGTTAATAAATAGGAAGAGAGTCAGGAAACAGACAGACAGCACAATTTGAAGGGGAGTATATTATTTCTTTGGACAGTGTTTGCACTAGTTTTTGGGGTGGGAGAACAAAGCAAGCAACCCCTAAAAAAACCTTCTCGCTTCATTGATCAGATGATTTCACACAGATAAATCATTTTCATATGCCAACAATCAACATCTCACAGGCTTGCTATATTTTTTGTCAAGCTCATTCACAATTTTAAAGACCTGTAGACTAAACAATCTACACTTCAGACAGTAAAAGCAACATTTGATCTGAATTTACTAAAATGGAAACTGGAGAAATCAAACTCTTTCTTCATAGTTCTTAATAGAAAAAGAAAATAATTATCAATATTTTTATATCTTTTGATATTTCCATTGAAATAATGCTCCCTCACTGGCCAGCAGAATTCAGGCTCATTTCACAGTTAAATAAGAAAATAAATACATAATTTAAGTAAAATAATCTTTGTGGCATAGATTGTCTCCTATTTTGTGTTTTCTACCATACTTAATATTTGTCCTCTACATACATATTTCTTCTATTATAGCCACATTATTACAAAACAATAACATTCTGTAGACAGAGCATTTTTTTTCAATAACATTTCACAATAGATAGTCAATGGTCATGACTGCAGAACTGATCATACTCATCTAAATTAGCTAAAGTAGGACAAAGTCATACAATCTTTAACATTTTTTAAACGTTACTCTACACAAAGGTCCAATAGATTTTTCATTTCAAAATCAAGAAAATACATGAATGCACTATGAAATGATTCAAACAATTTCAGATTAATGCAAGCACAACTGTCCTGCATTTTCTTCACCTAACATTTATACTGAAGTTTAATTTTTATACTGTCCTTACCATGTTTTTCTAACAATTTTCACAGCCACGATTATAACAAAGAGGAGTCAAAAACAGCACTTTACGGCACAAAAATCACAGTACCGGAATGTACAGTATGTCCAGCAGCAAACCATGCAAACACAGTCACACCCCATTCACTGCCACGGCCTGCTACACACACACACACACACACACAACCTCCATCATCCAAAACACACACACACACACATACATCCATAAAAACACATACACACAAAAACTGATTACAGACATACACACTGAGGTTACAGCTACAACAGTATACACTGTCCTACGCTAACAGCCCAAAAGTACAAAGTGTCTAAGACGGTGCATCAGAGGTCACAAGGTAACAATGCAACACAACTACTGTGACTCTTCACTGTCAGCTAATCACCAGGATCAGTAAGGGAGGATCTGAGCAAGAGAAAACATAAACAGAGGAACAGCGAACTGAAAAAAGAAAGCAAAAGTAAAAAAAAAATCATACAAAAAGAGATAGACAGATGACAGATAGAACCATTTAATTTATTTGAAATATCACATAGCATTGTGATATTTCACAATAGTGGAACATGTCAGCTTTGTATTGTACCACTTACAGTATAATGCAAAGCCCTGTAGTAGCTCTACATAGTAGAGTTCCTGCTCACATTTGTCAGAGATGTCCAGATTGATCTATCAGTTAGTTTTGTTCCATGTTGAAAACATCACGCAAAAAAGCTCCAAATTTGAATATGTATTAAAAATGGAATAAAAACAAATATGTTATTTTTGCTTTCTGATTAATTATTTCAAACATAAGGCCCATTAACTAATACGGCACATTGCATGTGTCAAAGCAATATACTGCATGTTTCCTGGGTCAAATATTGCTGTAGTTGTTACCACTGTAGCTGGCCCAGCAAAGTTCATGGCCAACAGTTAATGAACTAGTACTGGCCAGACAGCTATGCAGTGTCAGCTGACAGCTATCTGCACTAATTTGGCGCTCTATTTAAAGGCCCTTACGCTCTCACTCTCTACTCTGACATGTGCTGATCCACTGCCATGGCTAATGGCCGAGCCCCCCAAATCCCAGTCTCCACCTACTTTGGTTCTACTCTGTTTTTATGATCCCTGGAGGGGCCTTACTCCCATTGGTGGATCGTTTGAAATGCTACCTGCATGTTATGTATAATGTTGCTGTGTAATGCATTCTGAATTTCCAACACAGGGTTTATTTGCAAGAGTAGACTCATACTGCCATGTGCTTTCATAGGATGTTTTGGAATAAAATGCATTTTTCACTATGTCTCTATGTTCCTCTTGGTCTGAGCAGATCTGAATTATAATAGATACATGTTCCACAACTAAAGCAAACTAGTGATTTGTGAGCAATGTCTGTGTCAAGTATGTCATACTCCTTTTCTCAAATGCCTGCATGCAGTCTGCTGACATGACTGATAGATACATCAGTGCAGAGTTTCAAACCATTGTCAGAAAATAGGAAGGATGGATTCAGTCTTTTACTCTACATGACCATAAATCCTTGAGTATTTAATGCAAGGTGTCAGCTCCCTGTACTGTCCACACCTGAGAACGGACAAAGATAGAAGAAACACAGGACAGAGTGAAAGGTTTACAAATAAAAAATATACAATGTGCACAGCTTAATAGAACAACTCAAGGCAAAGTAAGCCTTCTGGACAAACCAGAGGGCTGTTCCTGAAAAGGATGGCATCAGAAACTGTATATTGTCATTACAGAAAACATACAGCGTAGTGGATGTATTTAATAAAAGACACAACAGTTGGCTATGTGACCTGTGACAACAGCAGGGCTTGGTTGTGCATCACTGCCCTGAATCCCCTGTGTCTTTTTCTTTCTCCCCAGGTGCGGACGCCTGGCTGCTGCTGCCCTCTGGTGGACAACCTGTGGACTCACTCTCAGCTGTTGTAGTGGTGCTGGATGGAGAACCATCAGTGACGTTGAGCCCTTTCATTTTGGCCTTCGTGGGGCTGCTGGAGCGGCTGCCGCTGCGGCTGCCGCTGCGATGGTTGCGGTGCTTGCTCTTGCATGGACTGGGACTGCGGGACCTTGTCTTCATGAGGACAACAGTGCTGTCGTCTTCTGAGCTGAAGTCGGAGCTGTCTGAAGAACTGTGGTCAAGACCTGTAGTGGGAAGCTGGATCTGAAGATAGATGAAGAAGAGGATGAGTGGGATGGAGGTGGGAGAATATAGAGAGCAAAATGCAGGGAGCACCAGCAGTAACAGCCTGCAACAGATGTAAAGTCACCCTTTCAGAGATAATGCATTTGATTGTTTTAACGTCAAGAGAGCAGCAGCAGAGTTATGATTACCTGAAATGGCTCTGTTACACCCACAATGGTGCTCATGTTGTTGCTGTAGTAACCCAAGATAAAGTCCCCTGAGCCTTTGGGCAATTCCTCCTCAGTAAAGGTTACCTGAAAAACAGTTTGTCAGACGTGTATTAAATGTGAAAGGAAATCAGCTCTTAAAAAGATTCAACACGCATCCACATTACCTGATGTTCTTGTCGATGAAAATCAGCTTCCTCTTGCTTGGCCCACACGTATCCCACATAGTCCTTATGGTGTTTGAAACCCACCTAGGGGAGCAGCAGCGCAATCACAAACAATAAGTGCTTCAAATTAGTAATGCAGAGAAATATTTGCTATGCTACTCCTGATGATGTGCTGACACGGATTCTACAAATGTTACGTGTTATTTACGTATTTACCTTGTACAGTCCGATCCAGTCCCAGGAGCTGCGAGAGAAGTTTGGCGTCACTTTGAATTTTGCTGTGGCATCAGCAATACTATTCCACTCATCCTCCACTATGAGTGTGACCAGGGGAATATCCACCTTGTACGGGAACTACAAAGACCATAAACCATGTGACCATAAACATTAATATGCAACAAAAATACTGTAAGCAAACTTAAATGCTAACGAGGGCTGAGTAATCAATCTTCAATAACTCTTAAGTATCAAACCTGTATGGTCATATGCTCGTTCTTGTGTGGGTAATATTCGAGCCGCAAGTTTAGACTGTATTTTACATCGGCAAAGTTCTTATACAGCAGCAGAGCACCAATGATTAGTCAATTAATTGATTGAAAGAAAACTAATCACCAATTATTTTGATAATTGATGAAGTGTTTCTGTTATTTTTTTAAGCAAAAATGTCAAACATTTGCTGTTTACAGCTTCTTAAATAGAAGGATTTGCTGCTTCTCTTTCATTTGTGATAGTAAATGAAGGTTGGTCTGGTTGGACAAAAGAAACAATTTGAAGATGTCACTTTGGGCTCTGGTAAATTGTGATGAGCATTTTTTACAACGTTTTGACATTTTATGAACTAATCTATCAATCGTGAAATAATCAGCGGATTAATCAATAATGAAAAAAAATGTTAGATACAGACTAAAACATCACATATTGTTGTTTGGTTCAAACTAAGGTGTTGAAAATAATATAGTTTTGGTATTGATACCTAAACTAAGCACTGTGTTATCAATACAATGTAGTATCAATAAATGTCAAAGATGAGAGGTCATCTTTACAATGTGCCCTGCTGTGTCTCACCTGCAGGGTAAAGATGGAGGAGACTGGCTTGTGGTCACTGACGGTGTATTCCATGTGACTTCGGTAGTAGTGTTGTGTCACTTTGGTCCCGCTGGTCAGCCCTGAAATGGAGCCACGCTTCCCTGCGCTGAGAGCGGTGCCGGCAGGTGCTGTGGCTCTCAGGCGCCACAGGATCCGGTCGGTCCAAGCTGGTTTACGCTTCTTCCCACTGTACAGAGAGATGGGGGCAGAAAGAGAGGGATGGAGATGAGAGAAAAGAGAAAAAAAAATACTATCTTTTTTAGAATTAGTACATGAAAAAAAAGAGCCACTTTAATGCTCCCCCGGGCTAGTGAGGACCTTTCAGAGTGGAGAGTATAAATATTACTGAGCTTGGCTCTGTGATATCTGGTCAGTGGCCTAGAATTCATAACAGCACCCCCGGCAGCACCAACCTCGTGTCATATGTATCTGTTCCAACATCAAACTTGTAGGTGGGAGGGAATTTCAGCGGCCCTTCTTGGAAACCCTCCAACACCGTCTCACTGTCTTTGGCCATATTGAGCTGTAACAATGATGAATAAGCAGACATCACTCACTGAGGATTTCTGCTTGGCACAGAAGTGACAGCTCTTTTAAGGAGATAGTGTGTTTCTCTATTGCCCTCTAGTGGCATTACCTACACAGTGCATGGTCCACCAGACAAAGAAGGAAGATATTTTATCACATACGTTCTGACTTTTAACACAATTTCAGCTATATGTCAAAGCAATATACTGTTAAGTTAATATACAATATACAATTATACAATAATATACAAGTTACGTTAAGATTTTAGAGTAAATAACTTTTTGGAAAATAATCATGGATAATATTTCACTGTATAGACCTCTTTTGTTCTTAACAAAATGAAAAACTCAATCAAAAATTACCAGATCAGCTGATATGAATACAGAGGAGCTGCAAGATAAATTAATTTTCTTTTTACAGTATATTTGACAGTCTATTTTTACCTGATCCTTTTCCCACAACATTGGAAACTTGTTGTTATCGATGGCTGATTTTACCACTTGCATATCCAGGTCATCAATGCGGAAATTGAGATCCCCGAACCAGAACACCACACTGAGAGACAAGGAGTCATTTCATGAATTCATGAATTCAAACAAGTACAATGCCTCTGCAATGCTGATTGCAGAAGTACTGTGACACCAGTTCCCTCATAAAACATGAATATGGAGAAAACAATTGTGTGATTGTTTGTCACATATATATCAGAGTTATCAAAGCTTGCATCTGATTTTTTTTACTGCTCATCAGACAGATGCAAAAAACTGCACATGTATCTATATTTATGTGTGTGTGCCTGTGTTTGTGTGCTGACATACTCATGGTCAAGAACCCCGGTGGCAGCCTGACCCTCAAACTGCTGCTGCTGCAGGATGCTCTCAAAGTCCTCCATACGCTGATCTGAGTTTTCCATGTGAGCCGGCAGGTGGCAGTTGAGGAAGCAGATGGTATGGCCGAACACTGACATGCGGGCACTCACACCACCTTTATTCCCCTGTAACACCGGCAAGCAGAGAGGAAGTTAAGTAATATTTAACTGAGGAAGGCACACACTGTTGAAAGAGGGACATGGTGTATTCATTTACTCATCATTTCTCTGGCAGTAAAATTAAATGAATGAATGAACGAATCAGTGATGGAAAAGTGCCTGAACACAGTGTTTGGTGGTCTGTGTTTTCACTGTACTGAGTTGTCCGTGTGTCTGTGCTACAGAAAAATATTTAGTTCACTCATTAAGGACCAGTGAAGAAGGTCATAAATACTTAATGCTAATAGTAAAGTGCACAGTGGGGGGACAGGATGAGTCTGCAGCTTTCTTCCCGCTGTTCTCCCAACTGCTCTGACCCATTAAAACAGAAAAGATGCTTCAGTATAAAATCTGCAGAATGTGCAGATGCTTGAGTTCATACAGGAAGGAATTCACTCTAAACTGAGTACTACATAAGACATTCACTGTGATATTAGTTCTTAGTAACATAATGCAGCAAACATCTATTTTTAACCTGTTTTAAAGAGAACTTTTCTTGTAAACAAAGTTCATATAGACTGGTTGCTTGTGTCACCTAATTTTCATATCAGTTAATATAGATTAAAAATGACTGAAGTTGCCTGTGGTTGATTTTTATTATGCTTGGCTTTCCAAGGATTAATAACGGCTGGCTGTGAGATGCCAACATCTATATCTCTGTACTCATAAAAATGGATGGAACAGCATTTGACTAACAAGTAGCAAGAGTTGATAACATGGTTGGTGTGCAGTAGCTCCAGCTTCTCATGTATGTTATTTTTGCACCAGACTGCAGACATATGCTCAGCAGATGTAGCAACAACACTGTTTCCAAAACAAGCTGTAGACGTGTGTAGAAACTGTAGTGGAAACTGTGGTGTCTCTCAGATCTCTATCAGGGTATCAATGACTGTGATGCAAGCTTAAACCAAGTCACTCTAGCAGAGATGCTGTCTCGTGTACAGCCAAGCTTCCATGTGTCAAGCTTCTGTAACAGAATGCTGATAACAGAATGGTGTCAGTAGCCATCTCACCCAGTAACCCCCCAGGCCAGTGCGGGTGGTTTCAGTCTGGACTCCGCGGAGGAAGGGCAGATGGAAATATTTGGCAAAGACCAACAGTAACAACCCCTGCATCCGCTGGGAGGTCACCTGAGGGACAGACAGGTGAGGAGAAACAGACAAACATGAATAGACACACAGTAAGAGTTATGATTAGGTGCTTTGCATTATTCTTACAGTGTAACTGTATAAATATCTTTCTACTTGCACTAAAATTTCAATAAACAAATTCTCTGAGCTGAGTCTGACATTGCTGTGTGTCCATTTCTGCTGCTCTGTTTCATTTTCTCTTCCCCTCCTCTCTCTCACACTCCCACCTCTTTCTAACCCCTTGCATTTCCATTTTGCCCTGCAGGATCCTGTGGCCCAGCGCTCCCATTAATTTACACGAAGCACTGCACATTAAGGAGGCCATAGCTTGTGGTCTCCCCTCGCTGCGGCAACAAACCACTTTGTAGAGGAAACATGATGTCCACACTGCAGACACATGATGGTCAGACCTTTACTTCCCAAGCCCTCCACCGTCATCTCAAGCACTCGCTGCTGGTTATGCATAACCATTTATGGTTATTTATGCATAACAACATTTTGACATTTGTGCACCTCTGGTATATAAAAAGAAGTGTACATACTGTACAAAAGGGGCAGTAATATGACACATGCATTTGCTACATGGAACAAGATGGGGTATTTGCATGCTATTTCAAACCCCTCACCAGATATTCATCCCTCCCTCTCCCTCTCTCCAGCGGTCCACACATCACAATCCCCAACTGCAGGCCGAAGAAGCATGATCACACTCCGCCTGAAATGCCCTGTGGGCAGTAATGGAGGCACACATCTCCACGTGACATAAGACCCTCTCGCTTGTGTACTGACTGGTTATCTGAACAACTTTGTTGCGTAATAGATTCTACTGAACCGTAAAGTGGACCGACTTGATTTGTGGTATGTGTGCAGACACAGACAATAACTGTTTGTGTATCTGTGTGTGTGTGTGTGTGTGTGTGTGTGTGTTTGTGTGTGTGTCTAAAGTCTGAGAGAATATACCTTTGCCTGCAAGTACTGTGGTTGAAAAGCATTTCTTATCAACATCAGCGAACAGTGGAAGAGCTCCCGAAGGCTGCCATGCTACATTTTGGCTAAGAACAGAAAAGACATTTAATCCCAAAGACAAGTGTGTGTGAGTGAGAGAGAAAGAGAGGCAGAGAAAGAGATCGAGCGAGTGCATGTGTGCAGCGGTGTATGTTTGACCTTGTGCAGCACACATGACTGAAGAAATGAGCTGTGAGTAACAAGTGTGATGTTAGCAGCAGGGCAGCCTGGGAATCTGGAAGAAGTTCACTGCAAAATAAGGCTTACTAATTCCAGCCATTAATACTGACAGCCACAGAAACATCAACATCTTCTTCAACTATTCATTAGACACATGTACATTAGATTTATTGACATATGTGCTTAACAAGTGAGTCTTTTAAATGAAAAAAATAATAGGAAGGTCCCTGTTATTGCAGTGTCCACAAATCTATAAAATATGAACTAACCTAAACATTAATCATACATATTATAAAGCTATTAGCCTCACAATATTTAGAATGTATGTTTGGCTGCTTCATAGTGTAATGACTTAAATGCTCAGTCAACAAATTTTGACAAAATGTCAATCCAATAAATCACACTGCACACAAAAAGTCGTGCTGCAACACGTTCAATAGAGTGTGTCATGTTGCAATTAGAGATTAGGGCCAGAAAAAAAAACGGTCTTTGTTAATTTTTGCATTTAAATTGTGGCTTGCTAAAACAGGAACAATGGTGAAGATCAGCAACTGTGTGGTGAATAGAGAGAAAAACTGTCTTGTTGGCTCTGTATTTCTGCAGTGAAGGGCTGAGTTTAGTGAACTTTCCTGACCATGAGTCTTGGTGAACAGACTCACAGCGGAGAGAACTGATGAGGTGTCTTGTTACTTCGGGTCTGTCTGCTATATTATGACAAGACAGATTCCCGCTGACACCATCATGTATCTCCAACTAACACATCCCTTTAACCTGCTCACAGCATTAATCTCCACAACATAAAGTACACAAAAAGGTCACGTGGAGAGGATTTTAATGGGGTTTAAACTAACGTAGCAGGCCGTGAGATAGCTGGAGGACGGCATCAGTCTCACTGTCAGGGGCCCATCAACACTGACAATGACGTGATCCAAAAATAAAACAGCATCCTGGGAGACATTTGTCTAGCTCTTTCAGCTCGACAGCTGATTCACGCTCTCTGGCTCACCATGCCAACAGAGCCACGAAGCAGCCAGACGAACACCAACCACAGCTGCGCTATGTGCCCTTAACATAAAACATGGGAAATACCAACACACCAGACAGTTGTGAGAAAATATTTTTTTGATGATTTCTGTATAAATGTTTTAACCTCCCCATGGACATTTTGCAAACATGTAGCCACGCTTTTAATGTTTTATTATGGAACATACATTATAGTAAGAAATACTTGCTACATCCCGTTTAATATGTGCACAGAATGAAACCTTTTCTTAGTTTGCCACACTGGGTATGTGAAGACATTATGAACTAGAAAGACCGAGTGAGGTGAAGGTATGCAGCCATAAAGCAACACAGAGGAAGACCAAGAGACAGCAAGAGCTTGACTTTGCATTATGAGCTTGGCAGACAGCGGAAGATAACAGATACGCTGACATTACACGCCTGTTATGAATTATCACCCCATCCGTTGCTCAGGGAATAAAATGAGCCGAACCAGCAGCGGCAAGCAGAGATCTCATCAGCGATCACGTAATGCGTACAGTATGAATCTAAGCTGATTAGTATTTTACTATGAGAGTGTGCATATGTGTTGATAATAAAAGCCATTACTGACCAGCACATAACCAAAGGGGCTGAGTCTCTCCATGCAGACCTCGCTCCACTGGTCTGTGAAGAGGACATCTTTCAGCCTTTTGTTAATCATGGAGTTCACTTCCTGCAGCCTTGGAGATAAATGACACACAACAACACACAAGGGTCAACAGCAGACAGAGAAGTAAGAGGAGCTGATGAGTGGGAGCTTTGATAATGTAGCGGCGGATTAATAAATGGATGAAAATTTTAGCCGTAAGGGGAGAGACGTCCCTGTGGTTCACAAATCAGTCTGACCGCTCATTAGTGGCATTGTCTGCAGTGTTGATGTGGGACAAGTGAACATAAATGGACACCTGAGCTTTTATGTGGAAGAAAAAGCATGACTTCTGCACCACAAAGCACTCACCCGATAATGTACATGTCTGTGTTTCCATCACCCACGTTCAGTCCCAGCAAGGAAGTGATGTCATCAGGCGGCGTGGCCGAACCCACGTTCCAAGTGATGATGTGCACCCTGTCGAAAAAAGGCTATTATGTAATATCTCTTATAAACGCTCATCTCCTACACACCTCAGTGTCATGACTGACAGACTGTGAGTGAAACAGCAGAACCATTGTATTAATATGTATCTGTCCATCTGTGAACACTGACATCTTTTCTCTCAATTTCTTACCACAATATATCAGTGACAGTTGTAATATCAAGAATCAATTACACCATGCAAATTTATCATAATGTAATAAATTCATTAAATGAGTGAAGAAACATTAATATTAAGTAAAAACAACAGACAACAGATGTTGATTTCCAGCAGCAATTAACTGTATAAATTACGGCAGCTGCCAGCCAGTACTGATCCAAACCAAATGTTGTATAAGGAAATGTATTCACACCTCATATGTTGTCAATTACAGGATCATTTATGCAATGTGATTTTAAAAATAGGGCAGGCTGGAAGCCCAGTAGTTAGCAATGTCATTTAAGACAACTTAATAAGAAATGCACTGGCTCTGAAACACAAGCCAACTCTGGATTCTGAAGTCTGAGGACACGCAAGTTAGGAAATTAGAAAACTTAGGAAATTAGAAAATACAAATATGAACATGAGAATCTATTTGTCGTTATAAATACAGTGTGTTAGGTGTCAGACTGGTGACCCTGTCTGGTGTGTACACTAGGACAGGCTCCGATCTCCTACAATCCTAAACAAGACAAGCAGTTCAGAGAATGAACAGAATCAAATTCTGCACATCCCAACCTTCCGACTATGTTACACACGTTTAAGGATCTACATTCAATGCAGTATTCATCAACATCAGGGAAATCAAATGTGAATGAATATGAAGCTCCTCTCTGTTTACTGGCCAAATTGATGTAGCAGTACAGGAAAAGGGCCATCAAACCCTAATGTCACAGTTGTTCCCTTGAGGTTCAGCTCCCAGGAAAACTCCAACAATGTTCTATAAAAAGCAGCGAGCTCACTATGCTTGCGATGTTATCATTAAACTTTCCAACGGACCCTTCTCACAGCTGCAGCATGTAAAACACAACTGCAGCTAATAAAGTTTACAAAGCATAAATGTTTCTTAGGCTTGCAAGTTTTGTTGTTCATTAAATTACCTAAATCAGACTTTTCAATTTTTATTAGCTGCAACTGTGTTTTCTGTGCTGTACCTGGGTGCTCTGACAAATATATTTGCATATGTTATTCTTATCTTTTATTTCTTTACCTTACTTGTTCATAGATTCAGCAAGCGAATGAGTAACCAGTTTACTGTACAGTGATTCACTATCTACTGAAGCAAGGAGTGGTTACAGACACGCCCATAGAAAAGAAAGAACATCCAGTGGGAAAGAAAGAACCTCACAGACCATTACGTGAAAACATGTCACCTTTATAAAGCTTAACATGTTTCAGTCCCTAAAATGGGTGATATTATGTAAATTAGAGAAACATCACTATCACATATTTTGTTGTTGGATTCGTAAAGTAAAAGAAATAAATGTTTCCTGACAAAGAAACAAATAATGTGTTAATTATGATCTTTAGCAAAAATCAACCCACTACAATCATGCAGCCTTGCAGTGTTGGCTGTCAGTGTATATAAATATTTGTTATAAATAGTTGTTATTATCTTTCGGCTGCCTGGGAAAGAAAGGCCATGTGGAGACGTGCTGAGACATGAATGACACACACAGATCAGGGAACTTGCCTGAAGTCCTCCACAGTCTGGGCTTGAGTGTCGGCTGTACCTGCTACAGAGAGAGCTCTCTGTGCATGAGGGTTCAGGTGAGGAGGCACAGGCCTGCTGGTAGGTGGGTGGGGGACTGAGGCGGCCCTAACCGGGTGGTGGCCTGGACCTTTGGGACCAGCCTTAACACTGTGCTCTCCTAAGGGTTTGGCTGTCGCAGGGCGGGAGGGTTTGGGGCGACTTGCCACAGCACCATCAGGAGTGCACTCTTCCTGGTTAACCTCTGCAGCGGGTTCGGCTTTGGGCTTAGGTTCGGCGATGTCGACGGAGCCCTCTACTCTGGCGCTTCTCTGGGGCCGTCGAGGCCTGGAGGGACCTGCAGGCTGAGCAGTGGTGGAATCAGAGGCTGGAGCTGCTGCATCTGATGTTGGAGCTGGAGTGGTTTTTAAAGCATCTGCTGCTCCATTTGGGTTGTCTTCTTGCGTCTTGCTTTGGCTTGAATTGTCTTGGTCCATTTCTTATGATTTCTGTGACAAATAAAGACAACAAGACTGTTTCCACATGTAAAACCAAAGCACAGTCTTTGTGGCCATGCAATGATATAAGGAAAATACATTTTTAAAAAGTGAGCTAGGCAGGTACAGAGACATTTCTACTAGTGAATTACTAACATGCAGCTTCTTTCACAAATGGCAAGTCAATTCAGCTGATGAGTCATGAGACCCTATTGACCCAGCAGGACAACTGAGTGAGTCACCCAGGCTCCCACCATCGTGACTCTTCAATTACCTGCCTTCTCATGGCCTTAAAAACAGATGAATACGGCTGCATGCATTGACAGGAGAAGACACATGAAAGGACTAAATACAAAAAAAACAACAGCTGTAGAGCAGGAAGAGACAAGAAGACATGTATTCTCATAATGTCCCAACCTCGTAGAGCTTTTGGATGGAAGATTTGGAGAAAAAAAAAAAGCCTGGACACAGTTTATCATCCCCTCTACTCGTGCCTAAGCTGCCTGCCAGTCCTCCAGTAACTAGGGAGATGCTCAGTCAGTTCATATCAGCTCAGAGCACCTGCCACACACTAACACAAGGAACCGCTGCACGGTCCAGAACAGCAAAAGTCAACAGCATGGAATAAACAACAACAGAGAGAGAGGCAGCTTCAGAGAGATCAGACAGACACGGAGAGCAGAGGAAGACGACAGAAATGAAGGAGGAATGTGAGCTCATTCATTCAAGTAACAATCCATTCAATTATCGTGTGAATAAATGTCTGCTTTGCTTTTCTGCATTGCTGATTGATGTAACACAATAGCAATTTAAGCTGCTGTACATCCAGTTTGTAAAAGATTTTACAATTTCTAAATAAAGGTAAAATGGGCAAAGCATTTCACATCAGAGGCAACTGCTTCAATGAAGTGATGAAAAATTAATAAATAACTGAGTAATTACAGCGATATCCAGCATGGCTGATGACAAAAGAGGGCCACGTATAAAAATTCAAATTTCCATGGAAAAAAAATGGCCATGCAAGAAAGAAAAAGGAAAAAAGATATTAGGCACAATGTAGTCTTTAGATTTTTCATCACAAAAGAAGAAATAAAAGCAAGCAAGGATTTCTCAGATGTTAATTCCCTAAAACAAAAAATTAGCCACAGATGGGGACTCGCTTGTGGACATGTCTGAGCAACTTAAAAGAGCTGATTTGGGCACAACAATGTGGCAGCCCGACCCAGATCCATCAGTCAGTGGCGGTGAGAGTGAAACATGTGAGAGAAGGGCCAAAGAATGTCCGTGTCATATCTTTAATGAGGGTGAGAGGACACCTAACCTCACGTTATCGTCTGCTAAATCATGGCAGGCATTAACCCATTGTATTCTCTACATTATGGACACAGTCTTGGTCAGTAGGGAGAGAGAAGGCTATGTGCTTGGGGACAGAGAAACAACAAAGCTCTCTGGTAATTATTCACATGACCTTGAAGAGACGGAGGCCATGACTTTCATGCAGAGAGGGTCGAGCCGCCTCTGTTCTCAACATGTGCCCAGAAACACACTGGTCTTTCAGTCCACCAATAACCTGGTGCCTGTCTGGGCATAATGTATTCCTATGGTCCATGTATGGCATTTAGTGGGGGAGTGTGGAGGAGGGTGGAAGGGCGATTGGGCACACGTGGGAGTGGGTGGGTGCAAAACGAGCCGAGGGAAGCGAGGGGGAGAGCCGAGCGAGACAGCCCATTCAGTGACAACACTGTGTCTCTTTGCAGAATGTCTCCAAATTGATCCTCTCACACTTCCCTCTGGCACTGTCTATTTTTCCAAGCTTTAATCCCTCTTCTCTCTCTCTTATCGTCCCATTTCTCTAATCCTTTCTCTCTCCACATCTTCTCCCACACTCTGTTGTTCCATTTCACCCACCTTCACTGCACGGGCAACGAATCGCTCACCCACCAATTTTGTGTTCCCCATCCAATATTTTTCCTTCCACATCAAGCTGAGCGCTGACGCTATTCCAGACCTAAAATCTCTTCTTTCCTTTCCTCTCTTATTCCCCCCGCGCTCTGAGGTGACACTTGTGCGCCTCCAGCGACGTGCTCTGTATTGTTTCCTTCAGCCAACCACCTCACAGTCACTAAGCATGACATCAACATGCCCCACCGGCCAGTGTAACAACTACTGGACATAGATCATAATCTGCAGTAATGTGTGTGTGTGCAAGGGAACATGGGAAAAAATAGGGGAATGAGAGGGAAGGTGACAATGGGAATGAGAGCACGATCAAAACACGTATGACATATTGCACAAAATATCTGTGAACTGGGGGGTACAGTATGTAAGGCTTTGCAAGGGTGATGATGAAAGAAGGAAATACAAAAATGTGAGACATGGACACTGATTAAGGTGGAAGTAGCACATGCAGAGGCTTCTGTTTGGATTCAGGAAAACACTTATCTACATTTTTCTGCATGTCACAATCTAAACACAGCGCAGTTAATCTTTCTAACACAATAAATGCTCCTTTCCTTTATGCATGACAGAGCAAGAGCCAAATATTTGCCTTTCTGGGAACAGTCATGACAGTCGACCACTTCTTATTCCACTCACGTTCACCGAGGAGAGAGTGGAATGATTTGATAATAACAAATGTGTCATGGTGTTTACATGCACCCTCCTGAGGGGGTGAGAGCTGAGAGAGCCAGGAAGGATGTAGTGTAACCCAAACAGCAGGCTCTCGCCAGCCTTCTTGAATCCTCTGATGGGACTATTTGTCAACACACACAGTTTTGGATGACCGAGTCAGTTGAATGGCCAGAAGCCATATTTCATGTCTTTCTTCTTTAATGTAAAGGAAGTCATCTATATCTTTACACTGAATTATCTTGTATATTAAATCCTCAGCTCTGCGTGGTTGCACTACGTTGACACAGTGATTCCAGCCATAATGCTGATCACATTTTCCCACCTCTTCAGTGTTTAATGTTGAAATTACAGCCAAGCAGAGTGTTGGTGTTCGGGGCCTCCAGGGCCATATGCCCCTGTGACAGGGATACTAATGATGACCCGGACAGAAATGACACCGGCAGCTGCTGCCACAGCTGTAAATGGTTCCTCCAGGTCCTAGTGCCACCGAGTATCACTCTCCTGTATCCAGGGGGCTTCATCTTTCTGATCAGGTCACAGCCAAGGCTGTAGCATGTCACAATGGTTTTGCTCTCAGTCCAATGCTGAAGACATGTGCTGACAACATACAGTAAAATGTCTGCTCTGCAAAATTATATTGTAAGTTGCAATTTCAGATTCTGTCAATTAACAATTCTAGAAATCAGCCAACAGGAAACATTTTGTCAGGCTTCATTTTGCTCTGTCTGTAGATGAAAACTGTCACCACGTTGTTATCAGATGCAAAAGCAGCCTCTGGTTTACCAAATAATTGACATGCATACATTGCACAATGTCCAGAAACTGGGATAAACATTTTCATTCAGTCCAACATAATGTGTCTGTGAAGGAGGCTGTGGAATCAAATTCAATGATAAAAACTCATTAGGGTCGATAAAAATAAATCCTCTGTGCTCGGACTGATATAATGCAAGTGCACTAATGTCTGAATGAAATTATAACACGGTCTTACAGAGAAGTCAGTTTGTGTTGCCACATGTTCCTTCCTGCCCAGCAGCGGGTTTTTAAATAAGAATGAAGATATACATGCAAACGGATTTGCCAAAAGTTGCAACAGCTTCACAGTTCAGTAACTGCCGCTCCAGTAACAACTGAGAAAACCTGTTAGGTGACTGCTTATCAAGGCATTTACACTTAAATTAAATGCATCCTTGTGGAATCCAATGTAGCTACAGATTATTATGCCTGCAGCTAAATTCTCCCTCAGTGCATCTATCACGTTACATTATTGCATGGGAAAGTTGGAAATGTTACAGCAATGTGAAGCAATGAAATGTACGACAAAGCACATATGGTCTACGTGACACTACGTTAGCAAAAAATAATGTCAAATTGAACATATAAGTTAATTATCTGACCGAACATAAACATGCAAACATGACAACCAAGCGAGGGCTTTTTGACATGTGTCCTTTCATATCTGTATTCCCTGTTATGTAAACACTGCCTCTTCACTTCCAGGGTTGCAAACAGTAATATTTGCCCCATGTTGATGTATATATTTATACACTGAGACAGAAATGAGTGATGTCTCGGCTGAAAGAGGACAGGAGCAGATATGGTGTCTGGCCTAATTACACTCCTGCTTCAAGGACAATTTTCCAGGCTGGAAAAAAAAGAAGATGAAGGTCATTTTAATTCAGTGTTTTGCCATCAGATACTATCTGAGACACATGGGTGCCTGAATGTGTCAGAGATGAGGGTGGAAAACATCAGTGTCTGTGTGTGTGTGTGTGTGTGTGTGTGTGTGTGTGTGTGTGCACACATTTCTAAGGTGCGATTATGATTCATCAGCATGATCTCTAGCACTAAAAATGTGAGAAAGGTGTGTTTTTTTAAAAATACATTTTTTTATATTCTTAATTATCATGGTTTTATATACAAACACATGACCAGTGTATCAATATCATTTTTCATGTAAACACATTGACAACATGATGATCATTTCACAGGGATTTTTACAGGTGAAACAAAAGTAAACAATTGTATTTCCTGTGTTGTGATCAGTGTTTTTTACTGTCACTGCCACTGGTGATTAATACAAGCATGTCCTGTAATATTACACACACTGGCCTGACAGGTCTGAAACATGATCACAACACATGTCTGCAGCTCATTAATCATCACCTTTACCTGGTCTGCTTCTTCTGTGCTGGAGGTTTGAGCAGCTGATGGGTCTGGAGGAAAATCGTCTCAGCAGATGTAACGTTAGAGGAGCCTCGGTGGATTTATAAGAAAAACATTAACCAAAAACAGGCTGAACTTTCCTTCCCAGCCGCCTCCCAGATGAAACCATCGGCATCTCAGCCCCGTCCTTCCTTCCTTCCTCCCTCCCTTCCTTCCTTCCTTCCTTCCTCAGATGAGCAGGAGTCGGAGGATTTGCAGCGATGCAGGCGACAGATTTTTTGCAGATTTCGCTACATCGCAGAAACGCAAACGTCTCCTGGTGCGTTCAAAGACACGGGCTGCAGCGGCGGTGCCCTTCAAATTAAGGCAGACGTCCGGGACAGCATGAGGAAGGAAGAGCTTCCGTAAACCCGCAGCCAGCAATGTGAGCTGGATGATTAGGCTCCGGTAAAGTCCGGCTCTGACGCTGACAGAAATACAGCAGGCAGATCAGTGCAATTACACCTACAAGCATGGTTTCTTCTTTGTTACAGAGCTGCTCTATGTGAACAAGGTCTATGATGACGCACCACTGCCGCCTAGTGGTGGGTGAGGAGAAGTGCGTGGCATAATTACACAGCTGCTGTGAGGGTTGTATGATCTTACCTTTCATTTAGAATAGAAGCACCTGCAGCTTTTAAATAGCCCTTTGTTTGTTGGTGCAGCAAACCAGATTTGATCAGCCTGAAAAATGGAAGATCAAGAAGACATGTTGGGTCAAGGGTCAAGGTTAGATCTGCTAGTTATTGTCATGGCAGAACATATTGCTGTTATATAACTTGTAAGGGGGCTCCTGTTCTCCATAAATGCACAGAGACTCCTTCATCCTCTTCAAACAATATGTTGACACAGTGTCCGTCTTGTAGACATGGCCACAAAATTAGCCATCATTGCAGGACCCATTTCATCTTATAATGTATTTTTAAAAAGATTGTAATTGTCAAAAGCAGTTGGCATGCACTGTTTTTTCTTTCATTTTGAATCCATACTATTTATTAAAATATTGTTTTTGCGACTTTTTGTACATTTTGTTCTTGCAAAGTCACATAGGAACAGATTTTACCTCTAGTTCTAATCACATAGTAATGTAGTGACTTATTTTTACCTCTCTGTGCAGCTCTATTTACAAAGTAATGGAGTAACAATGATGCACCTTTAAGTAAAGTTCATTCATTGCTTGTAATTTGGAACATTGTAACCAGTACCACATTTTCATCTGCACAATCTTTATTTCTTTTTCAATGCTTTTACTTTATTTTTTTATTCTCTTTTAATAATGTGTATGTTTTATTTTACTATGTGTGAATAGGCCTACTGTATATTTATACTATATATTTATTTTATTATGCAAAGCATCTTTGGCACAAGCATTTCAGGATGAATAAAGGTCTGTTTTATTTTATCTTGTTGGTTTACTGCTTATATTTAAACTGTCTTACAGTCGCCTTTTGAACTGCAGTTACCTGTAAGTCAAGTCAGTTTTATTTGTGTTGTAACTCAAAATCACAATTTTTTCTCAAAGGGCTTTAAAGTGTGTATGACACCCTTGAAAGTATGAAGTACATACTACATAATTGAGTGCATAATTGCATAAGTACAACATCAAAGAACGCTGTAGCGTTTTTAGTCCAGTTACTACAGAGCAAAAGTAAGTTGAGGCTTGTTGGATATATTACTAAAACCATACTTTTTTATTCTAGTGTGGCCGAGCAGTTTCTTTCCATTGTGTTTCTGCTATGAATCACAATGGCACCAACACAGGTCTTTGTGCAGTATATCCAGTAGGTCAGTGTGTGTGTGTCATGACCAATGGGCCTGGTAAATTTATCTTTGCGGCTTTCCTTATCATATCTCTTCAGTGTTCCTCTGTCTAGTGTTTCTTTGCAGCTTATCAAACCACCTTGAGATCTGCTTATGAATCTTTCCATTCTTCCATGACAACTCAAATCTGGTCCTGTGGAGCAATAATTGGAAAATTAGAAACATACCCCACATAATCTGGTGGACAGAATAATAGAAATACCTGTCCACACCGTACAATGTAATATAATCCAGAAGTCCTGCAAACAACTCTGTCCCCCCCCCAAAAGCTTATAATGCCCAGTTTTTGTTGAAAGTTATTAGAGTTATTAGATGTATTATTTCAATTTTGTAGTAATTTAAGAAGCTCAGTGTTGCATTCAGTTGTGTTCAGCCTCCATGTATGTGTTTGACATAAACAGGATACAAATGAACAGAATATAAATTTGAATATGATCATGCAGGCTTTAACATGATTACAAACTACTTCCATCTTGAATGTGACTGTCTTCTGTTGCTGATTGTTTGTTTCTTGTTGATATTTTGTGTGTACTTATTCTGATTAACTGACATTATTAGAAATGAAGATATGCCCTGTATGATCCTTGGAGATTCAAACAAAAGTTGAATGAATGAATGAATGAACTGAGCAAGTGCCTCAAGGTTAACAACACAAATATCACATTTCCATCATTTGTACCAAACACAAACATGTTAAACGGATCTGCATCCAAATACTATTGACAAAATCTCTTAACATGGCAAAGATCACATTTATTTTTATCACAGGTGATTCTTCCTATGAGTGTCCTAGAAACAGGAGGTTTCTTATTACCCTCAACATCAATTTATCTGTATAACATCTTTATTACAGGAACCAGGCTTATCAACAGTTTCTATATATAAAACAGGCCACCTGTCATCTTCTGCCTGCAGGATATAACATTAAATGAAAAGAATAAATAAGCAATATTTCAGCTTGATTGTGGTTGTTTAAAATAATGTGTTTCCTTTTAACTCTTGTGAGGATTAATCACAGTTTTGCAATTCAGATCTGCTGTGTGTGTGTGTGTGTGTGTGTGTGTCAGACAGCAGCCTCTCCCCGCCTCCTCTCTCTCCTCTGGGACAAACACTCGACGTGGCAGAGAGATCCGGACGTGACATCGCTGCTCATCATCTCCTCCTCCTCCTCCTCCTCACCTTCAGCAAACATCTGCAGCTGCTGGACCCGGAACAGAGCCGAGACCTGGTCCTCGATCTGAACCAGCAGGAGGGAACGATGTGGCTGTTCGTGTTGGCCGCTTTGCTTCAGTGCGCCTCGGCCTATGATGTGGACCTGAAGAAGCTGGACGGGCTGGCGAAAGCGAGGGTGGAGGTACAGTAACACCGTCATCAAACCACGCTTCATGTGTGGATGTAGGCTGGGTTATATTCACAGTGACAGTGGGACGAGGATATGAGCACATTTTAGGCTCTGATTTGTGTGAATGGATGCGTTTTATTCCTTTCTTTTCCTTTCCTTTACGCATGCGTAAAGCTTCTCCAAGGGGAGCCTCCATGCGTACTCAAGCAAACACACAGGCTATATAGTCAATATGCATCTGTCTATGTATATTATAAACTGTAATAACCATGCAATCTGCAACAAAATTAGTTTTTTTTACTGAAAAGTGTAACTTGAGGTCTGATTCATGCATAAAGAAGTTTGGTAACTCTACCCTTGTTTTTGTGTGAATCCCTGCACTTTTCCCTCAGGGTGTCACCAAATCTCCACCCTCCCAGCATCTGCATAGAAAAGCTTGTTATGTGTTTGCTATTGTTGTCTTAGTCACACCTGCTACCCAACACCTGAGGCTCACATTTCCAGGCATCCATACCCTAAATCTGTGCAAAGGATCCAACGCTGCAGGGACACCAGAACAATACAGAGACTTTCTGAAGTTTCTAGAGTCTAACCCAAAAACTCTGCAGCAGGATGAAAACATGCACATTTCAGTGGCAGAAATATTGTCTTATTCTGAATCCAGGTATGAAAGCTGCTCGTAACCCTGTTTCTTATGTTCTCTTTCCAGACATGTGGTGGATGACAGCTGAACAGGCTCAGAGAGGTAAGTCACCCTCTGTTATGTAATCAACAAAAACAGACAACACGCTGAGCGACAGTGTCAGAGGCAGGCTGAAGCCTCTAATCCCTGCCTAACAGTGTTTGCTCACTGAGAAACATTTGACGTTTTTCACATCTAGGGTTTCACGTAATCCCCCACAGATCTGTCACTGAACCCAGCGCTAAGTGAAAAACATTAATCCCCACCTCTGTCTGCAGGTCAAGGCCTTTGTGGTCCAGGACATTCCTCTTTAGTATCCTTTCAGTCAAGCAGTTACTTGTTCTTAAATATGTCTGTTTAAAAGTTGTACACTGAAAGTATTCCAGCATTTTCTGTGCCAAACCTTGACCATCACGACCTCAGCCATAACCTGGTGATGAAGCATATTCCTGGGGCTGACCCTGAGCTTGTCCTCCTGAACCACTACTATGAAGAGCTGGATGTAAGTCTTTGTTTTGCAGTGCATTGATATGTGCATTATACTCGTGTTACAACATATTAAAACTCATATGTGAAATGTGATCATAGCATCTATAATATGATTTAATGTGACAGTTAATTTGGAAATCAGTATAGTTAATTTTAAAATCCTACACACAGGAACAAACAGCTTTTTCAGCTTTAGTGGTATGTATTAGCTTTAGCTTTAGTATGTATTTAGTATGTATTTGTATATATATTTGTTTATGTGTATTACAATTTAAAGCAGCATTAATTTGCATTTTTTGGCCACTTGGGGCAGAACTTACACCAATCTTACAACCGTACAACAATCCTGAAAATATAGTAGATGATAGAGTAGAGATACAGTAGATGCTTCAAAATAATCACATGCAAGTCACCAACTCTGTCTGCAGTAAAGTGCTGGACTGGTTATTTGACCCATTGTTAATATGCAATATTAAGTACCACAGTTTTTATAATTAATGTCCATCTAATTTTAAACTTGCTGGTTTATATAACCACAACATCCACAGATCAATTCTGGCTAAGGACCTTGGTTGCATGTCATACCCCTCTCTCTCCCCTTGTTTCCTGTCTCAGCTTCACTATCAACTGTCCAGCTCTGAATCACATGCTGCTGTACTGAAAATCTGTTACAGTGAACAAAAATGTGTAATGCAGTTTTTCATGCATTAACATGAAAGTTTCCCCTCGAGTTATCATTTATTCCACGTGTGTCCTCCACAGCGGATCGCCCTGTCTGACATGACCCGCTCTGAGATCAACGAGCTGCTGGGGAAGCTGGGTTTCTACAAGAAGGCTCAACCTGAGGATGAGGTGCCGGTGGAGTTCCGCTTCTCTCCCGCCAAAGACAGCCCGTTTAAAGACGAGCCAGAATACAAGTCCTCCACTTCCACTCTTGCCACAGAGAATGTCTCCTCAGAGCCCAACGCAGAAGTCAAGCACACTGACCTATAACCCGTCAAGGGTGGAGAAAAGTAGGAATCTCACAGTACCACTCTGCCCCATAGCTGCTCCACGACCAGCTGGTTATTGCAGATGATGACAGAAATGATTGTCTTTTCAGAATAAGGCCAGCAGATCATGGATCAGTTCTTGGGCAAGGACAAAATCTTAGCATCAGCAAAAGGCCTTTTAAGGGTCCACAGTCTGAATTTGCACATATTGTTCTTACTGTTTATTTTTGCAGTGATAATAACCCAAGAGGTCGCTTTGTGAGTGCGTTTCTACTCCCCACATAAAGACTGGAAGTGTGTGTGTTTATTTTATGATCCATCATGTGTCAGCTGTCTTCAGGATCCTCGCCTCACTAGACTTCTATTGTGTGTCTGGTTGCTTCCTACCTACTGTGAAACTGAATGAAGCCTCAGGCTGAAAACTGTCTGACTGGCCTGAGGTTGATGCTACATGTTCTGGTGGGTTGGACTAAAACACACAAGAGAATTCAAGAGGAAGCGTTATAAATGAGGAAAATAAAATATAAAAAAAAGATCTCATCCCAGGTCCTTTCTGTGTTGAATATTCATCTTCTTATGTTGGTTTCCTTTCACTCTAAGTTAAAAAGGCAGAGTATGAATGTAAGCATGTTTGACACTCGAGAGGAATAATCTGCTGGAGTAAAGTGTTTTATGAGACAGTTCAGAGCAATAATCCCCCACAAACGTGTTCGTTTCTCAAATTGATTTAATTTTAATTCACATTTAACTGTGGTGCACAGAAACATGAAATTATAATGTGTTTAAGGTCTTATGTACAGCACTCCCTGCTCTATGGAAGGTATTTGTTTTTTAGTTGGCAGCAGTGGAATAATTCTCAAGTCATTTCTCTAAATCTACTCAAACAGAGCTTTAAGAAATATGTTTCATCAAAATCAGCTCTGATCGGATTTTAGACATCTTCTAAAAAGGAACCTTATTTTTACAAGCTGAATAAAAATCTTCATTTAAAAATTTTCCTTAGCTTCACGTCGTAAAATATACAATTGGTCAGTAATGATTACTTCTAAACTTTAAACAGAAAGCCGGCTTTCATCAGGCCCATCAACTTGTCCAAAAGTGACCTGAATTTGTTTTGCAAAACATGTTGGTAGCTTGAGCTTATTGACTCACTTTCAACAAAACTTTTAAAATCATAATGTACACACTAACAAAATACAAAATAATATATTTCAAAAACATCTACTCAAGCATAAATAAGGAGCCCACAAAAAGAGCTGTGTGTGAGTGTGTTTGGCAGGGCAAAGCAGTGATGCTGGGCAGCATTTCTGTGAGGCTTTTTGTACATATGCTGTCAGTCAAACAGAACAAAACATGTTGGACTGCAAGTATTTTTACTGTTAGAATAATATTATGATCATACAGTAATACAGGAGGGGGTACAATGTCCAAAAAATCTGAAACATGTTCTCAATAGCACTGTAGAGTTCAGTGAAGAAAGAACATCCCTGTGCTCATGTTTTGAATATTATAATGGTAATTGATTACATCAACATGAGAATAATAACTTAATTAAAATACTTCAAGCAACCCAAGTTTGATAAAAATGAAAAAGTACCGAAATTAAAACCGAATAATGCATCATAAGGTTGGGTATAATTTTCTTCTTCAGTGGAATTACCAACAGCAATGCAAGCAAATTACAATAATTACAAAAGTGTAGCAGAGAAAAATGTAGGTATAAATAACTTAAAAGGGGAAATACTATAAAAATATTTCTCTTTTCTCTCCTGATAAATTTTTCAGTACACTAGTGTAGTAACACAGCCACTGCATGTTAAATATCACCTGGTACGAAGCTGAGTACAAAAAAGATGTAAAACTTTAAAGCTTAAAAAGGTAGTCTTATAAAAACTTTGGCGCTCTCTCACTGGAGAAAGGTGGACTTTGTGTTAACATGTGTGTTCCGAACAGAACTGAAATAATGAATACACATCACCACTGCCAACAAAGATAATAAGCAAACTGATACACAAACACACACACGCACACACACACACAATCCCCAGTTTATCCATCAGAGATGTGCAACTCTGTCACCAAGCCTGTCAGTGTGGAGGAGGTCATCAGGTGAAGATGGAGCTGGGGAGGGGGTCAGATTGAGGCTGAATGCTTCACTGAGCACAGGTCAGAGGTCACAGGGCCGACCCATGGACATCTCGTATCTGCGCAGGTGGTTGACCAGAGACTGTACGTAGGTGAAGACGCACTTGGAGTCAGGTTTATTACCCATGATCATCATGTCCTCCACCTCCAGCAGAGGCATGCAGTTGGCGTAGGTCCTGAGGAACAGGCAAACAAGAGACAGTGTGTATGAGAAAAAGGATGATGAACAGACAGGATGGGAGAGGACCAGAGAAGGAGTAGGAAGATATTTTCTTAAGATTTCATATTTAATCATCCATCAGGTGTTTTCTCATGATCATTTAATAAACTGGTGGAAATGCAATAGTTAAAAAGCTAATGACACACACAAACGCACTGATGGTCCTTCTTTGTTGTACTTAGACTCTACTTAATCTTTTTTTTTCATCCTTTTTTTGTCTTTGTTTTCTCTAAATTACTATGTGGAAAACCTTTTAAAAGCTTTCTATAAATAAATGTCAGTAATAGTGTGTTTCCAAACAGGTTTGGGAATGAAGACCTCCTGTTTGAGCTATACACAGAGTGACCACCGGGTGGCATTATTCTCTCACACTGTAAACTCTCTGAGACATCGTACATAAACAGAGTTGAGGAAGAGGAACAGTACAAGCCTAAATCTCTTGCATGAGAAAACAAATGTCAACAAAATAAAATCTCTTTTGTTATCTAAGGTTGTGTAGACGTAGGCTATTTAGCACTTCACTATTACAGCATCTTTAAAAGGCTTTAAAAGCCAAGTGCATAAACACCTGTAAACTCAAACTTAATAAAAAGCCAATGGGCAACACCGGCTTTCCGTTGTCTGCTTTGTTTCTTAACTCCTCAGTTTCAAACACTGTGATGCAGCAGTTCCTTTTAAAGTGTTGAGCTGCAGATGGTCCTGGCACTCTGCCTGGGCCATGCAGAAATACACACATGGACACACACACACGTGTACACACATACCATGTTTGGTACTTTGGACCTCAGTAGCTTCAGATTAACATGAAGGATCCAATATCCAAAAGCAGCCAATAAAGGAGTTTTCCAAACCACCATGTTTGATCAAAATACTATCAGCTGCTTAAAACATGCAGACACACACACACACACACACACACACACACACACACACACACACACACACACACACACACACACACACACACACACACACACACACACACCCTCCATCCCATTCTGTCAGAACCAAAGTGAGGTTCCTTCGTTGGCTCACCCCCTCTCTCACCATGGGTTCAGATTTAGGTGGGGTGCAACTCTAGGAGGAGTTTTTGGTTTTAACCAGGCCCTTCGTCACCAGACCCCTGTAGAACTCCTGCAGGTACGTATACACACACTTCCAATCCGGCTCGCGCATCTTCACCATGTCGTCCACATCCAACAGCTGGGGACAGTCCACTAGTTTCCTGTGCCCGCACCCAGCAGGGGTGGAGAGAGACGGGGGAGTACGAGGAGAGGAAGGAAAGGCAGATCCAAACAGAGAGAAACAAAGGAGAGAACGAGGAGGAAGAGGGTGAAGTACAGATAAGAAGAAGAGAGAAGGAAGAGGACAGAGACAGTGGACAAAGTGTGGGGAAGAGAGGAAGGAGGAAAAAACAGATAAAGCAGTGAGCAGCCAAATGAAACAGATTGAGGGTGAAAAGACAGAGGGAGAGAGAAAGGACACAAAAAGAAACAACAACATTACATTCTCTGTGTTCACAAATATATCCATGAGTTGACATGCTTCATGAACATGATACGTACAGTATGTGGCAAACACACACATACATACATGAGACAAAACAAAATGTCAAATGAGGATCAGCTGATGCTCATTTAGCCTTTTTGTTTTGTTTTTTTCTGTGCACCAAGACAAGAGACTTTTGACCATTTCAACATGACTACATTCTGTCAGAAATACAAGACACGATGAAAAAAACAACAAGGATTCTGCAAAAAAAAAAACACATATGGTGACTCTAACAACACACTGGTGCACAGGATGGTGTGTGTACTCGTGTGTGTTGGGATTTCTAGATAACAGCAAACTGCTGGGAGCGTGAGTGATAGTGCAACACACAGGTGGAAAGACGGGGGCTGTGGTCGGGTGACAGTCTGGTGTTGAGTGGATATATAATAAATATCAACGTCAGCATAAACATTATTCTACTAGTAACGTGAACACACGCACACACAGGTGGGTGGGGGCATCACAAGTGTGAATGGTGTGATGCAAGAGGGATAAGAAAGAGAAAAAAGGAGAGGACAGAGATAAGGAATAAAAAGGAGGGGAAATATTGGAGGCATAGCCGAGAGCTTGTCTTTTTTTTTTCTTAACCTGGTGGTTGTTTGGGGAGGGTTTGCTCACGGTTCTCTGGTTTAGAGCAGGGTGTCACAGCAGTTACTCATAGTAGAGGACAGATGGAGAGTGGAGGTTTAGAGGTGGAGGAGTTAGAGTAGTGGCAGTAATGGGGCTCGCTCAGCCTCGAGGTGGTTCGATACACCTGAGAGAAACAAGGAAAGTTAACACCGGGACATCAGTCGAGCGGCTTCCACATGTTGTCGGTCCCTCTCTGCACGTCAGGCTCAGATGGATGTTGGCAAAGAGACGTACTGAATAAAAGCTGGGAGGGAATTTTGAATTGAATGCGAGAAGAACAGGAAAAATGAAGGAAAGTGTTGGTTTTGGGGCTTGGATGTTTTGATTTACATTTTGTATTCACTGCACGACTGCCTCAGGTGGAAGATAACGTCTATATCTTTAAGCTTAAGAGGAAAGCTAGGCCTGTAGTAGCTTTTCCTGCTGGTTTCTCTTCATATTCTTCACATCTCTGCCAAGCTTAACAAAAACAAAGCTTCACTGCAGTCGATGTAGTTTCTCCAACAGAGTCAGCTGATGTTCTCACAGGCGGTGAAAACGAAACAACAATAACAGGGCTGATGTGGTTAGTGGACATGTTGCTTTCTGTGTGTACTCACTCTGCAGTACTGAAGGCCACCTCAAAGTTTTGTCTGCGGTTGCTGGGGCTCAGGGAGCTGTAGTCAAAAGCATCAGGGAAAAAATTGTGCACCAGGGCACAAAATGCCATCCCATTACTCCAGCTGGATGAAAAATTCTGAATGTCCACGTGCTGAGGGAGAAGACAAACAGCATAAACATGGAGGCAGTGGTAGGTAAGAGATGGAAATAGTCCCAAAGGAGGAGAACATTATCGGCTACAGTTTCACTGGCTGACATGAAAGAAGAGCACTAAACACGTGGTGGGTTTCTGTGGCTGCTTGGCTCACCTCGTAGGAGCGGGTCTTGGCGCGGCACCAGTCGAGCAGCATCTGCTTGATGGAGTTTGCATTGGGCACACCAAAGCTGGTGGAACGCTGAACCTTATTTACCTTGGCCACCGCCTGATTTCCAGGGCTAAAAGAAAAGTGAGGTTTGTGTTAATATTTACATGCTTTCACCTGCTCCTTTTCTTTCTTTGGTAGCAATGCCCCTCTGTTTATCCTTACCCGCCTCCCTCCTTCTCCAGCTTCTCTATCATGGCTTTGCGGGCCTGCATGGCTGAGGTCTTCGGCAGAGTCTGAGCCCTCATCAGTTCCTTGCGTCTCTCTGCCTGCTTTCGCTCCACAGCAGCCAAACCGCCGCTGCGAGACGATGTGTCATCCTCCCGATCGAACACACTGAGGCAGGGACGTGGACAGCAAGTTCATTTGAGAAAGTGCAGGGATTTTAAACTTAGTGTTATTACTGTGCTGATGTTTCATAACTCACCTGCCCACTTTTTTGCTTGTGTTAGAGGAGGATGTGGAAGAGCTGAAGCTGTATGATTTTGACTGGACTGTCCCTCCTGAAATAACACAGGAACATATGAATGCTGCTGGTGATGCAACTGCAATGATTACACAGTATTGTAAGAGAGCCAGAGCAAAAAATAAGCAAAATAGCAAAAAGGCAATGACTCACTGTCTGTCTTCTGGACATAACTGGCCTCAACGACAGTGCTGCGTGATGATCTGCTCCCATCATCTAAACACACAAATACACACTTGAAATTATTTATCTTTTGGATAGGATCAGTTTCATGATTAACAGTGTCCCTATAGTTTGTTTTCCATTCGCTTTTACGGTTTATTGTTCATGTTTTGTTACCCTGTTTTCCCCCTTTTCCTCCCAAGATGCATTTTGTGTCTTGGGTTTTTAAAGTAAGAAGTCACTGTTAATACAATTTTTTTTTGTCAAGGGTTAAATACAGGTTCAAGAGAGGTTTAGAGTAGGTTCAGAAATGCACAGGAAAAGAAAAAGTTACCAGACTGGGCGAAGCGATCTGTCTTGGTGACTTGGCTGAGGCTGGAGCCATCTGCTGACTTCTCCACCTTCCTCATCACCACCTCTCCTGCTCCGACCCCAGCGCGACCCTTCTGCGATCGCTCCTCTCTCTGCTGCCGGAGCTCCTGAAGACGGGTCTCACGCTCCTTTTCTCTCTGATCTGGGGTGGTGGAGAGGAGAGGAGAGAATGGAAAGAGAGGTGGTGGGGAAGGTAGAGAGATGATGTCAGTGGAAAAATAGAAGGGAGGAGGCCAAGAGGTCCTAAACAAACTGCCAGCACCTCATCTGACAGTCACAAAGATGGATTAAAATGGGACGTCCAAATTTGAGGCGATACATTTCAGCATTCTTTCCACAGTACCGTAAAATTCCTCTGAACACACAAACACCCGCAGGTGGGAGGCTCGCAGCCGAGCCAAAGCTGTCACGTAATATGTACTGCACAAACATGACAGATCAAAGAGAGCAAACACACTCGTCCCCTGTGGAAGGTTGTGCCAAGATCAGCAATGTCCAGAATACTGATACCTTAACACCTGCCTCCAGCTTTTGATTAAACATACTGTGCAGTGTTAATCTGAAACAATTATTCTTAGTTTTGTCTGATATTTCTTGCTTTATCCGCAGACATTAGGGCACTAAGGGCAGTCTTGGAGCTGATGCTCGATGCCACTGAGTGCACTGAACTTTCACAGATTTTTCTAGCGGAGACTCAAGTCTGGGAATCCAATTAAGAGGTTCAACTGTCAGCTCAGTGCACCCAGATGCCTGGTGAAACCATATGGTGAGGACTCAGTGCAAAACAGAATACACTAAATGTGGTAGACGATTCAGTAACAATGCTGCAGCACACTGAGGTGAGTGTGAAACTCCACATATGAAAAACAGATTCATGCATGTTAACAAAACTGTCAACATATCCTTCATCAGCCACCATAAAATCTGGTTTGGCAATGAGGATGGTGCACACAAAAAGACAAACGCAGGCAAGTATCAATTTTTAATGCACACTGCACACCAACCTGCCCTACCTATTTCCTCTTGAGTACATCCCAGCATGGCCTCTGAGGGCAGAGTGGATAGAAATAATGTGGAAATTGCAAGTTTGTTTAAAATTTGTGAAGAAAAAATACTGGCAATCATGAGAAAAAAGTGTAAATTAAGGCAGTGTGTCTCCCTTTGATGTTTTGATAGAAAGCAGTAGTTATGAAAAAATGAATGGAGCAAAAGGATTCATGTGGTTGGAATAACAGAAGAATGTCTTTCTTTATGCCGTTACCTCTCTTCCTCTTGCGAAGGTCTCTCATGGCTGCACGGATCATCTTTCTCTCCTCAAAGTCTTTAGACTCATCGAGCTGTGGAAGGAAAAAAAAAAAACACAAATGGAAACAATGAGAGGTCATTCCTCACAAAAAGCCAAAGTGGCATGGCTCTATTTATGCGTGCCGTTCTAACAAAGCAGTGTGCATACACACAACACTGGGCTGTGACTTTTCTAAATATACCCTCACAAAGCTAGTGAGATTTACTGCTAACATAAACTTTCTTCATGAATGAAGCTGCTCTATTTTCGGTACAAAGCAGTACATTTAAATCTAAATCATCCAGTATTAGAACTTAGGTGCAAAATACCATTTTGTCAAGGAGCTCTTCATCCTCAATAGCAGCCAGCTGTTCAAAAGTCAGTTTTCCAGAGCGCTCATCGGGTTTGGCCTGATTGCTGGAGCCGTTGGGGATGGCTGGGACGTGACACGGCACCTGGACAGACGGTCCAACTGAAAACACCGGCTCAGAGGCCACAACAGGCTCCGTCTCCATCTGCAAAAGACAGATAACACAACCAGACACAGTGTGAGCAGGAGCACATATAACCCTGATTCCAAAAAAGTCAAGACAGATATTTCTCTGGATTCACTGAATATTTTAATGATATTATGAATTATGGATTGATTTCTTTGCAATGTGTTTTGAGAAACATTGTTCTTAAACTGTTGGACTATATGTCCAAGCAGTTTTTCACAAAGTGTTGAACTTTCTCCATTCTTGCTTGTGAACGACTGAGCCTTTCCAGGATGCCCTTTCATAGCCAATCATGATACTATCACCTGTTACCAATGAACCTGATTACCTGTGGAATGATCCAAACAGGTGTTTTTGGATCATCCCACAACTTACATTGTCTCTGTACTGTTCAATTAAATATGTCAAAAAGGATTAGCAAATTATCACATTCACTTTACACACAGACTTGCAGCAATAGGTAAAATGGTTACATGAATTAGTCCATTAATTATATAAAAAGAAAAGTGAAATTGTGACCATAGTTGGATGTGTGCAGTGCCATTTGAGAGCTCCTGCAAGCAGAAACCTCTAACCTGAAGCTCAGGTTTTAAATTGTACACTTATTTAAACCAGGATGAGGGTTTAAAAAAAACATAATTGAAGCTTGCTGACATTTGGGATGTAATAAGCACGGGTGGATTTCGGTTAAACACACTGAAGCCATAATAGGGCTGAATGTGTGAGGCAGCCTTCCTCTAATAATCTCTTTTTGTACCAAGACTAACCACTCACTATATCTCACCATTTCTTCCATCCCCTCTGCCTTCCAGCCATGCTGGAGAGGGTGACAGTAACCACATGAGAGCGAGAGCAACTCTGCCAAGTTACTGTTAACGTAGTTCATGGAGTGTGACTGACACACTGAGTGTCTGAATGATACAGGGCTGTTGTGAATTCAGAGTTTATGTGACAGGTACAGTACACCACTGTGGCTGGAAGATGAGAACAGCCCATTAGCAGATGTAAAGTGAGGAAAAACACCCAAAGCCATCCTTTCTGCTAAGTACATCACAGAAAGAGTGGTGGATGTGGGAGCAAAAGTAAAGTGAGAAGGAGTATACTGAAGAGGAAGTAGAGCACCATAAGAACAAAGATAACATTATAGGTTGTTAAGTTAAAGCTGGCTATCTCCCAGAGTGACTATAAATCCAACAGAAAACACCTCCTCAATTTTCATATGGTGCTGAATGCCTGTGGCAGACTATGGGCTCTGGCTGTGGCTTCAATGCTTTTGTTGTAAATGAGTCCTAGTCCAGATATAGCTCAGCCAGCTGGCCCCGTCCCTATCCACAGCTGCCCGGCCCTCGTCCCCGAGGGCCCCAGCCGGGACAGGTCTCACTAGGGAGGGACAATGCCCAGCACAACCACAGCGCTGTGTGATCGCGGGTGGCACTGGTTTTAAGACTTTTCTGGACATGGGACAGACTGGACTGAGAGGCACTTGACCGATGAGGAATGTTTTTGGACACAACACAGCCAAACAAGGGCTCTGAGTCAGCCAATGGGGGGAATGTGTGTGGGGTGAGAAAATCTCAGATAACCTTAGGGCTCAAGTCATGTTTAATTCAACTTCAACCCATTCATCAGCATCTGAGTCACTGTGGCATAAAAATGCTGTTTTTGTTTAGTTTTTCTCTCACTGGAGAAGGGCTATAATCCCTTTGTAAACTCTTTGATTCACCCCTTAGACCTGCAACACAGTCTCTAACAGCAGAATTATGAATGACTGATATTGCAGAAAGGCATGGGAAAAATGGCCAGATAGGGTCATCCCTCATTATCATCCAAGAGTAACATTTAAGAGAAGTCCATCACCTTTACTGGAGAAGCTGATTGGCAGACCCAGCTGTCTTTGCAGCATTAGACAGGAATCTAAACTCTGGCTGGTTGAATCACAGGAGATAATGCTGTAAATAGTCAACATCCCTCAAAATGTCACGAGTGCACACACAAACACAGGGGTTTGTTATGGGATCTCAAGAGCATAGAGGCTAAACATGAAGGCCAAGTGGTTATACTCACAGTGATGAAACTGTGCATTGATCTCTATAACGGGAACGTAAGACCTTAAAACCCATTCTTGTTCAGAAGCCAGACAAGTAAAAACCTTTTTGAAAAACGTCTGATGCTTAGTTCATGTTCCTGCCAAAGTGAACATTATGCTTTTATGAAACTTCAGGCCAGAGCCACTGTTACGATGGGGTCATTCTTTCTTCCACCAGGAAGTGTATCCACTCAACAGATCACTTGCACACAGACACACACACACACACACACGAGTGCCAGCCAGGACACGATCAGAAACAGATGCTGTCAGGGGATTAGAATATCTCCGTGACAGATTGCAGCGAAGTCCTCCACATAAACACAATCTGTCAAAACTGACTGACACCTGAGATGGTCGAGCATTTTTAAAATGAAGTGAGGACATAATGTCAGATTAAAACCAATGGAAAGCTAAGCGACATGGAACAGCAGGTCAACAAGTACGTGAGCAGAACAAAGTGTCACTGGCATGGCACATAAAACCCATGGCCAGCTGATCCACAGGTATTATCAACACTGGAACAAAAGGCATTCCTATTCTTCAAGCAGCTTATGTGAATTAAAAGAGGTCATGATCAGAACCATTATCAGAGAGCAGTACCGTGATGTTGTCACAAGAAATGTCTGCCATCACAGAGGGAGCAGAGAGGGAGCGCCGGGTTGCAAAGGTGGGCGGGTGAGGGACAGGTGAAGGCCCTGAATTCTGAGGTGTGCTTGTCTCAGTAGAGAGAGAGTCTGAGTCCTGGGGACATGATACAGGTTCCTGGGTCATGTTTGATGAAGTATCCAGAACAGTGCTAGCTGGAGTGTCCTGTGGTGCACTGGATGGAGAATGAGGGGAAGTGCAGGATGAAGTATCATGTGGTGCTTCAAGTGCAGTGACCTGGGGTATGCAGGCTGGAGGATCACTGGATGGAGTTTTGGTTTCACATGGAATTGATGATGAGCTTTCCTTGCTAGTCAGTAGATGTAGTAAGGGATCAGGGAGCCCCATTACCTGGCACAGCTCCTCCACCTGCCTCACCAGCTTTTCTTGCTGAATCCTCAACCTCAGGTTCTCGTCCTGTAGCCTGACGAAGGCTTCGGCCAGAGGAGCCACCTGAGCTGCTGCCTCCTCCAGACGGGCATCCACTCGCTTCCCAAAGGCCTGCAGGTCACTGTGGATCTCCCCCACTGCACATCGTAATGTTAATTCAAATTTCCTCTTGCAAAACTGCTCCTCTTCATCCTCTATCGCCTCTTGAGCAAGCAGATCACCAATCACCTCCTCCAGGCCAGACTCAGCACAAGCACTATCTGGGCTGCCCAAAGCCTCTGGAGCCTCTGAGGCTGGGAGGAAGTCCAGGTTCACTCCAGGCATGGCCAGACCAGTTTACTCAGTGTTACACTGGCCAAAGTGCTTTTAGTTTCAATCCACTTAAGTGTCCCAAAAACTTAAGTTGGGGTACAGGATCTCACTCGCTGCCCTCTCTGCTCGTCTGTCCACAGAGACTTTCCAAAACAATGCACAGCCTTTATACCCCCAGCAAATCCCTCTTTACCGGCCTACACCGTGACAGCCAATGAGCATGCAAGGAATCCTGTTTCCCAGGCAGCATCAGCCCCACCTCCTTATTTCCAGGTGCCGTGGACTATTTATCTCCTGCACCGCCATTATTCCACTGAGCCAGTCAGTCCTGGGGCACTGGTGGAGGCCAGAGGGGGAACGGTAGTGGCAACAATTTAGAAAACTCCCCCCCCCCCCTTTTCAACTCTCCTTTTATTTAGAGCCCTCGTCCTTCACACCTCTATTGGCAGGCAACGAGGGTTTAGATGTGGCTCCAGGCCTGGGATGAGTATACGTTAGTGACTCCTCTTCAAACTGCCTTCTGACAAAATGCAACTCAGTCATGACTAATCAGGTCAGTTGTGTTGCATGACTGTGATCCAAGGCAGACCTCCAGAGGGAAGATCAGTCCATGAAGGACAAACTGTTTAGGGCCATGACAGAGCAGACCGGATGACCACTGAGGGTGAGCTGGGGCCCAGTTTTCTCTGGCTCTGGGCAAGGATGTGGGGAAGGACATCACAGCCCTTCCAAGATTTTGTTTTAGGCTTACTGGCAAAGCAGCAGGGACCCAGCTGCTGCTCATGTGGATGCTTATGTGTTAAATTAAGAGCTGTCCAAGAGCAGTGACAGAAGTCTGTGTGCGCGTGTTGGTCATAGTGTAAGATGCTCAAGTGCATCTCTTAAATACCTGCAGAAGATTTATTAGTATTTTGCAGCTCATGCAGAGAAATGGTACTGTACATACTGTATTTCCCAATGCACTCTGAATAGAAGCATAATGCTAAACATGACAAAATATGATAAATCTGTATTTCTTGATGATGTGGCAATAAATCACAAGCATGAAACTGATTTTAATGTGCAACCACACCAAAAGACTTTACTGTAAATATCTGTATGTTGAATAACCGATATGTTTATTTACCTAAACACAGTGCATCAATCATCTAAGATTAAAATAATCAGGACTGGCCTTCAGTGGAGAACAATGTGACAAAGAGTCTCTCTCCTGGGTTTTACAGGTAAACCAAACTGTTCCCAGAAACAATCTGGCCTCCAGGGAGAGTGGAGAGAAATGTGACCGGCAGCAGGGAAAGTGGGTCAAAACCCAAGAAGGGCATGGCTCTCGTCTTACCATGCATCAAAGCACTAAAGTACTTTACCCACTGTAAAACAAAGTGTATGTGACAATATCTGTGGCTACTGTGAACCCTCTGTTGCTATTTAATAATAATAACTTTACAAATGACTTCTTTACAAGAAATTTACAAGAGATTTTCCAAAAATAATGTAGTGTAGCTTCCAAAAGAGCTGAAAAATAAAGCAAGGCAGGAATTTTTATCTAAAGAAGAACCAACATAGGAAAGAGGGAAAATGTCTTTAGGAAAAATCCAAGCTGGCAGTAAAACATCAGGGATAAAATCAGAGTAAGTTCATTCAGACATCAGATTCTCTCACACCTTTTCTCCCCAGCTTGCACCCCGCTCTGCACACCATGCTTACATGTGTGACACGTATGAACTGGTTGGGTAACCAGCATGTGTCGTGGATCAGCAGTATGTTAACAATGGGGTCCTTATCCCTCTGTGTGACAGGGAGACAATCTGTCACTGACTGTGGGCCTGTGTTCACGCAGCAGCACTTTACCAGTGTGACCCAGAGCTTGGCTGTGGTAATCTCTGTGACCACAGGAAAGAGACGGACTGTTCTGTCATCACCCTGGTTATAAAGCTCGGGTATTATTTATATTTGTGCTCAAGGCCGAGCGCAGTGGCGCATTGGATTGACAGCTGAGATGAGCAGGAGCAGCTGTGATCACTTAGGCAGGAGGCATCAATAAACAGCTGCTGGTCTCACCTGTCTCAAATGAACTAATCACTGCACTGAAATACTACAAGCATCTTGGCCTTTCCATTAACTTAATCTGAGTCTTGCTTTTATAACAAATAAAAAGGAGCAAGTCCAACTCTTTTACTCACATTTATCTTTCATTGTTTTGGAGTCGTTCCATTGTTTATTTCATCTAAAATGTTCCTCTCCGTTGACTCTCAAATGGATTGTAATTTAGAGGCAATCCCCTGCAAGAAGTGATGCTATCAGCATCAACATGTTTTATTGGAATTTAAAAAATACCAATGAGGAAAGTGGAGGTTGTGTAGCTGAATTTAGACCACCGAGGAGAAGCCCAGACCACCCAAACAGATCAGAGTCCCAGACAGGAACCACAGTGGTCAATAAACAACAATCAACAACACTAAACAGGAAGAGCTCATTAAAACTCATGTTACACCACATAATGCCTTGATATACACGCACTCTTCAGGCTACATTAAAGATATATGTACAGTAATGTAAAAAGGCCTATGTATAAGTGACTTTATTGTGAATCCTCCCCTGACATGTCGCCTCCTCTCACACAACCTTGAACTTTGAATAAACCAGGGAAAGTCAGAGAACAGGTGGTCTCTGGATCAGTCAGAAGGTAATCAAGCTGCCTGCCCCTGGTTGATGCTAACCAACAATGTCTGCTGCTGTTTTAACAATCTCATTAGCCAAGTCACTCAGACTCAGTGTTTGCATGGTGAAACTTGCAGACAGAGGTGAAATATCAGCCTATCTGAGTGGCGAAAAGGGAGACAGACTTTCTTATTGCCATAGCCTTGTGGTTGATCAGTGAAGGCATTCCTGTTGAGCCCATACAATGATGATGATGGATAACCATTGGATGAGAACCACAGCTGAGTGGTGCTTGCATGCAGTCATGCCTGGCGCAGCCAGTGTTAAGGCCTGTGGCTTAACCCTCATCCCCAACAGTTATGAATAATAACAGAGTTAGCGGGATAGTCACAATTTAAGGCTCAACCAACGATTGGTGGCTGACACATGAAGCAGGCTGTTCTGGTGGGCAGCTGGTGGAAACAGTGAGAGGTCACTCTGCATATAATTTTTCCTTTTCATTATAATCTAAAATAAATCATGTTTAGTATCATGTTAGCACTCACACAAAGACGTTACCTGCATGCCTTTATGGTAATGTAGTATCACTCAGCTCAGACAAGTATAAACCCTCATCTCCTGCAGAATCTCTGTCCTCTTCCTGCAAAGTTCCTTTTCTACAAAAAAAAAACCTCCGCTGTGGTATTTTACTTGCCCCTCTATTTGTGCATCTCAACAAAGGCCTAACTGATGGAGACCGTCTCATTCCAACACCTTAAATACACCCTGCAGTCTTCTGGAGCCTCCTCCCAGGCCTAATTAACCAGCTCCCTGATCCCGTAACCAGATTACTGCTGTGCTCCACACAGGGCTGGAATACACAGCCATTAAACAGTAAGCAAGACACAGTTCCTCCTCTCTTCACCCTTAATCCCCTGCTCTCCATTCATGAGGATGCTTCCTTTCATGGAGGAGCAAGGAGGTTCAGGAATGAAGCGAATGGGAGTTTAGCAGTTCCTCCTAACCCCAGGGGTCACTGTGAGATGGGAGGGGATTGGTTTGTACTCCCTGTTCATTCTGGCATTAGTCACTTTCATCAGCAACAGACTCTGACCACTTTCAGCGTAGAGAGTGTGCAACGCGAGAGTTGCATCGTTGTGTTCTAGTCTCCTAAGAAAAGATGCGATGACGAACTTGTGTCAACATGTGTTTTACAGTAATTTGTGTGGATAAAGACAGACAGGTGCGAATTAGGAAACATTTCCCAGATAAAGTGGGCATGGTCTGTCGAGAGAAAACAGGGAATGCCCGGAGCACCTTCCATTCTCTCTCTCTCCTTCACATACCCTACAAGGACAGATGTGACTGGCTACCCACTCTGTGTTTGATAAACACTGCTCTTCCCTCCTCTCCCTCCTTTTCTCACACTCTGTCCGTCTTTCACTGCTCACTTGCTTTTCAGGCCTTTATAGGTGACTCCCGTGATCGAGACGCAGTAAAAACAGTGGAATTCAATTGAGTCAGTAGGGACTCAAATAGCATAAAACAACATGTTAATCTGTAATTGGAAGGAAGAATGTTTGCAATGAATGTTTGAGGGGTTCTGCCAAGATTCTGTGAAGCCTCAATGTTGTGATCATTTCCTAGAAAAATAATTTGCAAAGGCAGACTGTACCTTGATGGAGGATCCAGAGGAGAGGCTGGATGAGGAGATCTTGAATGGTGTTGCTCTGAGGCCAAGGGTCAACTCTGAAACAGACACAGTACAGACATAAATTTACAAGAATATTCAGTGTAAAACATTTAAATTCAGATAGAGCAATGGTTGAATGAGAACAGTCTCCAGAAGGCCAAGAAAGGTCCTGGTGCACATATGCATGTGTACAGTTGAGATGTTTGCATGACCTTTCACTGTGTCGGTGGTAGCCATTAGTCAGTTACATAAGCTGCCATAGTGTCATAAACAACACAGACTCGTGTCCAACGAGAGACGGAACGAGAGAGGAAAATGGAGATGACGCCACCTTTAATATAAACAGCCCTATTCATGCATACACACATGAATGTCCTTGTGACCTGCTGTCAAACACCCCACACCCACCCCTTCACTCCACACACATGCACTAAAACTATATCATAAAATACAGGTTTGATGCACACCAGCGCAGTACAGCGTACATTTATGATTCTTGATAAGTGCTTTTGAGAAAAATCAGAGACACAATCCAAGTCCGGCTTTAGTCAGTGGAAGACGGGCAGGTTCCCAAAAAAGGAGCCCAAAACCATTAAAGCAAATTGAGCTGAAAAGAAACCGTGTGACCCTCGCGAAGAAACCTTGTGGGGCTGCCAATGTATCCTGGAGGGGGGTTGGTTGGTTGTAAGGGATGAGGACGATGAGTCCAGCTTGAGTCTTAAATAAACTGTTTGGGCTGAAGGTCCCAGGTTGCTGGGAAGAGCTGAAACTGAAGACGTCTTGTTTGGACAGACCGTAACAGCAGCTGTAGTAGGCTTGCTTCTGAAATGGAATGAGACTCGTGCTATTCATGTTTTTGTTTCAAGCAATTAATGAATTCCTGCTGGTACTGTTTGCACTATGAGTATGAACATTACACTACAGGAACACTGTGTTTTTATGAGACTGATAAACATGCCAATACAGAAAGTCGAATTTAAGGAGTTGACCATGAACTGCATCATCCCTGGTTTGTGTCCAGCCCGCGGATCTCTGTTTCATGTCCTTTCCCATCACTCTTCCTTCATTTCCTGTCATTTCGCTACAGTTTCTCAACTCTACACAACACTTGTCATGTCCTGCCACTGAACGCAGCATAGCCTAAAGTGCTGCATGGAGCATCAGGGCAAGTAGGTAGACATGGACACTTTTTCTTCCACATTCAAACTGATCGATGCACTGGTTTCTCAAACATCTTTCTCATTTAAATACATACTCAAATGAACGATGAAAGAAAGTACGCGTCGTTTTGGATAATGGGTGGACCGACAATATCTACGGCATGTAACAAACAAAAGACTGTACTGTGTGGGCTCGCAGGCTTATTCAATTGCACGGTAACAGTATTACTATTCAGTCTTGCCTGAGACAGCTAGTTGTTCTTTCCTTTGTCCCAATATACTCCCTGCTACTACGGACCTCACCCCCTCCACACAACATGCCCACTCCATAACAAATACCCTTCAGTACAACCATGCTGCTTCATATTCAGCCCTAACATCCATCCCCACTCATCCATGTGCTTTGCTTGTTTAGCCTCACAAAAACCATTGTCATCATCCCACTTGTGGCCGATTCCTTGGTGCCGGTCGCCTCCCACAGCAACTGGGATTCCATTGTGATCCAAGGGTTGATATTAACAAGGAAAGTCATAAAGTTGCTAAATTAAGAGTCATACAGCAGGAAACACGGCAGGCTGCAGCCTTGCATACTGCACTGATTTCACAGAGTTTAAAAAGATCAATATAATCAAGTTTCACCTAAATAGCAGGGTGCATTAGGTGATTAAAATTGGACTACTAAAATTGGTTACTTAAATACTGCAGTATGTAAGTGAGTTATTTGAGAGTTGTTGCTGTAAGGTTGATGCTCTTACCTGCTCTCTGGCCCAGCGCATTAGTGTTGATGCGCGGGGTCATATTGGTGATGGGTACGATGTTGCCCCTTGGAGAGGCCGTGGAGGAGGTGGTGGTGCGTCCATCCTTGATCTCAATGGTGAGGAAAGTCTTCATGTCCGGGTCTGCCTCTCCCTGGGTGACCTGCTGTCCAGCTGCTCTCCCTGGGGTCCTGTCTTCCTTTGAATTACTGGAGGCGTGCACATCTTTTTCAGCTGGATGCCTCGTCCCACCCATGGAGTTCTGCCATTGGCTAGCTGTGGACAGAGGTTTGTTAGCCACACCTCTTGACTGAGGTGTAGCATGACTCTGGGATGCAGCAGAGGTGTCCACATGTGGCCTTGCTGGCCGGTCTCCAGATGTGCTGACGGATGCTGCTGTGTGTGTAAACAGCTCAGTTGCTCTGGAGAGATTTGTCTGGCCACTGCTGCCGGAGGTGGTCCCATTCCTCAGAGGAGCCTTCTTCAAAGCTGGGACATTTGGGGTCTGACTGGGCTCTGTGAACTTGCGCATTCGATCGCGTACAGAGTTGCTGCGGTTGAACTGTTCCAATATAACATCTTTCTTCTCAGGTGCTGCAAAGACGTAATGCAGGCGAGAAGTTGAAATTACAGAAAAACACTCAAACTCACAGAGCCTAGATCCCTTCCACTATTCAGGCCAAATTTAGAACAGCTATAGTCTCTTGCTCTCATCATCTCCTCCTCCACATCAAAAGCCCTCTACAAATCCCATTCCTCTTTTCCTCCTCTCTCTAGGTTTTGTTCCAGCCCCTTTATTTTGCTTGACTTAACCTCCCCCATTTCACCATCTTTCAGTTCCTATTTTGTGGACTTTTCAGGACATGTTTCTTCCACGCATGGATATTTTTTCATTCTCTGATCCTTAATACTGTCAGATAGTGTGTACAAAGCTCATGATTTGGCACAGACCCTCCAACGGAAAAAAACACTAGTGATTAGAGAAGATATTCACTGAGGTCATCCTAACAAAGAAGAAAAAAAAAGACATGCTGCTTGGGAGGAAAACCACAGTTTATAGTACAGTTGACACAGCAAAGAGCACTGTCTGGTATTATAACATGCCCTCTTCCCAGCCCTCTCTCCTGTGAGCGACCCTATACGGTCACACTAATGGCTGTGATTGTCTCCATACACCGGAGTCCGGCAGGCTATAAACCATCTGGCATTATATTACAACACGCTTTTAAGGTCCCTGATAAAAACGGCTAATGCAATGAGTCCATCAACTAAACCAAAAAATATCTGCCAATATAGAGGTGCAACTTATTATGATTTTCAGTATGAATAAATCTTGTGATTGTACATCACAGGTTTTCAAAGCCAAGCATATTAACATTTGGTTGTTCTTTCTAATCAACAGTACTGAACTCAAACATATTCAGTTAACAAAGATGAAAAACAGAGCGATGCAGTAAAACCTGACATTTGAGAAGCTGCAAATGATGAATGTTTGGATTTTTTCCTTCATAATGTCTTTAAATTGATTTTGACTGATCAATTAGTTCAAGACTAAGAGTTGGATGAGTTTCTTACCAGAATCCTTTTCTTTGCCATGAGTGAGGGGCAGGTCGCTGTTAATTGTTATCTAAAAAGGTAAAAAGACACAGAAACAGGAGCTGAAAAACCAGTAGACAGAGTTGTGGACATGAAGGGTTAACATGTACTCTGAGTAGATTGACAACCACAGAGCTGCTATACTGAACAGCTCCATGTTTAACAGGGCAGCAATGCACATTCATGAGGAGCTGCATGTATGGCTGTGGTGACACTGAACACACACATAGACACACACACACACACACACACACACACACACACACACACACACACACACACACACACACACACACACACACACACACAGACCCTCACAATCCTAAATACAGAATCAACCGATGGTGTTTTCATTATGTAACATTTGTGTTTGGAGTGAAGTGTTGGGCCTCTGTTCTTTTTTTGGCAGTGGGGCCATGATGGGCCCCAGAGTGTTTACATTACTCTCAGGAGACTGAGCATGAGCATATATTGCAGCAGAACAATAAAAGAAGTCCGGGGCCGGCCTTGAGTAAACACATTTAGAGGAGCGACACGATGGCGTCATGGTGACCTGAGCCCCCAAGATGGGAAATGTTGCTTTACCGTTAACGGTCAGTGCCCAAACAGCAGCTCTATGCGTTTGTGTGTTCTCTGTACTTTAGGATGAAGAGAGACAGAAGCGCTGGCCTGTAACACTGTCTATCTCTCCCTGACAGCAGGTGAGGCGGACACTCCGCTGAGGTGAACCAGAGACGATCAGGTGCACTGTTTGTTTGTGTAGCCAAGTAACAAAAGTTAAACAGTACAGCTCAGTGTGGTGTGTTTATGGATGCTGCTGTGATGGATGTCACTGAAGAATGGAGTGTCTGGGTTTCTTGTAAGAGATAATAATGAAATGGAAATAAAGAAAGGGAGAGCTTGGATTCTTGGTGCGCATGACCCCTGTTATGTAGCTCAACACCCCACTCTAGTGGTGTGCGTATAATAAACAGTGTGTATCATTGCTTTTCAGCTGCCTCAAACTGTTCTGTTAGATATACATGGGTGATAAATGGTTGTCTGAGTCAGCCTCCAGAACAGCTACAAGTCTCTGTAACACTACAAGAGGGATGAACACTAGTCTTCCAAAAGACATTCCCTCATTTGTTGTTTTGGCAATGACGATGGAAAATAGCTGTCTCAAAGTCCAACAGAACATAATGCCAATGTGTCTTTTTTGTGAATTTGTTAATAGTATTTTATTATAAAAAAAAGGGAAAAAATGTCTTATCAGAAATCCAAAATATCATAGATGCTCTTTTTCATCTCAGCAGTCTGGAGGAGTGTGTCTGAGTTTAATATGTGTTTGTGTTTTGAAAACACAATTTAATTTCAGTTTTCACTTTTAAAGGTGTTTCATTTAGTTGAGATATTGTGACTGTGGGGCCTTGATCATTTTCATACTCATCAAACCCATCATTGACCCCTCCTGTCCTGTATGGAAGCTGTGTTTGTTATGTTTCTCCACTCTGTTATTCAGGTGTTCCCTTTAATTTGTCACCCGTCTGTATGTTCCAGACTCAAAGACAACAAGCATTTATCCAATACAAGCACCGTATACTCTACCTTCTGTTTCTGGAATTCATGTTTTCCCTTGGCGCTGCCGTTGAGCAGGCCATTTGCAGGATCTCTCCGAGATAAAACAGCCCCATCAGGCTCCTCCTGGTCAGTGATGTGGTCCTGGTTGGACTGAGCCTGGAGGCTGGTTGGACCTTGGCTTCTGCCTTCGGTTTCTGAATCTGTGCTGTAAGTTGAACCACTCGTGGCGACCTCCACCTCCTCCGCTGGACCCCTCTCCTCAGAGGACATACTCACGCTCTGGTCAGATGTCCCCGAGTCAGTCCGTTTCCTAGACAAAAGACCAACGCTGTCTGAAGCCCCAGAGCCGAACCGGGGTCTGATGCCGGAGTCGGAGACATCTGAGCCCAGTCTCTGTCTGACGTAGGACTGGGAGCCGACGCTTCGCTCTGATGCCCCAGAGTCTAGCCGACCACGCTGGGAGGGACTCTGGCTCCTGTCTGAGGCTCCAGAGTCCAGTCGGGCTCTGTAGCCTGAGGCCAGACTCTTCTCTGAGGCCACAGAATCCTGATTAGACCTGGAAAGCACCGAGGTCACACTGTGGTCTGAAGCTGAAAAGTCAGACCTCTGACGATGTGACAGGACCAGGTCAGGCTCTGGGGTCACAGCCTCTCTCTGAGGCTGGATCAGCAGAGGTCCAGAGCCGTCATCCTTCACCAGGTGATCCAGAACCAACACCATGCCTGAGTTGGAGCCTGCAACAGAAAATATAAATCAAAGATAAGCAATAAATACCTTTATGTACCTTGTGGCTTTTTTGGCTTTATAAAAACAGATTTCCGTGTTACTTGTATTTTTCCTCTCACATCAGTAGTAGACTAAAGTGAAGAGGGTATTACTGTATGTGAGTAAAGAAAGAAGTAGGTGGTGAAGTTTGAGCCTGAATAATGGAAATGAAATACTTCTGCAACACCGGGGCCCCCATGAGAGGCCAAGCTAGAAAATATCACTCAGGATCACAGAGGAGGCACGTGGAGACATGAGGGGATGTAGGCATTTCCTCCAGACTGGGCTCAATTCCTGAGAAAGATTTGTGAGATTGTGTCGGTGGATGTGCGTGAAAGAAAAGGAGTGGTCTAAAGAGAGGGAGCATGTGGTACAACCATAGGTGGTATGCAAGTAGAAGAAGTCAAAGAGGAAGTGGGGGTGAAATAGAGACTAAGACATGTACTTTCCCTCCCCTCTGTCCAAGCTCCTTCACAGCTCCTTCTCTTTTCAGGAAACCCCACTCCAAACAACACAGTGGTGCCCACATCCTCCCCCTGTGATCGTCTCTACCTCTAACACCCCATGGTGCTTCTCGTGATGGAATATCAGAGGCCGTCTACATACCGCAGATAAGGAAAACAGAGAAAACCAAGAGTGTATCAGATTCCCACATCCCAAGTAGACACTGAGGTATGAAGCTTGTGTGTGACCTGTGTTTGCACCAAGTCTGCAACCAAATGGGGTTCACCAAGTATGCATGTCTGTCATTTTCAAACCAAATCAAACAGGGACACCAGTCTGGTTGGCAGCCACGAAAATGTCTTGAACTTTCGACTAAACAGGATCAATTGGAACATTCACAGCTTAATTTAGATCAGCTGATATTTTTTTTTTTTTTTTTTTGGTGTGTAACACCTCCCAGAATAGATGCTCACTAAATTGTGCACAATCAGTTTATCAATGGTAGCAAGTTGTTGATTAAACAAACCGGATGATTATGTAATATGGTCAGAATAGAAAACGTGATTATGATACACAATTAGGACAATAAATGGCTGCCATTCTCACATGTGACATTATGAATGGTCCACCAGACAACAGTGTCTATATCTAATGATGCACTCAACCCAAACTCAATTACTGGCCAACTGTAACTGAAGCGAGAGTCAAAGCACACTGCTTCTTCTGCAAACTCTCACGTTACCGTTCATGCTTTTGCCATTGGGAAGCTGTCATGTCCATTGTGTAGTGATTTCTGGGAAAATCCCCACTGCTACTGGGTAATGAGAGGCTTGCATTTTTCCTCTAAAATAGCTACAAAAGCTGCCTGCACTTGTGCACTCTGCTGCCAGTCAATATATAGAACACAAACAAAGGCCAACCAAGGGTTTTCTTTATACTTCTTTGACACTGAAGCAGTGACCCGAGGAAAGCTCATGTTTGCCGTTGCTGTGAACGGGTCAACGCAGATTTTTTGACTCTGCCTCGCATGTTGATGACCGGGGTTTGATGTGGGTTTATCGCACTTTGGTTGACCAGGTAGAAGACAGGTTTCTATAGTAAATTTACTGTTACTATAAAATGTTCGTAGCATTGGATCTGACTCGTAACTCAAGACCATGAGTCTCAAGTTATTGTTGCAATAGCTTTTAATAATGATACCACATAAAGAAAAGTCTATACAATAGGTTTAGTAATATACACTAAGCAATAAAAAAAAGTGACCATTCAATGTCATAATCCAGGGAGTCCAGGTGAGCAAATTATTTTTATTCTATAATTTTTAATATTTTATATACCAGTGGTTCCCAACCGTTTTGGCTTAAGATCTCCTGACCCTTTGTCAGGCTGCATACGTCTCTGTCATGTGAGCAGTTCAGGCTATGTTATGTTTCCTGATTAAATTACTTCAATTTAAAGCTGGTGTAGGCAATACATTTTTGCCATCATTGGGCAAAAATTCCATAATAACCTTTCAGCATATTGTAATTCAAGTGGTCTGAGAGATTCTCAGATTTATCTCATCATCTTTTGAAGGCTCCTGATGTTGGGAATCACTGTATATGCTTTTATGTTTCAGCAGTGACTTGTATGATGCTCCAGTTGCAGACCAAGGTCTTGTGTGGATGGCAATGGGCTGATATACTGCATATGCATGATTAATGATAATACACAAGATCCTCCTGTGTTCAGTCCTTCTCAGTGTTTATGTGTGAAATAGCCTACTACTACTGTTAAACTTGAGGTTGAGTAAGTTTCTCTCTTTTGCACACAGAACATTCCACTGAGAGTCTCTGCAAACATTTAATTTCCTAAATCACAGCCTTACCAGTAACAGTTTGGACCAGAATGCAGTACAGCTGGACGCCAGGTCACTGAGGTAAAGCATGTAAATATAAGCTTTTTTTTGTCTGAGAGGTAGAGGTATGTGTTTGTGCTACATTCACAGACCAAAGAGAAGCCACCATTGATCATTTAAGTCAATCTCTTATTTTCTGCCACTTTCACTGTGCTGAAAAGACAGCCACCCCTTCAAGAACCACCGGCCCACCCTGGCTACACTGTCCTTCCCCAACCACAAATGTGCGTGTCTTTGTTGATAGGTGTCCACTTTAAAAGGGGCCTTCCTCCTTTGCTTTTCTATGGTGGTCTTTTTTTGTTGACCCAAGCTTCACCCTGGTTTAAATTGTAAGGCAGGGATAAATCAGGAACAGTGGGGAGTTTCTCTGCCAACTCAAGTCAAATCTGGGCCATGGTTCTGTTCTGGTATCAGCTTTATTTAGCGGAGGTGTGGCTATTGGGCTCCCCTCTCTGTTGCTTCCCATAACCCCACCACCAACCCCATGTCCATGAGAAGGACACTGGGAGCCAAGTCCAGGGCAGACCAGGCCACACAGATTGACATTATTATGGCCGCCAGCCTCAGGCCAAGATCAGGTCAGCCAGGCCCGGCCTTAAATAAAAGAAGAAAAACACTTTCATCTTCAGCCAAGGACGATCAAAGTAAATTTGATGTCCCATATGAAGCAGGCTGTCCAATTCATAATTTGTCCTGAGGTGTTTAAACTAAACAAGCCATAGGTAACATCTAAGACAATGCACTTTTAACATTTTACAAGCTATTCATCGTCACCTCTGTGCCTGCTAAGTTTCAAGGGTTCAAGTGAAGGAAGCACATTCATTCACCTCCTGAAGGCTTGCATTCATTCTACTTTATTAATGGTTGGGCTAACAGAGTGGTTAATGAAATTTTCTCACACTTAAGAAGCCAAAGTCATTAAGTGTATGGCTCCAAACAGTTAATAAAGTTCAATGAAGGAGCTTAAAGAGCCTGAACTAATATGACCTCCTGACTGCCACCTCAGGAGAAGGCCTCCTTTAACTCACTATTTTAACAGGCAGTGAAAAGGAAATTGCATCGAGGTGGATGTATGCACTCACATGTACACACAACAGAGGTGGTCAGTGTTGGCTTTAAGTTATAAGTGCCTCCCCAAACCTGACCTTTAGGTGAGTGTTTACAGTATATAGAAGATGTTGTGTTTCAATGGTTCCAAAAGTGTGGCACGGCTCAACATGATGTGAGTGTGGACAGCATGCAGACAGTCTGTGTCAGGCAGTCGTTTGAAGAGCAGTCACAAGCAGTTTGGTTCTGAAGGACTGTTTCTCACCTATTCTCTGCAGCTCTCTGCTTTGTTGTGTCTGCTGGCCGTGCAACTCCCGGATCTGAGATCTGATACGGTCTCGCTCACTGCGACTCTCCCGCTCTGTCTCCTGTTAAAAAGATAGAAAAGGAATCACACGTGCTTAGTGTATGTTAGTAAAGCTCAGTAAATTCCTCTGATCCAAACCAGAGTGAAAACACCAGCCCTACAATCATCTGTTTGAGGTCAGCTGGTGATCACAACAGTCTTTTGTTTGAGGTTGAGGTCAAATGCTCCAGCCATGATGAGAAACATGCTTGGCCAGCTGGAAAAGTAAAGATCTGTTTTATTTTCCATTGTATATGTCTGAGAAAGTGAGAGGGCCACCCTGAGTGCCAAGAGAGCCAACATATACAGTCAATGTATGCTTCAATACTGCATTAGGGTAGCTCCTACTCCTTCAAGACAACAACAGAAAATACAGCTCCTTCTGTGGCACTCTGGCAATAACAATAATCTCTGCACTGATCGAGGAAAGTCACAGCAGGAGGGATATCTCGGAGGACAGGCAGCAGTATTTTGGCATATGGAGAGGAAACAGGAGAGGTATAGAAAGGGGGGTGAAGATGCCGGCACTACTGTTGGGCCTCTGGTGCCTGACCTTGAGCTACTCCACAGGAGAATCAGCTGCACAAATAAGACTCCTCTGAGCACGTGTGCACACACTCTTTAAATCACTCCCACACATTTTCATAATCCACAACACTCTAAGGCAAACTTTTCTATTAAAGGGCAAAAAGCTCTTGTGTGCGGAGCTACAGGTGGTATGCATCACTCTGTAGCACATTTAAATGACAAACTAGATACATCACAGCATATCAGTATACATCAAGATGTTTTACATGAGGCATCTGGTTTAAGAATAGTCCAAAAAAATCTGGGTGGATTCTAAAAAAATATACAGGACATGACCTTACATACTGAAAATACAATACTTACAGATTTACACCCTACCATTACTTGAAAAAGCTTCTGAGAACACATTCATAAGCTTTCAAGCAAGACCAGAAAGCACACACACCCAACCACACAATCACACACCACAATCAGTTTTCCATGTGTAAACAATGTTATCCTACACAAGAGACTGGCACAGTTGTCAGCAGCAGCTACAGTGTGAGAACCTTATAAATCCCTCCATTGTGTTTTAAAAGGCTTTTAATCAGTGCAGCGTGTGATCAGAGAGAGTGAATGTGGTGACCACATACACACAGCCAGCTGGAGCTGAAGTGAGAGGCAGAGGTGAGAAAGGACTGGAGGCTCTCTGCTCTGTTGACTGTGACCTTCCCCTCCTTGAGCAGATTACAGGGCAGAGCGGCTCAATCACAGAAGAGAAAATATAATCAGACACCGTTGCAGGAGACAGCAGCACAGACAGGAAAAGGTGAAACTGAAATGGCACTGCTCAAGTTATAAACATAGACACCGCATGATTAAATGTATCACATAATATGGTTAGATAATTAGAAAAAGGAAAATAAAATATATAAAACAATAGGAGCGGTTTGTTGCTAAAATTGTCCAGGAGGGATCAGTCTGTGTGTATGAAAGAAAAAAACTTTATTACTTTAAATTTAAATACGATTTGTGACATCATAGCAATAAAAATCTACATATAGGGGGCTCTAATGTAATTCTTTCCATGCCTTCCACTTTTTTCCCATATGGAGCAAAAACCCTAAGTGGCAGCACAGACTCTGGGGCTTAAAAAAAAAAGTGTTTAACGGTAAATGTTGCTCACACAGACTGGGACGCCACTGTGGAGACCAGAAATTGAGTGAAATGCTCATTTAATGAGTCATTACAGTGTCTGATGAGTTTGGAGGACACAAACAGTCTTCAACAGCAACACAACAGACTGAGGGCACCACTGTGTAGTAATGTGAGAGGTCACACACAAAGGGCACTCTCCTTCACTCAATCAAAGAGTCACAGGGGGAGATAATTGTGTTGGAGCCGTAAACACAATTAGAGAGGACAAGTCTCTCCTCGGCCGCCCCTCCTCTCCCTCTCCTGCTTCTACCAGCAGTCAGACAGACAGCCATCATTTCACAGCTCCCACTAAACCACAGGGAGCATATTTCTCACAGACAGTGAGGCAGAGGGGGAAAAAAGGGAAGATAAAGTGGAACTGGAGACGCAGACCAGAGCTTGGGACCTGCTGCCAGCCACCGTGCTGTCATTAGTGGCTTCCCTGCGGCCCCGACAGTCAGGACCTGACAGAGTGGAACCAACACTAACGCCGTCCCACTCCAATGCTCGCTTAGACCACTCATCCCATCCGGCCTCAGGAGACTGTTTGTGTTGGACTGGAACTGCAAAAGCTCAAACCGGTAAACACAAAAACAACTGTCCTCTCTTGTGACCACAGCAAGGCGTGGGCCATCTGGATTCCTCTGAACCCTCAATTCCACAAAAAATAACAACAATGAGGCTGAGGCTGAGCCAGCGCTGCGGCACACACACCTCCTTCTCCAACAGACACATGAGATCAGCTGCAGATTAACACGCTGGCTTTTAATGCTCCAGTTTTCCGGTGAAAGTTAAATCCATCACTGCACTGGTAAGGTCGGACCGTGTGAGGGTCTTCCATGCCTCCACGTGGAGGAGAGAAGAAACCTGGCGGCTTATTTTCCATTACTGCAGCCTGAGGAACCGCACACTCGGCTTACCTCCAATGACTGAAATACAGTGGCTGGAATGAAGTAGCAATCATCTCAGTATCACACACTCAGTCTGGTGTGAGGGAACCCACAAAGAAATTCATCCCTGAGCCTCATTCTCATTTTGACTTACTGCACATCATTACATGCCATTCTGAGCTTACTTTCTGGTCTGTTTTCAAAGTGGATCCACTGTCCTTTTTTTCCTCCATCTCATCTCCAAAGTCTGCGAGAACCTTGATAGCGCTAACTCTCGGCCCGCTTTTGCACAGTTCAGCTGCTCCTTCTTCAGGTCCCTTCTTGCAACATGTTTATGATGAGATCAGAGAGCAAACAAAACCCTGTTTGGAGCTGCAACACCCACCCACCCAACGGCCTACCTGAGCTCTGCCAACACACGAGACAGTGCGCAAGTCAGCAGCCTCAGAGGTAACACACAGGGTTAAATCACTAAATGCATTTAAAGTACAAGCATTACATATTCAAGATTTGATTTTGATATGAATCCTTATCAAGTAATAGTGTTGCATTCATTTCACAATTGTCCATGTGTCAATCAGCCAGTTTCATCTCATGCATCATTAAGGCGTCATCTACATCCTCAGAGTTAAACTGTCGACCTATGTGGACAAAAATGATCTCACTCAGCAATAAACCATTATGCACACAAACCTGAAAGGTAAACACAGAGGCAGGTACGTCCCATTCTTCAGTCAGAGAGAAACAAGTTAAACAATTGATGAGGAAAGACGTTTAAATGGCCTTTCAGTTCAAAAAAAGATAAAGAAAGTCACAGAGGAGCTTTTGGTCTGTGACACACGACAGCAGAAAAATCTGAATGACATTTACCTTCTCTTCACTGAACCGACTGCCTCTCTCTCTCTCTCTCTCTCAGCAGTAACCCTCTTGGAGTCAGGACATCCGCTACTCTGCCGCTCTACTCCCTCAGCCACATCATACACACTCACACACACACACACACACGCACGCACGCCACCACCAACACCACACACACATATAATACCAACAAGCCACTCCCTTGACTTCCCCTCCCTCCCATTCTGTCTCCACAGGGATCTGACCCCCCACACACACACACACACACACACACACACACACACACACACACACACACACACACACACACACACAGAGCCTGGTTGACACATTAACTTCTGACACACTCTGCCATTGTTTTGACCCATTTTTTCATTTCTCTCGCTGCTGTATTACTTGAGACAAGAGGTGATATTTAACTGTAACAGAACCTCTTTTAAATTTCAATATTTTGCTTTTTTTATATTATGATAACAAATAAAGATCCTTTTTCCCGCTGGTTGTTTTTGCTACATACATATAATTAAAGTTTATGTATTTCAGTATGGTTTCTCCTGAATGAGCAAAAGGAAACTTTTACTGTACGTCAGTGATCCCTGCATGTGAATCATTCTCATTAAAACAGTCATCAGAATAAGTTTGTGGCCAAGTAGGTTTTCACATACAAGGAATTTGTCATGGTGTTTTGGTGCATAAGAATAAACATAGTAAGTAGAAAAATATTAAGAGCGAGAACAAGGACGTAGTGCAAGTCCAGCAGCATAAATGGAATATAGAAGACTGACAATAAAATATGAAAATATGCAACAAAATAAATAATAATGGGTGTTGGATTCTGACAGAATTAACAGCTACATTAATCCACTAATTAAACATGCATATACTCCACATATATTTTCCATCCCAAGTTTTTTGTTACATGAGTTCTTGAGCTGGTGTTTGTTTCAAGCTGTTGGCAGAGTCCACATATTGCTCGTGTGTGTTTACGTGTGTTTGGCTGCTGTGGAGGCCTATCTAGGACCTCCATCTGCCACGGCACAATTGCGTGCAGTTAAAAGAGATCCGCTGCTGTGATGTGAGTGGAAGGAGCCCCGCTGCTGCTGGTTGATGTTGTTTTTGGCCACGTCCCCATTCCAGCACAGACTACACTGCTGAGGCACAGCTGGTGGCCTGCCCCGTCTGTCTGTCTGTCCAGATCTCCAACCCCCCCTCATCCATCACGCCACCTGTAGGTCGCAACCTCACCGCCATGCTGCTCAGCTGTCTTACAGGAAGTGAGGTAAAGAGGCTTGAATGTTAGAGCATCCTGTGACGCCAACATGCTATCATCGCTTCCTATCTGAGGACAATACACACACACACTTACACACACACTCACAGGAATGCATACAAGCAAAGCACAGGCTGCAACAGACAATGGGACTGCTACAGCCTTTATTTCTCCCTCATTATATTGCTGTGGCGGGAAAAATGGGTGCTTTCACATGAACCACCAGAACACTAATAATGTGACTGATTGTATTTTCCTTTAAAGCGTAGCTACACAGGTGTTCTTCCACTTCTATCATTCAAAAGGCTTGAGTTACAACAACAGTGGGTGCATACAGAGAGATTTAACTTTGTTTTCCTTCACAGAAATCTCCACTGGAAACAGAGCATTCATCAAAAAACTCTGATCAAACACAGCTGATAAGATAAGATCTGGCCCCTGGCAGACTCTTTCCCAAGAGTTAAGTCTTATGTCTTCACTTGTTGTTCACTGCACCCACCATATAATTCAATCTGTTAAGCTGAAAAAGATAAGAGTTTGGTTCAACTTTGAAAAACAGTCCATTATCATCCACTAGAGGGCCGGTCAGCTGTGGGAGACGTCTGAGAGGAGACTGAAGTCTGGAGTTTTAGAGAGCGACTGAGGAGGGATTCAGAAACATGCAGTGTAGTCAGAGACCATCAAACTGCAATAACATCATTAAAGCATTTGATCAAATTAGATAAAATAAATAAATTCTTTGAACCAATTGTCTCTCTAGTCCTCACTCTAAACTTTAAATCTCATTGTGAAGCTGTCTCAAAGTGTGAAGGGCTGTACAGATGCAAAATGACAGAGGCTGGGAGATGGTCCCTGTCAAAAACAATTTACTACCCTCACTAAACACCAGACTTAAAGTAAATTCTATATTTCTCCTCATACTTTGCCAAACCTGAATGAGGATGTAAAAAACAAAAACACATTCCTTGCTCCGTGGCAGCCAAAGCATGTGTGTGTGTGTGTGTGTGCATGTGTGTGTGTTGTAGCCACATTCATGACACAGTGTGTGACTCAAGTCACAATGCCTGTTGTTGTTTGCTGCATTCTTCAGCATGGCAGCAGAGAAACCTCAGTGGTCACTGTTGCCATGCAAACAATTGCAGCACCCGCAAATTAGTCTGTGCTCGGTTCATTTTTGCAAATGGAAGTTGACGTGAGTGAGAATTAAACTTGAGACAATTTACCCATTAGTTGTAATGTGATGTTCAGACTACATCAGGATAACGCTGTGACAATTAATCATTTTTCCTCCCATAAATGACACTGATTGCTCTAATAACTCTAATGTACTCACCCCAGTTCCCATGCTGCTCTGGGGCTCCACACTCTCAGACTCCAGGCGGCAACCAGGAGCTTTACCCCGCTCCACAGTCCCTAAAAACACACACACACAGCAGTAGTACAATAATTAGAATTAAGAAGATGACTCATTATCCCATTTGATGTCAACCTTCAGGTCTTTGGGAAACACACAGGGGATACAAGCTGAAGTGAAAGTGGACAAGATCATCTTAAGTGTCCTGATGTGGCCATATAGGTGGAGGATGGGCAGACTGTATGCATCCCCCTGCCCTGCATCAAATGCTGCAGAGTGACAGGGGCCTCACACAGACCAGACAGCGCGAAGGAATGACAGGAATCCACTATCTGATCCAGCATCATAGGTAGATCTGCCACAATAACGATGGCGACCACAGACAGACCATTATCTCTCCCACGTTATACACAATCATCAACAATATGTGTTTACCCTCCAAGGGTCTTAAAAAACAAAATTAAACAGGCGATTAAGGAGTTTTTATAACAATAACTTTTCAAATCAAATTTCAAAACTAGTGTTAGAAAGTGCTTCACAAAACAGGACAAATAAAAAAGAGCAGAACCATAAAATACAATACAGTCTTTCAAATTCTGACAACCTTTTTAACCATTTTTGCAGTACTATCTTCAGTCTAATCAGTTTAAGTATTCAAGCTGCCAGAACACAGTAACAAAATCCATCCAAAATGTTTTGTTACCATCACACAACTAGTGTCACATTTCCTCCAAAGATCCTCTAAAGCATCTTTCATCTTAATCAGACAAGTGGTATCATATTAAACAGATACATACGGACACAGCTGGACTCCATGCTATCAAACAGCTGGACTCACCTTGCTGCTGTTCATCTCGGATTTGACGGATGGCTGCTCTGATCATCTTCCTCTCCTCATACTCACTGGCGGCACGGAGCTTCACATAAACACACACACACACACAAAATCTCAGTGCACACAGGACAAGCATGCAGTGTCACCATATTTCATGATTGTTGTAAGTTAATACTGACCATTTTTGTGAGCTCATCGATGTCCTGAATTGATTGCAGTTTGTGTGACAGGACGTCCAATTTGTCGCTGGATTCTGACCTGAGAGAGAAAGACAGTGGTTATAATGGTGGACATTATGACTGACCATCTACTTGTGCTCATGCAGCAAGTGGCAAACTGGGAATCATAGTATCTAAAAACAAAATACTGACTGTATCCCGAGGCCTCTCTGTGCATGAGAAAGGCAGCAGAAGACAATTCCAAGATAACACACAGTTTTCTTGGCTGGGAGAAAACCCATCAGGGGAAACACTCCCGAATGGAGCGTGGAAAAAGTGATACTCTGGCATAACAGATTTGACAGCAATGACACACAGTGCCTAAAAAAGGCTGCTCTCGTCCTCCCTCTTTTCAGCCTCACATTTCTCCATTTCACTGCTCGCTTTTATGTCAGTTTCTATTACTCATACGGTCCGCCAGTTCTCTCATTATCTTCGCTTTCCTCTAGTCGTTGGTATTAAGGGATGTGTGGCACGTTGGAGTGGAATATTTCACATTCCTCCACTGAGAGGCACAGGATAATGCAACTTTCAGACGGGTTCTATATGCGAATATGTGTGTGTGTGTGTGTGTGTGTGTGTGTGTGTGTGTGTGTGTGTGTGTGTGCGTGCGTTTGCTACAGTAGGTATGCTTCCTCTAGCAGCTTCAGTGAGGCACCTCCTTTGTTATTGTAACCCAAGTCATCTGAGAGCAGCCGTGAATGGAAATGATTAGGCCCGGCCACTGGTCTTATTAGTGAAAGAGAAAGGGAACGAAGGCATATGGTTGAGTATGCGCTTTACATCCAATTGTGTTAAAACTTTGCTCAAGTCCAGACTTTTCATCATTAATTAACACACCTCAGTCCATCCTGGTCTGCAGAGCTCGGGATTTCATCCACACAGACAAAATAGCTTCTGTAATCTTATCAGTCTCTTCAGTTTAAATGTTAAAAATTGTTATGATCAGCCAAATTACATACATCACCTAAAATTTGTAATATCTTTATCTAACATTTCTTATAAATAGATTATTTTTACAGTAACGTCAAAGTGACAACTAAAGCCCATTTGTCCAGTTTTTCATTCAGTTTGCTTGTAAAAACTTGTTTATTGACAAAATGGCAAATTCGTGCTGAGTTATCAGTTTATCCGCATTGCTCAGCTGAATGATAGGGGCTGGGAAATGTGTGTGTCTGACCTGGAAAAACACTCAGACGACTCTGAGTAGGCCAAATAAACAATAAGTAAGGTCAAACAAATGATCTGAGAAAAACTACTTCAGTCTGACTCTCCTGACTTAAATGCTGACAGGTAATGTGACAGAAGGACAAACCTTTAAATGTGACAGTATTTATAGTGAAATGTGCACACACAATGGAAAACTGAAAATGTACTGATGTTGCAGTTTTCTGTCCCCTATGATTTCCTAACGTGACTTCCAGACTTTTCTCTTTTCCCATTGGAGTTGAGAAATGCTGCATTTGGATTTATGACTGTTTTCTCAGCATCTCCAGTTCACCTGCACTGGTGCAGTTTATCATTAGGACAGGTCTCTGAATGTGTGTGTGTGTGTGTGTGTGTGTGTGTGGTCTTACCTGTGCTGGTTCTCCTTGTCCTCCTGCTGTTTGAGGCGTGTGGGTCGAAATCTCTTGCTGGCCAGAGCGGCCTCCATGTCCTCGATCTCACGCCTCCTCAACTCCCGGATGGCTGAACGGATGAGGCGCCTCTCGTCCAGATCCACAGTTCCGTCGAGCTGCACATGAACCATAAAAGGACAAACAAAAAGAGGGCATGAAGACAAATGCAAGTGTTAAAAGTGTGCCAACACAGCAGGATGGCAAAATTGGCTTGCAAAGATCAGCCACTTGTCGTTCTTATATTTGCATCTTTGAGCAAGAACACCACAGAAACATGCTGAGGAAAAGGCCACACAGTTATATAAGAATCCACTGCTACAATAAAAAGGTCACAGGCTTGTTCTCAGTGTAAGTACAGGGTGGTGAATAAGCAGCATAGAGTCGTAGCTCTTTCAGTCCCCATCTCTTGCCCTCTGTAATTAACCCTGTGAAACAAGGACAATAAGGCAAGAAAGAGCAGACTTTGAGCCAATCTGCCCCCATACACAGCTGTCCAGCCAGAGCAAATCTGAAAAAGACTTGAAGCGAATTCAGGCTGGTTGGTCCACCGCTGTGGTCCAGACTGAAATATCTCAACAACTATTAGATGGACTATTAGAAGTTTGTGCAGGCATTCATGGTCCCGGGATGATTATTCCTACTGACATTGATGATCCACTGACCTTTACTCTAGCACCACCACCAATTTCAAATGTGTGCAGCCTCATAGAGCTGCTCTTAGTCTTGTTAGTCATGACAGTCTAATCAGATTCATAGCTGACAGATAATAAATATAATAAGTATCTTGTTTCGTGTATAGTATTAGACTAAATGGCCCTGGCTCAGATTTAAATGTGTGGCAGGGAGTTTCAGGGTCAGCAGGGCCGATGAACGGCTTATGGATTGGCGATGACAAGTGATCTGACTTTGCTAATGTGAAAGGACAGGAGCACCTGAGCAAGGAGCAAAGGATGAGAAACAGACACGCCAACAGCTGGTGCTGTAAGAAAGAAGTGCGTTCAGCTCTGTGGGTCAAGCCATCACCCAGGTGTCTCGTCATTCTCTGACTGTAATTCATCTTGGTTGAACAGTAGCCAGTGGTTCACTTAAAAACACTCACTGAGCCATTTCATCGCTCTGAGTGACTATTAGTTAAAGAGTTTATTTTTTCAAGCAAGAGAGGAGTAATTAAGGTGTGCGAGTGTGTGCATAAAAGCACGCCTGCAGACAGACACAGCAGTCAGGGCGCTGGATGCTTTCATGTTAGCGACGGCCGTGAGCATGGGAGGGTGGAGGGAGCCCTCTCCTGTCATATAAGAGACAAATCTCTCTTTTGGTAGACAGCGGGAAACCTGTCAACACACGCAGAGATGAGCAGCTCCTGCCCCTCTGGCAGCCTTTTCTGATACACTTCATGCACAAATGCACACTTTAAGGTTTCCTGCTGCACCAGTTAAAACCTGCAGAGTCCAGACACAAACCTTTGCATGCCAACTGGTTTTTTACTAGAGGGAGCTGGATGTGGTTGTTAAGCTAAGCTTTACACGCTGATGGGGTAAAAAGGGGGTTGATGTGCCCCCCCCTGCTGGGCCCAGAGGAGGAAGAGGAGGGGGGTCTCACAAGAGATGAAGAGGGCAAGTGGTTTTGAGGTCCTGCTGTGGTTTGACAAAATATGCAGCCCGAACTACACTAGCTCAGAGGGGCTCTCCTATATGCTATAATTTGTGGAAATCTAAAGTGCTGAGCTGACTGAAAATAATGGGTAAGAAGAGAAAGTGCTCAGAAAAGAGAAAAGCACATGAGGAAAGAGGAGAAGGATAAGTCGGGAAAGTGAAGCGGTTAACAGGGAGAAAGGATGACAAAGTGAAAAATGAAAGAGAAGCTGGACTTGGGCATGCCTAAAAATGGGCAGATGAGAGCTGGGTGGGAAAGGACCAGGCCTCGCACGGGTCATTCCTCACATTCCTGCTGACTCACAAGGAAAGAGATGGTTGTGAAAGCTGCCAATCAGGAACTGGGTTTGGGTCCAAGCCAGCAGTGAGATGATACAGTGACCAGGAGCGACGGTGGTAGATTTTTGATTGTGAAGGCAAGAAAATCACGAAAGGAGAGAAGACATGAGAACACAAAAGCTCATTTCTATCATTGACCAGTGTCGCTTTCACATGCCTACACTCAGAAACACACACACACACACGCTAACCAAACACTCGAGGGAGCTGTCTGTTACCACACTGTCAAGCTTAGTGCTCAATGAATGTCATGATGTGATTATACAGCCTGTACGCTGCCAAGTTTTAGGACTGACTGATTTATTTATTCATTATTGAGATATAACAGAACCGCCTCAAGCCTGAGCCTCAACTCAAAAAACATTAACTTTGCATTTCAAAGCAGGCTGCATTTTTGGCCTTTGGACTGTGCATATCAGTTTAAACATGAAGCCAAATATTCATCAGGCAGAAAAAAGGTCCAACGACAACTCCCAAACTCAGAGCACATGATCGACTGTAGAACTGTCCAGATCAGTTACTGTAACCTTTCTAAATACAAGCACACCAATGTACTCATGATGTGATGATAAGAGATGAAAAACAATCCCTACGTGTGCAGGTCAGCACTTTGACTTTTTCTTTCTCGAACACCAGAAGTTTTAAATGGACCAATCAGTGCACAGACGGCTGCGTGTCGAGGCAGTTCGGATTGGCTGTAACGTGTATACAGTAAATTCAACGGGCCAATCCAGCTGGAGCAAGTCCAGCAGCTGCAACTGACTTTTCCTTTACGTATTTGAAGAGGAAAATAAAACAGAAAGTCAACCAATAACTTCCCTGCACAGGAAGGTATTGAGTGGGCGTAACCCAAGCAAATAAAACACACCTTCAACTTGGATGCCTGCCAAAGAAAACAGAATAACCATTAAAGTACCAGAGACAGAAACACACGCTCCTGCAGAAACAGAGTCCATTTGACAAAACGTCCACATGACAGTGGTCTGTACAGAGAGTGAACTGTGCCAGTGGGAGTGGACAGGGAAAAAAAATATCAATCCAGTTACACAGTGACTGCACCTTAAACCAATGACCATCCCCAAAGGATTTTTTTCAAACCAAGCCACAGACCTCTGGGTAACCGACCGTCAAATGTGGCTCCAAACAACAACAACACTGTGACCCAGAAAGCAGCCGTTACACCCAGACAGAAAGCCTTTCACGCAGAATGACTTCCACTGCTAACAGACATATGAGTCAGAAATAACACATAACACACAAATATGTTTTACTGAAAACAACGCAGTCACAGAAACGTCACTGAGCTGTCAGCACCTTTAATGATGGCGAGGGGGATACTCATGTTACAGTCTGGTCTGCCGTAGCAAAGTCAAGACAAGTCACCGGCTGTGAGGAAGCTGCCGTCACACCTGTTGACCTCTGCAGAGACACCTGACTCAGCCGGTGAGATATTACGTTAGGAGCAGGATGGAGGAGGCGTTTATGACGGACGAGGTGAGGAGAGAAAATACAGTCCTGGAGAAACTTGTGCAACTGTTTCACAAGAATACTTACAAGAGCTGCAATGATCAGTCAATTAATCCATTAGTGGATCGCAAGAAAATTAATTGCCAACTATTTTGACAATGGATTGTTTCAATCGTTTTTCAAGCAAACATTTGCGCTGTCATTTATCATAGTAAACGAAGGTTTTGGATTGTTGGTTAGACAAAACAAGCAATTTGACTTTGGGCTCTGGGAAATTGTGATGAGCGATGTTATAGACTGAACGATTAATTGTGAAAATAATCAGCAGATTAAACAATAACAAAATCTTTATCTGCAGCCCTAATGCTTATTGATGGATACTCCCAACTCTTTTCATTCAAACACACTTACTCACTGATACAAACCAGAAAACAATTACCTTATTTGGCAGGAATCACACTGTGGTGAGGACACAGATACAAAAAAAATGTTTTACTGTCCCAACAGCAGGCCTGCTAAGGCTTGTAGTGCGCTGTTGAGTCACTTCCTGCAGAGAAGCAGCTTTCTCTGGAGTCAAAACCTCAAACCTATCCAAAGACATCCGACTGAAGCAGCTCAATCAATCACAGCCAATTAGAAAGCGTTCATGGTAAAGCAGTAATCCCGACCAGCTGGTGACACACTCCTGAGGACGGAAACACCCTCTGAACTCATCTGCTGCACATGAGAGAAACAAATTTAAGTATGATTTTCAAGCTTGTGAGGTTGGTTTAATTTATTGCACAAGACATGGAAGCAGCCTGTGAAGTGGTCAAACATGGCAAGAAGTCAAGGTTCTTCAGGTAGTTAAAATATCCTGAGCTACTATTTAGTTGGTCTGCCGTCCATAGCTGAGCTAAATGCACATGCTTTAATGACTACCTGTGGGTGCAGCACTGAAGCAGGATTAAGTTAAACCTGTGGAAGTGAAAAGAGTCAGACCATGCAGCTGAATTACTGTGCAAATAGGAAGCAAATGTTATACAAGTTCAGATTTGTCTTAATTTCATCCCTCTATTCTCTACTGCTGTCATCAGAACATTCAGAGCAACTAAAACGTGGATAAATCCACTAAGCTCTGTCTTTTGGTTTAGATACAGTATGTCTCATTGTACACACGGCTGAATACATGTAATACACGGTAGCTTTCAAACTATTAGTGCTGGGTGTAGTATCATCACATGTTAATCACATATAAAAAATGCCAAGTACTGAATGGCATTGAAAGTCTGGTCAGACTTGAAGACCTGTTGACTTACTACAGAGATTTCTAGATTTGAATCATCCTTTTGCCTGCATTGCCATAATTTTTGACTGTATTAAATACCCATCGCATCCTATATGTGTCTCTCCGGTTGTGTTGTGTGCTGTGATTTACAAAGGTCAGGTCAAAAATCCACTCAGCCCCGTCTGGGAGCTCAACGACCCCTCAGGCCGAGTCCCGACCTCTTGACTCCCAGTGGGTGTGCATGTGCCTGGCTGTTTTAGTACTTAACACTTTCTACTTAGTGAACTATGACGTGTTCTCTGACACAAAGGAGTATGTATACTTTAGGCAAGAAATGTGCGCATGTGAGTCCACGTGCATGGGTATGAGTGAGAGGTATGGGTACTGTGTGTTTGTGCATGAAATGAGGGCTACAGTAATAATTTCCAGAGCAGGCTGAGGTTAGAGTGCAGCCAGGCAGCAGATCGGATCAGTGCTTTAAACTCACTTGTGTCAAGCCCACAAGTGAGTTTGCCCTTATAAGGACACACGGGACACTCCTGGTAGCGGAGCTGAAGTGGATTACCAGCTGCCACTGAGAAAGCCGGACTGCGACAGACATTGAGACAGACACAAATAAACAATCGAGAAAGGGTGAGAAAGTTCAAAAATATTCTTTTCCACCCTTGAATCTCTTTATTTCCTTGCTTTGGGGTGGAACTCCGATCTGAATCAGGTGGAAGCCAATAACTCACTTCTCAACGCCTCAGGAAAACAATGTATGCGTACAGTAGGCCGGTACAAACACACACACACACACACACCGCACCCACTGAAAAATGGGAATACAATCAGGATACATGAGAGCCCTGCACGGCATGGGACTCCTGGTTTCTCAGAAGAGGGAGTTTCAGTCACCTCTCGGCCGAAAAATTAACAAAGAAACAGACCAGATTCAAGGTTGATTCAAGGTTCAGATTCAAACCTCTTTGTGCTGTGGTGCACACTGAGCCGTCATTGTCTGGAGTCAAAAAAAAAAAAGAGGGTGACACCTGTGAAATATACAAGCCAGGGAGAAAGACAGATTACTGCACATGTGGCAATGTGCTCTCTTTGAGTGCAGCTACACGTGTAGGAAGGCTTAACCTGGATTAATAACGGCCTGCCCCCTCTGCCGGACCCCCCTCCCTCCTGGAAGAAGTCAAATATTTTATTTAGCTTATATATGTATACATTTAATTTTAGCTCAATGTGAGTCTTAACTGCAATTTGCTGTCATTTACAGTCACACTAGTTTCTCTCCTCTGCTTTGTGTGGACCGGGCCCCTCCACACACTCACACATGGGGCCGAGCAGAGGACCAACAGATAACGTAAAGATTTTTCTGAATCTGAAGACTGAAGATATTTTGTTAGTACGAGTTACAAACAGGCTGAGCTGGACCAGAGAATATTTGATTAAAACAGATCAGTTTTGTAATAAAGTTTGTAATAAAAATGTTCTGAGTGGATCAGTGGGAAATAAAATAAAACATGGGAAGACTTGTAAAATATGATTCCTTTAACTGTTTGTTTGTTCAGGGCCAAATGTTCTGTGACCTCAGGGAAACACTGACTGAATGGCAGGACGGAGGCCCAGAGCCAACCTGGGAAAACAGTGTCCTCTTTACACTTGAGGTAGCAGGCATAAAGAACAGAGGAGGAATGCATGCGGGTCAGAGGGGGGTACAGATATCAAGAATGTTCTACAGGACTGTAATGATGCACTGAAGACAGATCTGAGCTCACACGTGTTGTTAATGACTCAGAGTACAAAGTCTTACATTATTAATGGAGTCCACATGCTCCTGGATTAATCAGCACACACTTGATTGTGCACACGTGGTCACTGCTCTGATCAAAACAGCAAAAAATTGACCTTTCAGTTTCTTGCACAACCTCAAAGTGACTTCCAATCTGCCAGCATGGTTGCATATCACACTTATAGAATCGAGCACAGGGGAACCAATTTCTCTCGGGCTTGATCCACCGCCTCCGTGAGACACTTTGGCCCATTTAGGCCGTCTGGCTCTGAATGGGTCTCTCTTGTGAGCTGCAGGTCAGGTCACAGAGAGGGATCCAGGTCAGTTAGCCTGGTCGGGACAACTGTGCCCCACATTTGGGTGCTGGCATCATCAAAAGGGCTTCATATCAGCAAACGTAGGCAAAAAGATGTCTCATTATTCTGCTACAAATTGCCAGCGCTGTGCAGTATATCATTAAAACAACAAGTCTTTTTTAATGGGCATTTTGCTCTGTGATCTTGGGTCAAATGGTGGGTTTGTTTGACAATGTTTTGTTTTTGTCTTTGAATTTCATTGATGCAATGTTGTACCAATAAAATCCCTAAATGACGGAAATCAAACAAACACATTCTTCTTCATCCATTCTTCAAACCTGGTGCCTTTTCCATTCACAATGGAACTCAACCGACGACAGTTCAGTCAGTCGGCTGGAGATTCACATGTTATTATAATTGTATAATAGTAGCTAATACAGCCTTGAGCTGTCGGCCTGTAGATAAGATATTCTTTTACTAGTCCTATAACGGGGGAATTTACAACACAACAGAGAAATTTACAGGATGAGGAGCGTCCTGCAGAAGTCTGGTAAGCTCTCTTCTTCCAAATTCCCAGATTGCAGCTTCAAACTTGTAGTCTTCAGACCAAACCATCACTGTTTTTAATTATCAGATTTTGTGCAGTTCCATCCAGGGCCACAAAAAGCTTTATACAACTTTTGTCACATATGCACTCTTTCTCAGGATCTCTACTGACGAAGGGAACAGTCCATAGTTTGTTAGTAGAAGCTATTGGTATCTTCCCTCTGTAGTCATTTGCAGAAGATCTGATACAGTATGATGAACTTCAGCAGGAAGGAGCCTTCGTAAATAAAGAGATAAGAACGACGGCACTGGATCCTGCACTTTAGCTGGTCTCGTCCTGTGAGCAGACCCAGGTCACAGCAGGAGCTACATCGTGATGAATCTTCTCCAAATATGGGACATCACTGGTCAAACTGAAGCCCTGCGTGACCGGCTGTTTCGGTCTAATGAGGGAAGAGTCGGGAGGTGAGAAGGATGTCCCCCAGGAGGAAACAGAGGGGGGGTGAGAGTGCTTTGAGAGTCTGCAGAGCACAAACAGTTTGTTCTAATAGATGCACGAGAGCCAGCCATGCTGACTCTGAAAATCCGCAGCAACTATAACGATGGGACTCACACACAGACATTGCCAAAGGAAATTTAACAGATCAGCAGTTACATCTTTAAAATGCCACAACATTAACAACAGTGGGCTGGAAAACTAAACATCAACATCCGCTGGACAATTTCTAGTGGACCTCAGGAAATGGCTCTTTCCTGGGGGAGTCAATACAGAAAATGGCAAAACCACAGTGTTTCTACATTTCTCTCTGTTCTGATGACTTTATCTGTCTCTCTCTCTTACATCCATATCCCATTTTAAAAGTACCATCCTTTCCAAAGCTAATGAAATGTGATATATTTAACTTTTTATCTTCTGGTTTAATTCAGTAAGTGACTTGGCGGAAAAGCCCAAACATCTCTGATCATGCAGAGCGCTGCACGCCGTTTCCTGTACGCTATTTTTCCTCTATAAACAGAGCCACACCTTCGTATTCCAATGTAAAGCCAGACTGCAGAAACTGTACTAAAGTCCTGCTATGGTACTTTAAAACTGAGAATCTGTGTTTGGATAAAGCAGATGGATGCAGAACATGAAAAGGTATCTTAATAGCATCTCGATAATTGTCTCTTCCCCTGAGAGAAACACAGTCTCCTCATTTCATCCAAAGTGGACTTTAACCAAGGTTTGCACAAATTTAACACACAGAATCTTCAGTTTGATTTTCAAATCCTCTTCAATTCGTTGAGGTTTTATAACAGTGAAAAACTGTGAAAAGTCTACTTGTATTGGAACATTTCAGATTAGGTATGGAGACCACTGAAACAGTAGCCACAAAGCAGATTAGACACATCTGGTAAGTGTTTCTTCTGAGTCCAAAACACCTGGAAAACAGTCTAAACAGGAGCTCAGAGTGTTTGTTCCCCTCTGAGTGCCTAAAGCATTAAAGCTCAAACTGGGATTTCGCTAGCCAGAGACGCCTGGTGGTCGTGAAGCAGACAGAGGATAAAAAGCACACATTCAATCCATTATCCAGACCTTTTCCATTTGGCAGAATGATCCAGATGATCGAGACAGATGGAGATCAGTCACAGAGACCTGCTCTGCTCGATCACTTACCACACAGACTGAAAGACCAGAGCAGCACTGACAGCAGAGTCTGCCTCATATTTGATGCTCACAAAAACGGGTTCACTCCTCGTTTGACACCCCCATTTATCAAGGCAGAATAGACTGTATTAATCTATTGAGTCTATACTGCACAGATCATGTGATTGAGGTCAGCTTTTTCCAGCAGCAGCAGCAGGTGCTCACTGTTTGTCAAGCTGTAACTCATAGCTATGATATTTTCAACATATACACTCACTACAGAAATGCATAATTCATAGACAAGGAGCATAAGCAGTAATATATATGGCTTACACTGTGAAACACACGGTCATGCACTGTCTCAAACTGTTAATTCATTTACTGTAAGAATGTAATCACATTACCTCACTGACACAAGCTTTATCAAGCTCTTTGAGGTTTGTTTGTAATACTAAGTGTTAAGCTGCCACATTATTCCTTTATGACATTTTAAAATGACAAAACAACACCTGGTGTCCTGTTTTTTTAATGTAACACTACTCCACAAATTCAAATGTCAGTTTATGTTTCTAAAGTATCCGATACTTGAAAATGACAAAACAATGCCAACTATCCTCTTTAATAAGGAAATATGACACCATGAACTCATTTTCAACTTTAAATGTGGAGTAAATGTTTGCAGAAATACATCTGAAAATGTGCCCCATTTACTCTGAATTATTGCTCCAGAGCAGCAAACTTAAAACTTGAAGGCCACAGACCAAAAATAGACTTTGGTGGAGTTCAATTGCACATCATCTCAAAGTTCACTGCTTTTCTTTTCTCATCCCTTCAGAGCCAAAAATGGCAGCCTATTTATAGCAGTATCCAGCAACAAAAGTTTCCTGTTCTATCAAACAAACAAGTGACTTCTTATCTCTCTGCTGCCTGGCCGTGTATTTGAATATTCACTGTCAGAGGCTGAAGTCTGCAGGCTGTAAGTCAACTGTTCATGTTGCTGAGAGAACTGTCACTGCAACGGTGGAGATAATTAGTTTCTTAAGTGTCAGCTGAGAAGGAAAAACTGGCCCGACTGATGACTGAGTGTTCGCAGCCCATTTCTTCAATACCTTCTCTATGACACCTTTGAAACTTAATCATACAGGAAATGCTTTGTGGAAATGTGAGGGGAGTAAATACCTGTGAGAATGATGACAGGCTCAGGAGAAAAAAATCAGGTGTGCACTGTGAACACTGTGTCTGTAGTTTAGAGTCTCACCAGAGGAGAGAAACACTTAAAAAAAAACATCCCATAAACATCCATTGAGGTCAAAGGCACTTATGTTCACCAAGTGTCAGCATTAACACAGAAGCAGCAGGTGTTGGTCAGGAACATAAAACACTTAAGACGCTTTTCTTTTTGTGAGCGTGTGTCTGCAAAAAGGAGTGAGGGAGCTGTATTCAAAGGAAGATCTGCTGCATGCAACAGCTTGTATCTGAGACACTCTGAAGCCTCTTTGAAGAAAGAAAAATGCTTTTTTATGATTGTTGATGAGTCTCAGGTCAAGTCTTGCAGTATCGTGCTCTTGCTATTTGAGAGTTTCTGCTGAAATTAATTGCTTCAGGGCTGCGACCAACCATTTTCATTAACCATTAATCTGAAGCAGATTAAAGAATAATGAAATTAATTAATCATTAATATTGATTGCTAGATTAAACATCTTGATTCATCTGTTGATCGTTTTGTCAACACCAAAAAATACCTGTTACAATTTCCCACAGCCCAAGAACTGTCCCAAACATTAAGTTTACTGTCATGCATGACAAAGAAAAGCCTCAAATGAGAAGCCAGCAAATGTTTTTCATTTTTTCCAAAAAAAGTCAATTATTCCATTGTTATAATAGTTTCCAGTTAATTTTCTGTCCATCCACTAATCTCTGAAGCTCTATTTTCTCTTTTACAAAATAAGATCAAAATAAACCAAGAAGACATTTTTAAACAAATACAGCCGCTGTGTCGGACACCATGAAAAAACACTCTGCACATATATCTGAACATGTCCCAGACAGTTATATAATGCAGCATAATTTTTCCGATTTATTCGTTCCTGATGATGAGGCTGACATTTTGGACTATGTCTCGGGGGGGGGACAGGAGAACCTGGGACTGTACTGAGAGCATACAAAACAAACCCATTCTTCCTCTCCGACTGTAACCGTTGGGCCCTTGTCAACACACAAAGGGCCCAGAGAGCCATAAAACGAAGGCCCAGGGGTCCCATATATCACAGAGGATGGACCACAGACTGAAATTGCCCTTTTTTAAACATGTGTAAATGCTTCTTGCTCACCAGGGAGAGAGGACGGTCACAGGGCTGGCAAGACAAGTTACAAATCATTATGTGAGACTTCAAGCATGTGAAATCAGCCCAGCAGGCGCCACAGGCGGAAAAGTCTCCAAGCAGTCATGTCAATGCAAAAATGAAAAGACAGCCGTTTGCATTAGCAGGCCGTAAAATGTGAAACAGGACAAATCTGCTGCATATGATGATGCATATATTGACATTTTAGTCATTTGTGAGAAAAAGGGCACGTTGAGATTTTTCCTGCAAACCTCGGATGATGCAGGAAGGAGTGTCAGAGATAATTAGAAGGGAGATCACACCGTGGCTGACAGATGCTTAAGTCAAACCTAAGTAGGCAGGTGCACAAGTGCCACAGCAACAGGCACCTGTCGACCTGGCTCGTCCTGCAGGTTTGACTTCTGCACACTGGAGATTCAGGGGTAGAACAACTGATAATCATCACCCTCTGAGCTGGCAGTCAGCTGATAAAATCTATTTTTAAGTGATAGTGGTTGGTGTGGTTTGGTTGGAAAGAGCTTTTCTCCGACCGGCCTCAGCAGCTTTTGTCTTAAGCAGCACTCAGACAGTTGACCCGCAACAAACGTCCTCTCCCAAAGAAACTGGGACACCAACTGATGATTTTTGTGGATATTTAAATAATTGTGGTGGTTGTGAGAAAAGAAAAATGCTTTTCCTGGTTGCCATGGAGGGGATTAAATGAGCAATATAAAAGGCAGCCAGGGCTTTGAATAGAAGTGTAGAGATGGGATTAGTGGCGTTAGAGAGGCCGCCATATGACCCTCTGACTGTTTAGTTCATTAAGTACAACACAGGCCTGGAGTTCGCGTTCGTTATCCGACTGTTTCATAGAAGCTCCTCCCGGCTTTAACAACCAGTTTAATTAAGCCTGAGCATCTCTGAATGCCCATCAGCTTTTAATAGTGTCCTGAAAAACCTTCATTCACAAACTCCTGAACAATCACTGAATATAAACACCAGAGAACAGGGTGTTGGATTTCATAAAAACTAAATACAAAAAGGCTCCATTCATGTCTCTGTGGAGCAGAATTTAAATTCCACCACAACCCAATATGAAGTATAATCAGAGTTTGTTTCCTTTCAAACCAAGTTCACTGTGGAAAACCCTGACACTCGAGTCACCGCAAACATCATCAGTGAAAATGTGGGATCTTGGTGACCTTATAGCTGGTGGTCACATCTGAGGGCGGGAAGCTGTGGGGAAGACACTCAGATTAGAAGAGGAGACATTTCAGGTCTACCTCAGTAATGTGTTGAGCGTCAGTGTCACATGATGATAAACCCCATGAATTCCAATGTCTGCATGATACGCGTTTTATTCTGCTGCTTCGACTCTCTAGACAATGCCAGTATTTTTACAGCGAGCTCACTCAGGATACAGGCCACACAGGATGATTCAGACAATAGTAACCATGAGCTGAACTCTAACAGAACGAAATGATCAGAAAAACATCACTGAAATAAGATATTATGGCTGTAAATCTGGATCGCTGTTCAATTAAAGATTCTAACTATAACATTCACTGCCATCAGATGTGGCACTACAGCACCAGCATCTTAGACCAAAACAATGCACTGTGAAACGTACTTTACTTCTTGAACGCCCAGAGAGGAGAGGGAAATAACAGAAAGAACTGGACACAGACACAGTTGGTGCCATTTCTTACACCTAATGTACAGGTATTGTGGCCGTTTGGTGCGAATAAACACAAATGGGTCAAACTCTTGCAAGGCGAAAATTCACTCTCTGTCTGAACATGCTATTGGTCTCTTTATAAAAAAAGGGGTGGGCCAAGAGTTTCACCTAGAGGGACTCACATGCACCAACAAGCATGCGTGGCCGGACCAGCTACCAATACACAGAAGAGGAAAAACACAGAGGGAGCTCATTCTCTACTCAAGACACCATCACTCCACTATATCTTTACATAGCAAATAGTTCTTTTCAGCTATATGAATGATCAAAATCTCATATTCAGTACTTTTAAATATAAAAGTAGAACAAGCACAGTCCATCCAAAAGCTTGAGATGATTTCATTCTCTCCGCTGCCAAAATTTGTAGCCACCACTTTCAGTCTTCCTCTTTTATAATCATTTTAAATCCATCTTTCCTGCTTTGTTCCTCTATAAATAAACTCATAAATCTACTGATCAGAGCAACCAATACTCCAGTTAATAGTAAATCATTATGCTGACAGGAAAATATTATTTCCTCAATATCCTCCTGTTCTCCCACTATTACAATGTCACTTGTGATAAAGGTTTGGCCTTTAAGTGATTTATGAGAAGAAAGCTCTTGGCCAGACGAGTCCAGACATTGGGGAAATAGTGGACTGGCTCTCTTTATACAGATTAAATAGTCTCAGGCAGGTCAACAAAACACCACATTTATACTGTGCCTTGTTCCAAAGTAAACAGCCTTTTCTTGTCAGGTTCAGTGATCTTTCAGGACAGAAATCTAAATGTTTTTCTCAGGCGGATTCCTCTTGAAGTGCGCAGAAAGTAGCTGATGAGGATAATGATTTTAGAAGTCAAGTGTAGTTTTATCTGACTGATCGACAAAACCTCACAACCGTATTTCAGCCCTACTTTAATGACCTCCTGTTCACTACATATTTGTAGTTCTACAGGATGAAAAACCTTAGTATCATCACCCAGATGTTTCCTGTACAACTCTTGCGTATGCGTGTAGCTGTGATTCAGACGTGCTCAGTGTAACTATGTCTAAACAAGAACAGGCTGACTCATGCATCCTTGTAACTCTGTCTATGTTACAGGTGTCACGATGAATGTCAGACGTGTTACACCTTCCTCTGCCTTGGGAAATAATTAGGAAGTGACTAATGTCACTGTGAACCAGAAAGTCTTCTTTTTTTATGTACGTGTTCACTTTATCAACACTGATTTGCTGCTCGCGCTTGTGACATAATGTCTGCTGTAAAAGACAAAACGTAATATATCAGTGTGAATCACCGACAAGTGAAAGGAATATTTCTTGCTTCCATTATTTAGTAATTTGTCTGAAGTGTGTCATCATTAGCAATCGCATGAAAACTTAACATTTACTTGAGTCAGTTCCGCTGTTTATAGATAAAGATTGGACTCAACTTTAAGAACAATTTTCATAGATCGATCTGTAAATTATTTATCTGATCAATTGATTTATCTTTCTATAAAATGTCTGAAAATGGTAATAAGGCCATCAAAAGTGTTGTTTTTCCAATCACCAGTCAAGAACAAAGACATTTTAAACTTGCAATGATATAAAACTGCGAAAAATAATTAATTTTCACATTTGAGAGGCTGGAATGAGCAAGTGTAAAATGACCTAAATGGCTAATCAATTATCAAAATTGTTGGCAATTTGATTGATCAATGAATCAACTGATGGTTTTAAAACTAGTTTGCGCTCACGAAAACACCAAACAAACCTCTGTTTGGCCACAGTGTTCAACAGCTGCAATGAAAACACATGAAAGGTCACTACTCACCTGACTTCTTACTATCAGGAACACTTCATTTGATCTTCACTTGATCTTTAACCTGCCTGTAATTTTCTCAATAAATCGACTTTTTATTCTATGAAATGTCAGAAAAGTGTGGAAAAAAATAAATTTCTTCACACTCATGTTGACCTCTTCAAATGTCTTGTTTTATCTGATCAACAGTGGGAAACCAAAAGATGTCAAACAGTGATATAAAAATGACTTAATTAATTATGAAAACAGCTGGTGATTAATGGTTTCAGCTCTACACTGAGGATACACTGAGGTCTGTAAAGGCTGCATGTGTACAACACCTGTCAGGATTAACTGTCATATATGAGTTATCAAAGGAGAGAGATGGACATGAAAATAACAGTAATGTTATTTTGGTGAGCTTAACAGAGGATGTTATACTGTGTTGTAATGTTATGGTGAAAATAGTTGGTAGTTATCATGTTGCCTCCATTGTGCATTAACAATAACAGACCTGTATCCTTCTTGATAAAACTTCATCCACATATAAAGGGATTAACTAGTCTGGTGCAACTTCACATGATGTACAGGTGCAGTTAGATGCAAATTAAAGATACTGAACTGATTGCAGCATTAATATAAATGGTGTTTTCCTGCAGCAGGTGTTAACATCACAGAGGTGAACTTTCATTAGTGACTGGGCTTCATTCATTTGCTCACCAGGGCTCGCAGGGCGGACTCATCCAGCGCAGAGTAACTCTCCACAGACATGTTAACCTGTCCTGCCAGGCTCAGGTGAGACGAAGGGGGTCCGGGTCTGGTTGGGATCTGGATCCTGTGTGGTCCACCTGCACGACTCTCGTCTGCTCTTCTATCTGTGTTTCTTTTCTTCGCTGCGGTTTGTTTTACTCTTCAGCGCAGTTGGAGTCAGAAACGTCCTGTGAGTCAAAAACAAACCCGGGTCCCGTCGATGAAGAGCATGTTTCTGTCCTCTCGTTTCGTCTCTGGAGTCGCAGTGAAAGCAGAAAACAGGCCCGCTCTCTCTTACAGGGAGACGTTGGCAGCTTTTTGAACCGAGGATTCCCACTGAAAGGTGTAACCCCGCCCCTCTCTGCTCCCGGCTTCTCCCGGCGCTCATTCAAAGCGCGCCGCTCTGTGGGAAGACGCAAAACAGCGTCCTTGTATGGGAGGTGATTAGTGCCACCGGGGAGCCTATGAGTGTGTGTGGAAACTCAAGATACAGGCTTTATTCAAGACTTTCATTAGATCAAACCCTGTTTTTATGACTACAGACCGCATTTTTTCAGTAGTAGCCATTCAATATATTTACATTCTGTAATTAAATATATATCTACACAGCAGATCCATCACACAGACACCAAAGAGAAAGTTTTTTTTTTTTTTTTCATATTTCATTCAACGAAATTCCTCTGGAAATTAACAACTGCTTGGAAACTCAACACAACTAAATACCTGTCTGTAATTTAGCCATAATCAGTTCCAGATTATTGAGTTCTTTCCTGGAAACTTCCTCGACAATGAAAGGAGATTAAAAACCTGCAAAACAAATTATTACATTTTTTCTCTCCCAATATGAAGGTTTAAATGCTGTTTCAAATCCATGAGGCCAGGAATAAAATTCTGGTGGAGAAATACTGAATACTTTAATATTGCTAAATTTAAACATATTGAAGTACTGAAATTTGAAATACTGAAACGTTTTGAAATAGTCCATTACAAAGAACAGTGACCTCAGTATCCTCAATGGCAGCTACCGTCCTGTCTACAATATGTCATAAACACAACAGTGGTCACATTTGCTGTTTTGTGGTGACTCTAACAGAGGTAGTAATTCAAAGGCAACTGCACTTGCTGTTTGGTTTTGAAGGCATGGACTTGTGGGCAATTTCTACTACTACTTATTTTTAGGCCAAAAAGTCCAACAACAACAAACATTTTCACAGATTACCAGTTACAAGAGCTTTAAAAAAAATCCTCTTTAAGTCAGTAAATATCAGACATTAATCATATTTAAAGGTTGATGTTCCCTGTAATGACCAGATAGTGACAACTTCAACAACTTCTCCAGCACTCCTCTTCAGCCTTGTATTATAGTTTGATTATTGCTCATATTCACTCATTGTAATAGACTGGTCTTGCTGGTCTTGTGATAAATGAACAAGTCTTAAAAGACGTACTGTGTTTCTTCCCAGACTGTCTGTTCACATCCATGTTCAGTGATGTTTGTTCACTGTGCACTCTCTTGGAAGTAAACTAAATACTCTGTACTGTGTTATTTCCTCATTATGTGACATTGGCAGTAAAAGAAATACAACTTTGTGATCTAAAACATTTATGGAGCGTTTTTGTGTGATTAACGGTGAATTCAGTAAGATTTGGGTTCTTCCAGACTTTAGTCATTTAAAGTTGTAAAAAACACAACAAACCTATGCTTGATCCTGGTGTGACTGAAAAAGTGTGTTCATACTATGATGCGACATGAAATTCATTCAAAATAACAGCATTGTCATCAAAGCTCCTTCTGCTCCTATGTGGCAGGAAGTTAACATGTCAGGAAGTGGTTAAGTGGCTGTTGGAAATATGGGAATTTAAAAGAAAAAAGATCTTTTAGCCTCACTTCTATGCAGGGTTTGGTACCATGACTGGTGAACTGAGGCGAGATGAATCAAGAGTTATGAAACAACACTGACAGAATACAAACTGAAACCATGAGTGTTCTCATCAAACATTTAATAGCCACACAAGACAGTTGTTCGTATACAGGAAGTCAGCCATGTGCCATAAGGCCATCCAAACACCACACCAGTTGAATTCACTGACGTTACAAGTTGAGCTTGCTGATCAGATGATAATCAGGAAAACGCTCTGTTGTTATCTTTAGTTAAAAAGTGAAATTCTCAAGACTCTCAACTGTCTGTGGCACAAGGTTGCCGATTTAATACGTATTTGTAAAGTGGACCCTATGTTACACACAAAATACTTCTTATCAATCTTAAATCTTATTCAGAGGAGCAGCACATGACATTTTTCACACTACTTAAAAGAAGATTGGAGAGGAGACACTGCTTCAAAAGCCATCTCATCATAACACCACATATATAGTTCTATAGTTATGATTAAAAAAATCTAAATATTACTGAAGAGTATTAAAGACAAATGTTCAACAGTATAAAAAGACAAATGTTCAATAATACAGTTTGTTTTTTCTTGGTCAAAGATGCATAAATTTATCAAATCGGTTCCTCAAGCCCTTTTTAAACAAAATAATCTATCAAAGTGCTTTAGGTTACATAAAGATGCAGAAACCAACAGGAACACTGAGAAATATCCTGAAAGAACAAATGGGTGAAAACAAAATGTCCTTGGCTGAAGTAACAAGGTAAAGATTAAGTTAGACAAATGCACACTGACAAAGTCATGTGTCTGTGTTTGATGTTCTCAATTGTCTTAATGAGCCATGACATGACTTGTACAGTTAGAAAAAAAAAAAAAATCAAATCAAATTCAGCGTAAATAAATCATATTTATAATTTATCTGTTAAGGCTAAATGTTAGACATACAAACATTTGAAACAAAAAAGCAGAATATGCATGAATAAACCAAATTACTTGCTTAGACTTTAATAGTAATATTCATCAAAACATAAACTGCAAGATACTAATACTCACACAGGCACTTATCAGATAGGTATATGTTTCATTTCAAAAGTGTGCAAAAAGATAAATGAAAAGCAGAGGAGGAGATTTGGTTTTTCTACTTCTCCAGATGTTCCTGCTCTCACTCTTCCTGCTGCTCTTCATTCTGCTTCTTGGGCAACTGCAAATGGAAAAAATACAAGTGAAAATCCTTTGACAGACAAAAAAAGTATGGTGAGTGTCCTTAAAGAGAAAAATCAAACCTTTAAGCAGAATGCACACTGTCTAGGCCAGGTAAAACTTTTGTAGTGGCTGTATACTGGTATGAAAAAATACTGAGGGAAATCAGTATCTCAACAATTTACTGCTTGTAAAATGTTCATATTTTTCCAAACTTCATAGCTTGAAAGTGCAGACGTCCGTAATGTGTTTCCACTTGGAACATATACAAACCAAGCATTAACATCAACCCTATAGAAAATGCTTTCATTGCACTGTGCATCATGTACAATAAACAACAGAATGTGATTTAAAAAAAGAAGCCTGAAGTGCACCTTTGTCATTGGATTCCTTATATTCCCTCTCCCTTCTTTATTTTCTGGTAGATGTACTCTGGTGGAAAAAACATTGAAATCAGATTAGTAATAATATACTATAAAAAAGCATAAATCATTATTTGATTAAGAAACTTTAAATGGGTCAAACAGAACTATGGAATTCTAATTATATTTGCAAATGAATTTCCATATGACTTGATAATTGCTTTTACCCCTTTATAGATGCAGAACCAGACTTCTCAGTGTCACAGAAAGATGACTGAGCCCCTTCTGCTTCCCTGCCATGCTGAGATCTGTCTTTTGCAGAAACATCACAGTTGGATGTCTTCCTTTGACTTGGCAGTCCAATGTAACCTCTGTGCCATTCCCTTAGGTTTTGTCCTGGTGCTGTGTCAAATCCAAAGTCCTCCAAGAAGTCAGCTGTATGTGGAACAGGACACACAATATGTGTAAATGAACACACAAACACATAGTGACCAGAGAAAGTCCCTATGCACATCAACAAAAGCAGTTCAACAAAAGTGCTGAATTGGATGCTAAATACAAAACATTTTTTCTCTCTAATATTTTACCCACCCCATAATAATATCATCTATAACAAACAAAGGCACTATAGCACGTTTGTACTGCAAATTGTATAACCACATTTTCTGTAAAATTTCTGCATTATTGATTTGCTTACATCTACTTTTTCCCATTTGTTTAATATTTAAAATAAATTATATACATTACCTTGGTGCTTTATTCTCCTTTGAAAATCTGGAGACATCCGGCCAAAGGTGTCTTTAGCTGGACTCAGTGGTTTTTTGATAGATGCTTTTGTTAGATTGTTCAGTGGATGTGTAGCCTGAGGACGCATGTCACATTTGTCCTACGTACAAAAACACATAAAAAAAAAAAAAATATTCACCATTAACGAACACATGTTCTGGTCATAATGTAGAAATCTCTATACAAAACATATTTGAATTATATTGGTCAATAGCACTGCCACATTTTTAAGAAATCCAACAAAAAAAATTGCTATAGGTCAATACTTCTAGACTGGCTATCTATCCTGATTATTGACATACCTGATGGTGAAAGACGACAGCCTCTTCAAGAGCAACGCCACAGAATTCGCATGGAATGACCACATCGCCCTCTAGTGGACTGGCTGGAGGACTGTAGGAAGCCGGGGAGACTGAACGAGGGAAAGTGGGGATGTTTGAAGCGAGTGTGTCAGGGAGGCTGTGCATCAGCCCTGAGGCATTCCTGCTCATCCTGTCCTCTCTAGGTGGAGACGCAGGCTGCTTGCTGAAAGACGCAAAGGCGGAGGCGGGGCTGCACCCAGTCTGAAACAAAGAAGAGACAGGCGTACAAGAGGTTAAAATCTATGTAAAGCCTTCTTAAGTCACATCATTTGTCCCCAATAGATGAAGATGAGGGCCACATGTTGAAACAGGCAAAGGCTGTAACTGGACTGTGAAACAAAGATAAAGAAGGATATGTACATGTTTGCATGCCACGTGATATCTGTCTGGATCTGAGCATGATACACCAATTAGATTTGCACATACACAGATGTATTTCTCAACCAGGGAGGCAGCCTGTGGACAGTTTTCAGAAGAAACAGAATGCAAAATAAAACAAGTAGGTCACTGCACTTTTTCCAGTACGGTAACTTAAACTGAAAGTAGGTTGGGAATCAGGTTAAAATATTTCAACATATCAGCAAGTCCTGAATTCAGTTGGCAGCATGATCAGAGTCTGTCAGGCTGATTATATCTGTCAATTGGGTTCTGGCTGTTTTCACCTTTATCATGTTATCATGCACGCAGATATGATGCACTGACCTGGAATTACAGACTATCTGCCCTCCTTTACTCCAGTGTTGTTGTAGATTGTAGAGCTGAGCAGTTTTTCTCCTCCAATATTACTGTATATTTTACTTGATTATGGACATGAATTTTCAAAGCAGAACTAACATTAGATTATGATGTTATTGAGCGCCATTGGGGGCTGATTGGTTTGTAGGCATGCTGTTTATACTTTTAGATCCAACCATGTCTCAGTCACTTACTTAGCCAGCTAACACAAAAATCTAGCATCATGAGTCAACACCCTGAACAACAGAGTATCTAAAAGAAAAAAAAAAAAAGAAAGAAAAGAAAGAAAAAAATCACATCTCTAACCTGATGCAAAATGAGGTCCTCTTCGGGAAACAGCTCTTCACAAAATTCACAAGGCAGCATGGTATCTATAAAAATAATTTGAAAAAATTAACAAACTGACCAGGGAATAACTTCAAGTATTCTAATCAGCACGATTTTGCCATTTACCTGTTTGATCACGGTCCTGGACTGCACTTGAGCTTGTGCCTGTGGTGAAGTTTGAGTAGTTGTTGTTGGGCGGAGAGAGTGGAGAGTTTACAGAGGTGTTAGATGTTTTCCCAATCTTGTGGTCCCAGATACCACTCCACAGGTTGCCCTCAACACCTCCAGCCACTGATTCTCCATCACTCTGCAGACTGAGAGCCAACATGTAGTCCAGGCCTGATGAATCCTCATCCAGTGTGAACTCACTATGTGGCCACGTACTACTGCTGCTGCTGCTAGTCAGAAAATCACTCTGCCCAAGCACTACAAGAAAAAAATAATTATAGTTATTTCAGAAAACAATTATAGCTGCAAGCAGGAGCGCAGCAACTTATTTTCAGTCTATAAGTAGAGTACAGTACAGAAAAGGGATAAGATTCCAGGGATTTTAGGATTTGTTCAATGTAATTTGTGACAAACCCTAAATGTTTAACTAAGAATATTTTACCAGATTTGTGATAAAAAAGTTCTTGTTGCTGGTCCAACACACAATTAAGGTTAGCAACAGGTATAATGTGTTCTTTGACCCTCTGTTAGGGAGCACCTTAGCTTTATGTTGAGCAAGCAAAATCTCTCTAAAATCATATTAATATATTTTCCAGGAGAGTCTACTGCATGTTTGTGTACAAGAAGACTCTGTGGGGCAGCTTTAAATTGCTTTTAAAATTATTTAAAGCCACATTTCTACATTTTTGGGCCAATACATAATAAAGCCTGGGGGTCTGGTTTTCCTGACAGGAAATTTAAAAATCAATAGGTCAGTGATAAACTCACAGTGGCTAAATGATGTATTTCTTGGGGCAATATTCTTCCAATCTCCTGAGCCTTGAGGTCCCCTTGAAGTGTTATAAAATCTGGACTCAAATGGCCGGGGAAAGGCCTGTTGTTCTGCTGCACTGATGTTATTATTTTTTGGACCTCTCTCTTGGGCTCGTAGGTGGTTTCGGATGGAGTGGGCTTCAAACCATGGTCCTGGAGACTGTGGGTCTACTGGACTGCGACTTGTCCGGCTGTTGTTCCTCTCTTGGGGCGGTGTAAGGCTTCCACATAAGACCGGATGCACAGCTTGTTCCCTCAACATTACGTTGCACTTGCAGTGTGAGCAGGGCTCAGTGCGTGTACCACAATAATCCTCATGTTCTTTGGACTGACTGTAAACTATCTCCAGTTCACAGTATTGGCAGGGGACCAGCCGCTGAGAACATTCAGTGCTCTGAAAGAGAAAACAATCACGGACAAGCACAATTTGAAGATTCAATTGAGATGGTTAAATATTATATGAGTAATAAGCAGGGAAGAAAAAAAGTTCTTCAGAAATACCTGGTGAACATCAATATGATTCTTCTCAATCTTCAAGCCACACTTGCATGTAATCTGAAATGAAAGTGAAAATGCTTTCAAAGTTGCAATAACCAAGTTTCAGTATAACGTGCCTTTGTTAGCTGTTTCCTCTGGGGTACATATTTTGAGGTCAGTGGTGATCGCAGAATGTGGTAACTGACATGATTCTTCACTGACACTGAGGCTGCATGAGCCGACTTAAGTTACAAACAGTGTCAGTAACTCATATTGACAATACATGTATTTTATGTAAAAACAAATGTCTTGTTCAATAAATAAATAAAATAAAGAGTTCCCTGCACCAAGTCTAGCGTTTTCTCGTTCTGCTCGATTATCACTGTTACAACATGGAGACTTGCTCTAGATAAATAACTGAGACAAACAAAAAAATGCCATTCTTACTCCTGAGACACAATAATCACAAAAGTCACAGATTCAATTCACCGTTTCCAGGTTCCTGGGTTTGGGACAGAAGAGCTAAGGTTCACAGATATTGATTAGCAGTTCCCAGCTGTGCAAATAACACAGATTTTTTCCACTCTGTGGTATCAGGCCTGCCCTTAATGGCAGCACACATCTGTTGCAGGAATTATGTTAAAGTCTTCAGTACTGTTGTTTAGATTTTTACCTGTGTGTGCTCCTGCTGTTTGTGGTCCTGCAGATCTGATCGGGGCACTGGCTCCTGGCACACATCACACAGTGCAATGTTTCTTCGACAGTGGATCTCATGGGTAGTAAAATTAGCCTCTGGAATGTCATGCTTGCTAAAAAGGTAAAGAAAATTATGAAAAAAATGTAATCACCACCATATTGGACTGATCATTTTATGTATCCTATTCGCACTTACCAATTGCCACAGAACTGTGTATTTTCATCTGCCATGGCTGAACCCAAAACCTGTGGACAAAATTCGTCATTAGTGACACAAACCGGCTTGGCTGACATGTAAGGAGACAAAGATACTTAACCTGGCTCTGTTTTGGTGATCTTAACTAACGTTTATAACCCGTAGACATGTATTTGTTGCCAATTTGTAATTAATTATTGAATAAGTGGAATTTGAGTTCCGTTGGCATATAGTTATTAAACTGACACTAAAATCTGTTTACTGAGCTAATTTAAAAAATAGCTCTATTAATAATCAGGGCTAATGTGAAGGGTACAAGTAGCTACCACTGTCGTTAGCAAATAAAGCTGGTTGACAGCTCCTTCGGTTTGCTCACCCAGTGTTTCCAGGCAGGTAGCTAACGTTAGCTAACAGCGGTGGCCTGGATTAACAAGAAGGATCCGCGTCAAATTTAATGAACAAGCATCTTGAGCCACCTCGAAAAAGTTGGACAACGTTAGCCGGTTTGCCTTTTGCTAGCTACGTAGCTTAGCATTAAATACACTGTTAGCAACCACCACGTAGCGTTAACTTAGCTAACTAACTTCATATGCTCTTTACGGAGAAGCCAGGATGCTAATGTAACGTCGGGTTTTGGGCTCCTGCTGCCCGGTCCAACCAAAACCAGGACGTCCGTTGTGATGTTTCAGTTTATCAATGAATTACCAGCTGAAGAATATGTAACAAAAAAAAAACATAGACGACAGCTAACTATTTCATGTCAGCCTCTAAAAAACAGTTCGCTATTTCCTCTTTGCTTTGTAGGGAGACTGAAGCCCCGAGCCAGGTCTTTCAGGCTGTCTACGTGCATATCTATTCAGCGTCCTTTAACATCGGCAGAACCAAACAAAATCCCACCTAAACAATTTTTAATATTGCACCTAGTCTAAATGCACTAATTGTAATGGTGATCTTTATTTGTGAGGGGCGTATATGTCATAGAGTTAAAGATTAAAGCTCACTGCAAGTCCAACCTCGGGGCAAAATCTTTGCCAAGTCTCTCCAGGCTCGATTTTGATTGGTTGAGTAAACACCGTGCGCTTGTAAAAACGTCTCGAGTGAAACCACTGCTCTTAGATTCGATCCGACATCTGATATGATCGACAGCATTTTTCCTAACATTTTGATAACGGCGTCAAAAATATGTACATCGTTAACCTTATGGTTTAAGAAAGAAAGTGGTCTGATTACGTTTCACTTCCTGTCTGCACCAGAAGTAGGAACGTGTCTGATGTGATTTGATTCTGCTGCTGGTGATCGTCTTGTGTTGACATCGTGTCAAATACCTGAGCCAGTTTTGGGACGTGACACACAGCATGCATTTTACAAAACAGTTTAGTTTATCTGTGATATGGGTTTATTTTTGTGTAACAAGCTAATTACTCCAAATTATATTATCAATAAAATACGTATTACTTAGCTGGGTGAAAAGTTGTAATGTACTTATATTTTTAAATCAGCTTCAAGACTAACAAAGCAAAAATCAACAGGTTTAGTCATCGTTTGGGGCAACTACAAATTCACAAATAGTTCTACTAATACTAATAATGGGCGGTCAATACAGACTATACAAACTGTCAGTGTACAGACTTCTACAGCTGTAACCTTGTTGATTGAAATTTTGCCCAAACTTACATCATTTTCAACACCTTTAAATAATTACAAAGGTTTGCATACACCAGCACCCATGATCATTCTGCATGTAATACAAAGATATATTTTCAAAAACATGGCATTGGTTTGATGTTCACAAAAGGAAACACTTCACTGTTGTTCAATCAATTTCTACTGCAGTCTTCCAGACATTCAGTATACAAAAAAATGATCAACACAGCATTGTCCTTTCAGTGTTTATTGAGTTTTTGATCTACCAATACTGTCATATCAGACATTTTCATTTGTGTAAGGCACAGTTTTGTTCAGATAAAACACTGATCTTATTTACAGCAAATGTTGGGACACAGTACATACTGTACACCTTTGCACCTCCTCTCAGTCAAAATGACCACCCAATGATTGGACCATTATTGTAAATATATAAAACTTTTAATTCATTTCAAAGCCCTTGTTTCTTATTTGAAAAGGTAGAGTCAACAATGTATTTTACAATGTAATGTGAAATGTAACGCCATGCCAAGAATTTAAAAAACAAAATTGTGAGGAAAAAGCAATACTTTTCAAAAATATGTGACAAGACTGAAAGAAACAACTAGTGATCTATTCAAATAAAATCTTTAAAATAACTCTGTCTTACCAAATATATTGACATGCCTATAGATTAAGTTAATGGTTGCTGGCTTGATTTTTTTTCCCCAAGCAACTTGAGGGCCTAAAAGTGGAAAAAGTAAAAAGTAAATTAAACATTTCTTTTCACATTGTTGAAAGGCTTTCAACTTTTTAAAAAAGTGGTACATTTGATATGAACACACTACTGCACACCAAACACACTGGCTGGTTCTTGGTGATGCATCAAGTTATCTAACAGCTCTAAATTGGTTACATGATTGTCTGATATGAATTTAGGTCCAACATGAAAAAGGTTACAGACTAATTCCCTTGTTCAAAGATTGCCAAATAAAACATTCATCAGGAATAGTAGCTGCATTAGTTTGTAAAGGATGGCAATACAAGCAGCCCTGCTGTTGTAGCCAGTGTTAAGCAAATTGGGGGGTATTTCATTAAAAAAAAGTAAAAAAAAAAAAAAAAAAGTACCAGCATTAAATGATCAAATACGCAGGGTTCCACAATTAATCTGCACCACAGAAATGAACTAAAATGACAGTAAATCTTTAAATTCACATTAGACTATTTTTGCTGTTGACAATTATTTCTACTATACAACTCCTTTATGGAATCATGATTATAAAAGCTTTAAGTGGATATTCTTAATAGTTATCAAGCAGATGAAGTATCGCTGGAAGCACCATATCTCGCATTTTACTATTTTAATTAAGAAAACAGCCAAAAAAAGTGCAAAACACAATATTGCATGGCCAAATTGAAATAGCTATAAAGCAGTTGCTGGTGGTGTTTGCAGAAGAAGAACAAAGGCATCTCACAATTGTCTATCGCTGCATGTCTTCACATGTAATTGTGTCAAAGAGCATGTCAATAGGAAGCATGCTAGCATACGTGGGATATCAGATACACAACCAGCTTGTGACAACAAGCTATATACTGGTGCATTTTTGTGCCTGCCTTCATGTTAGACTGAAAATACCATCCACGCACTTGTATTGTCACAGAGTCCATTTAAGACCTGTTTCATGTCACTGTTTTCTTGCCATCTTTCATGCTATTCTCCACTGTACACTAATGACAGGCATTTTAAAAAAGCTAAAATTGGGATATTTGGTCAGTCACTGTAATTACAATAGCTAAATGTTAACAAAAAAGAAAATTGCCTATCATTAACTAAACATGTTTAAACAATCAAAACACTATATGCCAACTTCTAAAGGAAAAAAAAAAGCTGGTTTTCACTTTAACTTCCAAATGTCCTTGGTCCAATATAAAATTCAGTAGGTTGCTCTTACAGAGTCGTTAACCACAGTCCTGTGAAAAAATATTTTACTACACTAAAGTATTTTATATGATCTAGTGGCAAAATGGAAAAAAGGCTCAAAGACAGCATAAAAGACAACTGAAGGAATAGAAGGAAAAGTACAGTACAAACATTCATGAAATGGAAAGAAAAAGGCACAGATTTTAAGAGTTGAGACTAGAAGTCCTAGAGGTAGCAGAGGTTACTGAGAGGGACAAAGGATGAAAAAGAAACTGTTTAAAAAGGGAGATGTGTAATGAAAGGTCTATCTGTCCTTGGATCCAAGCTTCTCGATCAAGTCCTGCAGGGGAGCAAGCTCTCGCCTGTCGATGAGGTTGAACTCCTACAAGAACAAAATATTTAATATCAGATTGGTTATTTGGGTTTGCTCAAATTTGAAATTAAAACAGTGTGTATGACAAGGTTTTGCTGCCCATATAAAATCTGACTAGTGTTGTGGCCCTGTGTAAAAAAAAAAAAAAAAAAAAAAATAGGACAAAAGTTGACTCTCATTGACTCAACATTCACAAATCATTTATCACACCACACACGCCAAAATCCTGCCATATCAAATTCTCTTAAACCCCTTTCAGACATATAATATGGAAAACTGCTGGGATAATCTGTTTGTAACAGCTTTTTGGCTTTCATGACTAAGTCTCTTATGCAAAAGATCCATGTTGACTCTGTTCAAACATGCCAGGATTGTTGCAGATAGAGCCTGATGCTTCCCTAATAACTGGCATCTGGCATAGACGAGATTAGGCATCGCAGGGTGTTATGTACAATGTATGAAACAAGAGAGCTTATTTACTGCCACCCTAACTGTAACCCCCTCTTAAGATGTTTTCTTGTCTTGTTCTTATCACAAAAAGAGAACAGTTCTTATATATCAGTGTTGGATCAATGTCAAGCCATTACAACTAAAGCAGTGTGGAGTCCAAAGGGTTTCTTTAGCGAGAGAGGGGCTTGAGATAGACAGCAGTGATTAAACCTAAAATCTGACCTGAACAAAGAAAATGAAGTGCTTGAAGGAGGTGTTGAGGTGGGCCTCCTCCTGCAGCTGCATCACAGAATCAAAATGTTGGTGGTAGATGTGAGCGTAAACCCTGAACAGACGCTTCAGGATGGTTTTGGCCACAGACATGAAGTTCTTTGGAAAGGGAACTCCTGTGGGACAGAAGGTGGTGAAAAATGCTGATGTCAAGAGAAGAGCATGTGCTGTTTCAACCTTTACAAAGCCTTTCAGCATACATCAGAGGGAGACTTTTAATAAGACGCTGCACTTTTAGCTTAGTTGCCTAATCAAAACTCAAATGTGAGTGTGGACAGAGGCTGAAAAATCTCTTTATGTTAAGGCACTAACTTTCAGTTTTAATATGACAGTTTTACATGAAAAAAATGGACAGTGTATGAACCGTAGTCCTTTCACACACTGTCTCCAATTTTAAGGGACCAAATGAATTTCGACATGTTAACATAAACTTTAGTCAAAGTCACAAGACTTTGTATTCTGTAGCAAATATTTTGCAGTCAATCTCTGTCTGAAGTCTACGACACACTGCATGACTCTTGTTTGTATTGAGGGCTTTCTTGCTTCAATCTGCTCTTCAGCATGTGAGACGCATGATCTGCTGGACTGAAGTCAGGTGACTGACTTGGACAGTCAATAAAATTTCACTATTTCTGCCTTGTCTATATGTTTAGGAACATTGTTCTGCTGCATCTAAAATCAGGGGAACAGTATGTACATAAAAAGACTATAAGTGCTACACTGTTGAGGATGTGAACCCCATCAAACATCTGAAATCAGCTCATTAATCACACAATCATTGTTTCATTCCAAATCTAATACGCTGAAGAAAAGTCAAGCCAATTACAATCATATGACTGTCCTAATATGTTCCTACTGCTCTGTAAGTGCCCAGCCCAAGAACCTGTAGCGACAGGTTTGTTGTGTGGTCAAACCAATGAGAGCCTGAACTGTTGGACAGGAAGAAAAGATTGTGAAAAAAGCAAAGAAAGCAAACAATGTAAATAAAATAGGATGTATGCAGCTGCTTGGTCTGCTGGAGAACAATAGGACTATAGCTTATTTGGTGTTGTTTCTTTTCTCCCTGAGCTACATTCCATTGACAGACAGATGCTGGAGGATTCAGAGATGCATTGATACACTTCTGCAAATGTGAAACGGCAACTAAAATCGTCATGAAATGCTTTCAATGAAAGTTTATTTGCTAAACTGCTGAAAATATAAATTCCTTATTGATCTCACCAATCTTGGAGGGGAAAAGTGTCTCATCATCCAGTTGATCCTGCACCCAGGTCATCAGGTAGTCAATGTACTTGGGCGCGGAGCATTTTATAGGCTTCTTAATATTGGTGCCATCAGCCCAGTGATACTCATATCTACAGAGAAATTGACTTGTTACCACAGACTGACAAATGAGACATGGACACGAAAGCTCTACAAACAGCATGCACTCATTCTGTCTTTCTGTCAGGACATGAAAGTATCATTTGGTAGTAGATAAGCTTAACAAAAAAAAAAAAAAAAGAGCAAGAGGGGGAACTGCAAATGTATTTACAGTCATATTCTTGATAGCAGCTATGTCAACAGGAAGTGAACCCCGGCCTCTTCCTCATGATTACAGACTGACCACAGACGGTCTTGGCAAGAGAGAGGACAGAGGAAGTGGCAAATCTAGATTCTAACTAAAACAGCTTCTGCAGATACCACATGCAAAGTTTGATTCCTGTTTTCCTCATGTGACATTCAGATGACGTATTTCAGTTTTGTTACCCGTCTCAACCATTTATAAGCTGAATCCTTTGTTGTTCTTTTATGCACATGAGACATCATTTCCCAGTTCTGGACAAAATAATGTTTCATCAACTATATTATGAAGGTGATTTTGACTTAGATGTGGTGTTGTAAAAACCTTATGGGGAAAATGTATGATTAACAGTGTTTTTGTCCTTTTTTCAATATTTTTTTTTAAAAGGCACAATGGTAATGTGCCTTTCATAACAAAAGTTATATAAAGTCATACTACTGTAGTGTGTTATGAAACCCTGTATCACTGTGCTGTAGAGTCAGACATCTGTCATTACTGATTCTGTTAGTCATGTTTTGTAATGCCCTTTAAAACACTTGAGCTTTGTGTGACACATCTTGTCCTGCAAACTCATGTGAAGTTCCTTATTTCCACAAAATTTCGCAAACGTACATACGTCAGCCTAAATATTTCCCTTGTTTCATTGGAAGTTGCTAAATGACATTCAGCTCATTTTCGCTGTTCACGGAATCGCAGTATTTTAGATAAGATTATATGTTACATCTTAAATTACACACGTGTTTGGCTTTGCTGTCTTACAAAAATAAATGCAGTAAATGAGAATGTGACATGTAAATGTTTAAAACTTTGCTACGTTTTCATCCCACCCAGATGCAAAACAGAACACTTCAGGCACTCATTTGTGCCATCAGACGGTACAACAACAACAACAACAGACTATGTCAATCACTTTTACCTGCCTGCTACATACATGAAAAGGACACTGTTAGTTGTTACCTTGGTCCAGCAGACATCACAGAGCAGCTGGTCTCTGTGCAAAACTCGGTAATGGTGCCGTACAGCATGTTGATCTGGTTGAAGAAATCCACCGCTGAAAAAAAAAAAAGTTAATTATAGTTTCTGTTCTCTTGGAATGTTCACGTCCGTAACAATAATAAACTAAATAGTGTCACTTTTCTATACATACATTCACCAATTTGGTTGTGTGTGTTTTGTTTGGCAATACTTCTCTTCTTTTACCACTTGGTGAAGTAAATGTTCAATGTCTGTATAAGGATCATTTAGGTTTAGAAATGTTAAATGGACGTTTGTGCACTGAGAGATGGTTTCTATAAATAAGCACATTGTATTCATCCACTCACTGTTGACAGCAATCCACTCATTGAGGTCCTCTCCCTCAGGCAGCATGACAGCCTGCCTCAAGTTCCCACTGCCCAGTGTTGCCTCGGCATGTTTCAGCAGCTCGTACTGGTGGGAGCCCTCTGGGATGTTCTTCTTCGGCTTGAAGGTCTTGGATGAGCGACTGCCACTGCATAGAAACACAAGTGGAGCTAAGCAACTGTCTGTACGCTAGCAGGACATTTTTAAAAGACTTGTGTGGGGGTAGATGCTCTTCTCGGGCCTTCACATGTGTGGATCCTTCCTGTCTGGTTTGTGCAATCAGCAGCTGCAGAGAGGAGTGTGGTGATCATCTGTGAACACGCATCGCTGCCATATTTGTCATGTTCATGCCAAACTGTTGAGGTTTGTTTTCAGTGTGACAGACGCATCAAAGTACTATATGTGCCATATAAACAACGTTATGGTGATTGCACTCTTCGTGCAACAAACAGGAAATGTCATATCTGAGTGTCGCTATAAACAACGGAACAGTTAATTACATTGCTCGACGATTAGAAACTCAACGAGGCTCAGCCAGCAAAGGTGTGGATGATGACTAATGTTAACATGCCTTGTCATATCTGAATTAATGAAAAGATTATCATACAAGCTAAGTTGGCTAACCGGGCGTTAGCTAGCGTTAATCATCATGCTAGCCAAGTTAGAACTAGCTAGTTAAAAAAGTTACAGTTGGCGAGTACCTATAAATAAACACAGCTCACAGACAATGCTACGACGACGAATGCTAACCCTACGTAAGAAAAGGAGGTCTAAATTTAAGCTTATTAAGATTACAGTGCAGTTAGCGGACTTGTTGTCTGTAACGGTGTCTTATTTTACAGTTACTTCCCTTGAGGCAACTTCGAAGAAGAAGCGCAGCTAACGTTAACCGCAAGCCCCGGCTGGAACTTAGCAGGCGGCTGCTAACTTTACTTACAACAGGAAGCTCATCTTGGCGAAGCGGTCGTCGGAGAGCCTCGATTACAGCTCCAAACCCTGGTTTAGTAAAGACAAATGTGTTTTAAAAATCAGACACTAGGAGCCACTTGTCAGCGATGCCTGCTAACAGCAGCGTTTATGCTAACATGAACTGCACCCTCTTCCTCTGTCGGCTCTGTGGAGGAGCCCGGCAGGCAGACTGTCGCCCCCTCCCGGCTAGACAGAGCTACGACCATTCTCCCCATATGCCCAAATTTTGTAATCCAATATTTGTTGTTAAAGTGTATTTGTTAAAATTTATTTTTGCAACAAAAACAAGAATGTTTTTGATGTAAGTGCATCTGAGCCAAAATGTAGGTAACTCGAGCAACTCAATAGATAGACAAATAGCACTCACTAATATAGATTCTGTGTCCACTTTTAAGACCTTAATTGTTTGAGTTTAGATTGTGCTCACATAACACTTATACCTAAATAAAGTTGTGTTTTCTGGTGTGTGCACTGTACATGCAGCAGCATTGTTCATGCTGTACACAATAAGGGCTGGAGGCCCAACAACAGGCCTGGGCCCCTAACAGGTTGATTCGCCCATGTTGGAAAGTAACTGAGTACATTTACTCAAGTGCTCTATTTAACTAAAGTTCTGAGGTATTTCATTTATACTATACTACTTAATACTTCTACTTCACTACATCTCAAAGAGAAACATTGTGCTATTTACTCCACTGTATTTATTTGACTTGTTGCTAGTTACTTTCTAAATAAGATATTCCTTTATTAGTCCCACAGCGGGGATATTTCCAAATTAATAGATTATTATATTGTTACCACATTTGCTTAAGCAAAAGAATAATACTTAATTCTATGTATCTATATACATTTACTCTAGTAAATACCTTTGAAGTACTTGTGCTTTACTTGAGTATTTCAATTAAATCTTCTCCACCACTGTATTTCAAAGGGACATATTGTACTTTTAACTCCATTTATATTACATGTAATTACTAGATAGATGAAACTGCTGCTTTAAAACCTGACCTGACCTCCTCTGTCTGCACAAAGACTACTTTTACTTTACTCAAATATTTTTAACTGATAATACTTTCATGTAAATTATTGAATGCAAACCCTCTGACCTGTATTTTTAGATCACACTCAGGCCTCTCTGGTGCTGTGGGGTTGACTTGAGTGGAAAAAGACAGAGGTGTCTGTGCAGCAGAGGTGTGGCCGCAGTGACGCACGGGGGGCCGGGCTTTAAAGCCTCCGAGCCCGGCTCCCTCCTCCACAGACGGCGCTCTGTCAGCCGCCTCCTGCTGCCGCTGTGTTTCATAACCTCCGTGGTGTCTCTTCTCCTCTCAGAATGGCAACGATCAGGACTCTCAGGAAACTGTGCCAACAAACCCAGCATCAAGTCTGTAAACTGCACACGTCCGCCTCCAGGTGAGTCCGACCACCTGCCCGGAAACACGAGCTAATCTGGGCACGTTTAATCCCACTTTCACGACATGTTCGGCTCTTCTTTTCAAACTCAGAAGATAGATTTAGGTCTCTTTAACGCATTTTTTAAATTCTTTATATTTTCTTTAATATTGTGTGTACATGAATGAGGTTGTGGTTTTACTGTGGGTTTGTTTGAGTCTATTGAACTAAATGTCCTCAGTTGGTCACATTTTGGTGCGCCCCTAGCGTCACGCCGGTAACATTGCAGCGACAGGCTGGCTGATGAAATCGGTGTGAATGTTTGCACCCTGTGGTTTGCAGGAGCAAGGTTTCAGCTGGAGATTGAGGTGTGGGTGTGCATGCAATGAAAAAAATGCAAATGCATGAGGGCACAGTGAGGAAACAGTAAGAAATAATGGATTGCATGTTGTCTCTGAGAGGAGGATATAATGCAATCACACAAATGGAAAATTTGCAGCAACCCGTGCAGGCATGTGTTGAAAATGTGCTGAGTGCAGCATGACTGAGATAAATGATAATTAACTAATGTTGCACACATGCTTTAAGATTACAGACTCGTGTGGCTGCACATGATCTGCAGCTCCAGAGGCACAAGATGGATCAATTAACATCTGACATGTTATGGAAGATTTATTACCATTTATCACACCATAGATACAACTTAACTACACATACACTATAAGGGATTTAAATTAAAATGCATGCAGCAACAAGTATCTAATAATTACAGAAGAATAAAATGGATAAAATACAAAAAAAATGCAACAATAACAACAGAAGAAAAACATAAAAAGACAACTCTCCTCTCTCTCTCTCCACTTACTTACTTAACATGAGCTAATTAACATGTGGCCATACATTTGAAAGGCCTTTCCTCTGCAGGCTGCTTTATATTTAACCACATCTGAGGTTAAAGCAGTTTGCTGCCCTGATCTCGACACATTTTCTCCTGGGACCTGGTACACTGGCCCCATGGTTTCACCCCATTTTGCCCCAAGATGTGATACTTTTCTGTGAGGTTTAATTAGTTTTGGCAGAATAAAAGGGTGGTTACATCACTGCTGATGGCTCATTACTCTTCAGTTATTAGCCACAGCTATCTGTTTGTTGTTATATAACTCATAACCATGTTGGTGCTTTTGAAATTGGGACAAAGCAGCAGAACACGTCAACCCAGTTTGTATAGTCATACAGTGAGAATTGTTTTGTTTTTTTCAGTTTCCACCCTCAGGTGCTTCTGACTGTACTTGGCAATGAGATGCTTGTAAAAACCTGCTCTCCTTTGACCAGTCATGCCTGCATCTACCAATTTAGACCAACTGTGGGATTGCAAATGCTTTACATACAACATACAATACAGTACTGTACAAGTGCTTAAAGATCATATGGCTCTGTCAGGTGGAGACGTGCTGTGTCTAATTTTAAAGGCTGGAATTGGTGCTAACTTGGGCTAAATGGTTGAGATTGGTTACAGGTTTCTGGTGTCAAACGTCCTGTTAAATGCCAGTGAAAGAGACCATGCCTGGTGAATAAGTGAATTTAGATGGAACTTTGCTGAACTTGTTTTTACATGTCAACCCTCAGACAGGAGGCGGTGATCATCTCAGGAAAGAAACTTGCACATCAGATTCGGGAGGAGGCCCGGGCCGACGTGGAGAAATGGGTTTTAGCAGGCCACAAGAGACCCCATCTGAGTGTGGTTCTGGTAGGAGACAACCCAGCCAGCCACTCCTACGTCCTGAATAAGACACGAGCAGCAGCTGATGTCGGTAAGAAACAAAAACCCCACAGTCCTCATACGTATGTGTAAACACACTTATTCTACAATATAACAACAAAAGAACAAGTACATGCCTGTGTTTTTAAGTTGTTTTCTCACTTCGACCTCCCACAGGAATTTCAAGTGAGACAATTCTCAAACCTTCAGACATCAGCGAGGAGGAGTTATTGGACCTGATCGACAAACTCAATACGGACCATCGTGTGGACGGCCTGCTGGTCCAGCTGCCTTTGCCAGGTACAGAGCAACTGGAACAGTGGAAAAGAAAGAAACAATAATTATAGATAATGATGCATTTGTGGAGTGGCTGCTTTGTGTCATCCAAGATAGACCTCATACAAGCTTAACTAAGTGAATTTTTTTCCAAACACATCTGTGTTCTTGGACGAAAACTGTAACTTGTCATTATTTTCTGACAGAACACATTGATGAGCGCACAGTCTGCAATGCAGTTTCCCCCACCAAGGACGTGGACGGCTTCCATGTAGTGAATGTGGGCCGCATGTGCCTCGATCAGTCCACCATGCTTCCTGCCACTCCCTGGGGAGTCTGGGAAATTATAAAACGCACAGGTAACATGAGCGAACAGTTACCTCTGCCTAGGGTTGAAATCTTGCGGAACAAACTATCTGAACTATCCAATTTCTCGTCTTTCAGGTATTCCTACTCTTGGTAAGAATGTCGTGGTTGCAGGACGCTCCAAAAATGTGGGCATGCCCATTGCCATGTTACTGCATACAGACGGCCGTCATGAGAGGCCTGGAGGTTGGTTATAGTACATGTGGGTTTATCTGTGTTTAAAGGTGGAGGGTTTAAATTTATATGGTAAAAATCCTAAATGTTATTTCTGTTGCAGGTGATGCCACAGTCACCATTTCTCACCGTTACACTCCAAAGGAGCAACTTCGCCAACACACTAAAATCGCTGACATCATTGTGGCTGCTGCAGGTTTGTGTCCCAGTTTGTTTGACTAAACTGTTCAAATCTAATATTTCTTTCATAGATTGAGATACCACCATTATTGTTCTGTTGTCTAACTTTACTGTGTCTGTTTACTGAACTATCAGGGATCCCAAACCTCATCACGGCAGACATGATCAAAGAGGGAGCAGCAGTGATCGACGTTGGAATAAACAGAGTGCAGGACCCAGTCACTGGAAAGAACAGACTGGTTGGAGATGTGGATTTTGAAGGTAAGGCTGGACAGTGAACGCAATCGTTTTGCCACATGGACATCCTTGGTGTCTCCTGTTTCTGTAACATCATACCCTTTCTGTCTATATTCAGGTGTGAGACAGAAGGCAGGCTTCATCACCCCTGTGCCTGGAGGTGTGGGACCCATGACTGTGGCCATGCTTATGAAGAACACAATCAAAGCAGCCAAGAACGTCCTGCTGTATCCCCCAGAGAGGATCCGCATGGCGGCTGCGTCCTAATGGGCCGAAGAAAATCCCAGCAACAGTGACACATTCCAGGCCCCTGTCCCAACCCCCCAACCACCACCCTCACCCTCATTTTTTACTTGGAGCTACCTGATGAGCTCCCCTTGCACACGGACTGGAAAGATGATAGCTTTAAGGCTCTCGTCCTGCTGACATCTTTAACCTTTCCGAAGTCCAGCTGTGTTTAGACTGTTACATTCACTCATGCAGCTGTATGTTTTATGTAACAGTTTTTCATAATATTATCATTTGCAATGTATTTCTGTGGGCTTTGGGGGTTTTAAGGAATCTTGAAACATTTTATTTATTGCTACATTGACACAATATTTAAACGTGAATGGAGGCAGGGTGCAGTATTTAACTCTAAGCTGGTAAGCTGTGAATGCAGGGCTATTAAAGCCTGTCTGTTTCTTTACATTAGTTTAGCCTTATGTACCAAGAGTGATAAGGGCTAACATCATCAGGAACAAGTATGTTTATCAGTATTCAAGCTTTAAAGATTCACAATTGCCTTTGTAAAAACTTTTAAATAAATATTACAAATATGTTCTCACATTGATTTTTATCTGTGCACACAGCTTGTCTTTTCTTTTACAGTGAAAAACCATGATCATGATTTTGTACATTTACTCTGATACTTTATAGTGTCATATTCACATTAATGTACTTACTCCAAATATAACTCACTTTTCTGGCACTATCAAACATGACTGCCCTTTAGCCCTGGTTTTAAATAGCCACTTATTCCACACACTCTGATCCAACTTTCTGCATATGGCATGACAAAGATATCATAGCCATTACATAACTCTTGAGTCAGAGTCTCCCACAGAGACTTTCTTTCATTTGTTTTAAGACTAGTGGCACCAAAATTTTACATAGGGGTGGCCAGATGGGGCTACTGAAAATCTTAGGGTTTGCAAACCAAAACCAAAAGCCATAACTGAATTTCAGGAATTCTATTCTAGATTAGTTGAGAACTGTGTCAATGTGAGAGTCAAGGAATTGCATCCCGATTCTTCTTATTCTACAGTTAATGTTACTATTTATTTGACATACATAGACTCAAACAAGTGCAGTTTTTAACATTGTAAGTTCCACAACAATCCTGCGAGAGGGGGCCAGTGATGGTATCCTTTTTCATAGGTCACCTAAATGTTGTACTCATTTAACCTGATGATAAGTAGCTGAGCCGACCTCTTAAGCCCCTTACGCACAAGCAGTCTATCCCTGAAATGTGCAGGAACATTTCCTGCATGAGGTCATGTGTGAATGGCAGCAGGTGTCGATATCCAGGGAAATCTGTACTGCCAGTATCCCATCTCAATACTCTGTTATTAAGTCCCATCTCAATACTCTGTTATTAAGTTCAGTTTTAAGTTATTGTTAAGTTCTGGATTTTAAAAAAAAAGTATTAGAATAATGTATACTAGTAGTATAATATTATGATTAATGTGTAATATATAATAAGTCTTACCTTAACCTATTATAATACTTCATCCTATTTGTTGATTATATTTTGTATTATAAATCTGAATCTTATCTAAAGTTATCAAATAAATGTAGTTCAGTTAAAAGTACATTTGCCTCTGAAATGTAGTAGAGTACAAGTATATAGTAGCAGAAAATGGAAACACTCAAGTAAAGTACAAGTACCTCAAAATTGCACTACAGTATTTTATATTCAAACTATGTTCATGTTTGTAAACTGAAATAGGAACTAGGAACCTTACTCATGTATTTCGCGACGCCGCCGGAAGGAAAATAAAGACGTACTCACTTCCGTAAGCTCTTCTATGGCTGCAGCAACAGCCTTTACTCTTTATGATCTTCAGCCAGGGTTTCCGCGTGGATCTGTTTTCTTGTTGTTGTCTTTGTGATGGATCGCAGCAGATCACCTGACAGAGCCGGCAGAGAGAAAAAACACGAGAAGAAGAAACGGAGACGGTCTTCTTCTTCTTCATCAGCATCGTCGTCGTCATCCTCCTCATCCAGCAGCAGGAGTCGAAGCAGGTCGTCAAAGAAAACATCACACAAGACTCAAGGTTGGGACTTTAAAACATGACGTGAACAAGCTTTGACTGCAAGCAAAGTCTTATAATCAAAGACGTCTGCCGAACTTCTTCTTTGCTTCTTCCTCAGATGTGAAAACACAAAGAAAAAAGCGCAGAAGAAGCTCCTCTTCTTCTTCGTCCACCTCCTCTTCCTCGTCATCTTCATCCTCGTCGAGCGACGAAAAGACGAAGAGGAAGAAAAGCAAAGCCAAGAAAAAGAAGTCGAAGAAGAAAAAGGCGAAGCTGAAGAAACAGAGGAAGAAGGAGAAGAAGAAGAAGGAGAAGCTGAAGAAGAAGGAGAAGAAGAAGGCAGAGGTGTTGTTGTCCAGTCCTCCAGCAGAAAAACCTCCATCTTACCTGGAGGTGTGGCAGAGTGATGAGGGGGCGGTGGAGCTCGGACCTGGTGGGACATTACATGACTTCATATTGGGATTTAATAGGACACAGATACAGTGTCATTCATATAAATAAACCACCTGGTTGGTTAAAGGATGTAGAAGGATCAGGATCACAACTTAGACCAAATGTTCAATTTAATTCTGGTTCCAGCTTCTCAAATGTGAGAGTTTGCTGCTTTTCTCTTTTTTTTTTTTTTTTTTTTTTTTTTTTAACATACATTCAATTTCTTTGAATTTTGGATGACACAGCAAGAACTTTAGAGACATCTCCATAGTTTTTTCCCCCCTGAATTTATAGCCCAAATATTAATTAATAAGGAAAATAGTTGCAGCCCTAATTTGTGGTCTCAGTTTTTGTTCTCCACTTAAGATCAGTGGAAATAATTCCTCTGTCATGTTATAAGGAATTTTACACTATATCAAATTTACATGTAAGTTTTGACCACAACTGAAAGATCCGACCACACATATTGAAAGGACTAATAAAGTGGTGTAAATCTCAAAGTATTTATCATCTTATCACCTAATATGAATATCGAAAGAAAATTGTCTGGTTTTTTTTACACTTTGCCCACTCACATTTTCTTTAAAACCATTGTTGGTCAGAAACTGAGTTCCCAAAGCATACAAGTCATAATTAGTGCATTATATTCTGCTTTCCCTCTGTAGTGATGACAGATGAGCAGAAGGCCCGACTCTCCACTAAGAGGCCCCTCACCAAGGAGGAGTATGAGGCCAGACAGAGTGTGATCCGCAGGGTGGTGGACCCAGAAACAGGACGCACCAGGTAAGGCAGAGCTAGAGTACACTCTGCTAGTTTACAATCAAACACTCACTACTTTCATCTCAGTCTAACCCCAAAGTTGAGTATCTATTTCTTTATCTCCTGGATTTTATTCACCGACAGAATTTCTCATTGCATGTTGATCTGATGCTAAATTCTCCACACACCAGGTTTCTATGCCTTCTTAAAACATGCTAACATCTATGAGTTTTCTTCCAGATTGGTGAGAGGAGAAGGAGAGATCATAGAGGAGATTGTAAGCCGAGAAAAACACAAAGACATCAACAAGGTACAAGGGAAAGATTCACTCATAATTTGCGGAATAAACAGTTCTGTTTTTTTTCTAAAACTGAACTTCCATTCTTCCCACAGCAAGCCACCAAGGGAGACGGGAACGCCTTTCAGAGGAAACTGGGAATCAACAGGTAGAAGATGCCGTGATCTGCCTCAATAAGCTGAATTATGCCATAATTTTAAAACAGTTGCCTGTGATTTAACAGTATAGTAGTGAAGGTACAGAATTATCGGGACATGTACTCTTGACACACTAAGTTTAATCCAGGAAAAGCCAGTATCTCCTATTGATTTTCCTTATTAAATACATTCTGAACACAAAGGAGATATTAACAGAAGCAGATGAGTTAGTGAATGTTTTGAATCAACTGAAATCAGCCGTAGCAATGCTACACAAGGAAGATGTCCCAAGTAGTTTGCACATTGGATGTATGTTTACACTGATTAATGCTGATTTATTTTATTTAAGCATTGATTTAAGTCTTCAGTATCACACTTGACTTTGCAAACCTTTTTTTTTTTTTTTTTTTTTTAATTCTGGCTACATACTCTACACCCACTCATAGATGCCTTCTCATCTTTACATCTCACATTTGTTTCTTTCTGGTTCTCTGAAGAGATCTGAATTTGTGTGAAATGAGCCCAGAAAAATAAACAATTTGTGTGAACTACAATGAATTCTCCTGTATTTGAATAATCCCTGTTCTCTGAAGAGACTATCCAGCTTAACCATCTTATTCTTCATGACAGTGTTACCATTTTGAGGGTTAAAAAAAAAGGCCAAAATGACTTTGTTCTTTATATGTTCTTTATACACTGTACATAAAAACACAAGGGAATGGATAAAATGAAGTTATCCAAAACCTACAAGATACACACCCTGTACAATGAAAATATTTACCAAGGTATGTGGTCTATATATACAACCTATAAATGCTAACTGTTGATGTAACAGTGGCATTGCATTAACCCGGGGATTGAAGCTTCAGCTAGTGATGGATTGCCTAATATTGGTGAAATATGTCAAATAGATTTCTCCTTTGTACATTTCCTTCAAAGTGAAAACAAGCCAAAGCATTTTAAGAAAATATGGCCTTTTCTTATTATAGCCTATTATAATCTACATGAAGTCAATTCTTGAGTGAGCAGCGTTCATTCTAGGCCTCGCAACACAATGGCCAATGTAAGGCAGAAAAGGGAAATGTAAGGCCTCTGGTAATGTGTCAGTAGCAGAATCGAGTGATTGTCTGCCCAGAGGTATCCAAACTTCACAGATAGCAACACAGCTTCGTGTTTACATTCTCTGGATTTTTATATCCAGGTAATTCAGATCTCTGAGGAAGGGAAATATGGTTGAGAAGTTGCTAACTTTAGATGAGTTCATGTTTTTCAGCACTGCATGTCCTTTTTTACTATCAATGTACAAACAGCTATTCTTTAATCAGCAGCTTTCAAAGAGTTAAATATCTATATATATATGGCTTCAAGCCGAATCTCTGAAATGGTCAAAATGCAGAGGGACAGTAGCCTAGGCATTAAGATGTACACTCAGTGATCTAGAAATAAGTCTATCCTCATTGCTGTAAAGGAGGTGGACAAAATATTAGAAACACCTCTCAGTAAAACACAACACAATTCAACAGCAGCACAAACTACAGCCTCCAAAATGACTTTCAAGGTGAACCTGTCTTAAACAGTTAAAACAAAAAGAGAACATTACAACCTTCATGAAAGTAGGCAGGATTGTTACAGGATAGGTGGACTTCATAAACTGGTAAAACCGACTGTTGATTTTTGGTTCACCTGTAAATGTAAAGAACTTCATCTAGACCTCCATGTGCTGGAATGGAAACACCAACACAAACAAAGTTAAGACTGATCCCGTCTGTCCAAGGGAGAAAACCTACTCTAATGTTTTATACCATGATCAGGTCAGGTGCACCGTACTCTTTTAAAGGACTCTACAGATGCTCCATGTGTACCTGTGTGCTTGTTGAGTGCTAAGGTGTGTTCAGATTCCCTCTGCAATTTGACATCTGTAGAATATGTGCCTGTTTTTGCTCCCCAGCCGCTGGGGATGTACAAGCCAGTGCATTCCTAATTGCTGATCCCAAGCCCAGATAAAAGGGGAGGGTTGCATCAGGAAGGGCATGTGACGTATAAAGCCTCAGCCAAATCTAATATGCGGATCATAAATATCAGATTTCCTTGCCGAGTAGGGTGTGGCCAGGTTTGCTAGCAAGATGGAAACAGATGATCCGCTGTGGCAACCCCTGATGGGGAGAATATGTGCCTGTTGAACTGATTGTCAATGCACTGTGACGTTCACTCAACACAGTCTGTTTGATCTTGTGGTGTGGTTGAGTAATATTGCACGCTTCCCCTTACATTTGAGCCCATATTGGTCCATTGCAGCAGCTCTGTACATGCCTATTAGAGGGACAAATAAACATCATTTGAATGAATAAATCACACATTTTTTACCCATTTCAGAAATAAATGGCGAACAGCATAAAGTAAGTCTTAGCTCTGTGTTCCTACTTCTGACAGCATATTGTACAGAATTTACAATTTGCAGATTCTTCTTCCTCTAAAGGCGCAGCAGAACAGAAAAAAGAGACCTTAACCTAAGGAGGATTATCTATGAGCACATTCAACGCCTCATTTACAGCTTAGGGATAACCAGAGAGAAGCCATATCCCAAATTTCCAAAATAGATATTGACAAACATACAATATATGACACAAGATAGCAGTTCTGTTGATACAATTCTGGTGATCTGCAAGATAAAATAATAAAAATACAATACTGTGCCAGGCAAAGACCTCTTTGAGTTTTGGCTGCTGCAACTGAAGTTTGAAGAGAAAAAAAAACACAATATAGCTGAAGTAATCTTAAAACACATTTTGTTCACAAAATTAATACATTTTAAAATATCTATAATCTTAAATAACAATAATTATCATCATCAATCAATAAAGTGTATCCTGAATGAGGTGGTGTTTACCCCCAGAGTAAAGAAGACACTTGAAACTGGTCTTCAGTGGACCAGATACCAGATCTGCACTGTAATATAACAATTATGTACAAGCCTTGTTAAGGCATTCAACTACATACTTACACAATCTATTCCATTTTTTACACAGGGGACCCGAATCATTTCCTCTCTCTTCATGTACAACATATCATTCTACACTGTTGACTTTGGCACATTAACTGCACACTAGTAGGAGTTTTCCCTACAGCTGAGTCATACATTACTGATTCAGGAACGTACAGCAGTAGAGCAGCGCACTATGGCGAGATGTGGTGAAATATTATAAAATCCCAGGAACAGTTTCAGCTGCAACCAACCATAGTTAAAGGGTAATTTTGCAGTTTGCTTCTTGTGATATTTGGATGGTTCTTTGGTCTGAGGGACGGCTAGAAAACAAGCAAAACTGGACTGCATGATTTGCTGAAACATTATCTTGTCATTGTTGTTTGTCTGTGCTAGAAGGGTATGCAACAAGTAGTGGCTCATGATCAAATCATTTCACGTTGCCTTACACAACACCCTAACATTATTTCTTAATGCTTATAAATGACGGTGCTTTTCCAAAAAAAATCTAACAAAGATCGCCTTTGTTTGGTCACAAGGAAGACATGCAATCCAGTTTTACCTGATTCTCAGCTCTGCTCCCAGACACGAACATATCTGATTATCACATAAAAAGGACACAGCTTTAAAACTCTTGTGCACAAAGTTGATCTCTATAGTAATTGCTGCACTTGCAGTGGCCTCAGTATCAGCACTTGGACCTGATACAGGCTGTCTGTAACCACTTTGTGTTGTTGCGTGGGGGTGCTTGTGAGTGTAACCATCTCCAATTTAAAAGCCTTTTGTAAGAGGAAAACTGACCTTGTATTCAAGACTGATAAATATTTACTAAACAGTAGAAACAGTCTGGATTACTATGTCTACTTGTGTGCATTTCAGGAAAATGCTTCTTGAAATGCCTGTTGAGCTTTGTGTGTTTTATAATAAATATAGCCACAGCCCCTGTCCATAAATATTGGTGTTGAGTGCGACTGGCATTAGTTTTATAAAGAGTGGTTCGTAGCACCTGTTGTTTTCACTGTGGTATTTACCCATCTGTTGCAAGTCGACTGTTTTTCACTCTTTGTATTTATCTTTGTCATGAGTTTCTTGCTCAGCACTGTATTTTTAAGTCACTCTCCTGAAGTTGCTCTCACATTGTCTTGCTAATCTCATTTGGGGCTGAAAATGCCTGGCTCCAGCTTGGTGCTGCTGCTGCGGCCCCAGCAGCTGGCTGTGATGCTCATGCTGCGCTGTGCTGCTCCCTGGCTGTGGCTATGAATGCACTCCAGCCGCTCGCCGTCTGATTGGCTCTGTGTGCGCTCTGGTCTGTTGTGGATGCTGCCTGTAGGGGAGCTCGGGGCTGGCTGGGAGGAGATGGTGCGCAGCAGGTGGTTCCTCTTCCTAAGGAAGTCGCTGTTTGCACCCAAGCCAAAGCTGCCTTTACGCAACACCATGCGTGCGCTGCTGGACTTGGCTGGTCGAGAACGGTGGTTGTACTCCAGCTGAGACAAATGAGCCGCGTATCCCTCTGTGATAAACTATTGAGAGGATCAGAGCAGAGACGTACGGTCAACTATGAAGAACCAGAGACATTTTACATTCTGGTTCAGTTCACTGATATTTTTTCTTTCAGTTAAATGAGTTGGTTGAAAGAATGGTAGTATTAGACCCGACCAGTGTTAAATGTTAAGTAATTTTCATTGGGATTTGGTTATTCCCAAAGTTACGCATAAAATAATCAAATGGTACCTGGCACTGGTGCTGCATCTTCTTGGAGGGCCTACCGACAATGTATATTTGAGAGGGAGGGAGACCAATGGAGGTGTATACAGAGATGTCTTTGGTTGATCCATAGCCAGCGAAAATCTTCATGTGAGCCTGGAATCAGTCAAATGAACAAGAGCACTGTTTGGTACTGTGTATTTTTCTTAAGATAAGATATACCTTTATTCGTCCCACAGTGGGGAAATTCACAATAATTGAATTAATATTTCACTCATAGTAAAACCATGCAGGCATTGTTGTTTTTGATTTCACTTCTAAAAGCATCAAAAAAGGTCAAAATTACACATAAACAAACTACAGCACTTCTAAAACCACAATCCTCCCTTCCTCCCAGTCTGACCTCTGTTAGGGACTTGAGGAAGTTGGCCTTGTGTCGGAGTGGGTCGTGGACCAGGCCGTCACAAAAGGAGACGATGCCATGAGGGAAATTGTGCTGAGACAACCAAGCCACCACACGCTGCTTCTGCATGTCTGGTCGTCCTGTCACATAGATGATCAAATAGCCTAAATCTTGCCAGTGCCTGTAATCAGGAGGATCGGGAGAACAGAAATAAGATATAAATAACTAAGACTAATAACACATATAACAATGCCACAAGCTAATGTGCTTTAGTCTGGAAAAGGCTCTTGTTTCAAACCCAAGAAAACAGGAGAAGAAGAGCAGCTTGGTACCTGACAACATCCACAGCTCCTGCCCGCACTTTGGGATCACTGCCCATGATTGACACGCTGGCAGCAAATGACCCATCGATGCTGAAAACTACAAACTCTGTGCCACGTGGAATAACTGTCAGGTAGCTGTCTGCAAACGTGTGGTCGCCTCTGGGGAATGAAAAGAACAACAGAGAGTAAGTGAAACACTTTTCAGCCTCCTCATAAAATGCACATGTGAATAATTTGGTGAACTAAGACCTGCCCTCAGGGTTTAGTTATAGGTCTTTTTCATTTTGTTCTTATTTGTCAAACATTTAAGGAATTTTAAATAATTCATAAACTATCATAAACAAGGTATATGAGGATTTGGTGCCTCTCCAGTTCAATTTATGAATATGGTAGTTGCCCATAATTATAATTAGATTAACCAAATCAGATATACTAGATAGAGGATTGTGTAAAAGGAATCTAATGTGGGAAAACTCAAATACTGGGACAGTATCAGTCTTTAATTTGCTGTGAAAATGACTTAGTGAAAAAGTAAAACTCATCTCACCTGACAACCATTTTGACTGGGTAGACTCCAATGCCCAGACGTTTCTCCTCTGGGATGATAAAAGACACACGGCCACTACTGTTAGTCACTTCTGTGTTGAAGTACACCCATTCTCCTGATGGAGGCTGGGTCATGATGTGGAGGTCAACCTGCACAAGATTACAAAACCTTAAGCACAAATTACACATGCATTACAGGCAGCAGTCCGTGTGCGCTGCTGTGATGACAAGAGAGAGATCACCTTCTCCCCGGCCAAGGTGACCATGTCCAGAGGGCCGTACATGAAGCGACCTGTCACCACCTGCTGGGAGTCTTCTGTGAACACTGCGTCGTTTACACGGTGGTTGGCAGTCACGTTCTGTCAAAGGAGTGAATGAACATACATGTTTAAATGTAATTATTGATGCAGCTTTGATGGATGAGAATAAGGTCCAAGACAAAGAAGGAATTCAGGATTTTGTGAGCCACTAAAGTCCCCTGACACTGACTTCTTTTTAAAGCCTTTCAAGGTCTGATGCCTACCCTGATCTTCACATGAGTCCTCTTGCGAAGCCACTTCTCTCGAGGTTTGGAGGGGGTGAATTCAGACACTTCTTTCCCATCGAGCTCCAGGATGCTAGAGTTTTCATGCCTCATGACCTACAGAAGACATTTCATCCTGAGTATTTCTGAAGAGGACTAACAGCCCACTGGTCACATATTAACAGGCCATAAAGAGTGGCAGGTGAACCTGATGTTGACTCACCTGTCTCAGGAGGAAGGACACAACATCAGTGGATTCCCAGTATGATGCATGGAAGAGGTGTGGTAAAGCCACAGTGGGGAAAGCAGTCAGAGCATCGGGGCAGTACAGGGCAAAGTCCAGCCGCTTTGTGCCCCACCAACGTGCTGCAACTGCGATGGGAGTGGAGTGAATAGGGTGCAGATATGTAAGGTGAAACTGTAAGAATCAGTGTGAGGTAAGTGATGCCACGCAGAGGAAAAACAGGCCTGAATCTAAAGAAAAAAGACTCATTTCAGTCTTAAACCACAATCATCAGCAGCATCCCAGCAGTTCTTCGACTAAAAGAAGGAAATCAGGAGTTTAGAATTGTTATTAACAGAAAAATCAAGCGCTGAAATTCAAGCGCAGAAGGAAGAAAAAGATAGTTAGGACTGAAACATGATTATATGAGCAATTGAAGATGGTTATTCATGTTAATATTGGCATGAAACAAGATTATGGATTTGGAGGCAAGTGTGTGTATATTTCTAATCAATGGAAGGTGCTGCCTTGAATCAATTTTAAAGATCCCCACCAAATGATAATCAAGTTTTTAACCTTTTTAACATGTTTGTATGGTGGTGGGGGTTTTTATATGCTAAAAGACATATCATGAGTGAAAAAAGTCAGAGTCAAGAGTCATGGCTGAGCATTTCCGCCTTGGAACTGCAGTGTACGGATGACAGGCTCAGAAACCCAAATTCAGACAGCCAGGGTTTCATAGGTGACACACCTAAGGAACCAATCCTGTCAACCTTCAGGGTGAGGAATGGTGAAACGATCCGGTATCAGAGGACAAGCCAAGTGTAACTGTGTACCAGTATTTCGCAAGCAAGCTGTTTCGCCACAAAACTCATGTTGAAGCCTGACATTGTTCCATCCATTTATCCTGGGGACACAGTGAGTACGAACCAACATGTTGGTCAACTTTTAAGATTTATTTTCTTATTATTATTCTTATTGTGTTTTATCTATTGACTGTGTTCAAACAAGTCAACATTGGCCTGCCAAGTTACACAATGATTTACACCAAGTGCTGACAGGTTATTTTATACAGGTTGTGGAAGTTGATGAAGACAGTCTCAAAAGTTTGTCAGATAGTTTAACTGCTAAACTAAATGAGGTTTGTGTGTTTGTGTGATGAACAGAGTCCAAGCTGCAAGTGAGCTGCGAAAGGGTGGCTGGAGATAGATGCCAATGTAAAGCATGAGGTGATTTTTTTTTTTTTTTTCAGGGAAAAAATTATAAATATGTCATTTTGATGAACAGAGATTTTAGGGCTTTAATCAATGCCAGGAGAGGAACTTGAAAAGAATACAGGTAAAGGAAAGGAAAAAGAGCAGCACTGAGTTTTTGGATTTTGACACAGTATAGAACAGCACACTGAGAAAAACTGTAGCCTCAGGTTGATTTCAAAGGTTCCCTTCCTTAGAAAAAATACCTTGCTCCACTTCAGTCTGGGAGTCCAGCGAGACCAGATCAGATATAGCACAGTCCAGTCCGGCTGACAGGCAGTTCTCGTACTGACCAGCAGGACTTAGACCTTCACTAGCCTCTGCCTCACCATCCAGCTCTGCCATTAGATCTGCATCAGGAGATCCTGGGGCCTGGCCTGCCTCTGCTTTCTTATTGGACTTAGGAGGACTTTTCAGGAAGAATTTGTTTTGTGATGATAGGGCGAGTTGGGACAAAAGGCTGAACTTTTTGGATTGATTAACTTGGCATGATTTGGCTATGGGGAGAAAACACAGAGAAAAAAATGGTATGAAAAATGGATGCATGTTGGTATGTGACAGTTTAAACAGCTTGAAGAGTGATGTTGGGATGCGCCCAGTGTCAAATAGAACTGTCAATGTCAAATCTGAAAAGTAATTGTTAGTACAGTTAAGGCAGAGTGATGCTACTGAACGTCCCTCTGATGCTCTGGGGTCAAAATTAGTTGATGTGCATCTCCAGGGTTGTGCTGTAGGTGCTACAACAGCAGTGTGCAGTTAGATAATGTGAGGTACAAATAAATGCTCTGGGAACAAAAGTGAAATAGAGAGGGAGGGGGGGACTCTGAAGGACAGTCTCACATAAAACACAACAGAATACTGGTCATCTTGGCAAACATTGCACTGGGGAGTGGACAATGCAGGAATGGCTGAGGGAGGCAGGTGTCCACATGCATTGCAACATTAGATAAATGCAGCACTCGTTCATTGCATTTACATTTAGACAGTGGATTAGAGCAAGACAGACAGTGAAAAGTGGCACTAAACTTGCTGTTCTTCTTGTGCGGACTCTGTTTGCTCATACTGGGACTTGGGAAATTCAAAAAGAGATGGAGAAAACACTCTGCGTGACAGCCTGGTTATAATGCAGGTGTTACGTCTGGCTAAGCAGAAGTAGAAAAAGGAGCGGGGTATTCATGTCTATCTGGCTGACTAGACTGCTCCAGCTGGAGTGCAGGGTGTGTGTAGAGTCAGAGTAACTGGGTTGAGAGAGAGAGAGAGAGAGAGAGGGAGAGGGAGAGAGGGAGAGAGAGAGAGAGAGAGAGAGAGAGAGAGAGAGAGAGAGAGAGAGAGAGAGAGAGAGAGAGAGAAGATGAAGAAGGAGAGTTGGAAAGAAGAAACAAGACAGAAACATAGAGAAAAGTTTAGATTGAAAGAAAAAGAAAGAGGGAGAATAACTGGACCAGTGTTTGTGTGAGTGGAAGGAAGAGAGAGAGAGGCTTGTTGGTATTGAGAACACTTACTGTTGGCTATGTTGGTGGCAGTGTAACTGTCTGCCATTCCTGAGACCTGGCTGGCAATGCTGACCTCACTGGCCCTCCGCTGGCCCCGGGAGAGGGGGCCCGTTACGGGGGATGAGGGGTACGAACTGTCCATGAAGACACCACCATGAGACTGAACAACATCCGCTATTGAGCCGAAACAAGGAGATCCCATTAGACATAGACACAGGTAAGGGGAACTCACAGTGATGAGGGGGAGGGAGAGGTGGGTTAGGGTGGCAGGAGAGAAATGTGACGGCAGGCACCATGGTTTCAGAGGACATGTGAAACCAAAAGGTGGCCACATGGCGGCCAAGGTCAGATTTCTGTAACTGACCAAGTGCAAACACGGGCGCATGAGTACATAAAACATTTAGTGGATGTAAAGTCACAAATGTCCACATCTGTTACAGTCACACCCATGTGCTAGTATCTCTTCTGAAGGTGATTATTATCTAATAGCAAAGTCATGTCAAGTTAAAGTGCTTTGTCTTGGAAGACATAATGAAAAAGTGCTGGAGACTATAAAATCAGATGACCTCTGACCATTATCACAAGGAGAAACATAGGGAACAGTATATTTAGGACGTACAGAGTTCCACACACACCACGCTATGCAAACACAACATCACAAGCAGCACAATCTTCACATCAAAACCTCTCTGAAATTCAGATGATAGTAGAAATACCCTCCGTCGACATCAATAATCTGACATTATGGATATGATGCAGACACAATAAAACCGGGCAAAAGAACCACAACACAAACACAAATGCTTGCGTCCTCCAAACACAGAATGTGACATGAATATATGATGGTGACAACAACACATGAGATGCTTATCAGATTTTCCAAAGTATTTCCATGGCAAATTGTAAAAATTTTGTATCATATCTATTTGAAACCAGAGACTAAGAATTCAACCAGGAGATCAGACTGTTAGACTAAACTAGACTAAAAAAATAGGCTCTATAAGACAAGGTATGTAAGCACCTATATCCTGGTCTATCAGTGTATCTTTGTCTGGACTGATCAGAAACATGACTGCAGCTCTTAACTCTCGAAACCACAGCGATGGGAATACTCAGAAAGGACACACAGTAGGTATAAATCTGAGCATCTTGGACGTGACAGCAATAAGAATAAGGAACAAACAGACAAAAGAAACACAGAGAACAGGGGTGAGGACAGGTGCAGGTGAATGGGAGAGGCTACACACACTCCATAGTGGCGGGTGTGGCTTTGAGGCAGCCCTCCTGCCAGTTTAGCACAGGCACAGGGATGCAGGTCTCACTGATGGTCTCCTGACAGCGAAAGGACAGGGGAGGCCCGCTGTCAAGTAGCAGCTGAGCGTTGCTCTGGACTGTCTCCACTACAGAGGGAGGTGGAAGGGCAGAAGGGGCAAGGGGGGGGTTTAGAGGTAGAGAACCACATACGCAGATATGGGGACAGGAGGCCGAGAGAGGAAGGAAGAAAGAAAGAAGACAAGGAAGACACAAAAACATATGAAGCAAGAACAACTGAACATGAGACAAGAAAGCAGAGTCAAGCCCTTAGTTGAGCCCACTTCTTCTCTGAGGTCATATACTCTAATCTAAGATTGTAAATACTCTGCAAGAAGTAAAATCCTTTCCACTTTCTTAACTCAAACATGATCGTGAATTTGATTTTAAAACTTTATACATACTGAAAACTTTAAAAATTAGTTACACAAGGCAGAACTGTTAAAACTCTGACACAACAAAACCCTAATCTGAAGTCCTTAAGAAATATTTTCATGCTTGTACAGTTTATTAATCCTTTTGTCACTCTTTGAGAAGCCCTGGCTCCTGGTTCAACAGTCGATGGAATGGATTTTAACCAAGAAAAATCCCTTTGCTCATCAGTTACCTTACTTATTTCTGTGTCCTTTTTCGGGGCAATCATAGACAGATATTTGTAGAAAAATGGTAGGTTGAGGCTCTAAGGGTTACTCCACTATAATGACCAGTCCAAACAGAAATCACCAGCAGAGTGACCATGACCACATTCAGATGAATAAACTGCTTCACAAAAGACGTTGAAGCACAAACAGTAGAAAAATGTTTCATTTTTCTTTTAGGCAATGTTTACTTTGTGTGTAAAGTAACTCATAGTGTGCTATTAAGATGTATTTGTTGTCTATGGCATGCATCCATGGGAAACCGGACAGAGGGTTACAATTAGTGTCTGTAATGTCAGCTGATTTATTACAGGGACATTTTTGTGTCTGTGCGTGTGAATCCAAGTCAGAACTACACCAATTATTCTAAAATGTAATTCATGGTTGGGTTTTCAATGAATTGATAAAAATGAGGCTTTGTACATCATTAGTGCAGAGGACTCACCCAGTAGGGCAGAATTTCCATCTCCCAGGGGAAAGCGTTGGTAACGGGGCACGTTGAAGGGAGGCAGGAGGTGAAATTTCCTCTCCAACAGAGGCTCTAGGCGGGAGGCTGAGGGATCGGCTGGGTGGAACAAGTTATAGACCTGCTGACAGGCAGGCCGCAGCTGGGCCACTAGGGGGAGAAAGCGAACCAAAGACATGAGAGAGGAGAAGGGAAGACTCTTTGGACCCCTTCCCTTGGAATTTTTGTGAAGCACTAACTTCCTTTAGATATCTGGTCTTAAAAACACATTAGGCTCACAAGCTTTTAACTCTTTGTAATGACAACCACAAATAGAATTTACATTTTTATAATTGAAAAGAACTTTATAGGTTTGCACTCTGCAGGTCACTTTGCAAATTAGTGCATCTCTACCTGAGGTAAACCTTTTGCACTTACGCAGACAGAAAAAAACATTTTTTACTTTTGCATAATGTATAATATGTAACATAGACAATGTTTGCTATAATTGATTATATCAAGTATTGTAGTCCTCTGCCCGAATTAGCTTACCATCCAGCATCGGAATGACAGTCTTTCTCAGGGCGAGTACCAAGCCCAGTGGAGAGCCAAACAGGAAAAAGTCGGAAACCTCAAAGTCAAACTTCCCCAGGGAGCCTCCATCTAGCATAGTGCTGCTGCTCGACCTGCGTGAAGCTGCGTCATTCCGCAAGACACTGGAGTGCAAGCTGGAAGGACAGCACAAAGTCACTTCCTTGTACAGAACTAAAAATACATAAAGCAAGGACTGACTTCTATTTTTATCTCCCAGGAAAGGATTTTAGTCATCCCCCACTCAACACACCTGGACAGGAACGCCTGGTGTTGTTTTATTGTGTCCACTTCGTAGGTGGAGGAGTCGCTTCTCTTGCGTGGCAGTTGTCTCTTGGTGTCGTCACCAACACCGGCACGAGGCATGTCGATGTTACTGCGACTGAGGTGGCGGCTGCCCTCCAGGGTTGGAGAGGCTGACCCGTGGCCACTGTTGACAATGATGCCAGGGGAGAGGAGGTCCTGGTCCTGCGGGGTTGATTTGAGAACATTTGTTATGAAAACTTACAAGACTTTACAAAGAGTCCATATATCTATATATTCACATTACACAAATTATAGTTGTAGGGCATATTTTTAGAAGGAACTTGGAAACTTGTTATGTTTGATGCAGGTGTCAGAACAATGTCAGTGTCAGAAGTAATGAATGAGTTAAGACATATTTTGACATATGCATACATGTACTCCGGATGTTTTGTCTCTCACCTGTACACTGACGACACTGCCCCTGCGACTGCTGTTCTGGCTTTCATTAACTGTCTGATTGCTACTGCACAGTGCGTCAAATCCCAAGATTCCTCCCACACAGTCCCCAATGAGGCATACCTTGAGAAGACAAGGGTCAGAACTTGAATAAAACAATAATCATATTTCTCACATGCATCCTTTGGATTCAGGTTTACCTAAAACATCTATACACCTGCTCCAACACAGTTCAATAACACAAGTGAATGCTCATCTCATAAAAAAGGCTCTTTTCCAAGAAGTAAAAATAATAGCATGTTAACATAAAAAATATGTTGGCATTTATTGTTACATGAGTGTACACCATGATATGGCAAATCAATTAATAAGGTGTTTTAACATTTAGCTTAACATCAAAAGAGAAAATACAACAGTAGTGATAGACAGTAACTGACCTGGCCAGAGAAGGCTGCCCCGTCCAGAGACTTTATGAAGTCTGCGTACACCTGGTTGGCTCTGACGATGACAGTGGCCATGGCCTCCTGGTACTGTGGAGCAGAGGTGGCCAAGAGGGGGAGAGCTGCCAGGGGGATGTGGTCCTGGCTGCTGGACAGACAACCCTCATCGTAGCTGTATGGGCTCAGGCTGCGTAGAAGATGCATTGAACAAAATTAGAAACATATTTTAAACATCAAGGCGCAGAAGAGTGTGAAGAAATAAACACAAGAAGAGGGGGCGATGGTCATGAGCTACACCTGGACCTATTCCATCAAAAGCTAACAGCAAGCACAGTCAATAAACAGAAACCATCAATCTTTACACACAATGCTTACAGCATGCAGAAACGTGTGTGCGTGTGTGTCCTCTTACTTGGACACCAGGGAGAAGGCCTCGGCACAGATGGCAGGGCAGGGTACCAAGCGGATGGCAATGCGTCCCAGCGCAGCAGGGTAGTGGACACGCATGACTGTGTCAAAAGCCATACTAATCGTGTTGACGTCGGCCTGCTTGCTGTTCTGGTCCCCTCCGCCTGTGTCCAGGATGTTCCCTCCATGCAGAACCAAGATCAGCACATGGATCTTGGAAGGCTGCAGACATTGCTGGGACGAGCTCTCCTGAGAAGAGAAAATTTAAAAGGAGGGCGATGAATGAATGACAAGGAGAATAAATGTTCAATAAACAATGTTTTTAATTATGAGACATCCTTTTTCTCAGCATGACAATCAGCATGCTTACAGAGTGGAAAAAATCACAGATAAATAATGATGGCTTAGATAGTAGTGTTTTGTCAGATTTGTGAGTCATATTTGTGTCCATCTCTTCAAACATTGACCACACAACAAAATATTTGCACAAAGGTCTTTTCACAACCAGAGAGGGGTGGAGAACCATGAAGGGAAACAGAGCAGAGCCAACCTACACTCAGCCTGAACAACTGTTCAACTAACAACAAACAACAACAATCCTTGCTGAGGACAAGTCACATTAAATTCAACAATATAATGTGCAGTTTTGTCTTTTAAGTCTGATACAAGTTTCAAAAACAAACTACATGTACACTCAACACCACAGCTGCAAGTACAGGGGAGTTGAACAGAGGGTGGTGAGGTCGAGGGGTACACATGGATTTGGGTTTGGGCAATGGCAGGAAAAAAAATGACAGGGGCAATAAGTACTGGGTTTGTTCTGGGGGATCAGGGCTCTCTGTGGGGCCATTGAAGCCCACAGTGCACAAGGGCCAAAATGTTTACTTACTGACTGGTGCCTTGTTACCATGATGGTGGGAATGGGAGAACTATCGGCTTGGCGGCTAACAGAGCCACGCATCTGAACACAAGAGGACAGAGAGGCTCAGGGAGAAGCATCCCTTCTCCTGTCGTCCAAACTGTAAAGCCTGGTGCACGTGAGTATCATAGTTTATTAAAATAAAATGAAGTTTAACAGAGCCTTTGGGGTCTTTATGGGCATTTTCTGTAGATGGTTCTTCAGGAATATTTATATTATATTTATATTTATGCATCAGAGAAAGCTGGTTAGGGTTGTGTTCAGTAGATTGTCAGACACACATACCTCATCTAGTCTCTCCTCACTGGCTGCTCTTTCATAATCCACTGTCATTTCCTTGAACAGCTCACCTGCAAACACACACACATTCTTAACATCAAGTACTGACGTAGTGTGACTCTCCATGATGAAGTGCTCATGATCTTCATCATACCAGGAGTTTCCTCTGTGTCTGCAGCTTCAATCTTGTCCATGAGGTCATTAGAGTTCCACTTGGCGATTTCCTTCGGGAGGACGTCCTCGCCGTCTGAGAGATCCTCTGCAGGGGCGACACAAGATATATCATGAGCAATTATAGGATTTGTGCCATTCTGGGTTTACAAATTTGTCATTACACCAACATTGTAACCAATCTATAGTGATGAACAGAGTTGCAAAAGTTACATTTGCTCATTCAGTTATATAATAAAATGGCTGACCAACGTAAAGGAACTCCGTCAAGCTTTCCCACAAGATATTGTCAAATAAATCACTAAAGACACATCATTTATAACTACTGTAAAAGCATGGAAAGCATTGGTCACTTGGTGAACATCAAATGAGTGTTATGCTGGATATTTTCATGTTTGAAGTATAACCTCTGTGTTCATCTACGTTTGATAAGCACATGATATATTGCAATCTCACATGGCAAGTGCATGTGTGCTGGAGGACTGTGTACAATAAGTGGTCTGGTTTTATTATCATAATTGATTTTTTAAAAAGAAAAACAAAACTATTTACTATTTATTTTAAAACACTGCAAACTGAGAAGAGGTGTAAACTAGTTTGTATCTTTGGAATTTATATAAACTTAATGAGGGACTGTTTAATCCATACATTGATATTAATCTATTTTTAAGGAAGGTTCAGGATCTAAAAGAGAATTTGTTTCATCCCATAATTTCTCTCCTGTGACATTTTGTTACACTGCCAGTATCGAAACTAGAAGTCACCTCCTGTTCACTTTAGTTTGTGATAGAAAACTGAAACTCTAATCTAAAATGTTAAGTAACAAATGTCATATATTTCCATTTACTGACACAGTTATTATAAAGAACTTTCGGAAGAAATTGTAATAATTGTATTTCATTGACTTGCTTTGCAGCAATTTTCTCAGAAACACAGACACCAGAGTAAGACCTTTGAACATCCAAAGAAGAGCATTCTGTCATTAACTGTATGAGCTTCTAGTAGATGATATGTGAGATTGACATCAACTGACTTTTTCCTTAATTGCTTTTTAGGTTATTTTCTCAATTACCTTCATAACCAGGTAACAGGTAACTACTCACTCTTAAACTGCATAAAGGTATCTTTATTTCTTGAATACTTTACCAAATTCAAGTCAACAAATAATATTTTATTCCAGCCTCGTTTGAAAGTTGTGTAATTGTTAGATTATGGATATTTGTAACTGTAACAGATACATTAGTTTCAATCATGTGATTCTTCTGTTTGGAAGAATAAGTACTGCAGCACTAGCTTTATGAGACAAGGTGTGTATCATCATTTATAGATTGAAACCCCTAATAAACCATAGTAAAGCAAACATGCTGAATGTGGTATCTATGATGACTTCCCCTCCTAAAGCTTTCCTTTATATATTTGCACCAAATATATTTCTCTTCCACACAGAAAGGGAGACATGACAGTCAAAAATAAACTTGGACATGCATCTCAAGTGTAACAGATAATTATTGCAAAAGGATCATGACCACAAACTAACTTTAAAGATAGAAATCTAATAATAGAGGCAAACTGAGCCAAGTCAGTCTGTTTCCAAATTGAATTTGTATGCCATCATCATGTGATTCATCCAGGCACCAAAGTACACATTTATGTTCATATATACTGTATCTCAAGTTCATTTTGAAACACCAACCTAATTTATTAAATATACTGCGATGGACACAAATGTAATTGCTGCATTAACTGTCACTGAGACAGAAGGTAATTTTTTTATAGTGTAATCATAAGTTCAATCAGTTCATTTAATAAAATGTAATGTGCTTTCACTTCAGGCATCCAACATGCAATAATTATTCCATATGAACGTGAATAATGCAACACACAATTAATTGTCGGATGTCAACACAATTCAGTCTAACGATTTCAAGTTACTCAAAATAATATGAGCAAGATTTATTCAACTTGAAACAGGTGGAGATTGATAAGTGGAGCTAAATCAGTTTATCAATATATTAAATGACAGCAAGATTTTATTCTTGTTTTATCATCATGACAAAATTTTATGAAACAATTTCAGCACACAAACACTGATGAATTTTTTTTTTTTTTTTTTTTTTTGGTGGTGGGGGGGTGTCATTTATTGCTTGGACGTATCATGAATGGCAAAGGATTGTGTGTGTATAAACGATGATGCATGAACTGGAGCGTGTTGGTGAGAGGGGAACTGATGGGGAGACGATGATTGTGATTTCTGAACTGGACATCATGGTGAGACACCTGGCCCGTGTCCTCAGCCAAACTCATCCAGCAGAGAGAGCATGGGTGTCGAGCCACACCCACCTATTTCAACTGCAGCCCCAAAGCATGCTGGGTATCTGGGAAGCTTAAGAACTGATCTGTGGTTAAAGAGATGCATGCAAAGTCAGGGGAGAAGAGAGCAAGCAGGTTCTCGGAAAACTGAACACAATAAACACATCTATCGACTCCAATCCAAAAAAATCAAAACTGTGGTTACCATGAGCGTCGAAGAACTCTTCGTCAGAGCTGTCGTCTGAGTCTCGCGCTATGCTCTGCATCCTCCACTCTGAGATGCTGTGGCGAGATGGGCTCACTGAAAAACCACACATGAACAAAAAATTCATTGTTATTTTGGGACATGTGTTTCAGCCTCTCTCTTTCCCTTTTTAAATGCACGCGCACACACATGCACACACACGCACGCACGCACGCACGCACGCACGCACGCACGCACGCACACACACACACACACACACACACACACACACACACACACACACACACTCTATGACAAAGAAATATTGCACAATCTCCCCCAGCCCACACACACACAGTGTTATATAAACATGCAACAGTCTGTGTGGTGCATTACTTCATCACAGATGGACTGCTTGGTGGTCAGGGGGGTGTGTGAAAAGTGAGGCCCAATGTAATACAGACAAGCTACAAGCACACCAACTAGCAAATGCCCGCTGAGGAAAATGGCAATACTAAAAGCAGTCTACCACATATCTTCAGTCTATGCCTCATATATGATTAGTGTGGAGGAAGAAAGGGGGGCGTCGCTCTAAGGGGAAGGCTGGTGAGAGGGGGGCACAACTGTAGCTGTCAGCATGCAGAAGGAAACAGGAGTGGTGGAGGGGAGGGTCACTGTGAAGAGCGTCAGCCTCTTCTGGTCTGTGATGTCAGCACTGCTGCTAAAAATAGTCCAGGAGAAAACCACAGGGGGGGGAGTTACAGGGGTGAAACAAGGCATGCTGGATGAGAGTCAGGGTCTAGGTGGAAGCTCCAGTGAGCGCTGCCCTGAGGTAGGGGTGACACTGGAGATGGGTGTGTTCAGACATGTGGTTTGTGATGTCAAAGCTGCTGCTAAAAATAACCCAGGTGAGATCCACTGAGTTGTATGGGTGAGGCGAGGTAAGTTGGATAGTACAGCAAATGGAGAGGCATGAGTAAAAATAGTCAAGTAGAGTAACATCATTCGAATTAACATCAGGTGCCGGACAGAAAAACAAAGTGTGGTACAAAAGCAGAGTCTGCATACTAAAAAGCTGCTCCCAAGGTGTCTGACTTTATCACTGACTTTAACACCAATTCAACAACTTGAGCTTGGAGCTGATTCATTCAGCTCGGGCAACTTTCAGTTAATATAGCCAGTACAGTACTTCCTGTGCAGCTACAGAGTTTTGAGGAGGTGACATGGGACAGTGAATTTAGCCATATTTTGGCACAATATTTTGGAACATGCTGAGCATACAGATGGATTGCAGAATGAATCATGGTTTCTATGGATGTTCTGAGACTTCTTCCTTTCCTTTAAAATCGTATCATGATAGGAATACATTGTAAACCACATAACTCAACCACAGCTGCAGTTCTTTATGCAAAAGCAGGCTTTTTACAGCCACCTATTAAGTTTACAAGGTGGTAAGTGTTTGAAAGTCAAAAGACTAATTTTGGGATAATTATCACTTTATACTACATCAAAATGACAAACAAAAAAAAATCACTAACAGAAAAAGCAAAGTGTTACTTTTGCTTTGCACAAACTTGACCTTGTTAAATTCTTCGCATACTAGCTTCCAATGTGGACAGGTCTCAAACATTACAACAATTTGACTTTGTTGATAGTATCAACTTTTATGGTGGAAAGGAGTCAGGAGAATGAACAAATAAGGGTTCAAGGCACGATGAGGTGTAAATATAGATGTAATAATGCGTGAAGGGTGCATCTATGGTGCAGGACAGTCCAGAGCTACAGCAAAAGAGACTGAATTGTACAGGGAGAGTCATGTAAATACCAGTGTCAGTCTCACACTGAATGAATAGGTGAACTGGTCAGATGAACGGGTGAAGATGGCATGCTCCTCACCTCCTCTCTTGGATGAGCGGGAGGATCGGGATGAAGTGGACCACTGCTTGGTGAGTACACCTCGTGGCTGGAGAGTCTCTCCTCCTGAGCTGACAACAACCTCTTCAGCTTCAATGGAGCTGATCGCCTCTTTAGCCTCCTGGTCTTTGTCTGGAGACGGAGCGCCTCCGTTGGCCTCTGTGGCCTCCTCTGGCTGACTGAACTGGGCCATCTTAGTGGCCAGGGCCAGCTGGGTTTCCAATTCCAGCTGCCGGATGTCCTCCATGGTCAGACCGTACCACTCGTCCTGCCAGCACCAGGCCTGCCGGTGGGCACGCACCATCACCTTTCTCAGTCCTGGGGAGAGACAGTGGAAATTATTACACACACATCTCTAAAAACAATAGGATTTCTACATTTCAACATTCCTATCAAAATATGTTCTTCTACATTACATGAAAGACTGTAACATCTGTGACTGCATACTTACCAACATCATGGATGAAGCGTTCAATCTTAGACTGCATGCCCCAGTAGCGAAACTCCACCTTGCAGAGTTTGTAGGCACACATGATGGGGGTCTTCCCTGGGTTATCGTTGTACTCTTCTATCCAGTCATCCTGCAGAGGACCCCTCTGGGTTTTGACTGACTTGTAGAGTCGTGTGTCCTCCTCTGCTTTGTACTCATGAGGGGGGATGGGATCTGTCACTATGTCGATCGGGTCTGCCAAAGACAGTTCAGATGACTAGGAGCCAGGTGTTTTCAGTGTATTGCATGAATGATGTTGCATACTCTGCCTTTAATAGCACGATATGATGTGCACTTATGCGTGTGAAGTAGTAGAATTTGTATGGCTTGAAATTCTTTTAGTAACTGAATTTCAGGCTGACAAACATACAAGAATAAGTCATTGATTAAAATTATTACAATCAAAGTTGTAACTGGGTCATTGCATGCCCTCAAACCATTAATTTCTGAGCAGCTTCATATTCAATAGGCATGCTACCAAACAACAGGAAAAAAACATATGCAGTAACACTAAATTGCCACAAGTGGGCCTCACCCACTCCTTATGTTTGAGACACAAGAGGACAGTTATCAAGACCTCATCAGACCAAACCTTCTAATTCTAACCGGTCACCTTAAATACCCATTGCAAGAAATGGTCATTACTTGCTGTGTTGGTTCTCTAATATAGCTACACAGCAGATAACGATTTGCAATCTCAATATAAAAGCATGTATGGTGTGGTGGACTTTGAAAGTTAAAGTAGCCTAAAAGACATCAATTAATATCAATGTCTGAGTTTATGTTATTGTGATGTTCAGGATTAATACCGAACTGTCTCACCAATAGTCCTTTGCCTCTTCTCTGCTGCAGACATGTTGAAGACATCTGCTTGGTTGCCTGTGTCAGGTTTGTAGTAGGTCTCAATGTCAATGGAGAACTTCTCCACAAAGGGACAGGTGTATCTGAAGGACAAGAGGCAACAAAATGAAGTAAAACGGAACAGAATAACTGTCTTGACAAAGCAGGAGCGCAGTATAAGTTGACATCTGCCTTTATTAAGAGACTTGCTTGTCAACTGAATGGCTCAAGATCTGAACTATTTTATTAAGAGTGACAACACCCTCTCACTGCTCAGGATAGAAGATGTGTGAGCCATGCCCATCTGTTGAATCTGAGGCGTCTGTAGCAAAGCTGTCACTGGTTGAATAGATGTGTCAACAGGCACTTGCAGTCTATCAATATCCTGACAGTATAGTCAAGGGCACATCTCTTTTCAGCACCTCCACGTCTCTGTGTTTGTCAGGCACCACACAGACAAACACACTGACACTCTGAGAATGAGGGGCCATCAACATCTAACAGCCTGGGAGCGCTGCTGGCCACACGCCGATCTGATGGTCTGCTCTGTAATATTCTGACAACTTGCTCTGAGGTCTTTGTTTTCCCTTGGCTTTTATTGAGGGACAGCAGCTAGTGCAGGACTTCAAACTAGGCATCATCATACTCACCACTCATGGCATTTTAATCATCAAAATCAGGTGGGGGTTTAATATTTATCTGTAAATGCACATACGCCCACCAGCTGCAGGAGTTAGACACCCACAGCATCTCTATTATTGAAATAACAAACTTAAAGTTTTGTGCAGCTTTGGCAGAGTTGACATCTCTCACTCCTGCTCTGAAGGGGTGTGGAGGTGGCCTTCCAGCAGCAGCAGCAAACCTTACCTGGTGCGGGTGTAAGGGTAGGCGTTCCAGGACTCCTCTTCAACCCTCAGTGCTGCTTTGGGCAAAATGGAGCGGAACCAGCTGGGAATGTGCATGCCAATGTGGTAGACCTTGTGGGTGTACTGGCCCGTCCCACCTGGTCCATCTGTGTAGGGCTTATTTTCTAGGATCTCCACCCCGCTACCTTCACCACAGCTCTCTTCTCTGCTCTTTTTCTGTAGGCAGAATAATGAATTGATGTTTATGAGGTGTCCATGCTTGCATATAAAAAGTGTGATGTTACATTTAAAAATATGAATACAAATTTATCCTGAATCTGAAACAGATGCTTAAGAAGGAACTGAAACTAATGAATGGCCAGAGTGCTTTAGCAGATAAGAACAGTTGGACACAGTCATGTGTTAAAGTCAGGAGACTGGAACACAAGACAAGACAGACACAAAAATTAATAGCTTCCTGAAAGCTTTGTTAGTTCTGAATTGCAAATCAGGAGGCCCAAAACCAGCTTGTGGAGCCACACCTTTCCCATATTTACATTCCAGGTGCACAGAGGAAGACAGGCTGGGTGGAGCCTACACATGCAGTTGAGTCGGCTTACAGCTAGGTGACTCGAAGCTTCAGTGACAGGAATTTGTGGCACGGCAAGAGGAAGATTTGTCATTGTTATGAAATCAGTAAAACAGGAAACCTGAACAGCAGAGCATAGTTCAAGTGCTGACGATATTAAAAACACAGGGAGCAAAGAGCAAGGACCATAAATGTCAGAGATTACTGACGCATCATCTTGTCCATTTCCCTTTATCAGCCTTTGTCCTGTGTTTCTACATACAGCTCAAAGTATGTTAAATGCAGCATTTAGTGCAGCGCTGGGGTAATGGAGAGACAGATTTCTCCAGTCAGTCCGATTGGGAGAGGCGATGCAGGCGAGGCGGTGAATCAGTGGAGTAGGGAGGAGGAAGCCATGAAGCGTCCAGTGCTCCGGACCTCATTACCTCTGACAGGTCATTCATTAGCCACCCGCTCTGCTCTCAACAGCCCAGACACAGCTCCAAAGACACAGCACAGACGCCACAGCACCACTTAACTGGCCGTACACGCAGCCAGTACGCGAGACAGTTGATGTAAATGACAAGTTTACAAGTATGCAAACACTATAAAAGCTGTAGAAATATGCACATGTAAACAATAAATCTGTCTACAAGGATTAACAATTTTAAGCAAGTCGTGCAAACGAAAAGTTCACTTCCAGATACAATAAAACTAAACTATCTGTTGGCTGTTCAAATCGACTGATCAGAAAAAAAGGCCAGTGCATTATTGTGAGTACTATCAACATTATATTTGGAAAGATAAATTGCTGGGCTGTCCCTCTAATTATTAATATTGCCAAACGCAGTGTCACTTCTTCCCCCCCCAGAGCAACAGATGATTCTTTCCAGTTCACCAGGAAAAAGATTACAAAACGCTGGCCAGGGCTCAGCCGTTCCCTTAGGGGAAAAAAGGGAAGAGATAATGTGCTTAAAGTTAACACTGAAGGTAATGTTAGATTCTTAATAAAAGCAACAGTGTGCTTTGTTCATTTGCGTACACGTGTAAACTGTACCTGTGGGGGAACAGAAATGAAGAAGTCGGTTTCAAGAGGTCTTGAAAGTGTGTCATCTGCCTTCACAGGAGAGGGATGGGGGGCTGTCATCTACACTAATATACTGTAAAATCCTGTTTGGCTCAGTACACAAAGACAAAGTGCTGCTGTGTTGTGAGTTCAGATCTCTCTCTTTCTCTATCTGCCATCAAACCCTTACAAAATGAAAAGCTAGCACCATCAAAGCCTACTGTATATGTTTAGATCTGACTGCTCTGACAGGATGGGAGTCATATCCTGATTTTTTTCCTTTTGCCATCAAGTTAGTGAGGCGTGCTTCCTGTTTGAGATACCGCTTTCTACTTCGCCCCACAGATACAGTTGCTTAGTCAGAACATGACGGATGTGTGCGAATGAATGAGACACAGTGAGATCCTCTCATATTTAATTTTTCACACATTTGCTTCGTATGTTACAGCAAATCCCTATGCTGTGATAATGAATTTACAATTCGCTACCGAAGAATAAGGCTGCATTGTGAGGGCAAGGTAGTGAGAGGAGAGGGGGCGGGGCATTGGGTGCTGAGGTGCAGATATGGCCTGGCTGTCCTAAGGCCCTGACTTCATCTACGAGGCTTCACAGGGGATGGATGGCAGGCACACAGGCAGGCCTACATGCTGCAGTTGCCCTGGTAACATCCAGCACTGAAGCGAGGGTATCCACAGACACCAGCAACATCTCTCTCGCTCTTTTCCTTCCACCCCCTCCATCATTTCTTCCCCTCCCTCCTTCGCAGCCTCTCTTTTTATCCTCCATTTCCTCTTTTCATTCACTTCATCTCTTGAACAAAACCTGACCACCAGCATGCTGCTGATGTCATGGTTGCCATAGTGACATGCCTCACAGTAACGATGCTGTGCGAAGAGGGTGAGGTCAGGGGGAGAAGTAAGTATGGGTCACTGAGGTAAGAATTCCTCTTCCTTTTCATTTGTTTACATGCTTGAGAATGCGTAAATGAACTACTACATATTTCATAGACTAAATTTGCTTGTGCATGTATAAAATCCTGTCTGACACAATTGAATACAGGTCATGCAGTGGAGCTCTAGCTGAATGTTTCACATAATTATTTACTCTCCACAATACACTGTTCAAAGCAGCAAAAATGTGTAGAAAGTGTGGCACAGGGACTCATTTATGCTTTTCTGAAATGTCTCTTTTGCTTTGGGGCATGTACGCTGAGTCATGTACCCAAGCATGTACAGCTTGGCTGGATTACCTGTCTGTTTGGTACATGGGGGGGGAGGAGATAAAGGAAAACAACAGAACAACTGACAACTAACTGAAAAGTCTGGCCAATGTACTATTTATGGACTTGTGTTGTAATCACATAATACTATTTCCATTTGTGCAGAAAGGACAAAAAAATTCTTATATAATATAAAACACAATATACAATAACTAAATTTCCCCATTGTGGACGAATAAAGGAAAATCTAATCTTATCTTATCTTATCTTAAACTTCCAAGTTTGTATTCAGATACTGTCAGAAACACTTTTAGACAAATTGTTTTTTAAGTAAGTAAGTTTTAGGAGAGGCCTTCTGAGGTAATACAGGTGACCTATAACTTGTGTTGTAGTATTGTTATACCAGTGGGTGGATATTAATTTTAGACAACTTTGACGACATGAACACTCATTAATTTTAGTGTAAAGGTTGTAGGAGAGGCCTCTCAATGGGAAGATCAACAGTTTGAAAGTATGCTTGGGTTTCCTTAGGCAAGGTGTAACCTTTTAACGTCTCCAATGGAGCTGTTCCCTGAGGGCTGTAGTGAAACAGTGCAGCTCCCACGTATGATCACCTAACTCAAATAAGCGTGAGTACAGCTAAATAAATTTGTTCGGGTAAATATACTTCAGGGTCCATATTTGCTTTGTGTTGGCCAGAAAGGGAAGTTAATGTAAAGCCACCATAAATTTAAATTATGAGCACAACATGAGAGCACTGCAGAAGCAAGTCACACAGAACCCATCAAAATGCCTCAACCTGATCAAACAGGCCTGTAACTTCAACCTGCTCTTCAACAAACGTACAATCACTGGTGATTCACATTACATAACCATGCAGTTCAAATCCCAACACAACTGCTGCATGTTTAGTCAGAATGTGCCTCAAACGATAAAACATTTAAACAGAAAAATGCCCCTAAATACCTAAATGTGTACAACGTGTCCAAACAATAGTAACTAAATAATGCAGCTTTTTTTTAACCACAGTCTGGGTCATCGTGCCTGCTCTCCATGCTTCTTCTGTGTACTGCTGCTCACCATACACCTGGCAGTACCACTGGATTAAATAAATCCTCCTTCATGTATACATGTCATATGAAGAGAAAATATGTTGCTACACAGAGCAACTAAAGCTGTGTAAATCAGCCTTTCCTGCTTGGAGCTGTAAACCCTAAAGCTCTTACGCAGACCCTCAGCCTCCAGCTATGGGCCGGGTTAGACAAATGAAACTGTCTGACACAGACAAAGCAGTATGTCCATCTCCATCACGGCAGTATGTGTGCGTGTGTGAGTTTGCAGCGAAAGCAGCGCGCCCCCACCCTCCTTCTGAATAAAAACATGCAGCCTATGACGGGTGGAAACAGCCAGCTTCAGAGAGTTTAAATTGGATAATCTATCAGCACACAAGCTCGCTTTGTTCCGTTCCTCCACCAGCGGCAGACACCGTGTGACCAATCATTTCATAATTGGGCACAGTGCGATCGCACTCTTGAAAGATCCTTGGTGTTAATGTATCTCCAGTCTGAATGCTCATTTTCGTTCCCTGGCTTCTACATCATTTCTTCGGCCAGGTGTGCCCGTGTGAATTTGGTAATGAATATGGTGTTGTGACCTCACCTGGATCATATATAGCTGGGCGATGCGGTATTCCTCCACACTCATAGGCATGGGGATGCGGTACTCCTTGATAAGCATGGTGAATCTTGGAGGTGGGGGACAGGGGGATTGGGGAGAAGATTGACAAGGGAAGGGGGGAGGGAGGGACAGAGGGAAGGAGGGGGAGAGGGGACAGGAGAGACTCCGGGGGGGCTCCTATATGTGACTTGTCAAATCACCAGCTGAAGTCCACATTGATGGTTCCTGTGGGGGAAAAAGCAAATGAAAGCATGAGATGCGTAAACTGTGAATATATTTGAAAATAAATACCTGCGAGCATCCAACCAGAAGTGCTTGTTATAGTCAAAACATGTTGTTAATCCTGACGGTGGAACTCCAAATATACTTAATGGTTCTTCAAACAGGTCTTCATCAACATCCATTCCTCAAAAGCAGAAACCAGCCGTAACCAGCAACAAAAAACATCTATCACGAGCAAAAAGATAACAGCACGCAGAGTGATTTCAGAAGCTGCAAGATTCCTCTACACATAGCCGAAGACAAAAACTCATTCTCGTGGCTCACATGCAGCTGAAGATGAGACGAGAGCCGGACAGCTACTATACTTCTGGTCCGAGGCTTGGCACTATGAACGAGCATCAGCGGTGTGTCTCCATCCAGCATCTCAGATCCAAGTAAGGCACTTCAAGGATAAACTTCTCTTCTTATACACAGGCCACAGCTCAGAGTGTGCGTGTGTGTGCGTGCGTGAGTGTGTATGTGGGGCGGGTGGCCGGAGTCTGCAGAGAGCACCCGTGCCTTGCCGACGGCCCCGACAGCCACCCAGTTTCTCCCAACCCTTCAGCACCGTCACATGGGGGGCTCACTCAGCATAAGCGGGATTACAGTTGAGTGGGGAGCATTACATAACATTGTAAGAGCCCCCTGTGCATGATCGAGGTTTCACAAATAGCAGCCTTAGAATTGCACAAAGCATTGTTTTCAAACCACTGGGCAGATAGGGGTAGGTGTGGGCTATACATAACCAACGTGTGGGTGGCGTGAGTTGCAGAAATCTGCTTTTGACCGTTAATGGAAGAACAGCTCTCCAAAGCCAGGCAAGTACAAAACAAGATCATGGCTGTACAGACTATCAGCTAAGGTGACATATTAACTGAACAGGATAAGGAAGGGGAGATATCCCCTAGTTGAAAGTGCACTTCTGTCTAAATTATTCATCGCAATAACAAAGACGCATGTGAATATTTGTAATGATAAACTGGTGACTGGAGCAGCAAACAATTACCACCATGAAAGGATGAATCCTTAGTAATGTTTTTTATATTCTCAAAGTGGATATCTAGCAGGACACACCTGTTAATAATTAGTTTAGTTAATGAAGGGATAGTTCAGTCTGTATTGAGATACTGCTGGTGAAAATGCACAGTGCACAGGATCTTAGTCACCATGCTGACGAGACTGTACTGTATGTGTGACAGAAGACAACAACATGGTACTGGCCCTGCCTGCTTTTGAGTACACAGCATTGCATAACACCAATATTCACTCTTTTCTGACCTATGGCAGCAACTGGACTCAGCAGCCTGGCACCCGGCCATTCTGTGTAATCACACTAATATTCCCACTGTGTCACTTATCCAGTGAACAAAGGCCAGCTTTGGTGGGGCTCCCGGTGTCACCAAGGACTCCGGTCTGCCACCTATTGAGTGCTCGCCTCCACAGCTCGCCAGTGAAGACATGTTCACCTAATAAGCTCACAGAAGAGCTGCGAGGGGAAAGATTCAGCTGGTCTGACTTCTCAACCTGAAGCAGGTGCACACTAACAGAGTGGAAGGTGTCCTGGTTAAAACATTGTGACATTGTCTTGTATACATTTTTCATGTTATATCCTTGCTCTACACAGAAGAACGCATTGACAAAATCAGAGCAGAACGCCACATACCGCTGAAAATAACTGCGCTCTTGGGAAAGGCTGAGATAAAACTAGGCTAGCCTGGAGAGGCTCAGAGAAAAGCCTGCGGCCCAGGAGCCCGAGCGGCCCCTACATGTTAGTGCCAGGCTTTAGAGGGGAAGGTCACAGTGCTCATCCCTGTTGACGATAAACAGCCTCACAATCTACTTGAAGCATGGTTCAACAATGTGGCAACAGTTTGAATGCATGTTGCAACTGATGCTGCAACAAACTCTGGAGTGTTTCTGATTCTGGATATGACGGATGAACATTCAGTGTGACACAGCGAGACAGATTCTCTTACTGTCTGATTATTTGCCAGAGAGAGTGACCACCGTGTGAATCAAAGTCCAGCCAGCTGCCACCAACTGGCAACCCACACACAAAGAAACCAAGCCAGGTATGTAAAGACAGTGAGGATGAGACAAGCCCAGAGAGAGAGAGACAGGAAAAGCAGCAGGCAGCATGACAGAGGGACTCCATACAGTCATAGTATTTCTGTCCAGCAGGATGTATTAGGAGCCTGGGGTGATGATGCAGTACAGGGATTTGTAGTGATGTTGATGCATGGGAATTATGGCCCAATTGCCAAGTAGGATTATGGCAGTTTTACTATTTGAAAGAGCTGCAGCTAACTATAATCTTTAGTATGAAATGAGCTGTTGATTTTTGCTTTGATTAATCAATCAATTTTTTTAGTTGATGAAATGTGACATGAGTAAAAAAGGCGAATCGCAATTTCCCAGAACTCAAGATGATGGATTCAAATTGTTCTTTTCTGAATACAGCGATACACTTAAACTGGTAAACTAGTAAACTACTAAACCCTCACATTTGAGAAGCTGGAACAAGCAGACTTGCTGTCATAGTGATTCAAAATAGTCGATTAATTTTCTGTCTACCTATTTTTGCATTAGATTATAAACATGTTTTTAATAGTTTATTTTAAGCTTTCTTATCTTCATCTTCAGACAAAAGTCAGATTTTAAATTTTAGCTTAATTTTGTGTCAGGGCAAACAAAAACATCTTGAAAGTGCACACACATACACATACAAACACCCCAACGCACACATACACACAGACACACGGAAACAGAAACACACACACACACACACACACACACACACACACACACACACACACACACACACACACACACACACAGTATCTGTCTTTCCTTTTCTGGCTCATTGGAGCAACAGCCAAAGACGGACACACCCAAACTGGCTCCCACAAAAATGTGTTTGTTAGGTTTTTTGTCTGTATTTATTAGTGGTGTCAGTTTGAGATGTGGATAATTAATCTTAAAAAAGTTGGAACACAGCACACACATATTTATGCATTAAATATGTGGCTTAGATTTAGTATGCAATATATTCTCCTTAAATGATACACTACAGATCAATGAGGCCTTCTGAATTGGCTGATTTCAGCAGTGTCTGACAGACAGAGTCCACAAATACAATCAACACTTCTCATTTACAGTATGATCGCAGACGCAGACCTATCCTGAAAATACCGTCCCTGATGGTTTAGACCCGTGTCTCTCTGACTCTTTCTTTTGTGACTGATGCAGATGCTGTGCACAGCATAGAACCTGTAATGCACAATCCACCAGCAGTCTCGAGAGAGAGTACTGGCACCATGCTTGACCCAGAAAAAAGCACTCTCTCTCACACACACACACACACACAGAGCTTAAAAATAGCCTGGTCACAATAATCCTAGCATACGCAAGCAGAGTGCTTGACGTTGTTGTTCAGAGAATATGCTCATTCCCATCTAAAATTACAGTCTCTGCCCCCCTCTAGGCAGTGACGCAATAGCAGCACACGCCGCTGCACAGCGCTCATCACAGAGCAGCCTCCAATGTTCCTGCTTGTGTATCGACAAAACTGAAGCCAGCGATAGCTACAAGATACTTTGAGTAGAACTGTTTTGAACCTCTGCCTACCACCACTTTCTTAGCCTGTTAAACACGTGGCCAGCTGTGAGGTGCATAACGCTGCAACAACATCATCTGAAGGTGTGATGAACCAACACAGGGACTAAGGTGTGATGAACCAACAGAGGGACTAAACAATCCTATAGGCAGGTTCATTTAAAATATTATAGGTTCATATTAAATTTCAAAATTCAGTTCAACAAGAGCACTAACTAGGGATGCTAAAAGCACCTTCAGAGGCACAGGTCCGACAACCTATCATTAGAGTCAATCTAGTGGAACTTTCCAGATAACATGATGCTTAATATCACAGGAGCCATAAGGCCTGTAAACACAGCTGCATCTGCCTGACTCCTAGAGCCAGCATAAACAAACAAGTGCTCAAAGATGTGCACATCTGCTCACCTCTTAACAGGGATAAGTGTCTGCTCTAAACAGATGAAACCCTCCAGTCTTGCCACAAAGCAAAGACTGGATTAGCCTTCACAGACCAGAGGCTCTCGCTTACACCTAAACATTAAGTCTACCTTTCACTCTGAGATCCATTTTCCTTGCCACCCCAGGCTGTCCTGCACCACAATGATGGAAAGTGGCATTACTAACTCTGTCTGAAGGTGCAACATATAGCTTAGGGTTGAAAGCTAGAAGTACAGCAGACAGGTTGACCACAGGACAGAAAGCAACAGCTGGGCCTTGCTGTTGACACAAAGCAGAAAACTGGGAGGGAGGTGTTGACTCACAGGAGGCTTTTTCCACAATGGTGGTGCTCCTTTAAATTTAGCCCTGTTTTATAGAGCACCACTTTGAGGCAGAGCAACAGAGGAGGTGGTGAATCCCAGAAGAGCTGGAGGAGGGGGAGCAGGGGTTCCCTCATGACTGACCCGAGGCAAGACCCCTTTAAAATACAAGTGGAAAATGTTAGCCCCTGGACTGCCTAAAATACCATAGATCAGTTTCACACAGCGTTGCCTTGACATTGCAGAGACAACTTCAGCTATGACAACCACTGCAAACACAGCCTCCGCCTGTGACAAGAACCCTTGATTGAGTTGATGAGCTTATCCACCAATCCAGTTAAAATGTCACAGGGCTTAAAACAATGCTGTTCATGCTGGGGTGTGTGTGCGCTCCACGGCCAGAGAGAGGGAGTTTGTCATCAACCTGCAATGACTCAAGAGGACATGAAGCATATTTCCACAAGTATACTAGAGGTCCACTAAGTAATCGGTTTGGCTGATTACTTGGCACAGGGAAGATGTTTTATCATCAGTATCAGTGCAAAGTTTCATGTTCAGTTCCAGATGTATCTATTAATTGCTTTATGATTGCTGTTCAGTTCCAGATTACTATATCTATTTAGGTATTTTTTACTTTGACTTAGATGTTCAGTTCAACAGTTATCTAGTATCAGCCGATTAATCTGCTAACAGCTTTTTCCTGCTCCAACTAGTTATTATATTGGCCTTTAAAAATCCACCATCGGTCGATGATAGTGCACAAAGACTCTGTCTCAAGATGAAGCATCATTAATCAGTGGTATAACGGAGATAAATATAAACCATGTGGCACAGATTACAGAATACAAAATAGATTTACGCTGTTCAAAACTTGTCCCCCTTAGTGCTGAATGAAGATTGGGATATGCTTTCTTCCCTCCAGACTGACTACTTTTATCCCAATCTATAAAGTTATCTGTATTAAAGTGTTAAATGGTAACTTGGGGAGCTTCAACCTTTATACCACATTTGTGAATGTGCACAGTATGAATCAAACATTTTACCCTTGATACAAGATATTTTCATCTGTAACCCTTTTAAACACTCCATGGGACTGCTATTAGAATATTTCTATACAGTATGCAGGTGTAGTTTGGGTGCAGCCTATTTGACAAAGACCTTTAGCTTTGTTTGACTTCAATAAAGGGAAGAGCAAACGTTTATCTTTTGCTCATATTTAAAAAGTGGTCAGGATGGATTGTATGCTGTACCACACAAAGCAAAGCAAAACTTAAAAAACTGAAGAGCAAAAGCTCTTTTGAGTGAACCATCATTTATTCTTCCTAACAGACCGACTTTGAACTGAGGCTGAGCTGACAAAACAAACAAATATGGACGAGGCATAACGTGATCTCCTAAGATCAGATCAGAGATGAGGGCACCATTAAAAAGAAAAAAAAGCTACAACATGAGTAACCAGTGTCAATGACAGTGCCATTAGCCAGCAGAGTGTTATGACCATGTCAAGTGCAAGGGATAAAGAAGATCACAATAAATAGTGGTGCGTCATCTTGTGCTACGTACTGTAAATACAATAAGCTCCCATGATGCAACTTAAAACAAGGCCATCACTTTCTGTCCCTCAGGCCCGTGCTCCTCCACAGGCTAAGGAGGTGGGATGCACAGCCTGCCCTTGTTCTTTACTCATCATTGCAGTACAAGGGAAAAGCTAAAAATACACGACACCCTGTGAGCATCTCCTCCATTGTGTTCCTCCTCCTTCTCCTTGTCCTCTTCCTCCTACAGCAGAACTGCTTCTAAAAATGATCCTCGTTTACACAGAGAGAGAACAAACAAGAACCACCACAGAGCAAAGACAGCAGAGAATATGGTGTCAAGAGGAAAGCAGAATTTTGCAAAGAAGATTACTGCAGCTAAAAAAAAAAAATCCAGCCAAACAAATTGTTAATCATCCACTAACTGTGAGTTTTAGTCAGCATACGGATTAGGAGAGGCATTCTTCCAATTTATGGCAAAAGATAAATTTAAACCATGTCACAACTGGAAGAATATACTCAGCAGAGTGCAAATCTGGACAGGAACACTCCCAAAACACCAGTGATGTAAATGCACTAGTTACATTCAGACTCGTGTCTCAGCTACATCTCACAGGTGTAACCCTGCCCTGAAACATTTATTTACACAAGCCTATTCTTTTGACAATATGCACATAAACATGAGGTGGATGCCCAATAAAAAGGCACTGAATAAATAGATTTATCTACATTTTACAACCTTTGACCACAACCACAGACTCTCAGCATATGTTCCCTGGAATGATTCTATACAATAATAGTCACAATTTACAATCATCATTTTTTGGTTATCGACAGTTACTTTATTGTTGACATGACGTCTGGATGCGGTCTAGACGCATGAGTGTCACATACGTTGTCCCCAGCTGAAACAATATTCCAAACTGAAGCAGCTGGTGATCACCTGCGAGCCCAACCAGCCAGTTAGGAGGAGTGAGGAGCAGCAGTCAATGACAGTATTCAGTAAAGCAGAACAGTCAGTAAAACAGGTTTTTCAAAAATTGTGAATCACCACAATCATGAGGGATCCTTGAGCAAACAGTCATAAATGTGGACAAAAAATATTAGGCTGATGGGTCCTGTAGTATGTGAGATTAGCTGCTGACAGACAGACACACGCATGCACACATACAACTGAACACATGATCCCCTCCAGGCTTAAGCCTGGTGGAGATAACTAACTGCTTGAAAATGCCACATAGAGACATAAATGATTCTAAAAGAAAACAACACCTGAAATATACTGTAGCTGTTCCAATGATCAGCTATTTTTGTTCTTTCTAAATAACATCAAATATATGGTTGAATATCAAGTTTCATGAAAATAGCTGCACAAAATCTCACGGCACACATGAACTCGCTCCAGGGCAGATCAGTGAACCTCACTACATCTGAAACTTTGAACCAGTGGAAAATGAGTAAAGTTTAGATTAGATACCCCGAGAGCATGTAATTAAAATTCTACACAAATAAATCTGGTGCCCAGTGACTGCTGAGAACTTTAAGCTGCTTTAATAAATGGAGCCATTGTTTTCTTATGCCTCAGCGGTGCTCATCAGCCCACCGTTTTCCAAAACGGGCCTGTTACATACCAACTCTATCTCTAATCAACGCCACGCTTCACTCTGAAATCCAAAATTAGATGACCTTATATGCAAATTACACTTGGATTAATCAGTTACAGTACGTGCCAAGGTTAAATGAGGATCTCCCTTTGCTGTCATTCTCTCCTAGTGCTCAGAGAGTCTGAATCAACTGCATAGAGAGCAGTCTTATGTAACTCGGACAGACACAGAAAAGGAAAGCATCCCTTCTCTCGCATTTTGTCCATCCCATTAGCTAATTCATGTAGCCTACAAACCCTAGGGCAGGAAATGCTTTTGTAGATTTAGACAATCTCACTCAAACATCTCCATCAGCCCATCGATGGGTGTTTTGGTAGCCACAAGATTCAAATAAAGGCCTTCTTGCTAATGTGGAGCTGATTGCTGAGCACCTCACCACTGACAGCACAAAATCTTGGCACAAAGGCTTGGAGGAATAACAACTAATGGACTTCCAGTATCATTGCTACTAGAAATCTCTCACAATAGTGCAAAGTGGTGTTGACGATATACAATACTGCAGTGATGTGGCTGACTTGTTATCACAGTGAGACGACACCTACAGTATCAGTCTATAGCAGAATGCAAGCAGGTTCACACGTGTCAGATATTCAAATGATTTGACTGACAATCAGCCACAAGTGAAACATCTGGAAACTGAAGGTCCCTGAAAAGTTATTTAAAAGCTATAACAGCAAAAGCTTTACACAAAAAGAGCAAGAAAATCTGAAGTGTCACATCTGTAGTTTAAAGCATGTTATTTAACATTGTAGAAAATAGCGGCAGTTTTGTGGACATTGCAAAAATACAGTTGAAGCACATAAAATCAGAATGTCAACAGAAGCCATATTGCCCTGTCTATTGAGTCTATTTTTAGGTTCCCACATTTAGAAAAAACGTCATTACCAGTCTGATAACTGACAATGCAACTATGTCGAAGAAGAGAAAAGACATGGATTATACTATATAAAACTTGTGAAGGAAATTTTTTTGCCTGAGGCCAAAATGTATTCCCTTCCCTGCCCCTTTATTCTCTCCATCATTGCTTGAACGGGGGTTACCATGGAGACACAGAGGGCCCTTTCCTTATTGGCTGCCAGGATGAAGTCAGAGTGACGAGGAAAGTAGAGACCAGATGCTGCCGGGGCCGATACTCGTTTCTCCTGTTTCTTCTGTCTCCACTTTCACTTTTGCCGGTCTCTGTTCATCCCCACCGCGGCTCATTTCCACTGCACTCTGTCTTCTGGCTACAGCTACAGCCTGCAACACTAATTCTAATAGATCATCAACCTAAATATATGCTATGGTGATATACTGTATGTATGTGACAATTCTCTACATAACAGAATGCAGGACCAAAAAAAAACAGGAGTGGGTGTGATACAGAGGCCTAAATATAGTGGGCTACATGTCTGCTTCACATACCTAACATGCAGGTTTAAAAGTACTTAGTGTTTACTGCACTTTGATTAAAAATAATGTCAAGGCAAGCCTGCTCCTACCTGCATCACGTGGAGGGTTAAAAATGCCCTATGCCCTATGCAATTCTTGTGCAAGTTCTCTTCATATAGTTTAAAATTAACCCAGATAATAGCAGTGGGTCAGAAGAAGTGCAGAAACACAGGAGAAGTGAATTGGGGACAGAGGATAAAAGAAAAAGAGAAAAATATGCAAGTGTTAGACCAAAAGTGTATTAGAGGAACACTGAGAAACTCGGGCGAGAGGGAAGTTGAAATGATGTTTAATCTGTTTTCATTAGACAGAGTAATTCTGTTTTTTGAAATGCTTTGGTAAATCAGCTTGCACCCAGAGGGATTTCAGTTCGGTCAGAGCAGATAAACCCTTCACAGGTACAGTAATATAAAAACTAACCTTTTGTTTAAAGGACTGCAAAAGTTCCAGACCAATACATTCATGAAAGGAAGGATGAAAAACAACTCTGATCTTAACACAACAATCTCCATCTATCACAGCTATTGCTTTTCGACTGTGTTCTTCTATTAGTCTTAAATTTCTGTTTTAAAGAAATTTGAATCACCTGAGTCATCAGTTCAATAAGTACGACTGTGCTCCTTTCGAGAACACTATGCATCAAGGTAAATTAACTGTCAATGATAAGAAAGCTGCTCATAAAAGCTGAGGCCGTCTGCTGCCCTTTAGTGAAATACCTCAAACCCTCTTGTGCAGCATGAATAATGCAGGCTTCCCAAAAGTGTTCTACCCAGTGACCAAAGACAGAAGCTGTCTCTCATACTGACCATAAAAGGCCATTTTCAAAGATGCTCATGGTCCTATGACTTTGGCTAACATTTCAATGGGTTCTGAGGTCAGGTTTACAGCTCTGTGGAAAACCCGGCTGTATCACCTTGGGATTTTCTTATCAAGGCCAGAGCCTATAAAAACCAGAAACTCTCCATCGGTCTTATAACATAAAAGATTCTGACGTTGCTCTCACACAGAGACACGCCATCTGAATGGAGACGTGGGGCTTTGTATGGCACAAGGAAGCAAAGAATGGGCATAACACAGAGAGACTTCCCAGTAAAAGCCTGTACACCGGGAAGAAAAAGAAAAAGAGAAAGAGGTGAGGGGGCAGCAAGGAGGGGGAGTTAGGGTCTGAAGGAGCCTATTTTTAGCCTCAGAGAAATCAGGTGTCTGCGGCCAATGGAAAAGAAAGGGAAGCATGGGTATAGTGACATGAAGCAGTGCTGTCGCTTTCATTTTACATGATCCATGTGAGTCAGAGGGCGCTGCAAGGGTTGGGGGTGGGGTAAAACAAAACACAAACAAATGTGAAATGGCATATATGGTCCATACTGACATGAAACATGAGGAATTAATGCAATGTAAAAACTGTAAGGATGAATAGTAAAACAGCTCCGATAGAAATGTGTGGACTTTAATGGTCAGTGACAGCTTCATAATTAATGTGAACACATTGAAAAATTAGGCAGGAAGAGGTCCACTAACTGGCACTTCAATGACTGGGTGGTGCAAGCAGCATTTCTTATTCATAGCGGAGTATGCTCCGTGCAGATTAGATTAGCCAATACATCATCTACTCAGACTTGGGACTTTGCCTTGTAGAAGCAGATATTGTTGCATCTTTCTGCTTAAGAGCCAAGAAGTTTCCTGGTAAAGAGGGTGTGCCAGACCTACAGGATGCACCAGGATGCACATAAGCCTTCATTCCTCTTCCATAAAATATAACTAAAGTAGGGACACAGGAAGGTGGTCGACAGCTATAAAAAGACCTCTTCATTGGAGTCCACCGACATTGCTAGAGAAACGGGTGTGCAAAGGACAGGGACATGTGCACAAGGCATTTTGTCTTCATCTCATTTCCCAGACGACACAACTGTAGGCGCATTAGCAGTGATGTGCCATTCGTCAGCTGGCTCATCAGGGATGGGTGGGGACAGGTTGTACCCCTGTTGTCCCTGTCAACAGCTCAACACCAACATTAGCATCACCTGCTTTGTTCAAGGGAGCTGAGGTGGGAGGGCGGGTTGGGAAGAAGGACAGAGTCTATGGAGCTCGAGGTGCAGAGAAAACACAATGTTCCATTCACTGCTTGCATGGCACCCAGGTGCATAATAGAGGCTCATCTAAAATACTGTCTTGATGTCTGATTGTTTGCTCAAGATGAATTAAAAGAAAAATTAGACCTTCAGATAACCAGCCAGCTGGCAACGCGTCCCTATACTCCCCTAAGAGGACATCATAAATTGTAAAAGAGGTTATACAGGATTGCCTCAAACCCCTACGGCTGCCTGAATGATTGAAAAGGCACCCATATCAATCTTTGGTTTCCACAAATATGTTACTGGGTAGTAAAAACTCGGAGACATCTGTTGCAGGGTTGGAAATTAGCAACCACCCCACACTAAATGCAGGCGATTTTGTGTAGGGGCGTGAACTACCAGCCACGGTGGCAGGTAAATATAAGTACCATGCAGACTGAATCTTCTTGTTCACTCTGACACTTTACAAAGGAGACACAGAAAAACAATATAGCATTACATCGCAGGGGTTAAGACATTTGCAGAGAAAATCTCCCAGTAGGAGACACAGGCCAAAACAATTTTTTTAATGAAAGGTGGAGGAAAAACAATAATGAGAGTCCTGTGATTGGTTAGTTTACGAGGAGCCAAGCCAGATGATGTTCTGTTTGGTTTGTTGTCAACACGCTTCGGATGCCAATAAGAGAACTAACAGTTTCATTATTGGGACTAAAAACCTAAAATTGGAAGCCATAAAAGACCACAGACTGTCCAAATGCCACATCCAGGTGAGAAAGATAGTGCTGTGAAAATCATCCACGGAGGATACAGCTGCCATGAAGGCACTAACCAGCCTGAAGATGGCCCAGTTGTAGAAGATAAGCATAGTGTTTAGAAATGCCCACGCAGTCACTTCATCAGTTCACAGTTCAAGTGTGTGTGAGAGTGTGTGTGTTTGCGTGTACACTATATGTGTATATGTGTGAGAGACAGAATTTCAGTATTAAAATAAAAGAGCCTATTGCTTGGATATTGTAGATCTTGTTTTATAATATTACACACGCAGTTACACACTGCTGGTTGAAACAAGAAAGTGGCTGGATTGCATTTTTTCTCAAAGTGTTTTAGACAGAGGCATCATATGATGTTTGTGGCAGAAAGAAACATAGACAGAATATTAAAAAATATATGGCTTACAGAACATCTGAAAATGTCTCAGCCCAAAAGAATCATATCATAATACAAATAATCCAAATATTTTATCAAAAATAAAACAGCAGGTAACAATTTATGTGGTGACATATTTCAAATACAGAATAGTGTCTCAACAATTGTTATGAACTAATGCCCCCTTAGGTTTAACTTCTTATGCAAATTATATCTAATGTAACATGTAATAAAATGTTCCCTGTTACCATCTTATTTCGCTGTTTCCCAAAAGACCTAGAACCTCAAGTTGTGCCGTATAAGCCCTCTTACATGTGTAAGTACAGTGAATAAACAAACAGGAAGTAATGTTCCTCATCTATCTATCATCATTGCATTCCTACATTATATGCCAAGCTATAAAATAATTAGACTTTTCTAATATGGTAACACAGCAATCATAAGAAACAGGCTCATGCAACCACCAACTGTGAGAAATGCACCCCAGACAGATGGTTGTTTATTTCATAGATAGATTATAATAAAATAAGTAAGCAACATATTAAAAAAAGGATGCAATATTGCAAAAATGCAAAATTCTTCCAAAATAGTCCACAGTCCAGTCCAGGTAAAGAACCAAGACTATAACCAAAGTGTATTACATGTTATGGGCAAATTACACATAGCAACACTAATGTTACACAACAGTTCAACAGGTTTTTAGAAAATAACAAATTACCACACAAACAGGTGAGAATGTACAGTATGTTACAGGAGGTGAAGCCACAGTTCTCTCCTGAAAAAGCTTCTTTCACAGTGTTTGTACCTGATGTTTCTCTGCTCTTCCTGTGCCAGCAATCTCATCTGATAAGCAGCTCAAATAGTACAGACACTGAAAGAAAAGATGTGGTGAGCAGCACCAGCATACGTCACACAAACTTTAACTGACAGGAAGTGAGTCTTCTTCCTCGACTAAAATGTCGTTACACAATGGCTGTGTATTCAATTGTCATCTATATTCTTAATACCTGCCACAGGATTATTGACTTAGGCTGTAAGACAATCATAAGGAAATGGAGGGTTGTAGTCGGTGAACAGAAGACCCGTCACATGTAAGAATTTAAAAAAACACTCCCTCACAAAGATTCCACGCAGTGCTATGAATACTCAAACAAGGCTAGGATGCAGAACACGCAAGCTACAGGCTCCTCTGTCAGGAATTTTCCACTCCACAGTCATCTGACATACAGCATATATTTACATATTCTCACAGTGTTTTGATGGTCAGGACGTCGTCAGGCACTCCTGTAACTGTATAACATTAGTGGAGTGGTGGGTAATTTTAGTCTTAGGGAAAGAAACCTGTGAGACACGACTGAGTAAACATTAGCATAGTATCTACATGCAGATAGAAATTATTATCCTCATTTATCAAAAAGGGTGACTGTAGTGTCTCCACTTTGCTTTTTGCGTTGGCTTAAAAAGAGCCTCAGAACTGCTTTAATTTAACAAATACATCTGAACATAGCTCAAAAAACCTTTACCAGCCACATCTAAAAATCACAACTGTAGAGACAATGGACTGACTCTTTCTCCTTATGTGATACCGTGTATGTCTGGTGTATTAGATTCAAGAGAGACACCTGAGAATTAAAGAGCTATCAGGTTTCAGCCTCTCACCAACTATCTTCCTGTAAGATTCACTGGCTTACTGTAGATGCATTAAAAACATGATTTAAAAAATGTCACTACATTATTTCTCCTCAGTTAAGAAATTCTCTGCCACAGAATCAACATGAATAAAACCAGACAAACATGCGAAGGTCTACGTATGGCTTTCCCAGAAAAAACCCCCCACTAAACTATCTCAGACAAATTCAGATCTTGACTGTGTCAAACTTTAATAGGAACACCGCTGCGAATAAATTTGCAATCCTGAAGCCGCAGTACTAATTTTCCAGGAAATAACTCATGCAATATTTATACTGAATGAATATTTGAAATCTGTTAAAATGACTTGGTTACTAAAAAAGACGTGCAATGAGATTCTAGTGAGCGGTTTTCTGGGGGAAGGATATCACTGATTTTAATTATATTCAACATCAACTATAGCTTCAATCAAACTACCTAACAGCATAGGCCAGTCCCAGTGTCTGCCCTCACAGACTTGCAACTATACTCACAATGTATATTTATCTATTAGGGTTAGGACTAATGTGAAATCAATGAGTGCTTAAGAGCACTCTTGAAGACTTTTTATTCTCTATATACACCTTAATGCAGGTCTATTTTTAATGATAGACAAAATATAAGGCTTGCATTTTATTGACCAAATGTGATTTGACAAAAATACTGTCCCCTTCCTCACTGAACATAGAACGTTCATGCTGCAAGCCTTAGGGTTCAATTCTGATTTATTTCTCAGACCCAATTTTTTGTTTGGCTGTTCACATTATTTTGTAAATGTGGCCAACATCAGATTCCAAAGTGAAGTGTTCATGGTGCTGAACCAACCTGCACGCACATAAGAACAATAACACGTCATACAATGTCACACAAAGCACACTGTTGTCCAAAAAGTTTTTTAAAAAGTAAACAAGGAGGCCACTGAAATCAGCGTTTACTGTTTCATTTATAGCTGATATGCAGTGGAAGCCAGTAAATTTATGAGCAGATGATAATGAGAATGAGGAGAAAAAGAGACAAATTTTACTCAGATCTGTTTGCATGTGATTTGTGCAGCTCACACTGTCATGAAAAACAGGTCTGAGTCACATATGAGCGAAAAAAAAAAAAAAATCGGATTTGGGCCATTTGTGCCTACAGTCTGAACACAGACTCCCTGTAGCCCCATGCAATCACACATGCACTCACAGTTTCACTAAGTGCGCAGGTGATGTCAATTAATTCTGAGGGTTCAGCTAATTAGGCTGGACATTATGACTGAGCCCAAATCAGACCCATCGCTACTTGAACCAATTGCAATATTAAATACTGCTAATACTCTGACAGGGACCATTCCACAGAATTACTTATTATACAAGTACTTTTACTCAGCTCCAATTATGAATGTAGGAATAAACTTATCTCAATTATTACTATTACTAATTTTAAATAACAGAAAGACAGACACAAAAAAGAGACACTGCTTTCTCTAAAGCTTGAAAACCAGTTTTCAAATTTGCATTGTCAACGCAGCCCTGTCCATGTACCACAAATGTGTAAAGTGTGAGTGTGTTTGTTGGGGGGAGGGCAGGTTCCTCATCAGAAAACTGGTTAGGCAAATACCTTGAGGAGCTGCCATGTTTACATCAGAGTAACCTCCACATTATCCTAAAGGACATAACAGGCATGACTGGGTAAAGAAGGCAGTGTGCAGTCACGAGAGGAATATTTGAATTCTGGGTCATTGTTGATGCTTTAATCGATGGTTTTCACTTCAAGCATCTGCCCTTAATCATCACACAAGCACTTCAGTGACTCAAAAACAGGCAGCAACATCAACAAAGAGTATTTCTGGTGTAGTTCCTGGTGACACAAATAAATGGCATGAGAAAATATCCTGCTAGTCACTCACAGCTTTTATGTGGTAATCGTTACAATTAGCAACAAAAGCAGCTGTGCGTGTTTCAGATCAAAAATGAGGAGCATAAGTAATGAGTCTGTCTGCAAGTCAAAACCAAAAGAGACTCAAAGGGAACAATTTGCTTAAAAAAACAAATTGCCTGTAATTCAGCTCAGGAAAGAATGCATGAAATCTATTATTTTTTGCATGCTGCACTTGCAGTGAACTTCACCACTCTAGTTCCTGTTTTCATGTTACTTCAAATACCAAAGCAAATGAAATCTATAAGATCACGAGCAGCCGATAGAGTGCATTATGCAACTCTCACAACCACTATGGCTTCTAGAAGATAGGACACAAGTTTCAACATGTCAAAGAGAGATTACACCCTGCATGCCTACTAGTACAATATTCCTCAAGCCCAGAAGGAACACAATAACCTATCTCTGTGTGTGTCTTCTTCATTTCTTTCTCTCTCAACATACCCCAAATGCAGGCTAGATCTTGTTCTTATAAGGCTGCGGCTCTGAGCAGGAGCACAGATAAATATCAAAACTATTCTAAGATTGCAATCCTAACTCAAAGACAGTCTGCAATGTTGGAAGCAAAGCAGGGGGTCTCAGTGGAGTGGCCTTGCATGAGCTCCTGCCCTCATAGCAGAGCCATCATCTGGGCAGGAGACGCCACAGCCTCCTAGTCAGCACTGCCTCAATGACTCACCCAGGCCCTGCTGAGTCAAGTGGAGTGACTCTTGATGCTGAAACTCATAAAGTCATATTGAAATGGAAATAGGGCTTAGGGGATATAAAAACAAGCTTGTGGTATGCAGGTTTTGAGTTAAGTCAAAAACAAGCAACCTAAATTTGGTCTCCTCTATTGCCAAGATGAAATGTAGGCTCCTCTATTCTCAAGGGAAAAAAACAAGTCAAACATGCTGTAATTTGCAGCAGGGTCTTAAAAAACTGTCACACCTGGGTATGACTGCAAAGTGCACCAAAAGGGCAAGAACATGAAGCCTTCATATGTTATCAGATGCAGTGCATGGTAACATCAGAGCAGCTTAAAATCAGGATGGAGAGATCAACATTTCACCAGATTTAACAAGGATGCATGTGTGACAGCAGCAGGCATGAGAGCAGAAACACACGGTGCACTTCTTCAGGCCACAGGAAGGAAGACAGAGTTAGTCTAAACAGATTTAAGGGTAAGTTATGACAGCACAACCTTTGCAAGATGAGATTTAGTAAACGTGACTCTGCATCTCTGGAGGGGGACGCTGAGTTTGAACTGGAGTAAACCCACCGTCAGTCAGTTACCTAGCAACATGGCAGCACGGTGATGACAGATTGATGGCGCGAGATCCTCATCACATACCTGGACAGATGCACCTCTGGATTCACCTCAGCCAAACCAAAGTTCATGGGTCTTTCTCCGCTTTTTTTGGGAGGGGGGGTCAGTAGTTTCACCACCTTTCAGCACGAAGCCGACTCGAGGTTTGACGACGATGCCATCATTGGGGTGAACGCATCGAGAGCCAGCAGCTGGTTTCCTTCCTTCACGTCGCCGTTTGTTTGGCCGCTGAGTGCAGGACGAGGTGCGGGTACGACGTGGAAAGATGACGCGCGGGGAAACATCATCAGCTCAGGGGGGGTTGGTTTGGACATCAGCCGCCGTTTGTGAGCGTGTTTACAAAATCTGGCCACATCATTGCGCCGGAGAAACGCACGCTGGATTTCCTCAATCGACAGAAAAAGGCCAGAGAAGCTCTGGTTAAAATGTCCTTGAATATCCAAGCCACCCTGTTCAGCGGTTTGGCGGTTGGGCTCGTCCCGGTGAAGGAAACGAAACGGCCGCGAGATCAGAGCTGCAGCAGCTTCCGTCCACAGAACAGATGAAGAGCAAACAGATGAAGAGCTCTCGCCATCGTAAGTTGTCGCTCCTCAAGTCTCAACCACTGCAAGACTTCAGTCCTTTCAGGCACGACACAAAATACTGTTAATGTCGCCCGAGTACAACCACATTTCCGGTACAACTTTCAACATAAAAGCCTGACTTCACGCATTCTATATTTAAATCTCTGTCCGGCCTGGGATGCAACTAAACACAACACAAACCGCATTCATCACATTCAAGACTATACTATGAATGTATTCTAAACTGATATTGCTCCTAAGAATGTACAGATACTTCACACTGTTTAGTATTTGATTCTGAAGGATTGGTAGCTTCACTTCCGGTTCTTGTCTCTTCTTCCGCTAACTTGACGAATCTCAAACGCGTGCAGATATTCAGCTGGAGTTTGAAAGTAGGCCGCCCCCTGCCGGCAATACAGTATATGGTCTAAACTAATATCTCAAGTGGTTACGTATTTCGGCGGATATAAGTATTATTATAGAATGTAAATTTATAAAGGTGCATTTATGGCGATTGTGTTACATTCATGCATATTAGTTTGTTTTACTCAGTTTACCCACAGTAGTTTTAATGAATTCAGACACATCTACTTTGATATTTTGCATTTAAGATAAGATAAGATAAGATAAACCTTTATTCGTCCCACAGTGGGGAAATTTAAATTTATTGTCATCATCTAGTTTAATTAGTAAGAAAGTGAAGTGATTGGAGGGGAAACAATTTTTTTATGTTGATGCTTAATGGGGACTTCAAGAGGGTCACTGGATGTCAACCACTGCATCAACTGTTACTGTAATTCTACATATGCATAAAATATGAAAAATTAGCTTTTTTCATTTTCACAATCAACACTCGAGCAAATCAAGACAAGATCTGCCAAAACTCTGCCCTTAGTAAATTCTTGATGAATTCTGTTAGTCTTTACACAGTCAGTGATATATGTTATTACTACATCTAAATACATTACATTTATTATAAAGCAGAGCAGTAGTTTTAAACAAAAAAGGGCGGCGACTGCACCTCACATTAGACAAGGTGAGCCTACTGACTCGTTTCCCTTCCTTTGGAATATAAAAGAATTATTTTCACTGATTGTTTGCCTTGATGGCAACTTACAGTTTCACACAACAGTGGACCAGAAATTGTTGACAGCTCATATTTTACAGATTTTTTTTTCTGTTACCAATAGTATTAAATGCTGAATGTATAAAAATGATTTCATACAAATAGTGTGCAGGTTGTGAGTTACTGAAAATGTAACTCTTTTGCCTGATCCACATAAAAATGACATAGCCATGGTTACATTGTACAAAAATGAAGGTCAGTTTTAATGTGAGCACTAAAGATAAAGTTCAAGTAATTAGAAACTCACGTCACCTACTCGCAATATCAGAGACATGTCATCACAGGTCATCAGAGAGATTGTCTTTTCCCTCCGACCTACATAGTTTCCTGGTTTACTAATTATAGTCATTGTCAAGGGAGAGAGCAGGAGGCCTTACATCACAGTCCATTTTTTCTCTTCATATGAAAAAAATGTTTGAAACTGTTTTGCAATAATTCCATTTATAGAATTGGCATCATTATTACATTACTTGGACCATTTTAGGAATCCTTCAGAAACTATACCAGACCTTTCAAAGTGTTTGGCACTGCTTGCTACAATTGACACTTGCAAATGATGGAAACATTAAAACTAACAATTAGGCTATTGTATTTGATTCAACAGCAATGTCTTGTGTAGTGTAAAACAAAGCAAATCAAGGTGAAAATGGTTGGTTGTGTAATTTGTGGTGTAAATGACAAATAAATAAAACCAACCTACTGCACTGTCAAGTGAAGTGGTAATTATGAATCCATTATTTCATTCCATCCTGCTCTTGCTGATGCTCTTGTTAGTGTGAAAAGGAGGGTTCATATTATTACTCCATCTAAAACGTCTCTTGTAATTATGAAACACGTCTCCCAGTAGACTTGAAAACTGGCTCTCAGTCAACCTGATTTCACAACAGTGACGACTGATTGCACATGATTCCAACAGTGACCAGTTTGCATGGCTGAAAAAGTATCAAAACATCCAAAGAAACTTCTTTAACTACTTAAGATAAGATAAACCTTTATTCGTCCCTCAGTGGGGAAATTTGCAACTTACTTCTGCAACTTAATACAAATTTCCCTTCTTCTTCTGTGTATGATCAGTATGTTCAAAACAGTATTAAATGATGATTTGTACCATGGATGGAAAGTCTTTTAAATGATGTTTCGCTCCATTCGCGATAGTCAAATATGCCTTTTTTAGGAGGACACGTCACTATAGGAAAAGCACACGTGTAAATAATAAATAAATAACCCTATACCCTACCCTATAAACCCTATAACATTAATTTTCAGTGAAGTACAAGTGCAGCAGCCAGAGTACAGTACCAAGTACAGAGCACAGCACAGTGCAGTATAGAGGGAGACCCACAGACAACAGTGGACTGTCGGCTTTAAATTGGCCTTCTGCTCTTTTCATGTCTTTTTAGCCTGTTTAAACTGCTCTTTGTACTATTTAACTGCTCCATCCCCTTTGCTGCTGTGATTTGTGAATTTCCCCACTGTGGGACAAATAAAGGTTTATCTTATCTTATGTACCTCACAGATAAGTAATATACAGGGTCATACTGTGATTTGACACTTTTGACCTCTTGTGAAATTTACAAGCTTGAGCATATAGTTCTCTATGTTTCCAATACAAGTTTATGTCATCATCATCATCTTTTTATGTTTACATGTGAACAAATAACTTGATGAATGTACATATCCAGGTAATATATACTACAGAAATGAGAGGACGTTAGTTTTTCCGCACACCTGATAATAGTTTGTTAATTATCATTCAAAGCAATCAGGCACCGAACTTCCATAAAATTGAATAGTATAGACTAAATTAGATAACTATATGAATATTCAAACCTTAAGCACAATTCGCGCTCATTAATGGCTCAAAATATCTACCATAAAGAGCCATTAAAGAAACTTAAACTTTAAAAGTTGACTGTCGCCATTATAAAACATTTTCCTACCTGCTGGAGGTTTGATCTGCGATCCGACACACGATGGCGGCAGAGAGTCGACACCAACCTGCAAACTGGCCGCGAAGAAGAACACAAACATTGCCGATTGGATGACAGAAGCATAGAAGAAGATAGGCTGAACATAAACATGAACGAACCAGCCTGACCGTGAACCAGACAGGAAAGTAAAATATACTAATGCCTGTATTGATAGAAGTTATTGACGAATGATTTGATATTCCTCAGTTTGGTAACATACACCGTGATGTAACGCTATCAGTCTGTTTGTTCACCGCTCCACCAAAAAAACGTTTTATATTTTGTCTATTAGAAGAAATGCCACGGATTTCCCCGTTCATCAGCTGCATGTACAGTTTGTCATGTCGGGTCATATGGAGAGATTGTCCTAGTATCTCTCTGCTGATGAGACCGCTCCCACCTGGGCTGCCATATGTTTTGGCAGCCGGTAAAAAGGACCTGATGGACCTTCCTGTCCTGAATGAAGAGGAGCTTGAGGAGCAATTTGTGAGAGGATCTGGACCAGGAGGACAGGCCACCAACAAAACCAGCAACTGTGTGGTGCTGAAGCACATCCCCAGTGGGATTGTTGTGAAGGTTGATCTTGTTTTTAAGTTAATCCGTGTAAATGTCATCATTGCTTTCTCTCAGTCCATGTGTAATAGAGATTTGGTGACAAAGTTCAGCCTTGACAAATCAGTCACCTCAAGGGCCTTGCAGTAGCTGTTCTGATGCTTTTGATCATTGCATGATTTTCATCCACAGATGCCCAGTTATGGGATTGTAGACTGACATTTAAGGACTTCTTGTCCATGTTGCCTTGAAAGTTGAGTTTCACAGTTCACTCAAGTCCTCAGTGCCCAGAAAAAATTGATATGGTAATGACCAAAAGCTCCAAAACAGCCTAAATGGACCCTGAGGTGGGATTCATGTTTTTGTTAGCCAAAGTTATGTGATTTACTAACCATGTTAATATAATTTCTTGTGCCCTGCAGTGCCATCAAACCAGATCTGTGGATATAAATCGCAAGCGTGCTCGGGACATTATGAGAGAGAAACTTGATGTTGTATATAAAGGAGAACTCAGTGAAGTTCTTGTGAAGAAGAAGGAGTCTGAGCTGAGGAAACAAGAGAAGAGGAGGAAGACAAATGATAATCTGAAGAGGAAAAGACTGTTTCAAGAAGGGCTGGCTGAAGACTCCAAACCTGAAAATGACACTGTTTAAAATATTTGTGTGAAATATAGAATAAAGACATGAATACTGGAATTTTCCTGTATTTAATGTCTGCAAAGACTGAATAACAAAACCTTGAAAGATACTGTCAACAGTATCAAATTCAATTAGCCTTTTATTTGTATAACATCTTTAATGCAATATTGCAATAAACAGCACATCACATAATCCAAGACAGAAAGACATTCAATAAAATATAGTAAAAAATGTTGGTGATGTGTAGCGCATCTTTGAATGCTTGAAGCAACTCAAAAAAAAGCACTCATGGGGTACAAGCTTTATGTAAAAACTGCAGTATGCAACCTTTATCTGTAGGTGTAATTTGATATATATATATATTCATTATTTTCCGCATGTGATGACATCATTTCCTCTCACTCATTTCCTGTAAGTTCCTAGTAATGCGGTGAAGTTGTAGTCTCGGTTTTGACTGCATGCATCATATGAAGCTCAAGAGCATTTCCTGCTGGCTCACTTTATATTGAAAACACAACTTATTACAGCTGCAGCACAGATGTTTTAACTGGATCACTTTATAGCATAACATTTACCCCAATTTATGACTAAATGTCAGCAAAAGCTCTCTAACCTAAAGTTCATGGGCTAAACATAGAAAACAGAACCTGTCTTGCTGTCAAATCTATGCTACAGTCAGGTGTTCCTAATTCCTACTCTTAAGACTTTTATATAATAATAATATATAATCCCGAATTGATCCACCTATGGGGGATCAATAAAGAATCATCTTAATAACAAAGACAGACCACAAACTTGTATGTATCAGCTACTTGGGACCCTGTTTCCTCAGAGGTGGAAATGACCTTTAATTTTCAAGTATGGTTTAAAAATGATGATACATTGCTGAAAATTGATTTTCTAAATGTATTTATCTTTATTATCTGTGGTTAAGTAATATAGGACATTTGAAATTCTCAATCATTTTAAATTTCTCTCCGTTCAGTATTGTATATACTCAAACACGATGTTCTCTACGCCAAACATCATAATTGAAAAATAATATCAAAGCATTTCAATTCAGGTACAAATCTCTTTTGAAAGATTGACATTTGTAAGCTACAGCAGTTTTTGGTGAGGCACATGCCTGCCTGACCGGCTGTGTGATGGCCAGATCTGCGGCCAATGAGAGAACTGCTTCCATGCTCATGCCCCTCCCATGTGGTCGAAACAGCCAATGGGAGCAGCAGTAAGGTTTTTAAATCCACAGACTCACAATGCTCTGCTGTTTGTCGTTGCAGAGGCAGTGAACTGAGCCTGCTGGGCACAGAGGGCAAATTTTACAGACTCCTCGTCCTGTTTGGATTTTATTCTCTTAATTGACATGGCAAAAGGTAAACATGCTCATGTGCTGTCGTTTCAGTAACTGTTGCATGGCGCACATGCTGCAGTGGCTAGTTAATGTGTGACTGAGCTAACAGCTAATGCTATGAAGCGTAAATACAGGACCAACTTAGTTTAAATAAGCTTAGTTGACGTTTACAAATAAAACTGGCCGTTAATGGTCGGGTTTGCTGCAGTGTTGTTTGAATTAGACAGAAGTGCTTACATTTATTCATGTCCATGTTTTTAAAGGCAAGAAAAATGTGCTGAGAACTGAGGACACTGTTGAACATAAAGCCACATCAAGGAAAGAGACAAAGGAAAACAAACCAGCAACCAACAAGGTTTGTTCTGCTGTTTGGTTTCAGGCTTTTGTGTTTGCAAACTAAAGTAGAAAATAAAGCAGCTTTTTCTCACAGTCTGTGTTAACCTACCAGTGAAAAGATAACATTACTGTGGCAGTGGTCCTGCCTCAGCCTGGTGTTGTAGCATGTAGGATATAACCTTATTACACTTAACTAAAGTACACTACAGTAAGCTTTGTATGGTTTGTATTGGACCTCTTTACCAAAACATACCCCAAGCTGATCACCGCCCCTTATAACCTTCACCAATCAAAGGTTGAGGTTCTGGTGTAGAAAAAGTCTTCATCAGTTTAGCAATCTGTTTACTGTGTTTTCTGTTGGATCCAACTGTTTTTTGTTTTGGAAAAAAGTGCAACTTGCCTCCAAATTTGGAGCCTTTTGAATTCACATGCATGTTGTGAGTGGGTGGGAGCAGGACTAAAAACATTAAACAAAGTCTGTGCCAGTTACATGGTTCTGAACACAGCCTTGTGAAGTATGACGCACCCATTTATTTCATCTGATCAGATTTGCATACTGATGAACCCTAGTTAGCTGAATGTGTATATATCACCTGTGATGTTTACTCCTATGAATGGTACAGGGTTTTTTTTCCTTTTTTTTCAGGATTGTGTAGGTAAAGTGCAGTCATTTTTCCCGAGTGTACGGAGTCCAAGTAAACCTAGATCCCCTCTGAGCGACAGTTCAAGCATGCTGATCCAGGAAGGAAATGAATCTGATGCAATTAATCCCGACACATCAAAGCAGAAAAAAGGTGAGTACCTAATTAACTTTTAAAACAGGCCAAATCAACTAATCTGAAATGCAGTGGTTTGGCCATTTCTATTACATGTGATCTCCCAGCTATTCTGTTGTTATCCCCTATGACCCATATGGTCAGCAGATCCACGTGTACCGCAAAAAAATTTCTGTGCATGTGAATGGTGGCAGTGTTTACTGACCCACAATCTTATGACACAACTTAGCTGTTTTGTTTTGGGGTTTTTTTTGGGGGGTTGTTATGTTTTTATTAACTTTATGTCTCTCGATTAAGGTCAAACGTTTGGGGCAGCTGTCAATTTCTTTCTTCCTCATTTTAGACATATGCAATGAAATTAAATCTGAGAGTTGTGAGTCCAAAGAGCCGAAGCCTGAAATGGCTTGCCACAGTCTTGGGACTAGAGAACAAACCACTGACCAACTTGAGCAAAAAGAGTCCACAGCACACACAAATGCCAGGCCTGCAGCAGACAGCAAAGTCTCAGCATCCAAAACTCGGAGTAGAACTGGTCATAAACTCAGAGGAAAAAAGTAAGTGCAAGAAGCCAACATGTTGGCTTTTAAAAAAAAAAAAAAAAAAAAAAAAAGACACTCTTTCACAGAACGTTGCACAATCACAGTATCATTAATTTGATAATGTCTCTCTTTTCAGGACTGAGAATAAAGCTCCCCAAAACAGAAAGGTCACAGACTATTATCCCATCAGACGGAGCAACAGAAAAACTAAGGCCGAGTTAAAGGTCAGCTAATAGGAGAAAGCATTTCCCACCAAGTTAATTCATTCTCATTTTGCACTTGCAGTTAAGATATTTACACATTTTGCCTTATTGGTTATTTGTTCTTTGTGTGAAAGAGTTTCTATAAGGAGTATGCGACTCTACCATAACAGAAAGTTGATCCAATTACTCAATTCATCAACAGAATGAAGAACACAGACACATTGATGACGTGATAAAGAATGGCATTGAAGAAGGAATGCAGGTAACATTTAATGATTTAAATATATTGTGCCGCTTTTAGTCCAAATGTTTTGTACAGTTCACTGTGTATTTTGATAATTGTCTGCAACCTACACTGCTCATGTTTGTGCACATTACCACACTGATGTTTGCTGCCCAAAGCATGGCAATGATCAGGCAACAGACTAGCTTATTTTAGTTATCAACTTCCCTTCAATATGATAAATGCATTTTCTGTAAGCAGGCAGAAAAAAGATTTTTTTCCCCCCATTTTCTCCTAAACATATTCTCTGTAATTTAACAAGTGATTAGTAGTTGCTAGTTTTGTGGTAAAGCAACCCGTACACTATTGTTAATCAGTTAAACATCACACTTTGTTGCTTTTGAATGTTGACAGGTCAAACACATAGAGGGAAAAGGACGAGGGGTATTTGCTGTCAAGGCCTTCAAAAAGGGAGAGTTTGTCGTAGAGTACCATGGAGACCTACTGGAACTGGCTGAGGCTAAAATAAGAGAGGCCCAGTATGCTCAGGATCCCCAAACAGGCTGTTACATGTACTACTTCCAGTATCAATCTAAAACCTACTGGTAAGTCCAAATGTTACCACATTTTTTATTTCTTTTCTGTTCAATTTGCCAACTTTCTGGGAATAATGGATTGTAACTGCACATCCAAAATATTTTCTGGGAGTAAGTGCAAACTTTGGCATGCAGAACATTTATACAAAAATGAGTTTGGCTTTGGGATGTTCCATCTTGTACCCATCTATCTCCTGACTGGCTGTCAAATAAAGGCATGTTGTCAAAAAAAATCTTCTTAAAAGAAGAAGAAAATTTGTTTGGGTAGAATAACACTCTGTTTGGTAAGTTAAGTCTCAGTGTTTAATCTTTGTGCGGTTACGTATTGCAGTGTGGACGCTACAAAGGAAACGAGCCGTCTTGGAAGACTGATCAACCACAGTAAATCTGGTAACTGCCAAACTAAGCTTCACCCCATTGATGGGACCCCTCATCTGATCTTGGTGGCTTCCAGAGACATCAAAGCAGAGGAAGAGCTGCTGTATGACTATGGTGATCGGAGTAAAGCCTCAGTCATGGCTCACCCTTGGCTCAAATACTGAATCTGCGACCACAAGTGTTTATATTTCCAATGAATTGGTGCTCTCTGCTGTCCTGTTCATCTTTATGTAAAAATGCTATAGATGAGCAGCCCTTAACAAAGTTTTAAAAGTATAAAATGTTTTTGTTTTACATGGAGGCTAAAGCTTCAACTCATGAAGAGTGTATTTTTGCAACAGTTGATTTTTATCACGCTTTTATATATTTTTTAATCTAACTGTAGCACACTGAAGCAAGCTTGAAGAATATTTCTCTTGGATAAGTAGTATTTAGCATTGTCCATGGGGTTTCTTTTGTAATGAATATATTGACAATTCAGTGTCACTATTGTAAATTATTGCCTGTGCTGTAAATTGAGGAATAAAACACTGTTGAGTTTTCATTCCAGCTGTGGCATGGTTAATGGTTAGTCTGCTCATCTTTGTGCTTTACTGTGTACTATTCATCCAATCAAAGAATATCTCAATGTGGTGTAGGACTTGAATAACAGCGATTGTGCCTGGGTATATCTGTCTGTTTTGATTTTTCCACATTGACATTAGAACCTGTAACATCAATGTAAAATGAAACAGAAGCTTTTTAAATATTCAGCCCCAAAAGAAAAGTACAAATGCTATTAAAAAAATGTATTAACAATTTATTAAGTTTTGGTGGGTAGGGCCCTTTTTGCTTTATTTAATAGCTGACTGTTGAGAGAGACAGAAATTGTTTTAGATTTAATTTTGATTTATAAAAAAATAACTTTCAAGCCTATAAATAACTTCATTTTGAGTGAATGCATTCAACATAATCAACAGTAGTTGGATAATACTTTCCAGTTTCATTTGATATCTTCAATCTTTCCACATCTCATATTTCTACAACAGCAACTCTATATTACTGTAAACCATCTTAGGTTAAAATTACCAGTACAAAATGCAGTGCTTGTTAGATTGACAAATACACATTGTAAAAAATAGTCAATATAAAAGTGGTTAACTGATGAGAAAATTGTTCCGACAAATCCTGTTTGTCTTCAACGTGGTCAGTTCTTGTGAAAGGTTTTTCTTATTTTCGCCTGAATGAAAACCTATAAACAGAAGAGGTCCAGAGTCAGTTTAAGTTCTAGTTTATGTTCCTGAGCATGGTGGGCTGAACGTGGAACATACTAGTAAAATTGCCCAGTTCGAGAAAACAGCATTGAGTCATGGCAGACTGTAATTACTGACGGCAGCAGTAGTTTGGAGACATGCTGCCAATTTCCAGCTTCTCTCTTTCTCTCATTCAGTGCTCACACAAACAGCATCGTCATGAATTCATTTGGTCACAAGTATATCATTAGGAGACAGGAGACGGGCTGTGAGAACAGTCTCTCTGCTTGCTTACTTCAACATCATGTGGTTGCTGCTGAAAATGTTCTTGAAACCTTGCCATCAGAGGTGTACAGCTAAAAATAGTGTAGCTAGACGAAAATGTTTTAATTTCTTTGTGCTAATTCTTCCTGATTACTTCTTTAATGTCTGCACAATCACATTACTGCATCCAGTGAAGCAATAGAGCCTGTTACTCACAGTTTGCCTATGCTTGTCTTCTCCACTTTTACATCATTTATCGTGGCTGGACTGTGCTCTTTAGCTGCTGGTGTGTCCAGATCCACTTCCACCATGGCTGGTTCAGCCTGTGGCAGAATCCCACTGCAAAGGAAGTAGAGCTTTATGGTCACTGAGGACATTTTATGCAAAGGTGAAATCAAGTTGCAGCTATTCATGAAATTGAATTGCTCTCTTCCTTTCCTTCAAAACTAGAATCAGTGCTGTTATCAAAAAAATGAAAGATGACAGTAGCAATGAAATGGGAAGTTAATCTCAGCTTTATAACATCAGTGCAAGTCATTTCCACTGCTGGTATTTGCTTAATTGTGGAGCTGAACTTGTTGCAGTTTATTTAGGATATATATTTATCAAATTATTACCAGAATAAAAGCATGTTTATTACAATACGTTTGTCTTGTATGAGGCTGATATGGGTAGGAAAACACTTAATACCTCAATGTTAGATGTGTACTAATATTAATATTGTCAGTGTCCACAGATGGTTTCACAGTACAGTCCCTCATTCTTATGGATTTATCAGCTTAAAACAATAACAATTCAAATTAACATTTAACTTTCCAAAGAGTAATTAATGTACTAGCTACCCCTAAACAACCTAATTTAGCACTCTTGCAAATTTCCCCAGAGGGACGAATAAAGGTTTATCTTATCTTATCTCATACATCAACCCTGCAAAAAATTCCGCTTTTACAAACTTTTAATGTTCAGTCTTGTTGAAACTGCGTAAGAGAAGTGTTGATTCAGCCATGTGGTCAATTTAGAGGCTGTAGTTTGTATTGGATAACACTGTAATCAGGTGTTTCTACTGCTCTGTCCTCATGTGTGTAAATGGAGGTGGACAGCACATTACTAACAGATTTCACCATAATGTACTTCTGCAAAAGAAGTCACATGATGAAACTCTACCTTAGAGTGGACTTTAGGCTCACTTGCTCACCTCTTGTACAGCTGAAGCTCCTCCTGAGCCACCATGAGCTGAGCCTTGAGCTGGTTCCTCTCCTGCAGCACCTCCTTCAGCTCCTGCATGGTGAAACGCGGTCTGTTGGGGTCTGTCAGGTCCACCACCAACTGGTTCGGCCCGGCTGTTTGCTGTTTGATGGCAGACATGAAAAAATCATTTGTAAACATCCGGAGCAGGAGTTCATGCGTGTCGCGTGATGGCTGCCGGACTCACCGTGCCCTGCCCGGAGGAGCTCTCCTTGATGATCCGGTCCAGTTCGCTCTTCAGGTTGTCTCGCTCCATTTTCAGCTCCTCCAGAGACAAGTTGTACTTATTCACCAGAGTCTCGAACATTTCCAAAACGCGGACTATTCTGAACTGAAGATCCGACACTTCCTCGCCCGTGTTGCTAATTTTGAGCAAATCTCGCCCGATCACATACGAGATGTCATAAACATCTTCCACCGTGAGCTCAAACGCGTCCTTGTCGAAAGCCAGAGCTGGAGACGACTCTTCACCAAACTCCATGACGGAACTTTTCCTCACCAGCTAAAAGTTAAAATACTCTGTTTTCTTTCTGTTTGCCTGGAGTTCAACACTTTGAGTAGCAGAAGGTATCTAACGTCCCGATGATCGGCACTTCCCCCATCACTCATCCACCAATGGCGTCACTCCTCGGACGCAGAGGAGGGCAAAGTATCCTAGCTACAGGTGAGCACAAAGATCGTGTACGAGTCAAGAGAACTCACTCCACACGGTCGTTTTTTATAGAAAGCAGGTAATATGTGGAGAGTGAGTGAAATCATAACTTCAGAGGCTTAGACGAGGAAACACGTGATTTTATATTTTCTCTCAATATTCTGTTATTTTCGCTTTATTATTGAAGTGACCAAAAAAAAAGCAAAACTAGAATTTTTAAAATACTTTTAGGACGTGAGCATGCCCCTACTAGATCTAGCATATTTGTCTTTGCCTTATTAGTATTTGATAGTAACACAATAACAACATTTAAAAAATGAAAAATAGAACTTTATTACTTTATTCTGAGCAAGCAATATTTTACAGATGCAACCCAGCACACATTGGTAGTTATGACATGTTTTCACAGTGGTCATTATTGTTGAAATGGGTTTCTTCTAGTGTTTTTACCTGTATGACTGTACTAGTGTAAAGCACAGACTGTAGTGTTGGAAATGCACAGTAACATCTTCATTTCAATTCAGGGGATGACATACTGCTGGCACTAAGCTGCTAGTGCTTGTATCAAACAGTTCCTTAGTTTTAAAACAGAGCACAATCTTCCAGCTCATTCACTGCACTTTGACCAGACTCAGACACCTTAACAGTAATCTGCCATCAGCAACATCAACACAAATGACAAAAGAGCCTGCAAAGGAACTTTAAAGTGCTTGTGAAAACTCAATTCATACTCTGGGAAATACTCCATACTGGGTGCTAAGTTATTTTACACTACAGTAGCATTACAACTAATGAAGCACAGCTTACATAAAGTGACACACTGTCAGGTGACGACTCTTTATAGAGCCACAAAAACCTGTGAGCTCATAAATACACATAAGAGTTCCCAGGCATGGCCTGTTGTCTCAATTTTAACTACTAAGGTTCATTTAAAGCTCTTACCAAGTTAGCTAAAATGGTACCAAAATGTATTGTAAAAGTAGACACCAGTAAAGACAACAGAGGTTAATTTATCACAGTTTCAAGTGTATAAACACCATCCAGATTTAGTTTAAAATGACCAAGTAATAAAGCTATTAAACCAGTTCTTGAAAATATACAGTATACAGAATCTGTTGACAAATTGTGTTGAGAGAAACAAACTGGAGCAATAATTTGAGAAGAATTTAACTCAAAGTCATACAGAGGAAATAAGTCTTCTGATTGGCAACAATGTGGGGTCGTCTGCAATCAAGCCGGCTGCCACCATCGGCATTATGGCAGTGAAGATCCTGTCCAGAGATGAAAGTGGAAATGGTGAGACAAGGGAAAAAATTAAAGAAAATACAGAAAAAACATCAGAAGCGTTGCTGTGATCAATTTTGTGGCCAAAATGAACCACAGTCACACCTCATATGATATGAACCAATACTATTTGCTTTTGTTTGTTTGAAAGACACATTATGATGATAAATTGCACTAATGGAGTATCAAAGGAGAAAATAAAACAGAGGAGTGAAGTGTTGGTCCTCTTGAGGTGTACAAAGGCAAACCTGTGTGAAGAAAAATGTCAAACTCATTACTCACAAGCGTCTAATTCCTGATTCGGGCTGATGAGTGGAACTGGAGCATGGTGTAGGAGATGGAGTATAAACAATGGAGCTGATGTCATCCTCAAACTCCTCACTGAGAGATATGGAAGAGGTAACTGTTAACTTTGGCATCAGTGTAATGTGCAATTGAGATTAGTCAAATCTAAATTTTAGATTTTAGAAACAAAACTTACCTTTTGTAATATGCCAGCTCTTCCTGTAGCACAAACACTTGTGCCTTCAGCTCATTCCTCTCCTGCAGGACATCCCGCAGCTCCTGCAGGGTGAAGCGAGGTTTGTCTGACTCCTCCTCCAGGCTGTCTGTCTCCTCCTCTGGCTCTGTATCAGTTGACACCTTCTGCAGTCAAAACACACATTCATCATCATCATTCACACATTTCTCCCTGCACAGCATGGACACACACTGACACTCATAATGACACAGGTGGCTCATTAAATCTGCATTAGGCCAATTAGAGGCACAGTTACTATTTTTGTTTCTGTTTGTGAAGGTAAATTGATTTATTTTGCCTACCTAAAATAGAAAAGGGAACTCTGTGGAGTTATGTTACATTGCAATGTTTTAGTAAGCAGGTCACTTTATTGTTTGTTTCTTGTGCATGTGCACCAGTGGCATGTGGTTATACAAATTAACAGTTGGCAGAAACCCACCATAAAAGATATCAATGCAACAATAAAAGAGGAGAAGAAGACTGTAAGCTGATGTAAACAAAGTAGATATAAAAACACCAAAAGTTAAAAAGGAAAGCAAATGTTTCAAGGGTAGGAAATGTATTGAACCTATATGAAAGGCCTTAAGGACACACCAGCACACCAGAGTGATAATGCTTTGTGTTTAACATAAATAGTCTTACAGTGGGCCTCTGCTAAGGCCACAGTAAGACTGTGTACAAAAGAAAGAGAGTTAAGCAGGTGTTACCAGAAACAATGCTGCTGTGTCCTCATCATCGTCACCCTCTTCCTCATTATTTTCTCCGTTTGATGACCTTGGAAGAAGGGAAGGACTCTTGTCACGCTCAAAGCAGTTTGCCAGGAAGCCAGGGTCTCCTCCACACTCCACCCATACTGAATTTGGTTTGATGGTGGAGTTAGATGGTGCTGCTGCTGAGGACTGTATTGGTAACACAAGACATCTACTTAGACACCAGGAAACCAACAAGACAATAAACTATGACCAACACAGTTTGAACCTGATTATAGTCCAGGTTTACAGCCAGCTGAAGATAAGTCCTTTTTCTTTTTCTTACCGTCATCTGTGGTGATGTAGGTGATGACATTCCAGATATGTTAAGAGAGGTTTCTTCTATGTTAGCTACCTCTCTCTCTAGTTCCCACCCCCGGAGCTCCTTTCTTAGCCTTGTGACCTCCAGCTGCAGAGTCCCCAGCTCCTGCTGCTGTGCCTGGGCTGCAGCTTCCAGCTCAGCCCTCTGCTGGATCAGTGCCTTGCCCTGAGCCTCCATCACTCCTATCCTGTGACGAAGGTCCTGGTTGATTCTTATTAACCGATGCTGCTGCATCTGGAGCTACAGTTGAGGAAATATATTTTATGACTTTACAAAATCTGGTCAAATTAAGTAAACTCATGTTAATAGTTTTTCAGGTGCCAGTATATGTGCTGTATATGATCTAAATCCTCACTGCTTCAACATCTTCATTTTTTAGTGTTAGCTCGTTGTCTAGAGCCCGGATTTCATCCCTCTGCTTATCCACCAAGTCTTTCAGCTTCTTCATCACCTGCCTCTCTTTCTCTGACATTCCTGTGGGTATCATAAAAAAGTACAGAAAAAATGTTCACACATCAGTGCAATCAAATAAGAGGTCACCATGCCATTTAACAGAAAAAAGCATACCATGGGTTTTTCTATTTATGTAAGTACAAAATGTATTGGAATTTAAGCACCTGATACACCATGAATATATTTTTCTAGACAAATAATGTGTCAGTGAGCAGACTAATCATATCATGCAGTACCCATTCATTTGGATGCAAATGTTTTATATGCTGTGTGTGAACTGTGGCCCTGAAAGTAAGTATAGCTGCAGCCACCATGAAAGTCTCACAAGAGATATATTTTGGTCTGCTTCAAAAATAGTCTCCTTTACAAGCTCCTGACTGCCTCTCTTCACAGCCTCCTTTTCATGTCAAGCGTGCAGCATATACTGTGCAATCCCACGTGACTACATAGGGTAAATATGTGTGACGTACAGCAGTGATATCTGCAGTGAGCGCACATATGGAACAGAAAATAAGGTCTGTACTAGAACTCTCAGCCAAGACCAAACGTATTTAGTATCCAGAGTCATCACATGATACTGTACACCACAACATGCATGGCAAGATTTCAAACAGCAACAGACAACCGACCATGGTGTGTTGTGACTATAGTTATCATACTGTACTATAACATATATAAGTATGTTATATATGTTATAGTATAGTTTGATAACTATACTATATATAACTATACTATATACTATACTACACTATACTATACTATATATATATACAATAAATATGCAATAGATTGTTTTGCATGAATCATCTTGAAGCCTCCCGAAATTCATCTGTCAAACTCTCATCATTGCAGACAACCCACCCTCCTGTTTCTGCAGGTCTTCCTCTGTGACGGTAGACTCTCTGAGAGGGAGGCTCACTAACAGCCTCTTGTTCTCTGTCTGAAGCTGAGTGATTTGAGAGAGCAGGTCCTGGACTTCTCCTCTCCACACATCCTCCACCAGCTCCAACTCCTGAGCATAAGAGAGACAGAAAAAAAGAGGATAAACACCAGCAGTCAAGCGGTTGCTTGTTATTTTTTGAAAAGGTCGATACAGCTACATGAACATGAGGGCATGACAAACACTTTACCTCAAATTTTGCTGAATCTATATAATGTCATTATCATTTGGTCTTGTTGTTATCATATGATATTTATTTATTTTAAGTTGTAGTTGTTTGAGCTCATTGAAGGTATGCTGTAAATGAACAATGTAGTAATGTAAAGTGTAAAATATACCACAAATTAATTAACTGTTCCCTAATCATTAAGATAACACAGTAATGTGTAAAGTAGTATTGCGTAGGATAGTTTACTACACTGTTCTTACTAGACTACACTAACCTATAGTCTATAATAATATAGTAATATAATACATCATATCTACCTTATCTATGATCACAAATATGGCTACATAGATTCATTGATTCATCAGTTAGTTATTGACAGAAAGTGTATCAATGGTAGTTTATTATGTGTTAAGAAATTTAAACTTTTGCTAGTTTGGGATTTGCTGCTTTTCTGTTTCATCATTATAAACTGATTACTTTTAGGGTTTTTTTTTTATTTTGGACCAACAAAAAGAGCAGTTTAAAATGTCAATATTTACTTACTGTAAATCATTGTAGTTTTTATATGTTACTGTTAAATATATGTTAAACATTTAAGTCACAAAACACATGCACACAGTGGCAGACAGACAGGTACACAGAAACAGATAAACACAAACATAGACATACAAATAAAAGGTAGAGAGGCAGACATACAGCAGATAGACAGACAAGTACACACAGACAGACAGGTAGACAGACAAATAACAGAAACAGATAAACACAAACATTAGCATAGAGGTAATAGACAAGTAGAGAGACAGACATACCGACAAGCAGAGAGACAGACAGACAGGCAAGTACACAGACAGACAGACAAGTAGAGAGACAGACAAGTAGAGAGAGAGACAGCACACAGTGAGGCAGTCAGACAGACAGACAGTCAGACAGACAGGTGGATAGAAACACACACCTTCTGGTGCTTCCTCTCCTGCTTGTATCTGTCGCTCCTCTCCTGCTGCAGTCTGTCCAGCTCCCTCCGCAGCTCCTCGGCCTCTTGTCCGGCAGCTCCGCGGCTCACCAGCGCCTCCAGCAGCTCCAGGACCCGGACCACTTTGGGCACCACACCGACCAGAGACTCGACCCCAAACCTGTCGATGATTCGCTCAAACTCCTGCCCGAGCACGGCCGCTATGTCGTACACATCCGTGACGGTGAGCTCCGCCGCGGGTCTTTCCAGCGCCGACACACCGCTGCTTTCCATGTCTGTCCTCGGCTTTATTTCAACCTCCGACATTCAGCACATCTCTCTGGGGAGACTCACCTTGGCTGTGGAAAAACTAGTTTACATAACTCCGCAGAAACGTGTGTGAACATGGAGGAAACTTGCTCCAGTTTGTTGACAGTTTAAACTTCAACGTCCGAACAAAGTGGTACTTATGATGCTGCGTTCAAAGAACTCGTACATACCAATTTCAGTAGTAATAAATACCACCACAACGCATGTTCAAGTCAGGAAATAAATAATAATGTTTCGTTTGGGTGGTTGTTGCCTAATGTTTGATTCAGACAAGCTAAACGGCAAAGTGCTGCTGTTACAGTGGACAACAAAGAGCAGGAAAATGAGGTATATGCGATTGAGATACTGTGTCATTGTGTCAAGTCAGGGTCGGGTTTGGAAAAAATCCTCATAATTACAATGGCTCCTGAAGGTAGCAGCCCTCTCCACGTTGACTCAAAGTCCTACTGCGCATGTCATGATATTACGCGTGTATTACCATCTATGTCCTTCAATGTTTTAAAATATCACAACAGTACTCAGCACCTGAGCTACAAACAGCCCATAATACTCAGTAAATGAAACCGATAACATTTTTTAAAGTTTTTATTAAAACATTAAGTATGTATTAACATAAAATGCAAATGAATTTCTTGGTAGGAATATGAAAACGTATAGAATATTTCGCATAACTCATTTTTAGCAACTAATATAACCTCACCAATATCGCTATTATTTGTACAACAGTTTTCATCAGTTACAGTCAACTACGGTGAATTCTATCGGCATGCAAAATTGTTTTGTTTAATCATAGTTTATACATGGCCTGTACAGGACTGTTGAAGAAATCTATTTAGTTTCTTCTTGAATGTGCTTTAGGTGTGGTTTGTGTGATTATGTCATTATTGATCAAATCCTTGAAAAAAAAAAATCATTCCTAAAAAACAAAAAAAGCTTCATAAGCTCGGAACAAGATGAAGCAACACAATAGGACATTAAATCAAACTTTTATTGTTCATTTGTTTGACATTTACACTTCTTACAAGGAGAAACCACCATTATCTTTACTAAAATATATTAATAGATCTGAGTGTATAAAGACATTTCGTACAGAGGAAAGACAGAACATAAAAAGATGCATTTTAAGACCCTGTAAGAAAAGCGCCCAGAGGCAAAGAGGACTTGAACACCTTCATATTAACTAACCCTAAATCTTCATATTCAGCCTAAAAGAAGCATTTGATAATTATGGACGCCTACATCCGATAATTGTGCACAAGCATTAAGTCTATATGCTTTAACATAATATCTAGGTTCTCCTCTAATAAAGGGACATTCAGGAGATGAGTGTAGATACAAATTACATTTGATGCGAGTTGCACGCTCCTATACAGACTGTATGTCTTTACAGTTCAATGCATTAATACAGTACATTTCAAGGCCTCTGAGACAATCGTGTACTGTTGAGAAAGAAAGCTGTTTTGCACATGAGAGGAACACTGTACATCACGAAGGCAAAGCCAGAGGTATGTAACGTTCGCAGCAACATGGATACCCATGATGTGATTCCCCAGTTTCCTTTACCGTCCACCACAACATAAATAACATACAGTGTACATTAAGAAACAAGTGATGTGCTCTGTGATGAACGTCCAAAATAGTGTGCAAATAGGTTGTCCAACGATTGATCAAATCTAACTATTGCCATATAAGTACAAGATATGCTGTCGATTTGTGATTATCATCAAGGTTTGTTTTCTAAAAGCAGCAGTAATGCTTGATCATCTAAAAATTTTGTGATGCAGAAAAAATGCTTTATTCACACAGCTTAAAAGTATACTATTAACCTTTTTAGTTCTTGTTGCCAAAAACTAAAATAAAAGGAGTTCTGCCTGGATGGCATGTGTGTATGTATATTTAAAAACAAAAATGGGGGATAAGACAGCATATCCTTTACAGGCATCAAGGGTCAAAAATCAGGCTTCTGGTCCATTTTGGCGAAGAAAAGAACAAAATGAGGAAAGGAAAACAGTGAGATGCAGGATGAGGCAGAGGATTGTCAGCATGCAGCTTAAAGGAACCATATCTTCACAAAAAGGCAATCTTTCTCTAGTCAATCCAACCATCCATTAGTGGTGCCTTTTCTGCTTCTGCTCAGGCATTACTTAAACTGCAACATACAGAAGAAACGAGAGATTAAATATAAGATTTACCAACAAGCTAAATCTCATTTTCTCATATACAACACACTGCCTTTTCTTTACAGCACTTACTGAGGTTTTGGGTGGTATGGTGGGTTTCTGGGCCAATGCAGGTTTCTTCATGAGAGCAGGCTTGGGTTTTGGGGACATGGTGGCAGGATGGGCCAGCGAAGAGGTTTCCCCATTACCCTCAGAAACCTGCTCTAGAGGAACTCCGGCTAACTCGTAGTGCTTCTTCCTCAGTTCACCCAAACGCAGACGCTCGTTCTCTAAGTGACTTTCTAATTCCAGTACCTTCACCTAAGAGGCAGAAAATAAACAGGGGGTTACCAATTTAACTTAATGACTTCCACTCTGTCAAATCAGATGCATTTCAAGCTTATTAATGTGAAATGTGAAAATAAGCCAGGTCATTACAGAAGTATTGTAGCTTGTGTTTTCAGTGACACTGACTTACCTGAGACTCCATTTCTTCTTTTTTCAACTTGATGAGGGACATCCCAGAGAAGTCCATGGTATCTGTGCATAAAAAGTGTTTTGATAAAACAGACTTATTTGAGAGATGCTCATCAGAGTTGACAATGATCGAGTACACAGATCAAACTGTACTCACCTTTTTCCTCCAGGTTCTCCTGGCCCGTCCTTGTTGAGGCCACCACATTAGCTGCCATTTCATTAACAAGGCGAGAAGCCTGCTGGAGGACTGGCAGCTTCTTGCTGTTGCGGTCTGCCTTAACCTGAGTGCAGAGGAGAGACATGAGAGAAACCAGATGCCACAGTTTTGATACTAAACTAACAAACTCATCCACAGAAACCAATTACACAGTCAGTGTGCTACTAAATGTGTTACAAGAGGTAAAAAGGAGAGTTACATTAGCAAAACAAATTGCTTGATAATTAAATGTAATGGCTAATTTGCATTCTCATGTGTACATTGAACTCCCACCTTAGAAAAGTGAGGAATATTGTGTGTGACATTCACACATTGGCAATTAACATAATAGAAGGTAGTGTATTTCTTCAGTGATGACAATGTATCTAAAAGGTTTTTATTGCTGTATCTTTTGGAAATTAGACTCTTACCTTTGAGGCAGCAACCAGCTGTGCTGTGCTCGCAGCGATCTCGTGGGAGCAGACAATCAACTCTTCGTATTTGCCTGTGTGCAGCACCACCTTATCAGCAGACTCCCTGTGAGGAAGCAGGACATAAACCCACTTCAGTCCACTTAACTAGAAAGGGTACAGTGCTGCTCACTGGCTAATGGTGGAGCCATTTGCGTGCTACATATAACACTTAAACATCCATAAATTATTACTAGGTCTGTTTTGAGTCATGACTATAATTACAGTAAACCATTAAGGCCATCAGCCAGAATAATGGCACCCTCTCTAGCCTATACATTTTGTGCAAAAGTCAGAATTAGTTCAAAAGATACAAAATCTCTGGGTCCCCCTGATGCAATGTCCCAGGAACAACTAGCTCTGGCAGCTTGAATAATCTTTGTTGTAATGGCACATGTACAACAACAAAAAAGTAAATTTGAACTTTCTCTATAATGTCACAAATATTGACACTTGTGTAGACCATTTGTTTACAGAAAGAATTACATTTCATGTGACAGTGGTGTTTAAAAATGTGAATACATTTGATGATATAAGAATATGAGCTGCATTGTCCTGTATAACTTACACCATCTCTGTTGCTCCCCATCCTACAGCCTTGGCAGCAGAGATGAGTCCCTCAGTCCAGCGAGAGTTTCTGGCGTAGAACTCCTTAATGGTGGCTGCACCCTGAATAAGCACAACAATAGTACTGTTTGTTGTTTTTCTGAATGGAGCAGACCAGCTCCCAAGTTTGATCTAATAAAAAAAGCTGTTGAACTCAAACAAATCCAAACTGATGGTTTTAGATTTAAAATCAGAACAGCGACACTCACCCTGCTGTCCTCGACAATCTCCTTTTGCAAGTCTGTAGATGCTATGATCAACATGCGGATGGCCTATGAAAAGAGGATGTTAGCATATGAGAACCAAGAAATAAAAAAACAAAAACACACATGTGCAAACTAGGACTAGTACTAGTACCTTCATCAGGTCTGTGCAGCTGTTGAGGATTCTGTAAGGGAGAGTGAAATTGCAGTTAAGCCTTGTACACAGTCATCTAGAGGCTTCAGTTAACAACATTCCCTGATGAATTACAGGAAACAGATGACAGGTGACAAATGCATTTTAGTATTGTGCTTTCAGAATTACAATTCTTTGTTTAATGACTGACTGTTACACCTCTAACTCTCATTTTAGTCAAACATTAACAAATACACTTTGAAACAAGTTTGTGTTTAACTTATTTAGATAAAGTCCAAAAAAGAACAAACCTTTCATTGACCTCCAGTTTTACTCCTGTTGTGTCCTTTCGGGCCTGATTCATCATTTCCTAAATACAGAACCAGAACCATTTATCAGTTAAAATAAATATACTGTACAATATCACAGAGAAATTTCTTATAGATCATAATAGTACATAAGTGATATTTGATATACAAGTGATATTTGCACCACTTACATCAATCCTGCGGACTGCCTCCTCAATAGCTGCTGATGTTGCAGCCATTTCCTTATCAACCAGATCTCCTAGCTCATCCTGACGCACGTCCATGCCTTTAGGCCGCAGCTCCTGGATATAACAAGAGGGAAAATGATGAGTAATGATAAATTACAAAAATACAAGCGAAAGGGATTAAAACATCACTGGTGACAATGGAACCCAAATGTTAACAAGTCTTGATGAAGAAGTAAGATTTGATATATCAAACAAAATGATATATCTATGTCTATCTATGAATATCAATATAATTACAAAAATTGCATTGCCATATCAAAACCCTGCATATGAGCATACTGATGCATTTACAGTGTTTATAATTCAGGAGATGGTTGGATGCGTTTCCTTAGGATTCCTTCTTTTTGTAGAGGGAAGCTAAAATGTACACGAGAGAGAATGAATGTGGGTGTTGGATTGCTGATGGATGTCTACATCACGGTCCCAGTGGTATAAATGTTTAAAAAAAAAATGCTGAATGAACAGTATGATGCTGCATCGGCCTATTTGTTTGCAGCTAGCGTACATAACTCTGCAGTCATACTTAATAAAAGAGGAAGAGCTGTGCATATCTGGTAACATCTGGAGATGTTTACCACAGCTTGGTAGCAGAACAGGGTGACAGATGTTGTCCATGGTGGAGTAGATGACGGTATTGTTTTTATTTTTACATTATTTTTGTCTAATAATATTTGTTTGTAGTACCAGTGTCTGGTATTCATTTAATTAACATACGTCTGTACAGAACTGTTATTCCTATCTCATACAGTAAAATATGTAAAGGTCTGGAAATTTTCAGAATACATGATAAAAAATGAATTCAGATATTCCGTGTTAGTGTCTCTCACCTGGCCCAAGTGCAGGATCTTTTGAACGACTGCACGAATGGATGCTGGGTCTGCCCTCTGGAGGGTGGTCTTGGACTTCAGGTCCTTGAAGAATTGCAGACTCTGAGTGGCACAGCCTCTGCAGTTCTCCGTCAGTCCTGTGGGGTGTAAAAGGACAATAATCAACTACTGGCCATAAAGCCGCATTCTTTTTGTCTGCTTAAAACATTTGAAGTTGAAGTTTGAAGTACAAATTGAAAATGTCAGTATCTAAGAAGTGCTTTTAAATGTGAATGTATGGCCTGGGCAATAAAAACTAAAATAACTCCAAGTATGACTGGTGTGATGCCATGGAAGTAATCTGTGATATTCCTTACGGTCTGCATGGTCAGTGGGTGCCATGTGTGCAGTGGCGCTGCCGTTGATGATTGTATCCGCAGCCAAGTGGGAGAACTGGGTCAGAGCCCTCAGCAGCCCTCCAGCATCTGGTAACAAGAACAAACAGCAAGAGAGCAGTTTGCCACATTAACAAACATAACAAACCAGCCACAAACTGTCGGGAGGTCAGCAGGATCACGTTGAATCAGAAGCAGAGCAAACCTACCCCTCATGTTACTTAGATAATCTGCATGGCCCTTTTTCACTTTGTCTATGGAGCCCAGTGTGGCCTCAGCCCGACTGACGAGGTAATCTGTGTTTGGGAAACAAGCAGAGGATTGAGAAAAAAAAACATACAGTTTGTTAAAGTCTCCAGAATAAATAATGTACTGTTTATGGTCAACCAGCTAGGGTCATGGTCTTTATAACACTCACTTTAGCTTTTTTTTACTTATTTAATTCTCATTTCACATTTTGTTGAGTTTATGTCTGTTCTGAAATAATCAAGTTCGGGTCTGACCTGGAGAGCTGGTGCAGCGTACATGAAGGGGATCATCCAGTTTAGCAACAGCATCTTGGATGATGTTCTCAGCCTCTGTAACAGTACCCTGCAGCAGAGCAAACTGCTCCTCCAGAAGCTTTTGCTTCAGCTGCTCCTCCTGACTTGCCTACATGCATGCACGCACAAAAACAAATGCAGAAGAACAATTATATGTGTATCGTTTAATACATGTTGATGACAAGAGAACTGACCAAATGAAGCATTGAACGATGAATGACAAATTGCACGACTGCAAGATTTCATGTAGGCTGAGCTGTTTTCATAGCGTGCCTGTTTATTTTTGTATTTATGTGCTACACAGAGCATAGCCTGATTAATCAGTGTGGACACTCCCTCCAGATTACACTGCAGCACACTTTTCCTGCAGTATTTAGCCTCAAAAGACAAGGTCTGTTTCTGTGGCCATGGTATAATCCACCCTTGTTGCCACCTTTGTACAAAATAAGGAAAGACTGTGCTTCAAGCCGTTTCCTTTTCATCCATTCATTATGGTAGAATCAGATGGTAGAGCATGTGTCATCAACCAGTTCAAACGCATTTATTTGTCACAACACGTTTCCTAAATGCCTTAAAAATTGATTGAGGGATCAATTATTTAATTTAACTAATTGTGAGTATTATCTTTTGTTACTATTACAATATTGCCATTCATGCAAACATTATATAAATATGCAATGTCATCCTTGGGATATGCCCAGTAAAAGTCAATTTTCTTTTTTAAAAAAGTATTTTATGCATGACTGTAAAGTGATACCCTTTAGGATGAGCCTGCATGCTTTTCCTTAAGCCCTAAAATACTGCTGAATACAACTAAATGTATTGAGCGGAGCCTTATCTGCTGTTCACACTGCTGAGCTCGGCTCCACCGTCCTAACTGACCTTCTCCTGCAGTTTGCCCTGCAGCTCTCCCAGCTCCCTGCTGTTCCTCTCTCGCTCCTGCTGAAGTGACGACTGCTGCACCTGCGCAGTCTGCCGCAGAGATGACAGCTCCGCCTCCTTCTCGCTCACAGATCGCATCAGACGCTCCTTCTCTGCCTGCAGAGCCGTCATTGAGCTGTTCATGTTCTCCGACGTCTGTCAAAGAGAGAGAGCGATGAATGAAGCCGGATGAGGCAGATGGCTGCAAGTGTCGGACGGGAAAGCCTCAAGCCTCCGCAGAACTGTAATCAACTCTAAATACTAAATGATGGTGAATTAGCTTAACTTCATCAAGGTCACTGCTGCATTCAACATTACAGGTCCACACTCACCTTCTCGCTGCTCTGCAGATTTGCCTTGATGCGCATCACTTCTGCCATCTTTTCCTCCAGCTCTCTCTTCAGTTTATCCATTTCAAACTTCTGCTCTTCCAGCTACAGTGACAACAAAAGCATTATTTACATACATCTACACTGCACTGCTACCATGAGACCTCCATGTTTGATGGAAGGAAAACCACCAACCTTCATGTCAGCTTCCTGTCTTATTCGATCGACCTCAAACGACAGCTGCTGTTTGGTCCTCTCCACCTCTTCCTGGGTCTGCTGGGTCGCTGACAGCATCTTCACAGTGTCTGCACTCTGTCAGCACATTAACACATTTAGTCTTATGACACACAGCCGGGTGCTGACATCTAATTAAAAACAAACATCTCTGGTCCGGTCTGCAGTCCGTCTGTACCTTCCGAAGCAGTTCAGCATGGCTGGCCACCAGCTCTGTGTGCTTCTCCTTCAGCTTATTGTACCGCTGCTCAGTGGCCTGCGATCTTTCTGTACAGCCAAGAGAGATTACAGCGTTATGTTATGAAATGCACTCGACCACATGTTGTCCATGTATATGACAGAGCATGTAGACTCTAGATCTTACTTTCTGCTTCGATGAAGGTGGCCTGTAAGCTCTCATGTTCTGAGTTACGGCGACGTGTAGCCTCCAACTCCATTCGCAGTTGCTCATTTTCCACAAGAGCACGTTGCTTCTGTGCACGTTGTTCTTCTAGTTCTGCCTCCAAACTGTTGATTTGGGACTTGAGCTGCGTGATGTAGCGCTGAGCCTTCAGGAGGCAAAAAGAGAGATTGGCAATAAAATAATTGCACTCGGATTAATCTACTGGTGTCAATGCAGATCTAGTTTGTTCAACATAGCAATCTCGAAATTTACATTTCACAAGATGCATTTATTTATACAAACTCCACCAGCTCATTTTTTGATAGCAGCCAAATCTGTATTTTTTAGCTTTATGTCTGCTATTATAACAATAGAAAAACACAAGAAACTCAGAGAAACAGACAGAGGAGGAATGACACACAAAGAAAAGCAAAAAAGGTTGCAATGGAATCGAATCTGTGACGTCAAAACGCTCAACTGGACACTCTTGTCTCATTCAGAGGCTACTTGCCACATTCCCCATGTCAGGAGCAGCATTTGCATCCACCCAACACATGACCCAGATTCCTTTGCACATAGATAATAATGCCCTCCTCTACTGTCCCACCTCTTCTATGCACATGCAAAAAAAAAAGTCTGAAACCTAAGCAAGTGATTCAGTCCCATCATTTCTTACCTCAGCTTTCACTCTCTCCAGCTCTGCTCTCAGTAACTCCAGGTCCCGCTTCAGGCTCTCAATCTGGAGATCCCTGCCGGACAGAAAACACACAGTCGTGGTGTGCTGGCACAGATTGCAGTGTGTATTGACCATCATAAGTTACAGTGAAAAACACCCTGGCTCACCTGTCATCGAAGCCTCCATTCGGAGGTCCAAACGTCTGATCAAATATGTCCAGTTGCTGAGAAAGATTAAAATTTTAAAAAAAGCTTACACAATGTCATGGTACTACTGTATGAGTACTTGTGTTAGCAAGTCCATGCAGTATACTTTATGTATGCATGCATCTGCGACTTATGTGCCATACCTGTGGCTGTGCCTGTACGCTGGATGTCGAGACATCGCTGACCTCAATGAGCGGTTCAGGGTCGTCATCATCGTCGTCTTGTTGCTCTGGTTCGTCCTCATCAGGGATGACCACCACTGGCTTCACGTGTTTGGCCAGTGAGGCGGCGTGCAGAAAGTTTGGTGGGGACTGAGAAGGAGACAGAGAAAAGGTGCGTACCAGTTAAACCTGTAACACTATGGCGACAAATGTATTGAAAAAAGGGTTTATGGTCTATGAGAAAACATGTGATATTTCAACAGAGGGTACGTGTAAATAATAAGCCAATATCCCCAGTTTGTAGCTAACAGTAGCATTATTAGGTTTATGGTGAAGTCTTTGACATCCAAGATGGAGGCTGTGACTCAGCACTGAAGTCATCCCACCTCTCCCCGCCCCTCTGTGCGCTTACATCAGGCAGTTTGGGGATCTGGATCAGTCTCTTGAAGTACAGCATGTCTCTGGCTTTATTGAAGAAGGTCTTAAGGCTGTGGGACAAAGGACAAGTTACTCCAATACACGTACACAGACACAAAATACAGCATGTGTAATATAAATCAGTTTTGTGTTATATTTTCTGGACTTGTTGTAGATGGCTTTGACAGGTATGACAAACTGTGTCATTGTACTTAAAGACACATGTGCCATTAGGTAAAACAATTTAACAACATAATCTCTAACAAATATTCAATATGTGAATCAAATGACATCATCTCCCCCAAATGAATAAAGGTTTATCTTATAACTAACTACTATCTAACTCAGCAGTCGAGACATGAGCGTGTCTGTGACAGTGACGCCAACAGACACCTCAAAAGCATGGGGGATGGGCAGCAGTGATTTGCATTGGTTCAAAGTGCTGTGGTGACTGGGTGAGGCAGGATTATGTTGCACACTTCCTTTGGTAAAAAGAAAGATCCTCTCCCCTTTGATGCAGTCTCATTCAGTCATAGCTTGAGGCTGTGGACGACCTACCTGTGGAACTGGTCATGGAAACGATCACGGTGTCCTTGTAAGGTGTCAGCGGGGAGACCTGATGTCCGCAACACAGTACAAAGGTTTCATTATTAGACAATACTTTGAGACACATAAATAATCTCAGGACTTAAATCATAACCATAATTTACTTTATTTTATTGATATGGAACATTTAAGTTATCTAAAAATTTATAGACTAAAGGAATGCTAAATGGCTTTTTGTGGTTGGTCTTACAGGCATGCAGCTTGAATAGCAGCTTGACGGTGAAGTGGTAGAGGTGACTACAGTCCTGGACAACTTGGATGAGTGGAGCCAGCCGACACTGGCCTGATGTGAGAGTGGAGATGGCGATGGATGTGTTGAGCTGTCGGATCACTGAGAGGTTCAAGAGACAAAAGCATACAGTACATGTTAAGCATCCCTGGAGTAAATTTTTCTCTTTTACTTGTGCACCAAGCTTATTTTGAGAGGTTGTAGCAACACATACAACTGCAACATGCAGTTGTTGCAAACATTGGTAAGGACACTGAAAACGTAGTGTTGAGACTGAGAACACATTGGTAACATTGGTAAGGACATTGAAAACGTAGTGTTGAGACTGAGAACACATATGTGAGTACATCTACAGAGTACAAGTACACTTCTTTCACAGTACAGCTACAACATTTGTTTACGGCGTTGACATGTAATCCTCGGCCTCCACCCTGCAGGGCTGGGAGGAGCATACCACTGCAGTTTAACTGGAGGAAATCAACTAATGTCCTCTAATTGCAGGCGTTTCCTCATCACTTAAAAGAAATTTGGGCAAAACAGGACAACATGAGTTAAAACTAGGCGGTTGAAATCACTTCTTTTGAATGGACTACAGTCTCTGTGAAAACAGGCAGGACAGGGGTTGCTCACAATAACTCTTTCTTCAAAGGGCTCCTGGCTTTTGTACATAAATAGATAATGTCAGCAGGCTGCAGCTCTTTACTGTAGCTCATGTTTCTCTTCCTTCGAAGAGTAGGATGGGGGGAAAGGTTTTTCACCTGTCTCGGCCAGCCTCAGCTCTGTGTCCAAGTAATCGAACACCTCCACTGTGAGCTGGAACCTGCAGGAGAGAAGTTGATACCTTTGTTAGACAGAAAAGAGGCCCCACTCAGAGGCAATGATGATATTACCCTGTGAAATTAAACGAGCAGCAGGGCTTGTCAGTTTATTTTCTAATTTGGGTGGCAGCAGCTGTGCGTATGACTGATGATGATTGGGATTTAAGGTTAAACAGGCAGTTTAAAAAGTCACTTTAAAAAGTCATTTGGAAACTCACACATTATTAATGTCTGTTCCTGCAGTGCGCTCCAGGACTTCATCTGTGACCTCCAGGTTTGGTGGGATTTCCGAATGCTGCAGAGAAACATTTTTGGAGGTTTAATACCTATTCACAATTCCTAACATTTTGTTGAATCATCCATTATGTGCATCATACTGTGTGGTGAGACATATGACAGAGGGTGTTCCTACCTTCACATGAAATTCCATTTTTGTGCAGAGCAGCTTGCTATACAGAGCCACCAACTGTCCATATTTGTCATGAAGGTTTCCCTAAACACCACAGGAGCAGACAAGGAAGAATTGAGCACAAACAATAAGGTTGAAGCTTTCTTGTCTCTTACTGGACAAATATTCTTTCAGGATTCATAAGAAATGCAGTTAACCACAAATGTATATACTTCTACTGCATTGTTCTGAAATTATTGAAATCATTTTTAAAAGATTTTAAAAAAAAAGATTTAAAGACTCACCCATAGTTTCCCAATTTCAACTAGAGAACTGTGATGTCTCATGCAGTCTTGTAGGACCTGTGGAGGTGACAGTTTGATCAAACAACTCTTGTAACACTTTGTCATATAATCATCATCATCATCATCTTACAATTGTCAAAATGGTTTGTGCCTTAATTATTTTCCCTGCTTTCTGTTGACTCATTATGCTGCAACCGTCTGATCACTCAACAACTCTTTTAACATCTCCCTGGTGTCACAGACAGTAATAGGCAGTAAGAGAAGGGGACTTTGTGCCTTACATTGCGATGTCCGTCCCGCAGGACTTTGTGCAGTACGTGGCAGAATTTCCAGCTGAGGATGGAGCTGCTGGCCAGAGGGAAACCCAGAGCGTAGGACCAGAAGGTGTAGGCTCCCTTCTCCCTGTGAGTTCCCAGGATGATTCCTGTTGTTGTGTTGTTAAGGAAGCACAAACGACCACAGGACTGCCAACTCTTCCAGGAACAACATGTGCCATTTCCCACACAGTGTCACAATGAAATGATAGCGAGATTTCCATATCATGATATACATCTATCGATATTCCACTACTTTATCCTGTTTCTCCCTGTTGTATCCCATTGTTTAACATTTATGAAACATGACTGCTGCTGTTAGACCCAGTCCTAATATTCTGTTCAAACAGGATACACATCAAATTACTAAAAAAAAAAAAAAAAAACATTCTCACAAAATGCTGTTTCATGGTGACTTAATAATGTATCAGAACTGTGCTGACACTGTGAAGTTAAACTATGACAAAAAATGTCAACTCCGTTTGAAAGAAAGATTGTCATAGTTCATGAATGCCTCACATATAAATGACTTTACAAGCTGTGATGTAAAGGCAGTACCACACACTACTGTTCTAAAAGACTTCTTTTTTTTTTTTCTAAATCAAAGGATACGTCGTGCATGTTTCTCCTTCACTGGCGTCTCAGTGGAGTTGATGGCTTTGCTGATGCTGCTCAGCTGGAGAGGAAAAGAGAGGAGAGGAGTTAATCTTGGAGATTTTGTACAGCCTGCTTCTCCACCCACACAACCATCAGTTGTAGAGCTTACAGTAGACGTAACAACAAATATATTAGTCATGAGAAGTTAAATATAGACCAGAAGTCACAGAAATGATAACAGGCCGCACTGCAATGACAGGAATGATTCAGAGACAATGACTGTGCCCTGTGTACACACAATGTTATACAGATGGACTGTCATCTCTCTCCTTATGGTTAGCCTGATTTTAAATGACCAAAACCAGCCAGTAATTTAGGATGAACTAGCAGCTAGATCTCTTGTGTGGTATTTAGCTTTATGTGTTGTCATCTATGCAAGTTCAGGCTAGAAGACAAACCCTGCATCGATAGATAACATCTGTAATGATCCTTCTGATGAACCTGAGAGCGTCACCAGAGCCACAGCACACACAGCGAGCTGCTCTGCAACCTGTCCAGCAGGTAAAACAAGTGGTGCAGGAAGGGAGAGACGGAGAAACACACATAATCTGGATCTGCACACTGTTGGATGTGCCTCCCCGTGAACATTCACCTTTTTCAATGAACCTCAGAAGAACTGCCTGGTATAGTCAAGTTACACTAGAGTCATGGGTCATGGCTCTAATCATGGTCAATAAAATTATAATTTAGAGACTTTGAAGCTATCCTTCGACTGGGAGAGTTCTACACCTTCTGCAACTCTGCCTTTAGTGCTTTTGAGCAAGACACTCAATCCAGCTCTCCAGGGTTGCTGTCTTGTCACTGACCATGTACTGAAAAATGTGTTATTCTTTCATGAAATATTTCTTCTTCATCCTTCATGCACAAACATAATTTTTCACTCTGGTTTATAAATCTGTAAACTAAGACTGTTTCATGGTACACCATCATTCACAAAAATGCTTTTCTTCACAGTATCTTGATACTGAAATAACCATGGAACCAATGGCGGCTTACAGCAGCCCTGATTTTGGGCTGTGACTTGCAAAGAGAAAACATGAACAAGATGTACTCCAAATCTGTTGCAAGTCAAAGATGGAAAAAAATAGTAAAAACGTTAAAATGTATGTGGATGGGCTACTCAAATTCTACATAAAAACACAGAGGGTTGTTATTTATTTTTCTCCTTCTTCCTGTTTTTTTAAATTAAATTTTAATAATCTACTTAAATTCATGTCACAGTTTGAGCGCGACTGCACAGCAGACAAATGTAGAACCACTATCCCCTGATAAAGGATCCTACAAGAGAGATTTGAATCATGGACTCACTAACACATCACAGTTACATAACGATCAAAGCTGCGGCTAGACAGCACAATTACCCCTGGAATACTGCGACGCCACCCACAGCTAAATCAGACTGAAAAACTGTGCCGTGCGCCCCGCCTTCAGTCACAATTCAGTGCTGTGTTTTGTATGAGGGAAGCATGCTGAAAAAGCAATCAGCACTTGGCCACAGAATAACTCTCACTCTGGAGTCCTGCATCCCACTGAGGTGGTTCAATCAACTACACCTGCGGGTCTGTTAAAACCTGCAGGAAAACAAAGGTGGGTGCACATTATACCAAATCACTAAGGCATGATCATTTTAATATTTGGGGATTTGTGTCAAACTGTTGCAAATTTGCACCAAAATAGGAAAAACTATGACAGAAATGTAACACAAATGCATATTTGTTTGTTATGTGTGCTGTGTCGTTTTAAAACATCTGTCGAGGCCCATACTCTCTTTATGATGCAAGCAAGCCAGCTTCACTATCATAATATTACATAACAGACTAATCCAACATACAGTTCGAGCATTAAAGCAGCCACATCCTCAATGTCAGCTTCTCTTTTATGACTGCCTTTCCCAAAGTATCTTGTTGCATAAAAAGGCTCCGTAAACATGACTGTATGACCATGGTATGTAGTAGACGTTGCATATAAATGACCACACAAGACCCTGGTTCTTTGGTCTTGCCCTCAAACACAGGCTTAGACATCCATGTCACATCTTTGTTTGAAACATAATCACATATCAGTAGAGGAGGCCCCTAATCCTGCAAAACCCTATAAAAGCCTCTTTAATACATTAGAAAACCTGGGAACTGCCACGCCACCCCAACACATACACACACACACACACACACACACACCAAAACATACATGGCTACAACACAAAGCACAGAGGGGCTACTGTGGCTCCCTCTCTCACACCCCTCTCTCACAGTGAGAGAGGGGTGTGCTGGTTAATGGGAGACTCCCCCGGCCTGCTTCTGACGCAAATGAACTGCTAGTCCCTCGTTTACACAGGGCAAGTGCAGTGGGCTAGCATGGAGGCCTGTGTGACAATGAGGGGTTTGTTTGGGGAGGAAGGCCGACAGCTGGGGAAGAAGATTGGGTTGGATGGGGGCCGCGCTTTGGCACACAGAGCCTGGCACTGAGGCCTCAACAGATGGCCGCTGAGCAGCGAGGCTGCAGGGAGACTCTCATAGTACATTCAGAATGGCTGTCAGTCAGAGAGCAGCGAGAGAGCGAGGAAAGGGACAGAAAGGAGAAGGACACCAAATGCAGGACAAGAGGTGGATGGGGACCGAATACTAGGCGCAGTTTACTGTGTGCTGTATTGCAGGTTTTTGGGAAACAATAGCCGATTTTAGTAACACGCTGAATCACTCCAGTGCCCATACCCTTACATGTCCTTGCTCAGGGCAGAAGTAAAGGCTGCATGGGAATCAAACTACAGGAGCAACCCTTCAATTACTAATAGTGCTGCAATTAACAGTCATTTTAATAATTGATTAACCTATCAATTATTTTCTGGATTAACTGTTTGGTCTATAAATCATCAAAAAATAGTGAAGATCACAATTTCTTAGAGATCAAGGTGACTTCATCAAATGTCCTTTTTTTCTAATCAACTAATCCTAACAGCTCTAATTAGTATTCAGCTTCCTTAACTTCCTGCAAATTTAACTATTATTTTACTGTAACTAAGAAAATTCAGTGTTTCTAAAGCTTTGCGACTGCACGAGTCTCACTATCAGGCCTCACATCAGTCTACACACAGGTCACACACTAACACACACAGATACCATTTCCTCAATGCCATGGTCAAAGATAAGTCAGATGAAATCCAAACTTTTTACTAACAGAGAAATTCCTTCTAAGGACTCCAGACATGCTGACGCTGTCGACCGCGTGGCCTGCCCCGACAAGTTGGTGCTGCATCTGGTTCAGGCGTCAGTAAATCCCCTGACCAGCAGAGAGGAGAAGTGAGAGGGAAGGAAAGCCTGGACTAATCCCTGAGGCCTGCCATAAGGTCTATTGCCAGCTAGCATTACAGTGACCATAGACTGACTCCACAGTCTACACCCAACACGCTGCTTAATACCTCCAACCTTGAGGCGTCTCTGCTTACCTTGTCATCTTTGCCTTTCAGCAGCGTGTCCATGAGCTCAGACGTCCTGGTGTGACGGGGTGTGAAGTTAATGAAGTCAAAGCAGCGACGCTACACCTGAGCTGCTTCTCACTGGACATAATTCCCCAAAGCAACAGCACCTATTGCAGGTCCTTATCAGCTTAATTCAACAGACTGCTGCTGGGGATCTGACTAACAAGGTCACACACACAGCTCACACCCATTAGCTGAGGTTAGTTACATGTAGCACGAATAGGAATGCAAACACTTCACCTGACCAGTGTGAAACAGAAGAAAGGGAAATGCAAAGTGAAGGGTTGTTATTTCTCAAATCAAATGAAAGGTTATTTTGGTATTTCATTAACTTATTGTGTTGCTCCTCTCCTGCAGCTTGTTCCTTTCCTGATTAAACTAGCGCGGCCTCTCCCACATCAACACAGGCAATAATCCTAACACACACAGCCCACAGTTGACATACAGTCTTGTTCTCCTTCCAACTGTATATCCATCCTAACAGAAAGAACACTACATCTCATGGTGATGCAAACTGTATTAACACAAATAAAACATCTTCAAAATGTGTATGAGGAGGTGAAAAGCCCAGAAACCAAACCTGATGTTCATCTGAAGTTCTGTCAATCCCTCAGTCTTACTGTCCACTTCACTTAATGCTGAACATTTGCCATGAAAGTAAGAATAAAAACAAGTTCATCAAATTAAAAGTCACACCTGAATATTACGACGACATGGCGAGAGCTATGGAACAAGCACACACACACTTAGGCCAAGTAAGATGCATATTTTACTATGAACTGAAGGGAATACATTTTGTTAACATGTCAATAAAGGCAGTGTGAATGGGTGAGCTCAAGGAAGAAAGAGTGAATGAATCAAGAGAACTATTGAAAAGCTGCACAGATAGAAGTCATGTCTTATTATTACATTATGTCTTGCTTTTATGCCTAATGAAATCATCAATCCTGCAGCCACTAAAAGATACAACAAAAGATAAACTGTTCTTTGGCAACCAGAGTTGCTCATGTTTTGTTAGCTCATGATTTGCATGATGTTCATGATTATGACCATTGGCCGTTCAACATGATGTGAGACAGGCCACAAAACATATGATATGTACCATAGCATAGATACAGAATTGTGATTACATTGACCTTGGGACATTAATGTTGGTCTATTTTCAGTGAAAATACAAGGATGACATGAGCACATGTTTTGTAAATAACGCGCATTTCATGTGTGCTTTGTACAGTCACACCACTCATAACACCTGACCTAAAAAAAAAGATTGAATCATGAGCATTTAGAGTTTTAAGCAGAGTAGAAAAACAGGACACCAAATTTCTTTTGCGTGAGACATTTTGATGAAACAAAATGTTAATGATGAAGTAACAGCTTGACCATTTCTGTTTGTTGACAAATGCTGACATAAGATCTCATTACAAAGATGTCACTTAACACATCAGACCATTTTACTTGTGGGTGAAACAATCAGAACCAAAGTGCTTTTAATTTTCTCTCCACTCCCACTCAGTGGCTGTGTTTACTCTCTGGTACTCCCATCCCCCTTCCCTCCCTCATGGGCGCTCACTCAGGCAACAAGGAGCGAGGAAAAGCAAACACGACGCACACAAACACACAGGACGCTGTGTGAGGCGTTTCACCTTGGTGCCGAGGTCAACGTAAAGAGGAGAGACGCAGGAGAGAGTGAGAGTGAAGAGGAGTTTCAGTGAGTGTACTGGATGAATCAGCACAACTATGACAAGAGAAATATTAAATCTAATAGAGAAATATACAGGCTCCCTCCTACACAGATGCCTTTTAAACAACAGGGTACAAATAACAGAGCAGTTTAGTTTTGTTGCTTAGTCGATACATATTGCAACTAATTCAGTCTGCACATCCACTAAACTAATTGAAGCAAAAAGCTAATGAGGAGGTGGCAAATACAATTAAGTTTTGGGAAAAATGTTATCAAACAGCCAATCAGGATTCTTCGTCATACCATGCTTCCTTCATTTGCATGTTGCCCAGTAGATCAATCCAGCTGAGCGGTGGTGACTCTCTTCCCTGTTGGCTGCACACTACAACCAGCAGTCAGTCACATTAATGCCTGTTCAAAGCAGTAATTCCAGCTAGTTCTACTTCTTTCTGAACATGCTGGGAGTTTTAAACAACACACTGACACTTTGTCCTTTATACACACACGTGCCTTGTTGAATATTTGTTGCACAGCATGAAACCAGTGAGGCAACAATGGCGAACGTTGAAATCAGAACCGTGTCTACTCGTTGCCATTCGCAGTTCTAATCAACAACAATGCTGCAATTCTGGGCTACAGTAATGTGACCGGGTTAAAGATGAAAGAATGTGATTATGATTATGACAATGACAATGTGGCATATGACTAATCTAGATGTCTAGATAGAGGGCAGAGAGGCAGGTGAACACCTTGACTCCACCTCTTTGCTTGTGCTAAGCAAATAAAACATTGCCAGAGGAATATAAAGCCAACAGGACAAGCTCGGCACATTTGAGATAAGAAAACAGCGAAGGTGCTGTCAGTCTGAACTCCCAGGCGGCTGGTTCACAGTTTGCTTAGTTGCTCAACCTCCAAGTCAGACTGGGTTGTGTGCCTCGCTTTAAAACAGCCGGTTCGTCTTTAAGAAGCATTTAGTCAGGAACACTGTGGACGTCCAGGTATCTTCATGGTGTATTATGGCGAAGAGCGTGGTTTAGTTGGCCGACGACCGTAGCGAGGTAAGAGCCAAAAACCACAAAGCACCTGTTGTTGCATGAAACACACCTCATTCCTTCACGTTTAAAAGACACTGAATCAGACTTCTTAGTGAACCACGAGGGAAATATCTCAGCTCCTTTTTTCCTGCTTCCTATTCAACAAGAAGGCTGTTAAGAAAGAGAAATGTCTGAAATGGAAGAAAGGTGGACAAACAGGAAGGACTTGATCAGCGTGAAAGCAATGGGCAGATTTCACTGAGGAATGAATGGTGTGACTATGAGGCTGGACTTGATTATGCTTGAATGGTCAAATCTGTCCGAATTGCCCATTTTACTAAATGTTGTTTTGTGAGACGTGATTGTGAAATAAAGAAGTTTGTCCTGAAGGGGCTGTTTTTTTTGTCATTCTTAAAGTAAAAGTTGCAGTATTATATACTGATTAATCCAATTTCTGGGGTGTTTTAAACAGGTGTCACGTTATATTTATTTTAATGCATCAACACAAAAATCTCAAAAATTCCCATGTGGATTTGTGCACTGGAGCTGTGGCCTATGCGGTACATTGTGATCATTGCACACACATTAAATCCTCTGCAGGCCTGAACAAAGCTCAGGTTTTCTCCTCCAACACACAACATGAAGCACTGCTGTCATATTTACCTGCTGCTTGTCAAAGTGCTCCCTCTCGGCTCCCAGGTTGGCCTCGGTCCGCCTGGTTTTCACCCGTGTGGGCACCTGTCTAATGCTGTTCATCCTCTGCTTTTAACAACCACCCACTCGGCGAGGAAAAGGAAACAATGTTCCCCCCTTTTTTTTTTCCTGAAATAAAAGCCGTCCAAATATCAGAGTGTTCTTCTTCTATCCGGACAGATCCTGCGTGTTTGAGGCAGACACATCTCCGAGCGGCGGCTCTGATGCGGCGCGACTGAAGGAGGAAGAGCGACTGAGGACGGATCCTCCCCCAAGGTGGAGGAAATATCATCATCATCATCATCATCATCATCATCATCGTGTCTCCTCTCTCTCTCTCTCTCTCTCTCTCTCTCTCTCTCTCTCTCACACACACACACACACGCACACGCGCACGTTCAGTCTTTTAAATCAGCTTTTCCTTTATTATGTATGCTTTTGTCTCGTCTGTAGGCAGTGACGTCACATTAAGGAAATTTAAAACAAACAAACATGAGAATTATTTATTTATTTTTTGTTTTTTGTTTTTTTTTTTTGGTCGTGATTCTCTTTTAATGCCTAAGTTGCATCTGCAGCGATGAACCAGGAAATGAAAGCTCAGATTAAAATCGGAGGATGTGCCTTCATTTCAAACTGCTGTGACACGTGGAAATATGGGTTAGGTCATTCACTAAAAAACTATTTGAACCTAAGAAGCAGAGCAGCTGATATACTTTTACCCCTGAAATGCATAAAACAAAGCATGCAAACAGAGCTGATAAGTCCTTTAAAATTAAAAATAAATGTTCATACAATGTTCAAAATGTCTCTTAGGATAACTTTGGTTGATGAAAGCAGATAAAAGTGAGGAAATGGTAAAACATGGATTTTTATAAATGTAGGATTCTTTGTACTCAGGTGACTACAAACCTCAATGTCCTGAATATATTTATGTCAAATTCACTCAGGGACATTTTTTTCACATTGAGTTGCAGCTGCTTTTAAAAGTCTACCAGCTTTAAAAAGTCAGAAATGGATCGGTCGTATTAATCCCTGTGCTTCTGTTTATTCAAATATCCACCATTGTTTGGATTGAATTAAGGACATCAGCAAATGATGATGGGTTTTCAATTCACTATTATTTCTGTGTAACCTCCTCCCTCATATCCTTCTTTAATGGATTAAGGGTTTTTACCTTGGAATGTTGTGTCTCATGCTTTGCCCAACCTGTGATGAACCATATAACCTGAAGTATGTGGGATAACCTGTTTTGTTTGTGTTAATCACTGTTTCCTCCATCTTTATCATTTCACGACTTAGGCCAAAACTTTCAGGAACAAATCGATTCAGAATATCAAGACGCATAGTTAACAGTCTTACATTTAAAAAGCGGACAGTGTATTTAGTTTTTATAGATTTTTCTTTGTGCTGACCATGTTAAGTCGGCCTACAAGCTGTCAGTGTTGTTTCCCCACTTTGCAGCTCAGGTGCAGTTCTTCAGACCCTCACAAAGAGCCACTGTTTGACAACAGAGTGGAAAAAGAAAACTAATACCTCAGTTGTTTCTAATGTACATTTCAGGCCCTGTCTTCATTTCAGTCCTCTTCAAGGTTGTAAGACTGGAATTTCATGTTCGTTGCACCGGGTGGAGTCATGACCGTGGTGTTTTGTTCCCAAGTATGCAGGTGAAGGAAGCACGAGGGCGGACGGGACAAGAGGAGAAGGAAACAAAAGGATGTGTTTGGCCTGTGAACCAAACTGGCTCTTTCACATTTTTCCACACTGGTTGTGCAAAACTGCCCACACATTCTCAACCGGTCTCTGAGCTGGCAACTGAACTCACATCCATGGATAAATGACTGAGAGACACCACTGACATGCTGATGTGGTGACGTTATGACTGATAAGTCATATGAGAACAGGTCAGAGCACTTGCATAGGTTTATGGATAGGTATCAAAAAGCAGTTATGGAAAGTTTTTCCTCCCACAGTTGTTTTCTTCATCTGTTATAAACTTTTAAAATTGTTTTATCACTTTATTAAGTGTTATGAACTTTTATAAGAGAAAACTGTAGTGTAATCTCTCAAAACCAACTCAAGAGAAACATGGTTTACGTCACACAGTCATGAAAATATATGGCAAAGCAGCATTTTCAAATGTTATCCACTAGACAGCAGCAGAGGTTCACAAACTCAGTGTGAGCTCCCTCATAACCTATTTCAGCCTATTGTAGCCTTTGAATTTCAGTTAATATTTATGAATGAAATGGTTTACTCTTCCTACACCAATGGCCCATTGCACTTGACTAGTTGTTAATGATAAAAAAAAAAATACAATTCCAAACCACATAACAGAGAACAGACAACATACTGCCAACACACAGATTTCTTCCTCATATTTCTACAGCATTCTCAAAAGAATGTATCAGACTCATGTTAAAACTATTCCTCCTCTTTTTTGTGATTTTATTAACAATTTCAATGGATAAATTCCAATGATTTACATTTAGATGTACAACAGTTCATTTGATGCATATTGAAAAAAACTGTATACATCGTACTTAAAAAACAAATCTTATCATTGTCTTAGACCACCCTGCTCATCTACACGTCTTCATCTTCAAAACCACCACACTTCACCGACCACCCACACCCAGAGTGAACGAAATGAAAGTTGTAATACACGTCTCTTTTGCAACATCCACATGTACACACTCATGCTGAAACTTATCCAAATACATCCACAGACATGTGTGCCCTGACAGGAATCTACATATGTTCACACAGTACATTAATAAATGCAGTGTTAATGGAAATTCACTATTTTAAGTGTCAGAGCGTGTAGTTAAAATAAAACAGGCTAGTTTCATTGTGATGATATTTTACATTTTTAGCTGCCTCAGCAGTGCTCTTTCATAATGACATCAGATACTGACAGCTGATCTAGTCACACACATACTGATCTTCCTCTGAAGGCTGTGAATGACCTGATCAGCAAAACATCCATGCATCTCACAAAATGTTTACTTCACACCTCTGCAGCACATGCCATGCTTTCTGAAAGATTAGCTTGTGCAACCTTTGATTTCACCTCCTGTCCTTGTGTGTTCTTGATTGTTCACACCTGCGTCTCATCACTCATCTGCCTAATTTTAGCAGTAGTCAACCCTGCATATATCCTCCCTTGTGTTCACTGTTACTCTGCCAGATTGTCTTTGCTCATCTATGTGTGTGTATCACTTTCCAGCAGTTCCTAGTGTTTATGCTTATGGTTTTTGTCTTTTCTTTGTTTACTGGATTTTGGATTTTTACCGACTCCCTGCCTGGATTTGTTTACTGCAATCCTTGACTACCTGCTTTCTCAGTAAAGACTTATATGACACCAACAACAAAGGATTATACACATTACAAATTTGTTAAAAATGAAAAACTTGAGATATTAAATTGACATATTCAGAGCCTTCACTCTTTGCTTTGTAAGCTGGATGGAGCACATCAGTGAACTAGGACCCTCAGGTTTCTCCACATAAATATCAGTAGGGGTATGACTTTGGCTGATCAACAGTGACATTAAGAGACTTGTGTCTCAGTTGTAGTTCTTGGCATGCAATGGTGAGCTGAGCTTTTTGTCAGATCTGGCCACAGAATGTTTTTTTTTAATCACATCATCAGACACCTGAATAAGAGCAACACAATTGTGATGTGTTTTGCGGCCTGTTATCGCCACTGCATTTCTCACAAGACAAGAATAGAGTTTCTCAGGAAAGTTATGGTTAGAACTGAAACACAAAGTAGTTGATTAATCATGCAGTAAGTGTTAGTCCTGCCAGACAGGTCCTGTACTGACTGAGCTACACTTTGTTTCTCGAAAAAAGGAAGCTTTATTTCTGAAAGAATGTGTATTAAGTCCAAGATAAGGGTCCCACACTTGGATGATTACAGACTTGAAGTGGATTGTTTTCAATTGAAGATTAATGCAACAGGATAAAGAAGTCATTATTGTTTTTTATACAAGCCTCAAGGGAAACTTTTCTAGGGGTATTTTGAACTAATCATGATCTATCGCCTATTTGTGCCTTTGATGTAATTATTCACAACTTTGTAACTTCCTAGAAAAATTGAATATCTTTTGGCAGTAGAGGTATTTATGTATTCACGTGAAAAGCAGAACCCAAGGGCTTCCTGTAAATGTCCAAACCACAAACGCCTTTTTCATCTTTTTTTTTTTTTTTTTTTTTTTTTTTTTTTTTTTTTTTTTTTACAAGACATTTCCCCTTAAAGAATGCAGACACTGTGCAAGGGCTTATTTGTTCGATCTGCAAGGCAACACATAACTCAACATGCAATGCCATTTCAATGGGACTCTGCTGATCAGTGTTCTCCCTCCACTGCTGGTGACAGAGTTTGTTTTGGGGTTCCTTGGAAATGGTTTTGCTCTCTGGATCTTCTGCTTCCACCTGAAGCCCTGGAAGAGCAGCACGGTGCTGCTCTTTAACCTGGCAATGGCTGATTTTCTGCTCAACATGGCTCTGCCTTTCCGTGCCAGCTACTACCTGTCTGAGATCGAGTGGAAGTTCGGAGGTGCTTTCTGCAACATCTGTCTCTTCATGTTGGCAATGAATCGCAGCGGAAGTACCTTCTTTTTGATGGCTATTGCTGTGGACAGGTACATGCGGGTGGTGCATCCCCATCATCCCATCAACTCTTTGAGTGTCTCCAAAGCCATGTGTGGAGCACTTGCACTGTGGTTGTTCACCATCTCAATGACAGCTCATGTCTTCTCTTTGAAGCACAGTAACACAACCTACTGTGAGAGCTTCATGATTGAGACTGATCCCCAACGTAATCTGACTTGGCATAAGTTTGAGTTTGTCTTTTCCTTCATTATACCTCTGCTTGTGATTCTCTACTGCACAATCCACATCATTGGCCACCTGAGAGGGAGACAGTTGGGCCAGCATGCAAAGATTAAGAAGGCTCTGTGCTTCATCACAGTAGTGGCAGTACTCTTCATCATTTGCTTCCTCCCGAGCAACATCATGCAGCTGCTGATTTGGATCAAGACCAAAAAAGTAGCCAGCACTCTCCCTGAATCTGAAGTCTGCCCTGACCTGGAAGACATGACCACCGCATTTTACATCACCATCAGTCTGACCTATCTCAACAGCGCCTTGGATCCTGTAATCTACTACTTCTCCAGCTCGACCTTCAAGAACATCTGCAGGAAAGCTCTTCATCTGTCCCAAGAAGACACTGTTGAAAGTTCAGAGAAGAAAATTCGAGAAACAGGTTCCCTGTCACTCAGCCAATTGTGATCACCAAGCCAAAATCAAGGAAATCATTGAGATGGATGCAGCTTACAGCTTTGATTCAAGTTGACACATTTCTCCCAAAGTTGTCATGTGAGTGCTACAGCCAACAAGATGCTATTTTTTACTTCTTTTATACAGTAGCTATCCAGTATATATTGACTGCACTTTAAAAGAAAATGTATTGCCTTTGCAAAAGTTGTTCTTCTTACTTATCTGTATAATGACTGTGTACTTTTCTGAATATTTCTTTTGCAAACATGTGCTATTGTAAACCTGTAATATGACTTACATCATTTTTTGTCCAGCTTTTTCATACTTATCTTATTGAGAAAACTTATACTTATGGAAAAACATTATCATGAAAAGCATTCACATAATGTCTCATATCAGGTGATTTATGATTGTGATGATAATAATGAGATATGAAAGTTTTAGACTGAATTAAAAAGATTTTTTTTTCCTTGCTCATTTCAATGACCTCGCTGCTGGAACAAGAAATTGAAAAGAATGAAAAGAATTTTACACTCAACAAAGAGCTGTGGCACATTTTACTGAATTATTTCATTTGACATGAAGCACTATGGTAGCTTTGATACCTAGACTCAGAACATAGAAGTCACTACAAGAATTGAGCAGCATAAACCACATCATTCTAATCCAATATACTTTTTGTCAACTTCAGAGAATATCTCTTCAGTCTGCTGTTTGTACACAACCCCGGTTCTGTCAACGGGAAACAACTGTGTGGCTCAGACCAAACCACACAACACTATTAAAGCCAATCAGCAACAGAGATGAAAGGCTTGAACATACACATGTTCACTTTGTGTTCAACTACAAAATACATGAGTCAGTGAGAATATATATTATAAATTGTGGATGCTTGCTTGTTTGGTCTTATAAAAATAGATTGTAGTATTTCCCAGGTAAAGGACAATAACTTGGTTGAGTATAAAAAGCAAACTCCTTAATGCACAAAATGAAAATGATTACATACAACTTCAGTTTTTGCAGGTGCTGATGTTCAGCAACAGATGAGCCTTTGACAGTTAATGACTCTCAAAATATAGATGATTAAAATGCTTTGACTTAACAGAAATGTGGTTAATACCACAACTAGCTCCTCCCCTATGTTTAGATGGTGCAGGCAGCAATCAAAGTTATTTCTTTACAAGTTAACTGAATTGATTTACATGCATGTAATAATGTCAAGAAAATAATGGATTAATGCAGAAATGCTTTATCATATATCTCTGATGCACATTTAAGCAATACAAGTAACAGAGAACACTTGGCAGGTTTAAAAAAAATGAAGTCTCTACATAGACTCTGATAGGATACATTTTGCATACATAAGAACTCATTTGTTTGATATTGCACTCTACATATGGCTGGAGCTCAGGCGGTAGAGTGTGTCCACCAATCAGAAGGTCGGTGGTTTAATCCCTGGCCCCTGCAGTCTATGTGTCAAAGTGTCCTTGGGCAAGATACTGAACCCTAAACTGCCCCCGATGTTCCATTGGTATGTGAATGTATGTCGCTTTGGATAAAAGCGTCTGCTAAATGAAATTGTAGTTGTAGACATACTGACACAATATGAATTACATCTCCATACACACTCATCAGTTAAGCTGAACACAAAAAGTGGCATGACTCAGTCATCTGCCAAAAATATGTTGCAATAATTATACAGAAGCTTCACAGTCCAGTAATGAGTGTTATTTCACCTAAAAGGATGTTCTAGCAGTTAGGAGTCTTATAAATCTCTGGCCCTACAGTGTAGACGTTTGTGGATGACATGCACAGTAATATCAATAATATTAATTTGACATCCAACATGGACACTTTGACTTGTGAATTAGGCCATTTCAACATTGAACACAAAAATAAGATTATTACTTCTGGTCACAGAGCTTTCCACACAGCAATCATTTTTAAATTCAAGTGAAGTTAAGAGGAAAGTTGACTCAGACTGGCTGATTGTATCTACTAGTCTATGGAATCGAATGAGGTTTAGTCTTTCCTTTGCCCATGAATCGAGCGGTTCAATGTATCATGCTTGTGGTTCACCCACAACCACATCAACCCTGCCAGCCATTTTGTATGTGTGCACTCACTGATCATTCTTCTCCAAATGTAAGCTGCAACTTGAGCTTATATCCTTTTATCTGTTGGGATAATGCTCCTCTGTGGGTACTTGTATGACTGCATAAAGAACGTCTTCCATTAGAAATGAGACTGCTATGAAAACAGCGCCACCCAAATGTGCTTACCAAATATGGACTCAAGTGTTGTGAGGCAGGATGTTTTGCAGAATCACAAACCTTTCTTTAAAATGTGGTAGTAAGAGAGATTTTACAGCAAAAAAATATAGTAAACTTCATATAAGAAAAATGGAGTTTAATACCTAAAGGAGATACAGGAGATCTAGATACATTTTTCTAATATACTTTTGACACACACTTATTTTATCCGACTGACATGCAAATTGTTATTTGTTATTCCATCCATTCATAAAACCGTTCCTTCTACTGCATGTTAGCCAGCAATTATAACAATATCCACATATACCATAAACAAGTCAAGAGATAATAAAATAAAATAGATAAAAATATGTAAGCTTTTTTCAAGAATTCTTCTACAGAATCAGTAATGAAAAGCATTTATTCAAATATTGCATGAACAATTGAAACATAGATGTTAAGTGCAAATGTATCTCAGCCCAAGACAGACCAAGTAAGAATACATTAAGTGAGTTGAGAAATAGTGTCAGTTCATCCCAAAACTCCATTTTGCATGGTGAGAAACTCCTGAAAAACAAATGAAAGTGGAATTACAAGTCACAAGTTATTTTTAAATTACAAGTTATTTTTCTATAACAGTTCAATAATCAAAGTGATAATGGTGAAATAGAAAAGGTATAAAATCTGAACCAATAGGTTTGAAACAACCATATTAAACAACAAACAAAAACAACAAAAATTAAACCATATTTTAATGTCATCCAACGTTGATTAATTATATCAATGTCTTTGTGGTGCTTATTCTGCACTGTAAACTAAACTGAGTGCCAAATATCAGCTTCAGTTACCTTCAGGCAGCTTGGTGAAGGTGAGCCATTTGCCAGTGTTTTCCCTCTTTGATGCTCTCTGTGTTTCATGTACTCACATGCGAGTGAGTCAGCATCATCCTGACTGAAGAGCAGATAAAAAGCATCTGATGTAAAAAAAAAAAAAAACCCTCAAATTTAACATTTGAAAAGGTCAAATGGTGGATTTTTTGGAAAAAAACAAAACAAAACACAAAACAAACACTTACCAGTTCTGGCTGATCAGGTAGTCCATCAAGTCTTTCGCCTGGTTGGGTTCACCACTTGACACAATGAGCTGCTTCAGGTTCTTGAAGTGTTTGGTCTTGAACAGTTTCTGGTGCTGTCCATTTTCACTGATGAAAGTTAATACAGTCTCTCTGATCTGAGGAATCAAGGATGGGATACTGTAATTTCAAGTAATAATGTAGTGCAGTATAATTAAAACTGTACAATGGTAATACGAGTCACAACAATGCTTGAATGCACCATACATCCTTTTTTTCTACATTTATGTTGATAGCAACACTGCCAAGCTTTAACTTCATATCCTCTCACCATCAGGCCCAGCTCACAGTTTCCTGTTTCACAACTTTACTGATGTTTGGGCTGACACCCCGACACCATCAATGCTCTCTCTCTCACACACACACACACACACACACACACACACACACTTAAAACACTTAAAGTTGCAGTCAGAATATAAAGAAGAAGCTAAAATAGCAGTTAGTGCTAAAAGAAATTGAAGTTTCAGTTCAAGTTTAAGCAAGCAATGATGTTGAAGTGTTAATTCAAATGCAAGTGCTCAGTTAAGTCATGAAGGAGAAAAAGAGTGGAAAGTCACCTCTAACCTAAACTGACATCTAACCTGTGAGGGAATTCCAGCCAATTCCCCGGTGTTCATGAGCTCCTCCACCTGCTCAAGGACAGCAACTGGGTTACAGACAGACAGAAAACCCTGGAAAAAAAGACAGTGATGGTGGTGACAATGTGATCAGCATTTGGGCCTAAAGGGCACAGATCTTGCAAACAGTTCCTTCTCACATGTTGTATCGACATGGACGTACTCACCTGGATCTGCTGAGCCCTTTTATTGGCACAAGGGATGAGAAGAAGAGTTCCCAGGGCAAAGGCTGACAGATTGAACTGCGCAAAGCGATTGGCGATTCCTATCAGGTCCAGATTCAACAGGAAAGGGCACCTTGAGAAGAAAGCAGGACAATTAGAATAAACATGACATGAATATGACTTATTTGGGTCACTACTGTCTTTTTTCATGAAAACTGCCAACATTCAGTAAACCTGGGTGCATGAAACAGATTAAAATGGTATACAATGATATTTTTGTGAGTGCTGTGCCAAAATTTAAACATACTGACAATTTTTGATTTCAAGACCCTTGTGATCACTTTGGACACAAAGTTTAAGAATTTCTTAACACTGTTTGACTGTTGGGCTGCTTTGAAACCATATTTTGAAGTCTTCAGTTGTAAACTCTGCCATGTAGTGTACTGGGATTGTTTTTATGACCGAATATTGTTTCTGAAAAGAACCACAGCAACCGAGTTACAAAAGAGTTAAATCTATCAATGCATGTTTTAAATGTTCATGTTCTAGTTCTAGCAGTCCATGAGTAGTCGACATACTCCTAGAGTGCAGAAGAGTTGTTGGTAAATGGTTAAAGATGAGTAAAGCATACTTGAGGAGGAGAACAAAAGTCCTGTAGAGTGTTGCCTGTTGATCAGGACTCAGAGGAACAGAAGCTGTCACCAAGAAAACATAAGAAAGTCAGGAACATCCAAAAGCATGTTGAATAGTGTAAACATGTACATCAAAGGAGGTATTCATAAAAACATGTGCTAATTTAGTGCATTTACAACTCATTATCACTGTATGTGCTTGTCTCCAAAGCCTTAACATCTTTAGGTGCTGCATGTTAATCCAAGGACAAGAAGACATTTAGCGCTGTTATGCAAATGTAAAAACACAATCCAAACAGATATTAAGTATTGATCATATGCCACTTTCAGGTACCTTCAAGTATATAAAACAATGATGAATGATCTTCTAGCCAATCAGCACCAATTATTCTACCAAAACATTACATAACAAAGATTATTCAACATTAAGACATAAATCCATTATGTTGAGTGTACATTGAGTATTATAAACTCTATATTATAAGGTACCTGAGACAAAAGGTGCCAGTATCATACTCCTCCAAGTCCTGGAGAAACTCGAAATCTGGGGAAAAATAAAGTTCAAAGAAAATTTACTTTCTTTCCCTTCTCTATTACTATGAGTCATATTGTAGCAGTTCCAATGAGATGTCCGATGGGTGAGGGTTTAAGTCACATACCATGGCATATTTTACTACCCTGGTTTGATTCTGGCACATTTCCTGTGCATGTCTCTACTGTTGCTATTAATAAAGGCCAACTATCTGAATCCTGGTTCTGGTGCAGGTTACATTTGAAATGTGATATTTCTCATATACACTTTGGGATTATATTTTACTATACTTATGAAAACGTGACATGTTACAAGTAAGTAACAAAAAAAATGTTTGCATTTTGTATTTCTTTAAAGAAAAGCAATAAACTAAAACATTACCTCCCACAGAGCAGGCACAGCCACTACTGCCTCTAGCACCCTCTGGAGGTGGTTGATCTGAGGGGGGAAAACATAGTACATGTAGGTTTTATTTCAAAATACATGACTGAGCTGTTGAGGATGTTGAGCAGTCCCCTTCAACAATTTTACAATGATGAAGAAGAAAAATTAAATAGACAGACATCATTGATGAGTGAGATACTGCTTTCAGTTTTCGTTTTTGATTTGACTTCAGACGAATTGTGTGAATAAAAAGATTTTTCTGGGAGACATCCTCTCACCAAGTTGAAGCCCAGCAGCTTCTGAAGCAGACTGTTCCACAGCTGAGAGTCGTACACCTGATACTCTAAGCACAGGTCTGCCACCAACCGCACTGCCTGGAAGTATAAAGGTCCCTTCAGTTTTCCTGTGTATAACATTTCTGACAAAGTGAAGTAACGCAATGAAGCAACTAGCTGAAATAGTTTAATGTTTTTGACGGGAAAGTACCTGTGGCTCATGACTGTGGTTCTTCCACAGCCCTTTAACCAAGCCCTCTTTAGGACTACTGAGGAAAGACTGCACTGTGTAAGGGATGTTTAATGCCTCCAGCTGAGAGACAAAGATGTAGCACTTCAGGTAATATCTGCATGGGAATATAAAATACAGAAGCATTTACAACTCTTACACACCCCTTAAATTAACTGCATTTAATTATTCCATCAGTGTTAAACAGATTTCCTGGCCTCTTACTGAATTTTGGTCCTGGGGATCTGCAACTGAGCCTCCAGAGTGGCTGCGTCAGCGAGGCGGACGAGACAAAGCAGTGCTCGAGTCCGATGGCAGAAAGTCAGACGAGGCCCAGAAGTACTGAGGGGCTACAGGAGGAAGTCCAAAAAACAGACCATCAGCCACTTTTCTCTGGACACTGGTCCAATTTTAACTTGCTGCAATTTATTACTGACCCAGGTTTCAGCAGACAGGACAGGGTTTAGAAGATGGACAGCATCATCCATGGGGCAAGACTGCAGCATGTACACCACCCTGAGAGCATCAAATAAAACAATAAAAGAGGAAGAAGCCAACACATTTTGGATTTATAACTGTGCCCAATCATTGTGATCAATTATCACTGATCTCAATAATTAAGATTATTGATAAATAGATTTCAAGTGGTAGAGGGGACAACTGAGTGCTTCCCTTTTTATTGAATTTTGTTTAATTGTTGAAAAAACAATTGATGCAAAATGCTGTAAAAAAGTACAGTGATGTGTCTACCTCATTAAGTCTGGGTCCTCCTCGATGTTGCTGACACATTCATAATTACCAATATCCTTTATTAAAGAAAGAAGTGTTTTGTCAAAATTCTACATAATAAAATCAGTGTGGCAAATTTGATAAAACACAATGTAAGCAGATTAACAGGAGATGAACAGAAACTGTGATTGGCTGATGAAATAATGGGAAGCTCAGAGCAACAAACCTTGGTAACGGCAGGGCCTGTTTTGCAGATCCACTTTTCCAACATCATGTTACGGATTTTTAGGAGATCCACGTTGTTGATGGTGGCTATTTCCTTAACCACTGCATGAATGTCTGCTCAGAAGCAAATGATCCAATTAATAAGAATGAGCATTGTTGATGTCTTGCTCCCAGTTACAACATATCAAACAATTTCAGAATACATTATGAAGTGTATTTAGGATATTGTAGTGTTAATAAGGAGAAAATAATTTGTAATGCAATGCAAAGCAAAATGGATGATATAACACACTTAAATGCAGTAGCCATCTTGCACATCAAATGTTAAAAAAAGCTGCTCTTATAGAGGAGCATTGCTTTACTTCAGCTTCTCCAAAGAGTGCTCACCAGGATAGCTTTGAGCTCCTGTGTCTCTGTAGTGCTGCTCCACACTACTGTGCTCATACAAGGCCACTATGAGCCTGGCTGGCAGCCCAGTCAGTTTCAGATGCTCTGGGCTATTCAGCTGGCTGGTTATCAAGGTATTCTCAGTAGCTGAGCGCTGGAACTGCAGCTTCAGCTTTGACAGAAAGGTCTCCCCTCTGGCCCGTGCTGCCTCCTGCACAGGATTAGATAGGAGTATATTAAAACCAACCAATTTATGATAAAACTAATTAGATAAAGATGTGAGAGAAAGTTCATGCTGTGTAATTTCTGTGGATAAAAATCACAAATACTGGCCTCAAGGTTTGGATCTTTTAGCCAGGCATCTCCAAGAGACAAACAGAATCTAAGAGACTGTGTCTTCTCATAGCCTGTGGAGAGCAGGAAACAATTCAGTACATGCATACAGCCACACAAGCAGTGTAGTGGCAGTGTCTAATCTGCAGGTCAGACCTGGTGGCAGCTCCTGGGTGATCTTGTGGGCTGTGGCAGCTGCCCACTCTGGGCTCTGGATGCACTGGATGTACTTCATCATGGTCTTGGCCACCTTAAAGGTCTCCTTATTGTAGCCATGACCCTGACCCTTTTTCCTTTGCTCTAAGAGTAAAGGCTTCATCTTCTTCTCAAACACATGGTTTGCTGCTGACATGTATAATTTGTCAAGGCTCACCTGGAAAGAGACAGGAAGGTTTGAATGACACAAATAAAAGTCAAACTTCGTGGCTGAATCTATCATTTTATGATTATAAGAGTAAAAGCTAATTTTAGACTAATGTGCTTTACCTTCATCAGTTTGCTAATCAGCAGAAGTGTAGGGAAGGTCTCCTCACTGAGCTCTGGAGCTAAACACAAAAATCTCTTAGTTTCTACAGTCTTATCACATCTCATTAACTATTAACCTTTTAACAATGAATTAAAATTATTTATAATACAAAATACTCATTTTGTCAAGTGAAGCTTCACAAAAGAAGTCCTAGATGGCAAGCACAGTGTTTAAAGCTTCATCTATAACCAACTTGATAAAATCAACTGCTGTTTGACTCACAGGTGGTTAAAAACATTGGAAATAATGTTATGATTCCTTCCTTCCCTGTACCAACAGACAACCAGTGTAGATATAATAAAATCAGACTAGTTTCAATTTGTCAGCAATAAGGCAAGGCAATGTAAGTTTATGTATATAGTAGCTTTCAGCAACAAGATTTAAGTCAAAGTGCAGAATTGCAGAAGAAAATTCAGGTCTGAGTCCATGGCTACACCCACATTTTTGGCTTGGTCAGTGGTTTTGAACACCAATGACTGAAGCTGTGTGCTGAGTTTTAATTGCTCCTCCTTGGCTCGAAAAACAAAGAAAGAAAATTCTGCACAATAAGACTCATTAACTTACAGATAATCTTCCAGAAATGTTTGGTCTGCATAAGCAGGTGGAAGGGCAGTCTGCTGTTGGACAGGGGGTTTGGCAACAGGCTGTTTTCCAGAAAATACGTGTTTTCCAAGTCTGAGGGAGGAGAGACTCGCTTGTAGGACTTCAGGTGCTGAAGGAGGCCCATTACCTGCGAATTAAAAGACACTGATTGCTAGTCTGCACAATACATGTGAAAGCAAGAAACTAATTTGTGCCAATGTGTTTTTTTTACCTGACTAACAGAAAAGCTTGTCACATTCTCATCTGCAGCCTGAATGATCTTCAGCACTACTTCGATCCTCTCATAGTTGTAAGGGCTGAGCTGTATGAGAAAGGCATTTTGAAAGTTAGGTGGATAGCCAAACTTAAACTTGGTTTGGTTTGAAACAGCAAAAAATAAAAAAAAATAAAAAATACAATCGTAAACTTGTTTCAGTGGTGTAGTTCAGACTCATCTCAAATCTGTTTGCCATTGCAGTGTGGCAATGTTCTCAGCAAAATTCAACGAATTTGTGTGGCAACTAGAAGAAAATATTAGGGCTGTGTTCATTTAACAGGTATATAATAAATGCATGAGGATATATATTTTAACGTATATATTTTTACAATTACAATAATTCAGCTCAAATGTATCATATGTATTCACCTTCTTCTAGTTTGTCCCCATTGCACAAACCTTGAATATGGCAGCACAGAGACTCTCTGTTAGCTCGCTGGTGCTGTGTAACATCGGGATAATCTGCAGGACTCGCTCCAGTGCATCTGCATGACACAGAGGCTGCATCGCATCCTGGTCTGTGCCCGGGTCACCTGCACCTTCCTCATCCTCCTGGAGCAGTAGTAAGGTGGTAATGTACTGGTTGATCACACGGTCACGATCTAGGCCAAAGGTGCTGCAGATGAAAGGAGAGGGTGACCTTCAGCTAGTAGTCTGTGTTGGACACTTAATGGTGGGATGAGTTCTTCTGGAGAAAGATTGTTGATACTGAACACTTGAACAAATTAACTCCTCCTTTCAGTGCTCCTTCAGAAGCTACACCTCTCACACTCATGGACACATAGTTAACATGCACAGAGGACTAGACGGTGTCCCAAAGTCAGCATCAGTATACTACCACTATAGCTAATATCACAACAGCATATCACTACAAAATCAGCTGAATGTGCGAGGACAAATCATTTAACTTTCACAAATCACAAACATTATGTTAGCAAAACATAGCAATAATGATAATAATGCCAATGTTACCCACCAATCAAGTAGCAAGAGATGAACCTTTGCAGCCTCACTGATGTTAACACATTATGTTGTCAACATGTCCTGCACATAAGCATGAAAGCCACCTGTTGCTGGTTGGCTGGAACAAGCTTTGTTTGTTTACCATTTACAGAGTGGATTTTTTTCCAGTAGGCACACAGAACAGACAGCTAGTGGACTGTGAGGGGATAATCACTAAATGTGACAAAAAGTGTTTTGGATTACAATGACTCACCCCACCTTTAAGCACAGCACAGACACAAAATGAAATTTTTTATTCCACATTGAAATAGATTGATAGCTGACCTGCAGTACTGGAGGATAATCTCTGGGGTGATCCTCCTGTTTTTCACAAGATCAGGGATCAAACTACTCTTCATCTCAGGCCTCTGACGGAACACTGGTTGGATGGATATCTGGGACAGAGCAATGTCAAATCATGTCAAATCTAAAGCCAAGAGAGACAGCAACATGTGAAGTATAACGCTAATATAAATAACAAGCGGTTTTCATCCACACACCTCCAATTTTCCAAGCTTGATCCCCCATTCAGCGTCAGTGATGACAGAGAGAAACTTCTCTTGTTCCTCTGCCTCATTGTACAAGCAGCAGAGATTGGCCCCAACCCTGGCCACAGCCTGCAATAATCAAGAGGCAGTCAATGATTAGATTAACTGAAGATAACATAGGTGGATATGAGCATATACATGTGTGTGTGCTTATTTTTTTTCCAACAAACTAGTTGATGTTTTGTCATGGCTGATCTCAAAATGGTCACTAAAGCTGGTAATGTATCCACAGTTTAGGACCTTTTTATTAATTTGGCTACAAAATACCTCTCATGGGCTCATATTTCAGAGTGTTAAGTCAGTGAGGTGAAGAAAGATTGTCCAAAAGAACTTAATCTCTAAGTTCTGATGTTAGTGTCACAACAACCTTACAACTGAATACACCACAGAAAAAAGAACAGTACAGAAAAACTTTGAATTTCCTACCAAGATTTTGTCATAGTTTTGCCAGGTGTTGTCAATAACCTTCCACAGTATTTTGGAGACTTCTGCTTTGGAGAGGAGTGTACAGAGTCCAATAGCCAAATCACAATCGACCACCCTCCAGTTGAAAACCTGCAGCCCAAAGAAAACAGAGATGGTTATTTAAAAATATGCTAAAATTCAGTAAATCTGATATTACAATCTCATGACATCAGACTCACCTTGTTCAAGAGAGCCACAGCAACAGCATTTAGACACGAAGTAGTTGTCTTTCGAAGATCATTTAAGCATATATTGTACTTTTTAAGGTCTTGGGTATCATACAGCTGAAAGAAGAGTTAACAGTTTACAGTGACATTTTCAAAAACATTACAAAATACTTCCCCTTAGTCCCATTGGTAAGTAGCTAAACCTATAATAATTGTACAGTTCTTCCAGAAACATACAGTATATGGATGTGGCCCTGGTAGCACCACTGGATATGTTGCAGTCATACCTGTACACTGAGCTTTATGTCCATAACATTAGAGGTGACATGCTGCAGGCAGCTGCCGTACGAGTTGACCAGCACTCTGAGGGCCAGCTCCAGTTGACTACACTCCTGTAGCATCTGTAACATGTTGGACAAGGGACCCAGGAGAGGCGGCAGATAGTCTGAACCTGCATATGGGCCGGGCAAGACACCAGGTAAACTTTCAAAATTCCAACTTGAATAAGAATAAAACAAAGATATATAAACTTAAATACATACCGTTTTCAAATGAGCAGTGTGACAGACAGGAGCAGTCCAGTGGGTAGAGTTTGGTATCTGCAAGATTGAGAACAAATTAGCCTTACAGTCTATTTTACAGAAGTCATGAATAGACATTGAATAGATGATTCATTTGAGCATCTTACCCTGAGAAATAGGCAGCAAGCAGTTGGTAATTTCATATTGGACTGGAAGCACAGACACTGGATCCAGAACAATGCAATCCTCGCTAAAAAGATCCTGAAAACTCCACTGAGAATATGGATCCTTTTCTGCCTCCAAGGTCAAATCCTATGACATTACACAATTTAAATACAAAATTATATTTTATGCTTTCGGTTAATTTCACAACTTTGTACAGGGGAGACATCAATTAATTTTATCTTCAACTGGCGTTTCTAGCTTTATTTCGTATTTCTTAGAATATAAAAAATAGGAAATAGGAAAACATTTTACTGTAATTCCAGTACTCCTGGTTGAAAATTATGTCTATCTAAACCCTGTAAGAGTTTTCACCTGGTAGATTCCCAGTTACTAATTTGTAAAATATGATGGCTGATTTAAATGCCTGCAGACAAGTAACACATCAAGCACAAACTAGACCAAAATAAAGTCAATATCATTTTGTGGAAAAATATAAGATACTGACCTTGGCTATAAAGCCATAGTTGTCTGACAACTGACACTGATGATAAACATCCATAGCTATCCGTGTGCACTTGCAAAGCTCCAGACAGTCCAGAAGCAAATCTGTAACAGTTAATATAATATCAACTACAGGGATTTTCCAACTTAGGAATGATTTGAAGCATTAGAGCACCCAGGCTAGATCAGAGCTGAGATGTTACCCAAAGAAAAAAATGTCTCATGTGAAATATTTAGCCTAGATGTTCTTTTAGATTTGCAAAAACTGTTTTCACCATCTGTTGTCAGTCAGCAACTTCAACAAGACCAGAAAAACTGTTGCAAGTATACAGTACAATACAGCACAGTATAGTGGAAAAAATTGGATGAGACTGAAGACAAATTTCCAGTGTAGTTCTCAGAACAAAAGGGTAGTAATTGTTAACTGCAAGATCACAGCGAACTAACAAAAATTAGCAGTATCTAGTCTAATAGTTGAGTTATAAATCTAACCATTTTCACAAACATAAAATGTTGTTGAACATCATTGATGTTTATGTGTTCTTCACCTGAGTGGCACAGAGTGATTGCTTGGCAGGCCAGATCGTGGATGACTGCTGGCAAATCCATATCATCAGGAAGCACCATGGGCACATCTGCCTCCAGCATCTGGCATAATGTCTTGGCGGCAGTGAACAAAATCTTCCCTGTGCTGGTGTTATAGTGGTGTTCATACAGCTCACTGCAGACGGGAAAGAAAGAAAACAAAGAAAACAAAGGATATTCTCCATAAGCCTCACTGGACATGGCTGGTATTTTTTTTTAAAGTCTGAATTCCAAATTATTTAAATAATCTATCAATACTTTCAATAAGAACTCATGGACAACAGCAAGCTCTGCCAGTTTCCCACCCCTGGATTCCCAAACACAGCACAACATCTACACATGCAAACCTGAGGATCTTGAGGGCTTTGTCCACCTTTCCCACTCGCAGAGCTCGCAGGGCCAAGTCAGACCAAAGCTCCTGTTCAGTACGCTGCAGCTGCCTTCCTAGGCGACGTAAGCCAGCTTCTGTGGAAATAGTCTTGGTCTTGCCATCAGGATCATTAGCTACAACTGGAGTTGTTGCAGCCTTCCTCTTAGATGAGTGGCGGCCACGTGTGTTTTCATAGGCTGTGATGTGATGCTCTTGGATCTGTTTTCTGATGTTTGGATCCTCATAGTTGGAGGGTGTGAAGAAAACATCAAAGTCCTCCTGAAGAAAAGAAAAGGACTGCATGTTAAAAACAGATTAAACAGTAGTTGGAATAACACTTAAAAACATTCCTTAAATGAAAATAACCTGTAGGTGGGCGATCGCCTTGAACATGTTGAGGTCATTTTCACACTCCATGCTTTTAAGAGCATCATCTGCAGAGGACATGAAACATGGTATCACTCTTGGGTGTTCAAGTGCACACTTACAACATTTTTTTCTTTTCTCTGAACAGTTAATCGAAATATTATTAAATTTAAAATCACAATATGGCCAAGTGTAACATCCAGCCTGATTTCTTTCCCTAACCCTCGTCAGTAATCTGTGCTTAGACAGTCATTGTTGGGTTTTTTTTTTTAATAGAAAAATGTTCTAAACTTAGCTGGGTGGATGTTTGCTAATGGGGAATTGAAACTGTGGTTTCTGAATGACAGACACTCCCAATGCCAGCCTGCTGTTCATGTTTCATAATTATATCAAGTAAGTACTTACATTTTTGAATTATATGCAAGTATTTGAGAGCCTCCACCATCACCTGAGCGATGACCATCTGGTGTTTCTTGTGCTATTGAAGTCAGGCCAAGAGAAAGTTGAGATATACAAAATGTCACAAAGAATACACAGTATGCTTACCACAATGTTGTGCTACTTTTTATGTTCAGATCTTGAGGTGACGATTGATTCAAGTTCTGTGTATAGTTTTCTTCAAGGCTTGTTTGTGATGTTTTAGCTGTGTAGGCAATCACAGGTGCCCAGGGAAAGGGACCCGGGCAGGAAAAATCCTGGCATATCAGATCAAATATCTGACAACAGCAGCAGCATAGATGTAATATTGAAATGCCATCTTCTGTTCAGCTATGGCAAGTTCTAATTCTTAAAACCATTTTTTTTTTAAAAAAATCAAAATTGAAACTTGAATGCAAGTACATAAAATGCAAATGACTTTTTATTTCAGACCCATGACATCCTTCCTCTCCTCACCTCATCAGATATGTGATCCTTGTCATGCAGCTGCAGCCGAGCCCAGGATGTGAGACGCTCGATCACACACTCTGCCTCTGCAGAGGACAGCTTCTTCAGGACAGTCATGCATTCTTCATTCTGAAAGCAGTATACAATGCTTCCAATCAAAATGTCATGGATACAAAAAAAGAAACAATTTATATTTGGTAATTTCATATTTCCATGGAGTTGAGCATACCTTGCCTTGGCCAATCAGCTGGATGAGATACAAGTAATTTATCTGTGAGGTTGGAAGTTTGTACGCTTCAGCTAATGTCAGGGAGTCTTCTAAAGACATTGGCAAGTCTTGCTTCAGGATATATCTAATCAGTGTCTGTGGAAGATAAAGAGTATATGACACTACAGTACATATGTCATATGTCACATCATCAACCAAATTCAAATTACCATAATTTGAGTGCTGTTAGAGAGGTTGAAGTTACGGATCCCATAACCCCTCAGAAGTTTCCTGATCTCCATCAGACGGTAGCTCTCCTTTAAAAGCTCTTGTCTGGGGAAAATATCAGAAGAAAATTATATAGAATCTGCTAATATTACAAAAAAAATTTAATAGTACGAGAATCAGGGTGAGGACAATGTAAACATACCTTGGCCCATCCATCTCTAGATACTGCTGAACCAGTTTTTCCACCACATTACTCCAGGGAACTACAGCTTTCTGCATGATTTCCAGCACAGCATCCACCATCAACTGGCAGGAAATACAATAATGTGAGATTTCACAAATCCTAGAACTAACTGCCTTATTGACTGATTTTCTGCTGCTGTTATGACTGATTTTGCATCAAATATTTGTGCTCATAAACCTTAAACATGTCGCGTGTAAGTGTAATGGTTTTACAAGAGCTTACGTCAGTATCAGTCATGCAACCTAGCACAGCCACTGCTTTTGCTTCCCATTCTGTGAAAAGTGTTGTAGTCTGAGAACTGCAGCGCTCCAGCAGATCCTAGTGAAAATCATATTGAAAGGAGAAACGTTTATCATGAGGTATTTGGAAAATTAAATGTTTGATCCACGTGGGCTTGGCAGAGGTGGAGTTTTACCATGATATACTGTAGAAGCAGCTCATCAAAAGGAATCTTGTGCTCTTCAGCATATGGCTGGATACTGCTCTCCACTGTGGCTGCAATCAGCTCTGGAGCCGGCACTTTGTCCAGCATGAAGAATGCGACACTCCGTACACTTCCCTTTCAAATTCACAAGGAAGATTAAAAACTAAGATAGGAACAACAACGCACAACCTACTCAAGTACCAGGAGTAAATACCACTCATAAACATAATGTCCTCATATACATGTACTCATATGTATATGGTGAACAAAGCAGCGTGAATATCTTACAATGCAATGTAAGTCAAAGCAACAACACCACAATATACTTAAAAATAAGATATTTTTTTCATTTTCATAATGAAATAACATGTAAACCAAAATAACTAACTGTAACTGAGTCCCTACATGATTCCAAACTTTGAATTTTTTTCATATATTGTTGCACATATTTTAATTAAATAAAATTATTTGAACCTCAAATGCAATTACACTCTGTTACTAATAAGAGACAAACCTTCTCGAAGACTGAAAGTGAAAGTCTGCAGTTGTATTTCTGGTGTAGGTCCAGAAGCTGACGGAGGTTGGACACCAGGGACTTGAGGTTCTCCACCTCTTCTGCACCATAATTATCATCCTTCAAAAAAAAGATGCAAATACATCATGGATCATATAATGTCATGATAACTAAATTGCAACTTACTCCCACAAGTAGATCAGATTGTGAAGGCAAAAACAATAATTAAAAACGAAAAGAGAAAAATGTGGCTAACATACAGATTTCATCCATGTCCATAGAGAGGGCAGTCCAAGCACTGCCAAGTCCAACCCATTCTGAGGCCAAGCACCCTGGAACAATGTATTACAATTTTAATCACTGGTTCAACTATTGCAACTGATAGTTTGTGTTTTATACTAGCAATTGAAAAAATCTATCTTAAAAAATATCCAGATGTATAATAAGTGTACTGTACATACATAGGAGCAAGTGATTGTCTGTGCTTTTCCTGCATTATCTATTATTGTGATTCTAGCTTGTAATACTTTTCCAAGTCATCAAAATCATTCAGAATTTCAAATCAAGTTATGCTCATCACCAGTGGTTATTTCTTCTGCCTCGTGGTGCATGATTACAAAGCCTGGTTTTACTTAATTTAAGCCTTTATGGTCAAGATGTGTTTTATTTTCCCTTTACCTTTTCTGTTAACTCCAGATTCCTGGCTCTCTGCTCCAGCCATCTCGCCAGGATTTTCTATGAGCACATAAAGACAGAACTTTTACTACTAATAACATAGCGCCATATGGTGAAGATGGCAATATTTTAGACTTGAAAGAATACCTGTCCTGTTGGAAGCACTCTCCTCACAAAAGGAACAAAAACTGTCCTAAACCAAGGACAGAGGCATTGGGACGGCAGGTCCTCTGGGATGGCACTGAGCATGGCTTCAAGCTTGCTCTCATCAAACTCTGCTGCAATCTGTCCCTGTCACAAAACACAGGAGTAAACAACATCATAACTGAGCTTGACACACACAATACGTCTCAAAGAAAGGATATGTTTCATCATTATCATTTACCAGTGTTAAATGTACGTCCTGCATTGCACACAAGTTATTGATATTTGACCAATGGTGGTATGGTGAGTGGCTGATGCTATTCTTTACCTCATATCTGAGCCAAAGGAGTTGTGCACCCTTCATGTCTCCTTCTCTGAAGTGGGTCAAAATGTCTCCTAAATTGTCACTGCTGTTCAGAAACTCAATCCAGGCGATGCCACTATGGATAACAGATAACGTACCAACAAAAAAATAAATAAATCACACATTAGTGTACATATTGACCAAACCACAAAATGGAAAATTTACTGTACAACATAGGAGATCACTAAGGCTTAGAATTTACTTGAAATTTTCTGGGCCATGTAGGCTGCAGAATGTTGCCAGCCTGGCCAAGGCCTCTTGGATCTGTAAGGAGGAGTATCGTGTGGCAGCATGGTTTAGCATCTTCTCTACCGTCTCAAAGGTTGGCCAAGGAGCTTTGAGGCAGTATTCCACCACATACTGCTCATCCTGGAAACACAAAATTTTTGACTTCTATTAGTAAGGGATTCATAATTGATAACACTATTAGTTTGCTATGACTAATTCAAGAAGTTCAGTTTTATCAACATTTGAAACTGTAAATTGAGATTAGACCTAACACTCTGTGAAAACAGCATTGTAACACTGACTGTGATTTTCATCAGGTTGGTCTTGGCCTCCTCCACAAGTTCAGACCACACATCCTGTCCATAGCCACCCACTGATGCAGAGGCCAGCTGCTCCAACACAAAGTCAAGCTTCACCTTGTAAACAAGCTGAACAAAAATAGAATTGTTTAATAAAAATGTCAAGCTCACAACAGTCACATAAATTTTACTTTTCCTCATAGACAGACAGACAGACAGACACTTACCTCCAAATCCAGTTCAAATGCGATGGCAAACTTTTCAGCCTCTTCAAACATGTGTTTGTGAAGAAGTCTGCTAAGTCTATAATAGAATACAGTAAAGTCAAGTAAATGAAAGTATACTGACATCATATAGACTACTGTTACACAAATTACAGTTATGTAAAAATGTATCCAAGTAAAAAGAGGTACCTGTTCTCAGGCAAAGCCTCTGTGAAGCATCTGACAACAACAGAAGATATAGGCTCTCCTCGACTATTTGATAAGGAACAAGAAAAAAAAAAAAGACCACTTCATATATTAAAACTTAAACCAAACATTCACTGGCTGAACATCATAGTAATCATACAAAACATATCCTACCTTTCTGGGTTCTCACAAATCCCCTCAACTAAATAAATCGTGTCCTAAAATCAGAGGACAAAACAATGGACTTCATCATGCAAAAATATTAACATCTAGAAATAGCACATGCAAAACCCATAAAAGGGTTATAAGTGCTAATGTCTTACCATGTTTATTTTTGTCTGGACAAGACAGGAGACTGAAGAGACATCCAGAGAGTAGCAAACAGTCATGGAGGGCAGAAATCGTATTTGGAGTGAGTTGATCTGAAAAATTTAAAACCAGTATATGGAGTTCAGAATAGGACTTGAGACAATCATCTAAGTTAGTTTCTTCAAAATAAGTCGTACTACTACCTGACTGTCGTTTTGCTTTGTCAGTGTAATCATCTTCATGCTGCCCTTGTCTTGGCTGTAATACACACAGAATAATTCACAATTTCATCATTGTTTAACTAAGGTACATTTCTCTGTATATTTACAGCTACAGTATGTTATAAAACACGAATACATACGCCACCATGGAGGCAGAGCCACATTCTGTGGTGAGTTCAAAGTCATTAATGGCAAGATCTGGCCAACAGTGAATCATGACAAGGAAATGTAGGTCCCAAAGACTCAGCGTATCCTGACACCAAAGAAAAACATAAAGCAATCCATATGTAAACCTTACATTTTTACTACGTATTTCATGCAATAGTATATCAATCAGCTACAGGCGATATTACTGAACTCACCTCAGTGTCAAGAATATACAAGAGGTTGTCCACCACCACCATCTTCCTCACACCTTAGAAGTAAACATTTAAGATGAATATATGTTACACAGTCCACCCTAAGAGGAATTTTAACCTTTTTTGTTTTACAACATTTTTACATTGTGTTTCTATTTCTTATCTTTAGTCTTTTACCCAATTAATCACTGTATTTTATTGCAGACTATAGGCACCTGAGGTCATACATTCACCTTAAACACATTAAAAAAAAAAGTTAAATATGTATATGACAATAAATATTCAACATCTTACAAAAAGCACATTAACAATATATAGCTATATCCTGTTCAGAGAGCAAGAGTTTTACCTGGAATTAAGCTATTGTTGACAGAATGAACAAGGCACATCTTGGCCTGCTGAGGGTCCATCATCCAGTGAGTCAAAACATTTTCTTTATCCCCCTGTGAAGATAATAATGTTGTGACAAATTCATCAAGAAATACATGTTACTTTACTTTAACACCACTGAGTTCTAAAGATTTCCATCAGCAAATCTTAACTTGTCTTAAAGAATTTCCCAGTTTGGGACAAATAAATCTACATCTATCTATCTATAACTTGCAATAATCTACATACCATTGTGAATCTAAGAAAGCTTTGTCACTGAATAAATTTATAAATGAGAAATAGAATTCAGAAAAAGAAAGGCATGAAAAAGGGGCCATGGTCCATAAGATAATATTCCTTTATTAGTCCCACAACGGGGAAATTTACAAAACCCCCAGGCTCCTCAGCTCACTCATTAAGTACAGAGTTGATTTTATTTTGCTCTTTAAAAATGTCTGCATTCATATGTAACCAATAAACCATAACTGCAGGTAGTAAATAAATAAATAAGCTTCTCAGAGACACTGACCCCGATCATTAAGTGGATTTCATGGCCCAGATTGAACGTCACTGCTGTTCTGCAGCCCTCATCATGGTAATCCCTGGTGGAGCAGAAGTCTATCTTGATGAGAGACTGGAGCTGAGTTGAGGAAAAGTGTGATTATTTTTCTTTCATCAGAAATAAATAAATAAATAATTTTGCTACTGCATGGAATGAAGATTGCCTTAACTTACCTCTTTCAAAGCTTCCACGTCCATTTTTTCAATGGCTGTGATGACAAAAGAATGAATGTTTAATTTGGTCAACCAAATCCCCCCCCGAGAAAACTTTAAGTCTACATGATGACATGACATTTTGATACCTGTCTCAATCTTTGCTAGTGCAAGATTTGTAATGTGGAAAAAACCATCCTTTATGAGAAGGAACACGTGGTACATCCCTGTCAATAAAACAAAGATCAAATTGGCGACACACCATTCAGAAAATAGATTGAAAAGAAACATAAGCAAACACCTGGAAAATAAATTCTCAATTTCTTCATGTTTCCAGTGAACTTTATTAACTTCATTTCTCACAACGGATTCATATTCATATCGAAATCTTACCTGGGGATGCCTCCTCTATGATGAGATAGCGGTATGTTTTCTTATCTCCACTGGATGGTTTCTCTACCAAAGCCTACAATCCCAGAAAATGACACAAGATGTTAATGTACATACACGAAACACACCATGCAACTCAAACTTATTTAAAATAAGAACCCAAAGTTATGTAGGATTACTATTAATTAGCAGGATTATTGAAGCTGGTGCCATCATTTATGTCATCTCAACAGTTGTAAGTGAAATCAGACATGCAACAGTGTAACAATTCAAGGCCAGGCACAGAGTGAGCATATCTAATCTAATGTAATCCTACACTAGAAGGCCTTATAAATATAAATAAAACACTCATACCCTGGTGAGAAGGATTCTCTTGTGTGGAACGTAGATTAAATGAAGGTTTCCATTTCTTTCACAGACCACCAAAAACTGTCCATCCAGGCATACATCAATGGCATCCACATCAGTATCTGAAAAATAAATATTGGTATTAACGTATAGTGGTTAATGTGAATGGCCAAACTGTATTGCTAAGAAAGACATGAACTTAGCATGTGACTAAACCTTTACAGTATCTTCAAACCGATGTTGTTTGGCCTACAGTCAGCTTTAACACAGAGAAAGCAGTGTCATCTTCACAAATTCTTGGACCAGCTGATTGGGATGCAGCCACATACTGTAGGCCATTTGACATCTGACAGATAGTAAACAGAGGATGAAGGAATTAATGTAAAAAGGAGTTGTACTGTATACCAAAGTGAAGAAGAAGAAGGATGGTCTGATAGCTCTGGTCAAACAGGATGACCGTCTTGTCAGCAACAACAATGCTCCAGTTTGAACCACTGGAGGAGGAGAGCCGGGGATCTGCCTGCACCTGCAAGAACCAGCATTTCCATTCAATCACTGATCAATGTTGTCACATGTAGAGTGACAGACTGTTCTTAAAGGGTCCACTATTAACTCTTGTACAGTTAGTACTTTAAAAGAAGGAAGAGGCAATATTCTTCCAGAGGGCCTTGAATTCTTCTCTACGCCCCTGGATGTGAGTGTGCATATAACGAATGGAGTAACAGGGATACAAGAGCATGAGAGAGTTTGTGTACTGTTAATAGTAACATTCATTACCTCATTGGCAGTGGAGATTTTGACCAGTGTGTCCACCTGATACAAGCCGCTGCCATTTTCCTCCCTTGACACACCGCCGAAGCGGACGGTGTTTGTATCCTCGTTGGTCAGAAGTTCAACGTCGCTCCACATCGCCATTCTGTGGAGCTAAGTTACATTAAAGAAATGTGACCTTTTATTTCGATCTAATGATGCATAAATATGAGTTGTTTAAGTGACGTGAAATACATTAGCCAGGCTAGCTAACATTATCTTTCAGCTTAATTCAGCGTTGACGTCACCATGATGTTGTGATAACGCTAATGCTAGTAATTGACAGAGTTACGAACATCAGACACCCCGGTAACAAGAACAACAAACTTTAAGATAAACTGCTGATATCTATGAAGAACAGCAAACTGGCAGATTACAATCTACTTATAGTTAATAGTAACTCACCACTTTACTGAAATAAACAGACAGCTAACGATAACACACACAGAACCGACATTACTCAGCTTTACAATTTGGCGGGTTGCAGTAAATTGACAACACGGATATATGGGGTACCATTTCCCTCGATTTTGCCTTCCAGATACAACTTCCCTCTCAGGCTACGAACAAATCATGCTTCCTTTGTTAGGATTGGCAGAAGCAAACCCCAACCACAGCTCTCAGATTAATGTCATCCATCTGTAATCCAAACCTAATCATTTGATGGACGAAATTTGTTTGAGTTGTGCACAGCCTGAGCGTAAAGTGTTGCCTGACAGACCAAAAATAGGGGAAACAAACAGTATCGTCACATAGAGGGGTGGGGGCATTGCAGGAATGTCCGGAGAGCCTGTTTCATGTTGCCATGTCTGATACCTTTCGGTCTACTGCTACATGAACGGCGGTGGTTCACAGATGAACGTTAGGGCGCATTTTGCTTTCATTCATCGGTAACGATAAATATATATTTCAGAATTATAATCAACTGGAGTCATTAAGAAGACATTTTTACACGGAGTTAATCGGACCTCCAGCAAATACGTCGGGCTTTGAAGCCAATTTGACATAGTGGCCATATTACAACGTCACTTGATGCACACGGGCTTAAAAAGACTTTAGCCAACAGACTTAGACTGAGAAAGAATCGGCTGTAAAACGTTTGCTATTTTTTTAAAGTTAGATTTGGGTTTAACAAGTCAATTTGGAATTTGCCTGAATGTAGGGGATTCGAGAGGTAAAAACCTGGCAACCTACAGCGAATTAGCTGAGCTAGACAACGGCTGTTTAGCAGCTAGCTACCTCTCCGTGTTCGTTTGCACAGTCAACAAAACAGCCTTGTTACATATAGAGTGTGCATCAGGATCATGTCGGTAAGTATCATTACATAACGACAATCAAGTTACACATGGACGCAGCAACATCTAAAAGACGTTATTGTACGCGCACGGTTCTGTTTAGAAATAATTTTTCGTAAAGATGGCGGTTACCGTTAGTTAGCTTAGCGACCTAGCTAAGCTAAAATTGCAGTCTGGACGTATGAATGACGATTCAAGTGGGTCGGAATGGGATTTAGCTCATGTAGATAGCATGTTGGCTAAGTGGCTTTTTATTTTGTTTAACTGTCGTTTCCTTACCATTCTGGGTTTGCATTTTGGTCGAAAAAGCATTGTCATGATACTCCATAAAATCCACCTGATGTCGTATTGCAAATTAAGAGAACTGTCGCATATAAACATCAATAGCAGCTATTTAACATTGTGATGACCTGTGAGATGGATTGTATTTCATTCAGAGAACTAAGGTAGTTCTATTGATTAGCACATTTGTAAGCGCTATTTTTAGTCTGTATGGATGGTAATTACTGGTCAATTAAAACAGCTAGCTAAAGTTCACCAAATTATTTTAACCCACGACTTTATTCTTGATCTGAATGAATGATTATTGATTAAACAATCATTCAAGGATGTTACTTGCACACCACAGGGTGTAACTATAGTGAATTAAAAAGTGCTGAGCATCACAGGCCTGTGCAATATGAGAAAACATTTCTCATATAGGTAATATATGATTAAGGGTTAGACAATGTGCTAAGCACTGCAGCCCATCCTTACAAAAAACTGTATTAAATTTCCTCTTTAACTAAATTCACTCTGCTGACAAGTGGTCCTAAATAATGTGTTAAATGAGGTGTTAGATACTTTATAGAAAGAACATATACATTAAAAGTGTATTGGAATGGGTTGAAGGTTTGGGTTGGTGGGTTCACAAACTCAGCATTGAAAAGTATTTGGTAGGGTTGAAACAAGCAGGTATTATCAGTATTGATAAATCAATTGATTATTGCTTTGTATAATCGTTCATTCATAAATGTTTGACAGCCAAAGATTTAAGTATCAAATCTATTAAGTTTTCAACGGTGATATGAGGTAGGGTAGCAAGCGTGTGGCACTTTCATATGTAAAATGAATGAGCAGATTTTAACATAATGGCTTGGTAAAGAAACAATTAATTTGTAGTCTCCATTTGAACTGGTTCAGTTAGACACTTGTTGTCTAACTCTTCTCAACAAAGCATCTGTATTTGTATTTAATGACACATTTGGGATGCAGTGACATTATTAAATTGATGTGTATTTGGCATTGTGCAGATCGTGATTGTCAGTGTGTGTGTGTCTTGTCATTTGTAATGAGAAGACTGAGCAAAAAGATACAAGGAGTAAGCCCACATTTATACACTGGGACTTAACATCATTGTAATTCTCAGTTATATTTCAAGGTTTTCTAATGAGCTATGGGCTAATGTTAAGAAATAGTTCACATTGCCTTTGGGAGCGTATACAACTAGGACATCAATGCTTGAGGATACTGAACCACACTGATTTGCTGCTGATGTTTTTTTGTTTTTTTTCATATCCATTTCTCTCAGGCAAGTGACAACGACTCTGTCGACCTGACCAGGACAGGTTCCCCAGTTCATCACAGAAAAAAACACAGCATGGAGTCATCCAGATCTCCCAGAAGCTCCAAACACCACCATTCACGGTCAAGGTCACGCTCCAGGGACAGAAAACGTTAGTATATCAGTAACAGTACCCAGACAGTGCTGAATACACCAGATGAATTAGTTTAAGGCCATGTTATGAAATTTGTTCTCAATATACACTCATGAAGTGTATCAGTTGAGTGCGTTGGAAGACAATAGTCGCCCACTGACTTAGACACGAAAATCCTGGTATTGATTCTGATATTTGTGAGGTGACTGACGTTGCTTCGCTAACATGTAGTTACATTAGTATGTGACAGTATGTTAAGTAAAAGCTACACTTACCGCGCACTCATGTTTTTTTCAAAAGTGCACTTTAAATGTGTGTGTAGAAATAGTCCATTCCCCAACAAAAATTCTGGTCCATGAACTATATAAAATGCTATATACAGTAACTGTACTGTGTCATTCTCCAAATGTGCTCAGTCCTTTTCTTTCTTCTTCTTCTCGAGATTGCTGAAAAGGTAATTTTGAAATGTATATTTGTCAGCAATTTGCTTTCTGCTTTTTCCAGGTGACAGAAAATACAGACGGAGTCGCAGCAGGAGCAAAGAGGTAAATAATTAATTCATTTCTATGACTAGAAACACATTTGATGTGATTTAGAAGGCCTTAGGTTGTCTGCCCTGTTAGTGTTAGGTCGAGGTGAGTATGTTTTATTAGGTTAGATAAGTTATAATGACAAGAACAAAAGACATAGATGAAGATGGGCTTACGCACATGGACAGGGTCTTTTTTTTACCCTCCCTATGTTGACATTTTTCAAAGGAATCTTTCATCCTTGGATATCTGTCATTGTTTGTAATCATATGCAATGGTGAAGAGTAGATTTTTTTTTTTTTTTTTTTTTTTGTTAAAACCTGTGTGTAGATCACATGATAACATTTCTACAATAAATCATACTCAGCGTGCTAATGCACGAAGAGACTGAACAGAAGACCCTGCTGACATAGCAAAATAATATGTCTACTACTGGGACAGGTAACTATCTGCCATTCAATCTCTTTGTCTCACACTATTAGTAGAAAAAGTGGAATTAACTCTTGCATCTCTTTCAGCTAGGGATGGGCATAATTAAATTAATTTTTCGATGAACCCAAACTGAATCTCGTGAGGGTTTTTATAGCCTATGTAATGATGCAGTTTTGCCTGCCAGACTAATTTTTCTGTATAAAGAGTAACAACTACTGTCCCCTTCTTTAGTGATATCCCATGTCATACCAATGATGACCCATTCCAAACTGTGTTCACATGAGGTAAAGATGATGTAAGAATTTGATACAAGATGTTGCACAGGAAAGTTAAACCTGGCAAAATATGTTGTAGAAATGCATCATTTTAATTTGGGTTTACCAGTGTTCTTCATGTTAATTTACCATTGTGTGTTGTATGATTTGGATGATGTAAGTAGAGAAGCTGTAAAAAAGTAAGTTGAATGCCCATCCCTACTTCCACATTTCAGTGGGTTCAAGTTCAAACATTTCAAACATTGAATTGTTGTTGCTGGACACGTTAATGTTTTTCCCCGAGAATCCAATCTTAAGGTTTGCATGCACACCATTTAAAGATTTGAGAGGTTCCAAACATGATGGTTTGATTAATTCCTATAATTCATGCTCACAGAAAGACTTTCTGTATATGTTCTGAAAGTGGATTTGAAATGACAAGGTTTTTTTCAACTTGTCAAAATTTAATTACATACCTTCTGCTATAAGCCATGGTACTAACTCTTTTTGTTGCACTATTTTCCTGAAAGAGACAACTTCTTCTTAAAACAGGCACGAAAGAGAGACTCTCAGAAGCCATCCAAATCACACAGAAAAACAGATGAGCAGCAAGAGCCAGAGAGACTTTCAGCGGAGAATGGAGAGGAGCGATCCAGACGCAAAGACAGGAGGCCCTCCAAGGGCCGGAGCTTGTCCAGGTCACACTCACGCGAGAGGTTAGTCTGGTCAACAAACTGCATAAAGAAAAATGTTCAGCAGATCCTCTAATTTGTTTAATGACACAAAGGAAAATCAAGGGATCAGATCAAGGATCTGTTATGGTTTATGAATTGATTGCTGAGTTGGCCATGAATATAGGATATGTGAAGCCACACAAATAAACAAATGTATTGATTCATGTAAATTATTTCTTTGACTCATGTTGATGGACATTATTGCTTTCAGGCGACATCACAGCAGAAGTAGGGACAAACGGCGATCGAGATCACGCAGTCGGGACAGGAAGAAGAAGGCAAGGTCCCGCTCAGGTTCAAGGACCAAACACCGTCATCACAGCAGAAGTCGCAGTAAGAGCAGGTAGGTTTTAATGAAATGTCAGCATTTCTTGTATTTTTGAACTCTTGTCCTGCACAATTGCCATTCTATATGTCATTAACAGTATGTTCATTGCTTTTTTTTTTTTTTTAACTTTTTTTTTGTGTTTTTTCTACCAGGGAGCGAAAGAAAAGGAGTGAGAAAGTGCGCAGAAAGAGTCGAAGCAGGTCTGTTAATCCACCTGCCTTCCGGGGCCGAAACACAGCTATGGATGCACAAGAGGCCCTGGCCAGAAGGCAAGGCAACAGCTTACAGGGCATTTACAATATAGATGGTTGGTCATTCTGTTCTGACCAATTCTGGGCAGTGGTTAGTGGCTCTTATTGCATCTGCATAAATGCAGCTACAAAGCCTTTTTTTTAATTTCACAGACAATGTCAAATTTTACTGCTCTACTAATGCCTGACATTTTAAGAATATACTACGGCTAGCAGTCAAGCATAGGTTGGTTAGTTATAATCTGATTTCCCATCCATGTTGCACTTGCCAGAGAGCACTGATGTTCATAAAAGGAAATTATATTGGTAGGAAGACAAGAAAATATAAAATTATGATAGATAGGGTGTACTGGTGGCCAAGGTGTCTAAGACACTGACCATGCAATTTCACCATCCACATTTTTTTTTATCTGGCCGGGGACCTTTGTTGCATGTTGCCCCTCCTTCCTCTCCCCTCATTTCCTTTACTGTCCCCTGTTAAATAAAGGCAAAAATGCTCAAAATATACATATGTAAGCCTGGTTGATGTTGGAGAAATCAATAAGTATGCATATTATCACTTTTAGGTACACAGCTGTGAACACAATATGCTTTAAAACCAAACGAGTAACATGATGTTCACTCTTTTTCTTTCCAGACTGGAAAGAGCCAAGAAACTGCAGGAGCAGAAGGAGAAGGAAATGTTTGAGAAACAGCAGCAGCAACAGCAAGAGATAGCTGCAGGTGAGAGGTGCTTATTGTGCCAAGTTTTAAAGTCTAGATCATTTGGGTCAGGGTTCAGTTGCTTACTTTTATTGGTCTGTCTATTTTCCAGTGGCTGCCCCTATTGCAGCAGCTGCTGCTGCTGCTGCAGCAGCCGCCTCAAACCCTGGCCTCAATGTGGCAGCCCTCCTGGCCTCTGGGACACAGGTCACACCTCAGATTGCTATGGCAGCGCAGATGGCAGCCCTTCAAGCAAAAACACTGGCAGAGACTGGTATTGCTGTGCCCAGCTACTATAACCCATCCTCTGTAAACCCCATGAAGTTTGCCGAGCAGGAGAAAAAGAGGAAAATGCTATGGCAGGGAAAGAAGGATGGGGTAAGACTGGATTTTACTGTTGTTTCTTAATTATCCACCAGTTCTAAGCCTGGCCAGCTTTTTCTTTCAAATTGTCTAAATGGGCTCTTAAAAAATATGTACACTAGGAAAAAGATAATTTGATATACAGTAAATGCATATATTTTACATTACATGTTGCTTATCATTTCTGTTTTCTATTTTTAAGGACAAGTCCCAGACAGCTGAGTTGTGGGAGAAGCTAAACTTTGGAAACAAGGACCAAAATGTTAAATTTCGCAAACTAATGGGTATTAAGGTTAGCACAACTGTGAGATTTTACCTTACCAATAAGTGTTTGATGCTTCACTTAAATCACCAGTGTCCACCACTTTGAGCTTTTTAACCTTTAGCTTTTCAGAGATAAATTGAATTTGCTGTCTTTACAGGGAGATGATGATGCCGAAGCTTCCAAGCCAATTAACGATGAAGGCATGAAAACTCTTCAAAAGCAGGAGGAGATGTTTAGGAACCTTGATGTTCAGTACGAGATGGCTCGCTCTCAGACACACACTCAGAGGGGAATGGGCCTTGGCTTCTCCTCCTCATTCTCACGTGGAATGGATTCTATCTAGTGCCAAACATTGGCCGGCTTTGCCACTCATCTGATCATGTAGGACCACCAATTCATTGCCAGCCCTCAAGCTTGCATGGATATTGCTCTGAATCTGTAATTTATTTATAGACAAACATCTCACATATTGGGACATTACAGTGTAAATAGCCAGATGCTGAGTTTGTCTCAGTGTTTATTAATGTACATCTTTGCCAAAGGATGCATCAGTTTGACTGGTTGATACTGGTTAAAATTAGATATTTGTTTGGATAATGTGGTAGCTTTTTTAACTCAAATATATATTGATATGTGATTGTTTGAACATAAACTAATGTGGTTCAAGTGAACACTGTTTACATCCATTTAGTGAAAGGCATCTGAAGTCAATGTAGCATTATCAGAATCCCTGTTTCTTTTCTCCTGACTGGGAAAACAAAACAGTGCATTATAATACATATTGTCTTCAGGCTTGCCATGGATAAAAATGTGCTTGAGAGGAGTAATCACATATTTCAAATGTTCTTGAAATAAATTAGTTTTGTGTTGAATAATGTTTTTCATACACCACCTTATTATTTTATGCAATATCTGTACGGGTTATTACATTTTGATTCAAATAGATTTAGTGTTGTCACTAGGGCTGGGTGTTAAGAAAAATCAAAATATTTTTCAGGAATTTCAAAATTTCTGTTTTATAGAGGAGCAATAGAGCATCCTGACTGGAAACATGACAAATTGTCATTGCATGTGCACGGCCCGGAACAGGAGGGCTCTACAGCAGATGATTACACCCCCCCATAAAATCTTTCCTTCAGGCTGTGAGACCCCTCAATTCATCCTTCCGACTCCATCATAAAAAAAAATATTGTTATGACTTATTTGTTCATCCATTTATATAATTCTTTGATTTGTGAGTAGAATAAAGAGACTACAACTAGCATTTCATTATACAACCATGTGTTGTAAAACGATAAATGAACCTGGTACCTTGATGTCAATGAGATTAACTGTTTAATTGATAGATTACGTCCACGTTCAGCCTCACAAAATGTCAGTTTTGTTCATTTTTAGTTTTTGTAAAAAAATCATATCACGGTACGATTTCACTTAAAGTTGACAAATTGTCTTGAATTGTCACCCAGCTTTAGTTTTTATAGAAGTGTAGCAAAAAGTTGTCTGTCCAGAACAACTTCACATACAAAAAATACAAATGTATTACACCGGAAGTTCATTTAAATTGCAGGGATGTCTGTTGATGTCTACATGGAATACATTTTTATTTACATATAAGACTGGAATACAGCACATGAGCCACACCAGTGATGAGGTTGTGGTTGGCAAACTCGAGGATAAGGAGCAAGATTGGGTACTCGCTGTGTCTCTTCTCCAGGGTGGACTCTTCACTTAAGCCCATCCAATGCAGCAGCAGTGTTTGCATGGCTTCTGGGAATAGCTCTGTGGCCAGTTCCTCAGCAGGTGGCAAGTCACTAATTCGCTCAATGTGATGAACTTTAAAGCCCTCCACTTTTTGGCTGATGCTGCTGTTGGCAGCATGAAACTGCTGGCCAAGCCAACGTCCTATACAACTAAGCAGGGGACTTGAATACACACAGCCCCAGTCATTGGTCTTTAGCAGGGCCAACACAGTTTCTGTCACATCTTTTTCTTCTAGTTTCCCATTTATGTATCGATCAATATTTTCCAAAAGCAGCAAAATAGTCTCAAGTTCTATGTGGTTTTGAGTCCCAGAGGAGAGTTTGTCATCCAAGTTGTGCAATTTCTGTCTCACTGTGGATACAACTATTTGGCTTTGCTCCTTTTGCAAGCTCTGCTTGGGAAAAGAACAATAATCATGATCTGCTGATGTATCACTTGTGTCATTGCCATGTACATCCACTGGTTCTCTGCCAACCTGGCAATGTTGAGGTTGTGACATTTCATTCCTTGATTCTGCATCATGCAAGCAGCTGGTTAGTGCAAAGTCGAGCTGCACACTGAGGCTGTAACTCATTTTCAGAGGGTTGTCATTTATCTGCGATTTCCAAACGTCCTACAAAGGAAAGACAATAATATATGAAAATATATAAGATATTGGGGTATGCAAAGAACAAAGCAAATGTATCTTGTAGAGACAAGCATAATGTAAACTGTACTGTACCTGGAAATTCTCTAGCACAGCAAGCTGCTCTTGCTTACTGTACATTTCAAAGGCAACTCGAAAAAGTCCTTGAACACTGTAGAACCAGAGGCTGTTGTTTACAGTAGGCACCTTCAACCCATAAAACCTGAATGCTGCAATGGGAAGACAACAAGTGTTAGTAAATGTATGTGCATTGATGTGAGCTTTATGGTACTATTTTGTGTCGTACATTTTACCTGAGGAAAAATTTATTTTTGTTGCCAATCCTTTCTTGGCAAACTTGGCGTGGTGTCTGGGATGATTCTCTGTACGGATGTCAGTGTTGGAGAAGAGATCAGCTCCTAAATAGAGAGGAACCACTGGACTCTGAAACAGACACAGAGATGATATACAGACAGGTGACAAAGGAAAAACCAACATAAGGCATCATAGTAAGATGTTGGGCCACCACATGCTGCCAGAACAGCTTCTGAACTCTATGGAAGTGATGAAACACCATTCTTCTAAAAGATATGCCCTTATTTGTTTTTTGATTATGACACATCAATCCAAAATTTCCCATAGGTTTTCAATTGGGTTGATATCTGGTGGCTGCAAAGGCCATAACATCTGATTCTTTTTCATCCTCATTAAACTATCCAGTGACCCTTTGTGCCCTGTGGATGGAGGCACTGTCATCCTGGAAGAGACCACTCCCATCAGGATAGAAATGTTTCATCGTAGGATAAAGTTGATCACTCAGAACAGCTTTGTATCGATTTGCAGTCACCCTTCCCTCTAAGAGGACAAGTGGACCCAAACCATGCAGCAAAATGCCCCCTATAACATAACAGAGCCACTGGATCCCCTCACTGTACAGGTCAACCTTTCAGGCCTCTACCTTTCTCTTGTTGAAAATATGGTGAACGATGACTCACTTTTTTCCACATCCCTGTAGACCAGTACCTGGGTTTTGCATCACTCAACTCTCAAATGTACATTCATCTTTGTGATGAGGGGTTCATGCACTGCAACCATACTATAATATCCCTCTCTATGTAATTGTTGATGGGCTGTTCTACTGATGTCTTTCCCATAGATCTAAATGCAGATGTCACTTTAGTCACTGTTCCTATTGAAACACCAGCTGCTTGAGTTGAGCCGTCTTTGAGACTGAAGCTCCTGCCATCCCTGTCCCAACAATGAACCCTCTTTCAAAGTTACTTCAATCTTCTCCTCTTGCCATCTTGATACAAAATCAAAATCAACAGGGCCTGTACAGCATTTCTATACGTGTCCCACAACATTATCGGATATTAATTACTTACTTGTATCTACCTGCAGTGCACCTGTGTGGAGGCATCTATACTGAGCACCTTCTCGCTGGTTTAAGGAGTTATAGAAAATCTGATTCTAAATACCGACTTCACTGAAGTTATAAGAGCCGAAACATCTTTGCACCTGCAGTGGTAGTTAACACTCACCTTGTCAGGACACTCAGTCAGTCTGAACGACGTCAGATTCACCAAGTAAATAAAGCGAATTTTCCGTGAGCCTCCGTCCCACTGCGGTAAGGTTAAGTGGATAGTTGAGCAACTTGACATTGCTGGATGCAAATAAAGCTTCTCACTCAATCACAATTGTGTCCTATTGTCCAGAAAGAAGCAATGTTTTATACCAGAACACTGGAAACGAAAGCAGAGAAGTGAGACGGCTGCAACAAATCGAACTGGCTCAACTGAGCAGAAACGAACATGGAGCATTTTAATCCCTCAGCACTGTCTTACAGAGCAATGAAACGCTATGAATAAAAGTGAGTCCTTTTAAAAAACATAAAGGAAAGACATCTGACTTGAGCATAAAATCTACTTCAACATTTACTAAGTCTTGGTTAAATCTAAACTTGAGTGATGTCAGAAACAACTATATGTTGTGTAGAAATTTGGACATTATGTGCTTCTTGGTTCATGTGTAAGAGTTACACATAGGTTAGACCAATTGTGTGTTTTTCTTATCCCTTGTCTAATTGTCTGTAGTCTGAGAAGATCTTCAGAAGCAGCCAAGAGTTCTTTCTCTTCTTGTAGGGTTGTGTAACCTGTAAAACACAACTGTGGGCTAAGAAACCTCAAACGCTGGCCCAATCACAGGACCAATGAAAACGAAGCATTCGCTTTGACCTCTGACCTCTCGTCCTGAACCGTAGAGCTGGGTAAAAATGGCTGAGGTTGATTTCGGGGATAATGAGCTCTTTGAGCAGCTTGATGAATCTTCGCCGCAGGTACCGAAGCACATTCGCTTCACAGATGCGGAGGAAGAGCAGGAGGAGATGAGCCAGCTCCAGAGCAGACTGGAGGAGTGCGATGACTACATTCAGAGACTCACTGACGAGAATATCCTTGTCCGGGCGCTCAGTGTCTGCTAGCACTATGCTAACGTCTGCTAGCACAGCGAGTTTCCTGTCGCTAACCAAAACAGAAAACACGCAACCTGAAAATGTCTTTTTTTGTATGCTTTCTATTTTGTTTCCTTAACTCGTAGATCACATAAAGGTTTGCGAAGAAAACAGAACATCCTGACACGACCGAGGTAATTAGCTGACACTTGGTAATGTGCGCTTTAAGTTAAACGAAACTGATCAGTAACAAACGCTCATTTTACTTTGACTTTACAGCGGCATCATAATTGAAGATGTCAACTTTGACGGGCCAGTTCTTCAAATCCTTTATTCAAACAACAATATATCAAAGTAAGCAATCCTTTCTCATGAATTAAATACTTGCTCACTTGGGGTTTGCCTTCTAGATTTTGTTACGTCTGCCTTGGTTGATTGTTAGATTGAGCTTGCAATGGTAAAAATATTGTTTTTCCATGTTAATGTTGGTGATTAAACATTTTGCCAACACTAGTATACATTATGAAATAAAGAAAAGGAAATAAACATATTAATAGTTTAGTGTGTGCACCTCGCCACTAAATTATTACTTAAATGAGATAGTATTGATAAATAAAATCAAAAATAAATGTCACCTCTTAAGGGAATGCCGTCAAGAAATCGAAGATTGCATCTGCAGTGTGATTTTGAAGCACCAGAAACTGAACCATGAAAAGAAAAAATCAACCTTTCACATGAAACCTCAGGTATTTACCCAGAATGTATTTTATCTTGATTAACAGCAATATAGTTATGAGCTAAAAGTAAATATATTTTATCTTCTATGAAGAATTCAGCTTTTGCTATGGATGAAGATCCGCAGAAGTCGTCTTCTACTAGTGTCAGAACAACTACAGAAGCCTTTAAAGTGAGTATTCACTGTTATTTTAAGTGGTTTGCATATTGCACCGTTTCTTGCCACATGGATAGCAAAATGGATGTTTTCTAATAGTCTCCATGTTATATTAACATATAAACAATTTTCTTATTTTTCTGCTTAGGTGATTGGAAGTGTCTTATATTTCACATCTTTCAGTCTTGATAAACTTGGACAGCCTCTGGTGAATGAAAATCCCCAGATGACAGATGGATGGGACATTCCAACGTATCTTTAACATGGATAAATTAACACGTCATGAAGATCGACAGTTTAGTCTGTCAGGTTGTTTGTTTTGAACATATGTTCCACATGTCGGAACTATTTTGCCATGGGATAAGAATTTTTTTTTTCAAGGAAAGACATCTTGATGTACCAAATTATTTTTAAATTTCCAGCACACATGTGGACCTTCTATTTAGTTGTTAAAATAGAGAAATGATGATTTTGTTTATTTTGTTTTGCGCAAATATGCAAATATGAAAACATTTCCTGAATTGGTGCAAAGCTATCTCCAGGTTTTCAACCAAGTCATTGGCACAGATGGACAAGAATTAGAAATGAAAGACAAAAGGTATGTCTGGGGTTGTTAATGAAGCTTTATTTAGTTTCCATCTTCTGTTTATGACTTGGCTTGTTTTGTTCCTGTGTGGCAAATAACTATATAATGAGTCCATCCCTGATCTGTTTATTGTAGACCCAAATCTTTGTGTTTCAACTGCGGTTCAAGCGGTCATCAGCTGAGAGACTGTCCCAAGGTAAGAATAAGTTAGCATAGCCATGGAATGGGCCCAAGTTATTCAGTAGTTAAGAGTCATAACTTGATTTGACTACATTTGTACACTATTACCTTCCTAGCCTAAAGACATGGCAGCAATTAATGAGAGAAGAAAAGAGTTTAATCAGAACAACAACCAGGCCATGCAGGGTAACCAACGATACCATGCTGACGAAGTGGAGGAGCGGTTTGCTAAATACAAGCCCGGAGTCATGAGGCAGGATTGCTATTTTGTACACACAAACATCATTTAATCACATGCAATATCTGTTGTAACAAGCAAAAGTTAATCCTGGTCATTAGATGTTTTACACTGTGTTGTGCTTTTAAACAGTGAGGAACTGTTGACAGCTCTGGGAATTGATGGCAACACCCTCCCTCCTCTGATTTATCGCATGAGGCAGCTCGGGTACCCACCAGGTTGGCTCAAAGAGGCAGAGATGGAAAACTCTGGCTTAACACTATATGATGGAAATGGTATGTTTTAAATGAAACTGAATGCTATGTGGTTCCACTTTTTTTTTTCTTTGATCAAAGTACTGCAAAACATACATTTGAAATGTACAGAGGTTGAGCTGAATCTTGTGTTTTTCTGTTTCCCAGTTTCAAATGATGGTAATATGACAAACAATACCAATTCGCAAAACATCTCTTATGATGTTTCCAAATTGGTAGATTTCCCAGGCTTCAATGTACCTGCACCAAACAAAATGAAAGATGTAAGTCCTACAATATAATCTTTGCAAATGTTGTGCTTGAGTATTTCACTAGTTATTGGAGTCCAGATATCAGAGGTATATTTAATACTTTGTTTTATTTATAGCTTCAGATTTCTAAAAAATAAAAAAAGGAAACCTGGAAATCAATGTAATATTCTGTAATGATGTGATTTCATCAGCATTTTGTATTTGTGCTAGAGCCCTTGAAAATACTTCAATTTGAAATATATAATTACAATATTTCTTCTGCACAAAATTAAGATAATTGATTCATGCAAATACTATGGTAGGGAGCCACTTTGAGCTATATGTGTGTATAAATTATTTTGTCTGTCAGAAGGAGCCAGCATCATAAGGGCACTACACTGTCTTTCAAGTAAAAAATTTCAGTGCTTTTTGGTTGCATCTCACACTTTTTCATTCTTTTTTTCTGACCTCCAGGAGTTCATGCAGTATGGTTCTGTTCCAATGCAGGCCAATCACATGAAACAAAACTATGCAGCTTACCTGTCCAACAACTTCCCAATGGTAATTATCTTAATGTCTGTCAGGTGGTTGGTTGTTTTTTCCTCTCAAAACATGTAGTTCACACCTGCTACCTGGATCAGCTTCCTATCTGACAATCTCACGCTGCTTTAACCAAACTTTCCAGACATTACTGTCTACATTTATGCAAATACCTCATATACTATATATCAGATTTGTGCTCATTCTCCATGCTACCACCCTGGTTTAAGATGAAAGACAAGCTATTGAGTTACTATAATGCTCATAAAAAGTGTTGAAGCACCAATTTCTGTACCTTTCAACCATGAATTCTGCTCTTTGCAATTTTAGTGATACTTGAACATGAGAGTAGAGATATGTAAATTATTTGTAATTTTGTAAAATTCTATAGAATCACATTACTTAGCTCACCTCATCCTCACTGCTCAAGGTTATTCATTAATAACATAATGGTTTCTCAGTGTTTGCATCCTTACCATCCAACAGAAATCAGAAGGCATAGAATATAAATACACATAGGACGGATTAGAAATAGAAACAGTTATGATGAAAAATGATATATTCTATAAAAACTGTAGATGGACATCAGGAATACAGAAAATCCTGTCACTTTTACACATCTCTTGTTCTATTGTCTTATCACTTGGAGAATGAAAGGGAAATACCACTTAGTATGTGTGATGGGTGACCTCAGCCTGCCACTAAGCTCTATACAACAGTCCATGCTCTTCACACACAATGGACAGCCATTTTAGTCAATAATACTAATCAAAGTGTACAGTCGTCTCTGCCGTTTCAGCCTCTGAATTTTACATTTACACTCTTTATCAGTTTACTGTCACTGACAGAGAGAGGATTTGCAATGACTGTGCATTTTGGCAGAGCCGTTAAATACTTTGACTTCACATGTCATTCTTCCTTGCCAACAGCCTGGTGCCAGCTGCAACAAGAGACGGCATGAATCTGACTCATCTCCCCAGCTAAGGAAGAAGACAAGGTCCAGTCCTGATCGGAACTCAGATAGGAGCTCAGATATGGATATTGAATCAGGTAGCTTTGTCACTCTTTTCAGCAGGCACATCGTTATGCGTTTAAAATGTCCTCCACAAAAAATATATGACAAAGTTAAATTTTAAAACTAGCTAACAGTCAAAAATGGTAATCTGTAATTTTCTTGATCTTAATCTCAATATCCACTCTTTTGTTCTTATGACTTGATTCTGTTTTTATTGAAAGCTGAAATGCAGAGTAATTCCCAAAAATACTTGAATCAGCTGCCTCTTTGTTTGGTCAAAATGTCCCCTTTGTAATCTTTGAGTGACTTAATTCATGTCTTCCTTCAGACCCAGGAACACCGTATCATATTCATGGCCGAGGTGACTTCCAGTTCCAACCACCGCTGCCCCCTGGCTCGCCTTGCTTCAGCTCACCTCCTCCTTTACCCCAGGGCACTCCTCCTGCTACACCCACTCCACCACCTCTCCCCAAAGGTACACCTCCTCTCACACCCACCAACGGCTCTCCAGCTCTGCGAGGGCGTAACTGGCTAGTAGTTGATGAGACTGTGGAAGGAACAGAGGATGACCTGACACTGGAGGAATTGGAGGAGCAGCAGAGGCTGATTTGGGCAGCTTTAGAAAATGCTGACACTGCCACCAATAGTGACTGTGAGACACCTGCAATGGGAACACCTGTACCCAGTTCACCAAGCGTGTCTACACCTGTACATGTAGACACAGAAACGGAAGATGTCGAAGAAGCAATGGACACAACGAAACCTGCAGAAACTTGTCATAGCAGTGAAAATCAAAAAGAATCTGGGATTGAAGAGATTTGCTCTCAGGACCCTGGACTGATCAAAGTCCAGGATGACAGTCCTCAGAGCCCTGAACCAGTCAAAAGCAAAGATGACAGCCCTCAGAGCCCTGAACCAGTCAAAACCCAGGACGACAGCCCGCAGAGCCCTGATCCAGTCAAATACCAGGAAGACAACCTGCAGAGCCCTGGTCCAATCAAACACCAGGAAGACAACCCACAGAGCCCTGTTCCAGATTTCTCTAATGGGGGTGCTGGAGATTGTGCTTCTCCTGAGTGTATTGAGAAAGTAACAGCTGTTCCTCATCGGAGTAACTTTGCAGCAGGCATCGTTCCATTTGAAGATACACCAGAATTCACAGAAGTTGCTGCAGCCACAGGGACATACCTTAAGATCAGAGACTTGCTTAAAAGTTCCCCTCGAAATTTGGCAAAGAAAAAATGAAAATGGACCATTTTGATTTGGAACAGAAGGATACGTGGATTTTTTTTTTAAAGCAAAAACTTATATTTTCATTTTCATGATGATCAAATCAAGCATGTTTTTTAGCTGTTTATTATTTTGTTACAAGCTGAATGTCTGCTGTATATACATTTGATCTGTAAACATAGAATGAGGGATGCTGCAAAACCAATGATTTTAGTATGTTTTTTGTAGCAGTCATGTTACTCATGTGGTTTATTTTATTGTAAAATTTGTAAAATGGCAATTTCCTGGCCTGTATTAATTTTAATATGGTGTTTACATTGCTTTTTCTATTTTTGTCCCACTTGAATTGCTCTGAAATCTTTAAGTAAACATGCTTGTACTTGCTTCAGTGCGTTATTTTGTCTGGTATCCATGGCTAGATGTGGGTTTGATTTAATTTTTCTGTATGTTCACGGCCAAATAACAATATGTAGTTAATTGCTAGCCATCTTTCCCAGCACTTCATGAACAAGTTGACCCTCTCTTGCTATAGTCAGCTCACTTACTGATTTTGATTTCCGATAAAATTAGAAAGCTCGGTCAGTACAGTTTATATTTTTTCTTTATTGTACCATTTATCAAATAGATTAATATCACAGATGAAATAAAATCTCCCCCTTTCAAACTGATTTAACAAAAGGCATAAAATTTTCAAATACAGATTTAACACAATGCTAGACTGTAGTGACTACCTATGCACCTGAGTCATAGTTATATTTTTTATAAAATGATTGTTTTCTTTTGGTAAATATGGTCAAAAAAATACTGTTCTTATAAATCACCATGACTAATATAATGGTCATGAAAAGTTTTATTTCTAATTTTACAGATGCAATTGATAATATAGCAAAATCATTGAATACTATTACATATACTACTCAAAGTTAATAGTATTCCAACACAGTGAATGTTATACTTGAACTTAGGCTTGTAAATAACTTGTACATTCATGTTTACAGAATACTCACGCCTACATACAGTACATACTTATGCAAATATGCAGTCATACACAGGCTCATGTGTGTCTGGCTGTGCTGAACTACAATGCCAAAGTCAATACAAGGATATGGCCTCTTGCAAAGTTATATGTAACAGATGGTATCTATACTTATATATTTTATGTTTTACCTTGCAGCCATGCTTAGGATTTACACTCTGCCTATATGTTAAAAATTCAGAAATGTAAGTCAAAATCCTGACCACTGGAATGGACTTCCTTACCTCTTAGATTACTTTTATTGCCTGAATTTGACCATTTGCAAAATTTATTTTCACAAATCAGATCTAATCTCAAACTTTTGGTGATATGATTATTTAATTTGAAATGTCCTCTCAGAAGTCTGAGAAGCATGAAAAGCATGTATTTCACTTGGTGCAATTTTAAACATTAACAAAGCCTCAGCAATACCTTTTCTCTTCTTGTACATTTAGAGTAATAACTTAGTTTGTTTGACAATATTCTAACATTTAAACCTGTGTACTGCCAGGAAAGTATGAGCCTTACTTCATTTTATTTGATTTCCTAATTGCAGCAGTAAAGTTTTTGTGTGGAAACTGTGCTGCTCTGTCAGAAGTGAGGGAGTGCCTCATCTCGCTGAACATATCATCTTTGGTCGGTACTGGGCTGTGCCTGCCTGAGTCCGAGCCGAGCAGCAGTCGTCGTGCTTCTCCACTTAGCTTCCTAGCTGTGTCATTTTCTCCTCAGAAGACGTAGCTGTACAGAAACACATCAGGTCAGTACTAGCTAGCTCACACCGAGGTCATGTATTTCCGTACACTCGCTTGTCTTTTTGCTGCCGATGAACCAGGAAGCTGAACGTAAGGTGGAAGTTGTTCAGGTGGTGCAGACGTTACTTGAGGTGATAGTTAAGCTAGCTAGCTAACAGCCGTGCTCCTGGTCCTGAGCACCGGTTCACCGTGTTGCTCGGGCCTCGCTGCTAACGTTACTTAGCAACTAATCACGTCTATTCTTACGGTGATAACAAGCCTGGGATTCATTTAAGCCGGACAGGTGACAGTTCACTCTACGACCTGCTTATTACAACAACATTACCACACGCTAATGTAAGAAATTGTTACGCTAACTCTGAACTTGTAGCACTTTGCCCTGCTGGAGCTTCGGTGACATTGCGGAGACTTTTGGACTTGTGGCATTTGCTTTGCTACGGTGGTCGACCAGTGGGTTATTCCGGTGTCTGAGCATGTGGATGTGCTTAAATGTAACTCATCATAACCAGGATATCGTCTCGCCAGATAAGTAGAATTAGCTGGGAAGATAAGTTAGCTGACATGCTGTTTTTACTGGCTTCAGTCTGACCAGATGTGCCACCTCATCGACAGCTCTCAGTCCGTTAGCGACTGATGGAGGTCACAAGGCGAGGTAGGCCAGTTTGTTGACCAGACCTCAGATAACTTATTTCACTGCACGGTCACATCGTGTTACTGAAGCAGCTGTGCAACAGTGGAGTATGTGCATTTGACAGTTTTTCGGTTTAAAGGCGTGACTCTGGCACCTATGATTAAGCCAAAAGGCAGTTTAACTTGTTTGGAATGACTGATATTGCAGTCTTAAGAAGTGCAAAGGCAATACCACTTGAAACTTTGACATTCCTATACTTGCATTTCTCTATTTCTCAATATGGATTTTAAAGTGTGAGAAAGTCTTACATGTGCCCCCACAAATAAGTCATAAGTCATAATTTTATAAACTGGTCACTTCACAGAATTATTGTCTTTTTATCTTCATACGTGTATTATATTAGTGGATTTCAGCCTGATTGAGTGGAAATCATTATCTATGATTTTGTAGTAACTCTTTGTGATGTTCTGCAAAGTCTGTATTTTACATTGTTGTCACATTGAAAACCTTGACTACCCTATCTTATATTTTATTATTCCAGGTTTCAGTTTTGCCTGGACACAATTTTACGTGCCAGAATCTGCATAGGTCAGGGCAGTGTAGATATAGACCTGCTGTGTGTAAGGTAGGTTTAATATACGCCTGTAGACAGTGGGGGTTGTCAATTTGAAAGCATCTGTATTTATTGACACTTAGTTCGCAGGATGCTTTGGCTTTTATTCTGTGCTTATGTCCTGTTGGTGCTTTTCTACACCATCCTCTGTCGGTGCTGGCAGGAGGCTACATAATCGTCCCAGCAGATGTTTCCTCAAAAAGGAAGAACCAGAGCTCGCCTGGCCTTGTGATGACAAAAATAAGAATGCAGGAGTGTGGGTTACATCACTGAATACACATTTCTGAGTATGTTAAGTCATGCTTCTTTTTATGTGTGTGTGTGTAAGCCAGTTGTAAGTTTACTGTATCAGGCTTGTGAATCTCTTAAACTGTCCTGCTTGCTCCCTGTGTAAGGCAGAAATTGAGAGGGATGCCTCAGCAGCTAAGACTGTTGACTAAGATAAGTCAATGCTGTAAAAACATAACAAGAAAACCTGTTTGCACAATATTCTTTATGTCAATGGCTAACATTAGCCACTGAAAAACACTATGGAATGAAAGCCCACTGTGTTGTGTAACCAATGACACCCTCCCGTCAGTTAATAAATACTTGTGAGGCTGAAGCGTCTACCATCATTACAAAACATGCAAGCAGATTCAGCTTACGTCTGTATCATAAGTGGTTTTACACTCCTGTAGTCAGCAAGATATGCAACTAAATTTTGTAGGGTGTACATACTGAGCACTGGGCAATCAGCTAGTAACCTATGTAGCAGTATTATGAAGATAGACACCTGCAGATTGATTTATTATGTGTGATGTTTTTTTCTGACATGCCTTTGATGATTGAGGTCCATACTGTTCATATCCATTGCTTGGAAAGACCTCTAAGCATGGAAAGGTCTGTCATTACCAACACGGAAGCTGATTATGTCTATGCTGTCATTTTGAGAAGTAGAGTAAATGTCACTTCTGTTTTACAGGCTGCCATCTACACATTTCTGTTAGAAAATGTCAGAAAAAAATCCAGAGCCAGACTACATGGGATTTGGGTATAGTTTAGTTCTGAATATGTTTTATTTATATAAGAATTACACTTTTTAATACATCAGCATATTAATTCCCTTAAACTTTTGCAAAACATTGGTATTTGGCTTTCTTCCCTTGTTACAGATTAGAGTGAGAGTCAGTGGCAAAAGATTAACATGACTGCTGTGGGAAATTCTCCAGACTAAGTGGATCATTTTTAGCTGACTGCCTCAGCTCACCCATCAGAGCTGAAACATCCCCTGTAATGCTCACAAGACAGTCACAGTAAAGCCTGGATGTTTTCTACTAAGACATGGTTTTTAGAAACTTTTCTTGTCATATTCCACAGGTTTATGGGATAATCAGACTAGATATTGATAAAAATCCATTTTATTCTTTGTTTAAAATGAATTACTAAAGATTTAAAAGGTCTCATATTTTGTGTGACTAATTTCAACTATGAAGTCTTCAGCCATTGAGATGCTTTCTTTCCCTGGCCTCCTCCTGACCTGAGGGCACTAATCAGTATCATTCAAAGACACAGCGGGAGAAAACTGGAACACTGCGTTTGAACTAGGTCGCTGCTTTCTAATGGCCACCCTTTATTCTCTGCTGAGAAATCTCTAGGAGGGTGTGTGACAGGTTGTCTCCTCGGTTGTTGTGGTAAACCTACGTACTGTAGCTCTTAGGAGCTTTCAGGAATGAAAGGTATGTTTGTGTGACACTGTTAAACAGGTTCTATATTAAATCTCTACCCTGTGTGAGGTCAAGTGTCTTGGCTGACTTAAGACGGACTCAAAACAGTTTGACTTGGCAGGAGAGTTGAGAAGGCACTGCCTTGGTTGATTTGATATTTTAAAGGTTTATTTCACTGTAGAGGACATTTTTTATTTGTTTTGTTATTTTGCCCCAGGCTCTTGCAAGCATTTGCAATCAATGATTCTGCTAATGACAGAAAATAATGAAACCATTTTTCAAGACACTATCCAAGCCATTTCATAAACTGTACTCTACATGGTCTGTGGTAATAGTCATAAGCTTTGACCCACTGGCAGAAGCGTGGAACAGAAAATAATTTGGTTCACAATTAGAGTCACTCATTCTTATTAGACCCAAAAATAAGCTCCTTGTTCTCACCCATGAGGTGCTAAAGCAAATTCCAAGTACAGAATTTACAAATCCCAAACTATAAATATATATCCGAAAGAGATGCTGTTCTCTAACAGGCAGGTTTAGAGCGCATCCAATAACAATATTCAATATTGAATTTGCTAGAATTTGTTAGCCATAGTATATTGCAGGTTGAAATAAGGCTTCATGATAGAAGCATGTTTGTACACATACGCTTTGTATTAGTTGTTGGGTCATGTTGTTGACAAAGCAGCTCATCTTTACTCTTAGTTGTTTGTGTGTGCACAATCAAACATCACACTTGGTGTCCTAAACTTTCTGTGCACCTGTTCTGTATAGATCATGTTGGTAACCCCCCCCAATGAAATAGACTGAGATGCTAATTTTGCTCTTGTTTGATTTAATTAATCAAGGCTATAAGTGTATAAAAACCTATCTTGATACCATACTTAGTCATATTGTCAAACTGCTAACAACTGGGGACCATGTTTAAATAGTACATTCAGCCAATCAGTTTCTGTGGTGAGGTAATCTGACAAACAGGATAATCTGCTGCTGGTGGTGGTCTTGTTTCTACAGTAATCCTGTTTTAGAAAAAGCTGCCAACCAGATTTACACGATTTTATATGCCAGGATGATAGATTGAGTAAGAGACTGTGTCGTGGTACCACGTATTTAGTGGTCAAGGTCACAGATGATGAGCTATTCAGAAGTTCATGATGGCAGTAACATAGACTGCATGTCGGCTGGCCGTGGACAGGGTATTTTTAGGTCTAACTGTGACACAGTGTGTGCTGAGGAGCTTGTTGTCATAACAGAAACAAAATGCCTTCTTTAACAGAGCACCAAAAACAAAGTCAATGAACATGCCTTAAAGGCATATCTGTACTTAATATTTATTTGCTTACTCTAAGTTAAATTATTGCCTGTCATTTCCACCCACAGCAGAATCAGAGGTGGGAAAAGTCGGCAAATAGTACATTTGCCTAAACGATTAATTAACTTGATTAAATAATTAAATTCTTTGTGAATTAGCCATGCCTGGTGCTTTGAGTAAAAATTTATAATTGAATAAACCTAAATGAGGTCAAGTAATGTTATTTTTTTTCTCTCCAAACAGGGTCCTCTTTGTGGGCAGCACTTTTTCTCCCTCCTCCCTTTTCCTGGTTTTTCTTTCTGTTTCTGTTTTTTTATTTGTTTTTTTTTTTTGTTTTTTTTGTTTAGTGTGTTTGTTTCTGTTTTGGGGCGGAGAGAACAACTTCGCCATCACAGAGCTGCGACCAGTTGTTTTCATGGTCTGGGGTCAGTCTGTACCCACTGACGGACACAAGCCTTGTGGGTCTAAGAGATCACAGAAGGAAACATGAGCACAGCCAAGCCCAGTGGGATCAAAGTACCCAGCAAGATAGCTAAACCACCTGGGACATCAGCCCCCAAGACCAACCCTAGCACAGGTAAGAATCTTCCTGTGTGCAGCTTCTTCAGTTTGAGGTGAACATGTGGTAGACCAATGCTTTCCCTTGAATGTTCAGTGGTTGTTTGGTTAAATCTTTTGGTGATAGGACCACGTTGAATTTATTTCTTTTCCTATTCCTTCAGGACTTGTGAATGTGACATACCACACGTTGACGTACCACACTTTCTCCATACTTGTTGGCAGACCTTTTGTACATGGTCCCAGTTTATATTATAATACATCTCAACTTGTAGCACCTTGTAGCTGAACAGAGCTTTCGATGGGTTTATGCAGGAGTCTTTTGACTGCTAGCTTCATCCAGAATGGCTAAACAAGGTGGCCAGTTTCATTGAATGGATAGAACTGATAAAATAACTCAAACAACAACTGTCAAATAACTCAACACAAATAACTCCTTTTTGGAACCGAGGTTGTAATAAACAGTGAGGTTGGGACCTTGTTGTTTTCTTTATGCTGAGCTAAAAATGTGACTGTTGGGAGAAGCATTTTTTTGGAGACTGTGGTGGATTTAACAAGCCAAGATTCAGACACTTGTTTCAGTCAGTAGTTTATACTGGTGCAGCCAGCTAACAAAAGAAATGAAATGACAAATAAGACCTATGTTGTGTGATCATATAGTATGTAACACATCACAGAGACAGAGCAAATCATGTTTATCTTGTTGAGTTAAATGGCTGTTTGATGTTTTACAAAATCCTATAAATTAAAAGAGACATGATCTAAATTATTTAAGCTTCGTCAGTACTCTAATGCAATCATATTGAAAGATGATAAACAATAATTTAGCATTGTCACCTAACTTAGCAAGAAGGCACTTTAAACTTCAGTGGAATTTTTTTTGAAGAACCTGAAATTTGGAAGTCATGTGAGCTAGTAAGAGAATACATTTCAACAGAGGAAAGATTTAACTTGCATACTATAATCTGGACATCAAATCAGATGACATTGCAATGTTTTGAACAGCATTTGTGATGTTTGTCTTTCTCACTCAAGTCAATCACTCACTGCTACCTCTGTTCTCTTTCTCATTATTTTTCGGCAGGAGCTAAAGTTGCTGCGGGTGACAAATCAGCTGCAAGTGCCAGTGGAGGAGATGCCCAAAGTGCTGGGGAGAGCTTCCAGATTGGGGAGCGAGTATGGGTGAATGGAAATAAGCCAGGCTACATACAGTTCTTGGGAGAGACACAGTTTGCCCCAGGACAGTGGGCTGGGATTGTTTTAGATGAGCCAATTGGGAAGAATGACGGGTCGGTGGCAGGGGTGCGTTACTTCCAGTGTGAAGCCCTGCGAGGAATATTTACCCGCCCATCCAAATTGTCTCGCACTGAAGGGGAGGCTAATGGAACCCAAACTGCACCACCGTCCCGTGCTGCATCGCCGACTCCTTCAGTTGGTAGTGTCACCTCTCATACACCCACGACAAAATCAGCATTACCCTCAACTACCACAGCAGCCAAGAAGGCCTCCTCCACTACACCAGCTACGCCAGCTACACCATCTTCCAACCTCGCACGCACAAACAGTGAATCTGTCTCCAACCTCTCAGAAACTGGATCAGTCAAGAAGGGTGAAAGGGAACTGAAGATGGGTGACCGTGTATTGGTAAAGTTTGTCACATAATCTAAAAGAAAAAAAAAAATTTCCCCGGATATTTCCGTGAAGTGACAGAACTCTACAATGCTACCTTTGTTTGTCTATCTCAATATAGCAAATTAGGATTAGCATGAACAATGCTTATTCAGAGTCACAAGACTAGAAAAACATAAAAGCCAGTCGAAAACAGCACATGTGCTGTACAGTTGTGACAGACAGCCACTATGAAAGTTATAATAGGAACCATCATGTTCGGCTTTCCCTGCTTACAGAAATGTGCTCACTACTACCAAACTGTGCAGCCGTGTTTTAAATAATTGAAAGGGGAAAAAAACATGTTAATTTTCAAATGTTGACAGTTTGGCCTCATTTTGTCCAAATCTGGTGCATGTTTGTTTCTGTTGCTTTGATGGAATTATCTCACTCAGGGTTTATTACCAGGCAAAGCTGATTACTCTTTAGGCCTCTCTTATCTGTTACCTAAATGTTGGCTAATGTTTGGTGTTTTCTTCTCAGGTTGGTGGTACAAAGGCGGGAGTGGTACGTTTCCTTGGAGAAACAGATTTTGCCAAAGGCGAGTGGTGTGGTGTGGAACTGGATGAGCCCTTAGGAAAGAATGATGGGGCAGTGGCAGGCACAAGGTACAAAAACCACTGGATCTGTAAATATGTCAAAGAAAAGTTGTTATACTGTCCAACCACGTGTATACTATGTCTTCTAGTATCATGATTGTATTCCATTATCTGTCCCCAGATATTTTCAGTGCCAGCCCAAGTATGGCTTATTTGCTCCAGTGCACAAAGTCACACGCATTGGCTTCCCTTCCACCACCCCAGCCAAAGCAAAAACAACAGTTCGAAAAGTAGTGGCCACACCATCTGGGCTAAAGCGAAGCCCTAGTGCTTCCTCCATCAGTACCATGAGCTCTGTGGCATCCTCTGTCAGCGCTAAGCCCAGCCGCACAGGCCTGGTGAGACATGAACACACGTAGTTACAACAGCGTTAAAAAAAACTTGAAGTTATCCATGTTTTAATGCTTTGCTTACTCATTAGTCTGACCATGTTTGTGTTCCATCTCTCCAAAGCTGACAGAGACATCATCACGGTATAATCGTAAGATTTCAGGCACCACAGCCCTGCAGGAGGCGCTGAAGGAGAAGCAGCAGCATATTGAGCAGTTAATGGCTGAGAGGGACATGGAGAGAGCTGAGGTCGCCAAGGCCACTGGCCATGTTGGAGAGATGGAGCAAGAAATTAGCCTGCTCAGGGACGATCAGGAGCAGGTCAGCTCACCCATTGGTTTAGTAATAACACTGCATGAACCTCCTGTTGATCATAAATTACTCTTAAATTGAGAGTCTGTCTTAATTTGCTCATTTATAATGATTTTTTTTTTTGTCAAACGCCAACCGTTTTGTTGAAGATGGAAGCCAAGATGGACCAGTTACGTGCCTTGGTAGAAGCTGCAGACAAAGACAAAGTTGAGCTGCTGAATCAGCTGGAGGAGGAGCGTAGGTAAGGATTCCCAGAGGTTTGACATACTGTCTACCTATTGTTTTAATAGTATGGGTCAGTTTGTTGAGACAGAAAATGAGTAAAATGGCAGCTAAGCTCATAATGATGTTATACTTTACAGTCTTATGAAGTCATGAGGAAAGAGATGTGTCGATTGACTTAACCCAACATAAGTTTTGTCTGTCAAAATAGGAAGGTGGAGGACCTTCAGTTCCGTGTAGAGGAAGCTTGCATCACCAAAGGAGACCTGGAGGTAAATTCATGGCACAGACCTGCACTGTTACAGCTAATACATTTTATTGATTTTTTTCAGTGCAATAATATTAAATCAGGCTGCAAATCAGACATTGCTATTTTTATCAAATAAAAAAGTGGCAGATATGTTTAATTCAACATTTGTCTCCCTGATTTAAAAACTAAATTTTATTATTATATCATAAGCAGCAGGTCTTCCCACATCGTGGTTCCATCTCAGGATTCAAGTTCACATAGACCTTGCTCTATTTCTATGATAATAAAGTCATAGAATTTTTTTGTTTACATTAGTGTGTCTTTTTGAGCACAGGTTCAGTGCAATTTTAGAATGCGCAAGATTAACTGGTATCCCTTTCACAGAGCTAGAGTTGAGTCCAGACAAAGCATTTGCATTGTCTCTCATTTATGTCAGCAATAGAAACAACCCACTATGCAGTGTCAGTAGGCGGGTTTGCATGGACACGTTGATACTGCCTTTATCTTGCATTAGATGATGTGCTGCCAAATGCACCCAATGGTGCAGGAAGAATCTGGCTTTGATGACAAGGCCAGACTATGTCCAGACCAGAAATATATACATACTGATAACCGTGAGGTCACTGAACCTGTCTTGTTTATAGGCGTATTAGTATTGTTGTACTAGGGTTAGCATAGTGAACGACTTGAAGAGAAATAAATTATATGTTCACCAGAAAACTTTGCTCTTAATGTTTACCTATTATGGAGTGATAAGAAATTAATTGTCATAGTTATGTTTAGTTATGTTATGAAAGGTCCTGCATTTTGCTTTTTCCTTCACATAATATTTTACAGTGCTTTAATACAATTCGCTCTGATTACTCATTGTCTTTTTCTCAAGTGAGTCATGTTCTCATTCCAAGTAATGATATGCAGAATATTGGGGCCCATTCGTATCTGTGTTCATATCTGATCAAGGATTTGTTATTTATTCCACAGTGCAACACAGGGGACCATCTCAATTACCCCGAAGGCATCCAAGCTCAAAATAGATGTTTAAAAATGAGGGCTACAGGGTTAGAATACAGCTTTATCTTCTTTCAAGATGTGTATACTAACATTTTATTACTTACTCACAGCTGTGGATATGTTAAAAACTTGCATGCAGCTTGAAATACACCAACAAAAATCTCTCTGAGTAGGCCAAACTCAAAAATGCTTTGTTGACTTCAAGCTATTGAAGGTGTACTAATGTTGTGCTATAACCTTCAGTGCCTCCCTGTTCAGTGATGTGACGTTATTGCTTCTTTTTCCTTCTCGTCCTCGTCTTTCATGTTGGTCAGTGCTCAGCATGGAACCACTGGAGATGCTCCCTTGTCATTCCACTGCCCAGTCACAGACCTGAATTCAGTTTGCCCATTGCAACTGAGGGGGAATAACACTCAGCTTAAGAATTCAAATCTAATTTTTATGCAAAATTGTGTCAGGCTATATTATAGTTTATACTTACTCTGCGGACAATGAAAAATGCTTGTATATAGTGTCTTAGTATACTTTCATTTGAAGTACCTAGATAATGTCCAGTGAGCCCTGAAATGCATCTGTTATAATGTTAACAAAGTCATCATCCTTTTTGCCCCATTAATTACATTTGAATTTGACATAACAGCTCACTTTGTTAGATTGTGTCCATGGAATACTTAATCCTGTATGACCTGAGATAGGCTGCTGTCATAACACTTAAAATTGGTGTTATTCCCCTTTTTAAAATGAAACTTTAGGTTAACATACACTGGGTAACACGTAAGACTAGAAGCACATATTGTGCCAGAAAATGTTTCATTATGTTGCCATAAAACCCCAATTCTTAGGACACAACACCAAGACGTCAAATGGGATTTCTTTGTTTCTTGAACCCAACATGCTTCTGTCTTACTGATTTATTTCTTTTAAGTTGGTCACAAATCCTGCACATGGTGGTCTGATAACTGGTGGTTTCTTATACAATACTTACTATACATTGTGGACAAGGGCCTTATAACCAAAGAGAGAAAGCAGTGTGGGTTTTTAGAAATTGAGTTTATCAGTACAAAATCAATACGTAATGTGGGTTTAGCTGAAAATAGAATAAATGAAGAAAAGTGTCTTTCTGGTGACTTTCTGTTGTTAAGTCAATATGACAATTCTACAGCATTACATATCCTGATTGACTTCATGTTACAGAATTAAGTATAGGGGTGAGGGAACAATCATCACTGCTTTCTCTCCATGATATGAAGTAATTTTCACTTGATTTACTTGCTGGCTTGACACACATTATCAACATTTCTGTGTATCATAACAGTCAATGTGCTTTGTTCACCAGATGTCAATTTTGCATGGTTACTTCTAAACTGCCTCCATCAACATACTCATCCTGCACATCCATAACACATGCCCCCTCTTTTGCTGCTCGTCTTGTATTTCCCACCATTCTTTCACAAAATTCCCTGTGTGCAGCTGTTTATGGCACAGCCTGAAAGTTCTGCATGGGGTGTCTTCCCATTTCCACTCATATACCACTCCCCACCCCCACCCAATACCCTTTCCACAGTCTCATACACAAAGGCACACACACACACACACACACACCATCACCATTATCATTGTCCAAACCCCTCCATCCTCTCTCCTGTCTCCCTCCCTCTCTGTCTGCGTTGGGCTGGCATGTGATGGTGGCACTGGTGTGTTCTCTTCCTCTCCCCCTTGTTTACTAACAGACGCAGACCAGACTGGAGCATGCCCACATTAAGGAGCTTGAACAGAGCCTGCTCTTTGAAAAGACCAAAGCTGAGAAACTCCAAAGAGAGTTAGAAGACACTAGGGTAATGAATTCTGCTCTGCAGTGTGCTGCGTTGGAAAAGAGGGCCTGGGCTGGAGATAGTGGCCAAAAAAATTAGTAAGGGGTACAGAGAGGTGCTGAGCAGTAACTGGAGCTTTGCTTTGTTTGGGCTTGTGGTGAATGACCCCACAAATGCATTTTTGGGCTTCACACAAGAAAAATAATACTGCTTTTACAGCAAACAAATCCAATAATAAACTAATACATAGATTAGATTTAAATGTTCAGATCAGTCCATCCTGCAAAAGTTAGATCATTTGTGGCATTAGTTACAGATTCATTTTTTAACTTTTGAAATAATGGATTCCCTCACATTTGAGTTGATCCACTCAAAATTCCTTTACAATGAAAAGTTTACATTTCTGTAATAACTGTCAAAAAAATAACCACATGCATCTTTCAGCTGTCTTGAGTGACAGTTCTTTTACTTGTACTATTTTCTAATAAGTTAGCCAACCTGAACTCACTCTTGCTTTAATAGTATCACTGCTTAACCAGACAGACAAACTTCTCCCTGTGCCAGCTAATCATTCTCTCAGTTATCCTATGTTCTACTTCCCCAGTCCTTCCCAGCATCCATTTGTCCTGCTTATTTGGTGTCCCTGCGTTTTGCTAGTCTAAAACCCGCTCCACCTCCCAGACTATGCATCCTTGTGTTGCCCCAGGGTATTATAGTCATATATGTTCCTGGAAAAATATAGGATGAGATCAATAGTTTCTACAGGTTCTCTTTTGACAGTTATTTTATCAAGAAAATTGATTTTGATTAAATTAAATATTAAGTTGAAGCAGCAAAAAAGTGATGCATGTTTGAGAACATTAGAATAAATAATACATTTGGAACATAGCTGAGATTAAAATAATGAAAAATAATGGAACATGTCAATACTCTCTTAGAGTTTTTCTTAGTTCATACCTCTCTTAAATCATAATATCAATAATAGAATTTATTTAATGATTAAGAGTTTTAGTTTAATGGTGGAAAATGTCTACACACTGCTGTAACTCCATACATGCTTTCAGTGTTCACTTCCATTATTTGGACCATACCCTTTATAGACACAAGAGGTCAGTATAACACCATATCTAGGGGATCAATGTTTTTCTGCCCTCTTCATTAAGCAAGTAAACTGTTTCTTTATCAGAAAACATTTAGTTTTACTATTAAGTGCTTTGTTGTCATTATGGCAGTTTAGCTATCTTTATTTTTTTCATTTGTTCAGTAACCATATAGTATGATTAAGTCCCTAAAACACTTTTGTTGGTACAGAGTGGATCAGTATGTCACATTTTTGAATTTAAGATTTCTGCTTTTAAAGGTTGCTACTGTGTCAGAAAGATCCCGTATTATGGAGCTTGAGAGGGACCTTTCACTGCGAACAAGAGAGGTAGCTGACCTGCAGCTGCGTCTTGGGACCCAGCAGGACTCTGAAGACTCAAGCTCTACTCTTTCTCCCCTTCTGGAAGAGATAAACTCTCTGAGGGATCAGTTGGCCTCCCAAGAAGCTAAGCAGCAAGAAGAGTTGATGAAATACAAGGAGAAGCTGGAAGTTCAAGAAAAGACGCACAGTGAGACAGTTGCCCAGCTTCAGGCATCATCTGTAAGGCTCTCTGGTGACAAAGAGCAGATGCAGATGCGCTTAAGCCAGGCCGAGAAAGAGAATGCTGACACTACTGAACTCTGGCGTTCCAAGTTGGAGTCTGCCATTGCCTCTCACCAGCAAGCCATGGAGGAGCTGAAGGTGTCCTTCAGCAAAGGCGCAGGTGCCCAGACAGAAGAACTTGTAGAAACCAAAAGTGCACTAGAGAGGCTGAAGTTAGAGCACGAGTTGGCTCTAGAGGAGGCTGCAGCCAAACATGAAGCTGAAGCCAGAGTTTGGACTCAGGAGATGCAGGCAGTGAAGGCACAGCTGTTGTCTTTGACTGAGGACAAGGAGCGACTGGAGGAATCACTACGGTCCAGTGTTGAAAAAACAGAAGAGCAACACCTTGTGGAGATGGAGGATGTTCTTGGAAAACTTCATGCTGTTGAGCTTAGGGTAAAGGAGCTTGAGGAGAAAGAAGCAACGTTGGCACAACAGGCCCAAGACAAGGATAGAGAAACCAAAGAGCAGATGGCAGAAATGGTGGCTCTCCGCAGCCAAGTAGCACAAGGTAACCAGGAGCTTGTAACCCTGAAGAGTCAATTGGAGGTGGTTCAGAGCCAAGGAAACAACCAGGGTGCCAAGGTGGGTTCTTATTCACCTCCTGACTGTTTAAATACTCAATTTTTAGTGTTTCTAAAGTATTAGCAAAGTTGTGTCCTTATTTATTCTGTTAGGTTAATGTGCCATTGTCAGCCATTGTTTCGTTAATGTTTTGATATTTCTTTGCTGTTTGCTTTTGCCCTTTTGTCCACTGTAAATTTTGTAATTGTTTTTGTGAAATTCTTGACGTGTGCTATAGGTTAGTGAATTGAGCTCTCAGTTGGAGGGCAGACAGCAGGAAGTCCTCTCTTTACAGCAGAGTCTGACCACTGTACAGAAGGAGAAGGACACTCTGGAACAGGAGCTTGGAGGCCTGGTGAGGCTTATGGCTTGATTTTGGATGTAGTAGTACAGTACCTTCTTTCCTTTATGATTGAAGCCACTGCAATTTCTTGTTACTTATCAGTCAGTATGTTCACAGATCCCGATATATCTTCAGTGAGCTAATATCAGCTAAAATGATTTCTTAAGATTGTAAGATAAGATAAGATATACCCTTAAGACTAAACAATTCAAATGCTGTACATATGACAAAAACCTTAAATCTTTACAAAAATGAAAAAGTTTTTTTTTTCCAAACAGAAACAAAAGTTTGCTGAAAGCACAGAGGAACACTCAAAATCAGCAAAAACTATGCAAGGTAAATGATACAAGTATTTGTTCAGTTAGTCAAATGTTTTTCCTTTCACCTTTTCCCCCATCATCTGCTACTATTTGGCCTTTTTCAGTTTACAGAGGCTTCTAGGATCTAAAATGTAACATTTTTCTTTTTGTAGAAACACTTGAGAAGCTCGGTAAGAAGGAAGAGCAGTGCACATCCCTAACCACGGAATCAGAGTCTCTAAGAAGTCAACTTGCAGGTGAGAATATTTGAACTGTATTATTTTATTATACTGTATTGTTTTTTTCCCTTTCTTATTGAATAATAGCCTTAAAACCTATGAAAAAAAACTTGTCTTTACTCAGGGCTGGAGAGAAAGCTGAAGGCTGCAGATGAAAAGCTTGAGCAGCTTTCAAAAGACAAAAGCAAGCTGGAAAATGATATTTCAGACATGATGAAGGCATCGGGTGATAGTTCAGTACAGCTGACCAAAATGAATGAAGACCTCATACAGAAAGAAAGGTACCACACTTTTTCTGCTCCTATATTACTTCATTACGCCACTTAAAACAAATCATACCAATCATCAATTATTTTCCTACGACATGTTATTATCAGTCATATTTTACTCTATGTTGTAGTTGATTTATTTTTTTTTAGTCACTGAACGTCCTCGGTTTTTGTTTTGTCTTCATTCAGGAGGCTTGAAGAGTTACAGAGTCAACTAGCAGAGGAGAAGGAGAAGGTGGCACACTTGAATGAACAACATCAGCAGGAACAGTCCCACAAGGAGCAGGAGCTGAAAGACACCAGGGATACACATCAGTCTCAAATAAGTAGCCTTGAGGAGAAGATTGCTAACTTGGTGAGTATTGTAGGGCAGTCTCAAAACAAATATTGTGTTTGATATTATATGTCAGATACTTCAAGACTTTTATAGACATTAGACTTTTACCTGTTTCCCTAAAGTGTGTCCCTCAGTCACTGGCTGCATCAAAACAGATGCTTTAATGTTTATAGTTATTGCCTCTCTCATTTCCTGTTTTCTAGGAGAAGACTGTTAAACAGGGTGAGACCCTGGTTGAGGAGCTGAAGGCCTCACAAGAGAAATCTTTCTCTCAGGCCTCCGAGCTCCATGTGAAGGAACTTGAGGTGCTGCAGAGTCAGGTTGACAAGTTGAAGCAGGACCTCTCTTCCTCCACGGACAAAAGTCAGGAGCTGGAGAAGTTGGTATCTGAGCTGCAGCCATACAAGGAACAGGCTCAGGTAAGCACAAACCCTCAAAGGTACAGATACATTAGTTGAATCACTGCTGCAAGGAACGTGATTAATATAAAAAGGTTCTTTAATTTATTGATTTTACTAATGTGCTAATATTCAAAATATCACCTTACATGATGTATTAAACATTATACAGATGTTGCACCAGTTTAAACACTAACACAATATGACACCAATCATTACGACAAAGTTCTGCGAGACTATATGTAACTGTGTAAGAATTTTTGTCTTCATTTAACATTATCGATTCATGTATTTATCAACAGCATTTTCACACTTAATTATCACCATAGATATTATTTTTGATAAAATGGTCATTTCTCCCCAAAATTAAGGCTAATCTCTTTTTACCATATTCATCTTAGCTCTGTATTGGATGGTGCCATGGGCTATATGCTTGCAGGGGTACGCTTGATAAAATTATGTCTTTAATGTATTTTAAGACAGTTTATGGTTATTGGAAAAGTCACAGAAGTAAAAATAGAAAAGAAAAAATAAATTCCTGTAACTATTTGTGTTCTGGTTGCTAAATGGATATTTATGCACTGGGTAGGAATCAAGTTGAGTTCAAGCTGAATAACTATTTACCATTTACATAATGTATGTTAAGCTATTGATTTAAAATGTATTTCAAATTACACCAAGTAATAACTGCTTTTGCTTTGTACCCCTGCTAGCATTGTTTATTATGCTGATATTTCATTTAAGTGGAACATTTTCACTTTCTAACAAAAAGGTTTTTTGTATATGTATATCTACATCATGGGAGACATTCATTGACAACATTAGCTTATACAGTATAAGTTTTCTATATATTTTATTCCTTTAAAAAATAATCCATTAAACAATAATACATATAGAAAATACTTATGCAGTGTGGATCCACATAATAATTCAAGTAAGTGAAGTAAGTTTTTGTTATACTCTCTGGCAGCCGGCAGCCAGGTTTTGTTTATATGCCAGTCAAATTTGTTTGAACAATTTAATTTATACTTTTATTTAAAGTAGGTAGGGGCCAAAGTGAAAATGTTCCACTTTATGTTTTTGTGGTATAAGCTGTGGTATGATCTTTTGCCATTTTTGATGCTTCTGCAGCTTAACCTTTCCAATTGCATATCACTTATGTCCATATCTGCTTGGTTTATTTTTGGATTCATCTTACATTTCCCTGTGTATATATATTCCCCTCCTTTTTTTCTTTCAACTTTATTTTCCCAGTGTCTTTCTGCTGAGCTTGACTCCTACAAGCATGATGTTGAACATTTGTCCAGAAAACTGGAAAAGCAGAGTCTAGATCTGGAAAATATGTGTAAGGAAAGTGAGGATGTTAAGGCTGAGAAAGGCAAACTGGAGAAACAGCTTTCAGATGTGCAGACTAAGCTCTCTGCCCTTGAGATTGGTCACCAGGAGCTTTCAGTCCAGCATGATGAACTGATAAAAATCAGAGATAAGCTTTCCAAAAATCAAGAGGAACTACTTGCCAACAGCAAGTGCTCAGATGAAGAAAGGATTTCATTGAACAAGGAGTTGGAGAAGTTCAATGGACTTCTTCAGGAATTACAGACTGAAAACATAAACCTGAAGCATGCTAAAGGTGAACACCAAGCCCAAATTGAGGAGCTTCAAAGACAAAATTCGGAGAAGAATGACTTGCTCCTCAAGCATCAGCAGGACATCCAGCAAATTGAAGCTAAAAAGAAGCAGCTCGTTGAGGATTATGAAAATGTCTGCAAAGAGAGGAACCGGCTTGAAGAGGACCTCAATGAAAGCAGATCAAAGCTCACATGTGAGAAGGACAATCTAATTTTAGAGAGAGATTCTGCTAGAAATGCCAAAAAATCTCTTGATTCCAAGAATGCTGAGTTGCAGGCAAAACTTAAATCCTTAAACTTAGAAAAGGAAGATCTTACACTGAAGAATACCCAGCTGCAGGCTCTTACAGAAACACTGACAAAAGAGAAGGTGGAGATGTCCACTGAAATCAGTGCTGCTATGTTGGATAAAAAGAGCCTTGAGACAGTAAAGGAAGAGCTCCAGAATAAGCTCAGTGTTACAAAGAAAGACTTGGAGAGCTCTGTCCGTGAATGTGAAGAACTTAAAGCCACAAAAATCAGCCTGGCCCAGATGCTGGAAGAGTTCAAGACAAGCAGTCAGGTGACTGATTCTGAGAGGCTTCACCTTCTTCAGGAGAAAGAAGACTTACTTGCAAGCCAAAGAAAAGTCTGTAATGAGAAGGAAGAGCTCCTCAGAGAGATAGAAGAATTAAAGGAGAAGCTCCAAGTCTCAACAGAACAACTGTCTCAGTCCAGTGAGAAATTTAAAGAATCATTATCATCATTTGAGCAAGAGAAGCAAGCATTTCGCCATCAGAATTCTGAAACTGAGATGGCTCTACACACTATACGAAAAGAAAAGATGAGCCTGGATTCAGCACTAGAGCAGCAGAAAATGGATTATGAGCGTTTGGCAGGGGAGAAGGGAGAATTAGAAGAGAAGCACACAAAAGCCATATCTGAGAAAAATGCTCTGTCTATTGAGCGCGATAAGTTAGCTAGTGAAATCCGAACAACTAAGGACCAGTTAGATTGTTGCTCCAGAGACAATGCTGTCTTTATTCAAGAAAAGTCTCATTTAACAGCAATGCTAGAGGAAACCAAACGGCAAAACGAGGAGATTGAAGCAGCGATGACCTGTTTGAAACGAGAAAAGGCTGACCTACAAAATGAACTGCAGAAACGTAACTCTGATATTGATATTCTTGAAAAGAAACTTGTTCAGCAGATTGACAACCTTACAAAAGATTGTGAGCGTCTGCAGTCGTTGCAGACTGAGGCTGACAATAAAGTGAAGTCCTTGCAGAAAGAGAACGAGAGGCTGCTGCAGGAGATGCAGGAGCTAAAATGTCAGACTGAATCAGTGTCAGAAGCCAAGCACCTTCTTGAGACCCAGCTACAGGCTGAATCCAGTGAACGGAATAAAGCCATATCTGACAAGGATGGTCTTTCCAAACAGCTTGAGGAGCTGCAGAAAACGTTGTCCAGAGTTACACAAGAAAATAAAGAGATTTCTTCTCACCTTAAGAATGCTGATGATCAAAAAAAGTCTTCTATGGTGGACATGGAGGCTTTGAAAACACAATTGAAGCAGCAAGAACAAGAAACTAGTCAGTTGACAGAAGATAAAGAACAGCTATTATCTAAGCTTGAAGAGATGGGCAAACAGGTGACTTTCCTGACCACAGAAAAGGAGGAACTTTTAGCTGGACAGTGTAAATTGGAGCAGGACATTTCTTCTCTACACACAAGTCAAGACAGTTGGCAGGCAGAACGGTCAAAACTCCTTGGAGAGTTAGACAAGTTGCACACTAGCCAGAAACAACTAGAGGTTGATGTCAAGGGCCTACAATCTGATAAAGAACTTTTGGAAAAGCAATACAAGAATGCTGTTGAGGAGGTATCAGCTTCTGCCGTTGTGAAAGAAGAGATTTGCTCCAGCATCTCAAACCTAACAGCTCAGAAGGATGCCCTGCAGGTGGAGAGAGATGAAGCTACCCAGCAAGTCAAGCAGCTTGAGTCCCAACTAAAAAATGCCATTTCTAAGCAGCTTGAGGTATTCCTCGTTCAGTAGTAATCACTGACACACACACCGTAGAGTTGCTGGGGCTATGTCACCTACTCACTGCATGCTTGCTGGTTCGTTTCCCTTTCCCCTTTCCTTTTATTTTCGTGCCTAACTTTCATCTTCCATTTACTAACTGCTGTTATTTACCCTTAGCTCCCAGCCTTTGCCTGTGGGTTTATAACGTGATCTAACATAAGGTGAAATTCTTCTGGGTTACATGAACATGTAGGTCTAAGGTAATCTTTACCACGCTCACCATCTGATGGTGATTCATATTTTGTTTGATTGTATAATCAGTGTTAATGGCTTACTTAAAAATCAATGGAAAAAAAGAATTTAACACAGGTTGTCAGTATCCGTTCTGAGGCCACAGGTTGTAGAGTATTTTAGAGTATATACTAATTTTTTCCCCCTTAGTGTAATATTTATGTTGTTAATTCTCAACCAGAATTTACTTGAAAATTGCAATGAACTGAAATTTGGATAACTGATTCTAAATCAGTAATTCAGATGGAACAAATTTTGCATGCACTTAATTTATTAAATATTAAAATTAGACCATTGGTTCAAGTCAAACAATGCATTATGAATAGCTTCATCAAATGACATGCAAATTTCTTATTCTGGTTGGTGGTTGGTTGAGGTCATTAAGTGTTGATGTCAACCGACCATTTGTTGCTCTTGCTTTTGAAACCTGTGTTCTTAGCAAATATCCTGCTCATGCACCTTTTAGGCTACAGAGGCCTCTGGCAAGACTGCTGAGGCTCTTGAACAGCTGACAAAAGAGAACGCCAGTTTGATGCAGGAGAAGAACAAAGTCCAGTCTTTGCTGGAAGAGTTCCAGAGCTCCAAGCAGGAAATGGAGACCCAGGTAAGAGATGGCTCTTTGCAGAGAAAATACTCATATAAGCATTCAGTGGCTCTTTTCATCAAGCATTATATGTGAGAGAAATGGAATTCGGTGAAATCTTTGATACATGTGTGTTGTAGTTGTAAGAATAAATTTATTTATCATTATTGTTTTTAGCTAAAAAATTTGAGGGAAGAGAATTCCAAGTATCAAGAAGATCTGAATGTATTCAAAGAGCAGCTTGGCACAGAAACTCAGAGGACTAAGAGTCTGGGCCAGGAAATGTGAGTATATCCTTAATTTTGGCTGCTGGTATAATATGTTGTCCTCATGAGTTGTCAGAATTTCTTGATGATTTTAACTTTTGTGTTTATACAGTGAAGTGCTCAAAGAAGCAGATAATGCAAAGACACAGTCCCTGCAGATGCTGCAAGAAGAGAACAACAAGCTGACTCAGGAGCTTGATAGCAATCACAAAGGCCAGAGTGATCTTGTGAAGGTGCAACACTTTACATCTTTATTTTATAAAATTTTACATAAACCTACAAGCATCAGAGCATTTTGTGTTTCAGCTATTGATCTGCTGACAATGATTTGGTTTTAAACTGTGTTTTTTTTCCTAGCTCAAGGACGAGCACTCAAAAGTCAAAAAACAGTTGAAAGAGTTGAAGCAAAGGTAAGAGAATACACAATCTTTTTGTGATTCAGACAGTTTCTCAGATCTCTGTAAATTGAGCAACATATAAAGTCTGTTGCCTAAATAAGCACAAATGCTTTCACCTATGAATGGTATGTCATGCTCTTCTTCTCCTTCAAAGCCTGCCAAATAATGCCTTCAGGTACTTCACAGCTTTTTGTATTTTGTGATGTCAGTCATCATCATCTTATGGTAAAAATATATTAACCACATACTGCATGTATATATAGGCTGATAATTAGGAAAAAGCAAGGTACGGTCACATTATGTTTCTGTTCAACAAAATCTTCTCAGACTTGGCCCGTGGACGTGATGCCACTTTTCTGATGCGGGTAATACATAAATATTGATCAGAGCAATCACAAAATACGAACAATAAATGAGACAAGCTAGAATAACATCTCAATTCTGAAATTCTGTGCATCAGTGCAACAGCAGCAGTCTGTCTGTGCCAACCGCACAGTTCAGTTCTCTCAGCAGTTTAACCTACAGCCTCATCTCACCTTCTTAACAGTTTCATATGTGCCTTCACATACTGATTTTCCATGGGGTTTTTTTTGTTTGTTTTTTTATTTTGTTGCCTATTTTTTGCCATTGTGCTCTGAATCACCTACTTTATTTCCACAGTCACTACGATGACTATACAAAAAGTAAACTAAATATTTAGACCAAATGACTGAAATCTGCTGAGAAACAATTAGGTCAATTTGGGCCAGTTTTTCTCTGCCTAGAGTGATTGTGTACTTTACCTCTGAGATTTATTTGGTATTGTGTATTTGATAGTGAGACCACCTTGAAGGAGCAGTTTGACAAGGAGAAGGCCACCCTCCAACAGTCTATCCATAAAAACAGTGCCTTAATTTCAGAAAAGGACGAGCAGGTGGAAAACCTGAGGAGTGAGGTGAGAATCTAATGCATGATGGTAGTCTTTTATTGTCGGTAGGTATGGCAGCTTATTGACAGAACTGTTGAGCTTGGACAAAATGAATTCAAGCAAGATTTTAGAGCATGCAAGGACAGATTTTGTGAGTGTGAACAGAATTGCATTTTATGCAACCTCAGGTCAAAATCTCCTCGCTGTTTTCTTGAGCTGTTGTGGCAGGTTCCTTTGTCAGCATGCTTAAACAACCTTTTAAAGCCCATGTGTAACTTTTAGCGTAATTTCCTTCAAAAACAGTTGACCTTGCAGGGACATTTTTTTACATTGCAGAGTCTGACAGGATGCTGCTTCTAGTCAGCTTTCATTTTGATTATGCATACAAATGATCTAACAAACTTCCTAGTTTTGAAGATCGAAATATCTGCTCTGCTTTTATCCTATTAAAACTTGTTTTAGAACTTAGACACTGTGTACTCTCAGAGCATGACTACTAGATTGGATGGATTTTGTGGTTGTATTACTGTTAATAAATTCTCATTGAGTGAGTGATTACTTTTTTGACATAACATGTTTTATAGCATATTATTTCCAAAAAATATAACATTTTTCCAATATTGAGTAGCATGGGTTGTTTTCTTCACAGCTGGCTGTACTGCGTGGGGAAAGTGCCTCAGTTAAGACACTGCAGGGTACAATTCAAGCCTTGGAGCGGGACAAGGCTAATCTACAGGAGCGTGTTCAGAGACTGGAGAAGGATCTGGTTACAGGGCCTGACACCACCAATAAGTCCTCAGGTAAGAGTAAGCTTAACCCACAACCATAGCTAATATTGATATTATAGGATCAGTTCTCTGTGAGGTTACCTCAAAAAGAAACATGATTACCTAGTCTATTCCTACGTTCCAGGTGATGCAATTGTGGACCAACTAAGAGAGGATAAGGAGACTGCAGAGAGTCAGGTGTGTATATCTTTCCTCTCATCCTAAATGCCAATCATAAGTCTGGACAGGTTGAGGGTTTTTGCCATTCATAAATTCAGTGTAAAGATGCTTCCCTACATGGCCCATAGAATTTTCTGGTTTGAGAGTAACTTGGTCTCATTTAAATTTTCGTTGATCTGGGGCAGTTGTATGGAAACAGTCTTACTGAATGTTTTTTGTGAAATGACTGTGCTGCTTACTCAGACATTTACTAACAAATACTGACTGATGTAGCAGTACTCTGAATTTACAGTTTACTGTTGACTCATGTAGTTGTTACAGTATAATGTTTTACAGAGGCAAAATGGGCATAAAGTGACTTGAAATTCCATTAAAAACATATTGAGCTTCTGATATAATCTCAGCTCTTACATGGGTGACACAACTCATGAATCAGTGTCACGATTGTGTAAGAACATTTCACCCACAGTGCTGGGATGACTGTGTGTGTTATCATTCTCAGAATCTTCTTACTTCTAACCTCCAGCCTCTATTTATTCTAAAATGTTATACTGTATTATCTGTGTCAGTAATTTGAGTGTGTTGTCTGGGAGTAAGCGGGTGCTAATTTGAATCTTAATTTTTTTCCTTCTCTTTCTTAAATCCCAACTCCTCTGCCCTGTCTCTGATGTTGGCAATGCTACACCACCATCAGGCAGCGGTTTGTTAATGTTTTTCATCAGCTTCACTCGTGCATGTTTGTCAGTCAGTGTCACTGTGGCTCTTATGTTTTCGTCCAGTGGATCACATTAGAGTTGGTGTCAAAACTACAAACTGTCCTCCAAAGATGAATCAAGCTTGATTACTCAATACCTTTATCATTTATTAAGCTCTCTTCTTAGTGAACATTGCAGTTGTCATAGATGTTGAGCAGAAGTTAGATCTGTTAAAGATTACATTTACGTAGTAAGACTCTCATAATAAGTGGGTACTTTACTTAGTCCCCAGTGACTCATTCCAAGCATCGGTTTTTCTTTGGCTGACAACTCACAGTGTTGATTCACTATTGTAGTCACGATTGAGTTATTTATTTGTGTAATATGGTGAGGTATAGTTACTATTATACTATCTATAGTCCTTGTCATAGGATTGAGACAAAATCTTGGCACATAATACAATGAATAGGCTTCACAGGGAGACCCTATATCAATTTTTAAAATAAATATGGTGTAAGAAAAATTTGTCGATAGATAATAATCATTCGCCAGCAGCAGCACTGATGTTACTGTTGTGTATCTCCTTTACAGATTGAGTTCCTGAATTCAGTCATCGTTGACCTCCAGAGGAAGAACGAAGAACTCAAGGACAAATTGGAGAAAATGGCAGCTGCTGCTCTCAATGGGAATAATCCAAGTGAACTGGATAATTATGATAGGTAAGTCCCATTTACAGCAGACAACTTCTAAAATAACGCCAGCCGTGTGGCAGTACGACTCCTTTTTTTATCACTGGACAATCAGTTACACATGGAGCTTCTTTCTTTTTCTCTGCAGCCATGACAAGGAACCCGTGAAGAAGAAGCCTCCCCCAAGGCTTTTCTGTGACATCTGTGATTGTTTCGACCTCCATGACACTGAGGACTGTCCCACACAAATGCAGATGCCTGACTCCCCTCCACACACCACCTACCACGGCAATAAGGGTGAAGAACGGCCCTACTGCGACATCTGTGAGGTCTTCGGCCACTGGACCGACTCCTGCAATGATGACCAGACCTTTTGAAGCCTATATCCCCCTCGTTCGCACAATCACTATATTTGCACATCGTGTTAGATTATGCGGTGCTTTTGGGGTTTTGGTTTGTGTGTGTGCGCATTTCGTGTGCTTGTTTTTGCCAAGCGTCTTTATTGTCCACGCCAGTCCTTAAGCGCTCTTAAAAGAGAATGATCTCCTCAGAATCTCTTTCCAAAAATCAAGACATCCAGAAAAATAATATACAGCAGTTAACAATTAGTATTTGTAATTGTAAATGACTTTGGAGGAATGCTGTTTGATATCCTGGGTTTGGGTGAGTGAGAAGATACTGTAGGTGGATGTGTCATTGTGTGAGAAGCGACTGTCTTCTTCAGATCATTTAATTTATCAATATCCTAACATTGTTTGCA